>JACAAK010000005.1:2400000-3024973 GCA_025093985.1 Calvatia gigantea | reverse complement strand
TAACCTCCCCTAACAATGGTGAGTGGAACCGGCCTTGTCTCGTGATGCGCAGGCTGATAGATGGACTAAGGGATTGTCTGAGCTGGACTGTTGCGTAAATAACCTGCCATGGTATGTACCCCGCCTTCAGTTGTCAAGCTGATGACATTGTCAGTTACTTGATATGTTTATTTTCACTTCTGGTGAAAACATGTATTCATGTGCGTGGGCGCTTAATGGGCGCCCCGCATTTGGGCGCTACGCGGGCGCTTAAGTAAAAAGTTTTCCTTACCTTTGTATTTCCTGACGATAATTTAAGCGCCCACAAGCGCTTGAATTTTTGGGCGCTTTATTAGCGCTCGTTGACATTTGTCAACTGTTCCATGGATCGAGTTAATTATACTCATCCCCAAGTATAGCGCGATCGTACGCGTTCTATTGGTTTGGTAGGTACTGATGGATAATCAGAGCGCCTGATGAGTCTGTCATAAGACGAAACAGGTGGCTGGGGTAGCTCCCCAGCCTGTTGCGCTGTCTCCTCCATCGGACAACTCAACGGTTTTTTAGGAATCACCTCCTCCTCTCTCCGTTTTCCCTGTTTCGACATCTACTTCGCGATGCCCCCTCGTGCTTCAGGATCATCTTCTGGCCCTTCGAAACGTGGCCGTGGCCGTGGCCGCGGCTCCGCTGGTTCTCGCCCCGCTGTCCCTCGTCCATTCACCCTGCCGATCTCTCAACTCGCGAGAGGTGCGACCCGAGGGCTCCACGTTCGGGAGCAAAGTCCTGCGGCTGCCCCTGCCATAGCAATAGCGCAAACGCTGGGCGCCTTGGAGACCGTTCTGGAGGGAAAGGCGAACTCGCCTCAGAACGTTCAAAAACTCCAGCAGGCACAAGCGATCGCGAGGCGCGCGCCCATTATGGGCTGCGAAAACCTCTTCGATCTGCTGGGATGCATATTTCCTGGGGACTACAGGGGTGTCTTTAAGGAGCACCTCGAGGCTGCGATGCGCGCCCGAAAGTCCTTGGCTGCAGTCGAGCGCCAACTCAAGAGTCTGCACGACTCACGAGATAACGGGAAAATCCCCCCCTCCCTTCAGACCAAAAGAGCGCAACCACAATTTGTGAAGACGTTCATGGTCGCGCACGCCGAGGAGGTTCGCACCTCCTTGAACGACCTCCATAAAGCCTACGAGCTCGAGGCCCTTAACAAGGTCATTGAACTCAAGGAAACCGAGGCTCGTGAGCTACGCGCACTCACGCTGCTCATCGACCCCGAGGGTGGGGCGATGGACGTGGACAACGATGCATTTGATGCAGAGGAGCCCGCTGAAGGGTCTGACGCGCCTCGGGCTGCTACCAGCGCCCCCGTCATGACCACCGCACACTTCACGGCTACCGGCGATCGCCTTTACGCCGACCTCGTTGCCACGTTCGAACGATTGCATAAGGAAGCTAAGGTCCTTGTGTGGGACCATAAGCATCCTGATGTACATGGGCGGCCTGTTTTGAAGGGTAGGACTGACGACCCAGCCGTGGTCGCCGCTTTTAGGGACCTCCTTGACGACATCCCAGTTATCTGGAGTCGCGCGATCGGCATCGTAGAAGACGCGCTGAACAAGGAGTCCAAGAATAAAGCAGATAAACAACGGCTCCAGCGAGCAGCCATCGACGACGTCCAGGAGGCGTCATCTTCCAAGTCCGTCGCGGAGATGGTCAAGGCGGAAGTAGCTAAGGCGCTCGAGAAGGGTAAAGGGAAGGGCAAGCAGGTGCGTCGATCGTCCATCGACGCTTATGCTGATCTGCTAAGCTCTGACAATTTTTCCTTACCTTTTCCACCAGAATCCCAAGCCAGGCAAGGGAGGAGGTCAGCGCGCGAAGGACGGGGCCACTGGGGGGAGATCCTCCGGTGGTCAAGCCCAACGCGTACGGGGGACCAAGGGTGGCAAGCAAGTTCGACAACGCAATCAGGGCAAATCCAAGCCGAACAAGAAGGGGAAAGGCGGGAGGTCGTAATAGATGATAACGGCGTCCTAGGACTACGCGTGCATCGCGCGCCTTTCAGGTGGGATATTTCATCCACCTATCCAGGTTGGCTACTGACCGTTTCCCTTCGTCACGCGCAGCGGTTTATTTGGGCTAGAATACCTTCTGTAGTTTTAGAAAGTATGCGCTATAGGTCCACAATTCACATGATTGACTGCGATGTACCGCGTGATTTAGCGATTCATTTGAGTGCGGGACTTAAGTACATGCTCCCCACTAAGTATTCTAAGCAATTAATCTTAGATGCTTGGGACGATTTCGTTGATCGTCTCCGTTGGTCAGTTCGCTTCAGAATTATGGAGGATCATGACAATAATGAATTAATCAACGACTATGATCCAGACTACGCGACTCCGTCCAAAGCTTCTAGAAAGCGTGCGGATCGTTTAGACAGAGCATTTGAGTTTGGCATCGATGAAGGGACGCGGACGATTAATAAAGTAGTCTCGCAATTGCCCGACGATGACCAGATTGGCGGTCGCACACCTAGATCGCTTTTACCGCCGATCTCCAAACTCCGCGACTATCTAGTAACTCACGAGCTCCTACTGATGGTCACTGATAAAAACCTCGGTTGCGCAGTTGCTCCGCGATCCTGGTTCATAGAAAGCGCGCTTAAGCTTCTTAACGCTATGGGTAGTCGGGATACTCCTGACTATACAAAACTTAAATTTGACCCGAAAACGTTCCATCCTGATCCTAATCATATGGACCATACTACTGGCGAGTATGGATCGGTCCATTGGTACATATGGTCGAAGCTTTCGCACATGGAGAGAATTGCAAAATTCTGTGCTGAACATGATGTTCACCCGCAACTTCCGGACTTCTTTAGGAGTTTCTTTTTACCGGAGGTCATGGCTACAAATTACCGTCACAAGGAAGATACTTGGGCGGAGTATGCTGACCGTCTCCCAAATTTTTATGTGATCCCTAAAATCCATAAACAACCGGTAAAAGCAAGGCCGATTATCCCTTGCCACTCTGTTATACAAGGTCCAGCCGGGAAGTATGTCTCCAAGCATCTTAAACCATTAATTGCCGAGAGTCCATTCATAATTCATGGAACAAAGGATTTGGTACTTAAGCTTGCTAAATTGTCGTTACCCCAATTTAAATTAATAAATGGGTCGCTGCATCGCTTATACTTCGTCTCTGGTGACGTTGTAGCATTCTATCCTAATATCGATAAGGATCGCTGTCTAGAGATTGTTAATGACAGATACCTTAAATGGTTATCGATGCAAGAGGATTTAAGCGTTGAGGAATCTACCAACAGAGCTTGGTTAATGAGGGAGTGCCTCAAAGCGGCCAACGACGATCTTATATTCCAGTTCGACGGGGATTATTATAGGCAGAATCACGGATTAGCGATGGGCGTTGCATGCTCACCGGATTTAGCTAATCTTTATGGAGTACACCATGAGGAAGCCTATCGTATGGGTTCAACCGCCCGCGTAGCGTATTATGGACGTTATATCGATGATTGTTTGGCCTTAGTGTACGCTAGGTCATACGGAGAGGCACTTGGATGGGTAAGTCCTCTCAAATTCGAGAACTGTGAAATTGAATGGGATGCGGATGATAATCACGTCAACTTCCTGGATTTGACCCTCTTTTTTGAGGACGGTGAGTTTCGTCACAAACCGTACAGGAAACCGCTTAACCATTTCGAACGTTTACCATGGATTAGCTCTCACCCGGAATATGTCAAGCGCGGCACATTCACGAGTGAACTGAGTAGGCTAGCCACTCTTTCTTCGAAGTATGATTACTACGTAGAAGCATGTAGAGAAATTGCGGATATCTATATTGCGAGAGGCTACCCTCCTAAGTTAATTGCTTCTTGGTTAAGGAGAAACTATAAGGAACGTTGGGATAATCGGCTTAGAGAGAGTCGACCTGAACCAGCGGACGTCCTTGTCCTTAAATCAGAATATAACTTGTCATGGGATTTATTTAACGTTCAAACGTTGGCAGACAGCCTGAAGTCTGGATGGATAGTTGCACTACGCACATTATCCTTCGGTAATACCCCGGAGAAATCAGAACTCTCCGCGGAAATACTCGCAACTAAGCCGGAACTTACTGAAACTCGTCGGGGAGGGCGATTGCATTGGGGTGGTGAAGATCCGCTATGGCGGGTTGACGCTCATTCTAGTGTAGTTGCTAAGTCTCTGGTGGGCAGAGGTGAGTATCTACGCTTGGATAAACTTGGACTTCTTGATCGGCGGTTGATCGTCAGTAAGCGACGAACGAAACAACTTATAGATCTCGCTGCTTCTTGGCGGCGGGCTGTCTTAGAAAGACGTGATCTAGGTAGTTTTCCAGATCTCAACAGAGATCAACGTACTGACTTGCGTCAGACTACCTTGGATGGTTGGTTAGCTGAAGCTTGAGCTTCACTAGTACCTCTTGTCCGCGGGCGTTCTTTTAGATGCCTGGCGAAAACTTCTTCTGAATTCTCGGTCGAAACGAAATCCCAGTTACGATTCTGGGTGACTTCGGTCTAATCAAAAATTTCCCGACCCGACGGGGCCTTCTGGCTCCAACTCCTTTGATACCTGGCATGCCTTCGAGTATGCGATGCGAGTAGTGATCCACTACGCAGTGTGCGTTACGTCAAGCATGTCAGGTTGGACTCATCTTAGGTAAAGTGCGCTTTTTATGGGCGCGTGAGTGGGATAGATACGTTGGGCAACCTATATTGACGTTCACACAACCAATATGAAGGGAGTCTAGACCTAATGCTTAACCTGGTGTGGCAGGTAATAGGCAAGATGAAGGAATGAAGCCAGTAGTCAGTGTCGTCTGAGAGTTCGTACTGTGGCTTGACGAACGTGTTCTTGAGTGGACGCTTTTACCAGTAGTTATACGCCGGGGAGGTGATGGCCCCGGTCGGGATAGCGAACGACCAACAACATCGCATTGGATCACCAACGTTTTCCTTGCAGGTGTGCCATATGGAACACTTTGCGGTAAGTACATCCGTGTACGCAATCTTGGACTACTACTAATACGTAGGAACCCCCTAACCCCTAACCTCCCCTAGCAATGGTGAGTGGAACCGGCCTTGTCTCGTGATGCGCAGGCTGATAGATGGACTAAGGGACTGTCCGAGCTGGACTGTTGCGTAAATAACCTGCCACGGTATGTACCCCGCCTTCAGTTGTCAAGCTGATGACATCGTTAGGTACTTGGTATGTTCATTTTATTATTTCGAGAATGTTCATATTTAAGTGCGTGGGCGCTTAATGGGCGCCCCGCATTTGGGCGCTACGCGGGCGCTTAAGTACAAGTTTTCCTTACTTTATATTTTCCTGACGATAACTTAAGCGCCCATAAGCGCTGAGTTTTTGGGCGCTATTTTAGCGCTCGTTGGCATTTGTCAACTGTTCCATGGATCGAGTTAATTATACTCATCCCCAAGTATAGCGCGATCGTACGCGTTTCATTGGTTTGGTAGGTACTGATGGATAATCAGAGCGCCTGATGAGTCTGTCATAAGACGAAACAGGTGGTTGGGGTAGCTCCCCAACCTGTTGCGCTGTCTCTTCCATCGACAACTCAACGGTTTTTAGGATCTCCTCCTAACCCCCTAACAATGGTGAGTGGAACCGGCCTTGTCTCGTGATGCGCAGGCTGATAGATGGACTAAGGGACTGTCCGAGCTGGACTGTTGCGTAAATAACCTGCCACGGTATGTACCCCGCCTTCAGTTGTCAAGCTGATGACATCGTTAGGTACTTGGTACGTTCATGTTATTATTTCAAGAATGTTCGTATTTAAGTGCGTGGGCGCTTAATGGGCGCCCCGCATTTGGGCGCTACGCGGGCGCTTAAGTACAAGTTTTCCTTACTTTTACATTTCCTGACGATAACTTAAGCGCCCATAAGCGCTGGGTTTTTGGGCGCTATTTTAGCGCTCGTTGACATTTGTCAACTGTTCCATGGATCGAGTTAATTATACTCATCCCCAGATATAGCGCGATCGTACGCGTTCTATTGGTTTGGTAGGTACTGATGGATAATCAGAGCGCCTGATGAGTCTGTCATAAGACGAAACAGGTGGCTGGGGTAGCTCCCCAGCCTGTTGCGCTGTCTCCTCCATCGGACAACTCAACGGTTTTTTAGGAATCACACACATTCATCCAAGACGAATGGCGTGCACCACTCCAATATTCACACACTCAATCATTCACTGTCAGTAGTTGTAAGGCTCATACAGGTGGCCACTGCAATCCAATCATCATGTATTGTACCTCGTTAGAATCGCCCCAACACCAAGACCATAGAAATCTGTTCACCCATTAGTCTAATAATCCAACATCTCTGTGATAAAGGCCAGTTCCATAGCATGATATAACCATCGGAGCAGTATTCTCAATATTTCGTTGAAATGCGGCTGCAATTCCGGTTAATGTACAAAAATGACCGAGTCAATAGCTTCAGTCATTGAATTGTTATAGAATACTTTGTATATTTAACAAGAAACACTAAGCATGGAGTAGAATCATGACAACTTGACGGAACATAATGTATTTGGGCTCGTTGGAATCCGCTTAATAAGGGCTATCCAACACAATCCAGACCGTAGTGATCGCTAAAATACCCATTGAGTTATAGCATGATCATTAGATATACTGAGTACTTAAGTAGCAGCACAGCTACCGCGCGTATCGGCCCGTATTTAGACGCGTTGAAAAGCGGCTGAAAATCCGATCATTTTGAAAAAAAGACTGAGCAAATCGGTTGAGTTTCTGTGAAGTTATTTCATTATCATTCTTTCATTAGTGTTCTGGAGATTCATGCACACAGATTCGTCCAAGACGAATTGATGTGTTCACCACTCTAATTTTCCCACAGTCCAGTGAGGTTTGATGCACATCCATTCGTCCAAGACGAACAGGTGTGCACCAGTCGAATATTCCCACTGTGAACTGGACTTGGTACACATCCATTCATCCAAGACGAATGTGTGTGAACCACTCCAGTATTCCCATAATGAATTGAGGTACCAATGCACACACATTTGTCCAAGACGAATGGTCTGCACTATCCCAATTTTTCCCACACTCAATCAGTCAATGTCAACAATTGCTGAGCCAGTACTGGTAGCCCCTGCAATCCAATCACCATGTATTATACCTCGTTAGAACCGCCTCAGAGAGCTCTTTCCAAAGGTATTGAGACCGTAGAAATTCGCCTACTCTCTGCCATAATATTTTAGCATTTCTTTAATAACAAGGTGGCTCCACAGCACTCCAGGTAGTTATTGAAGCAACATCCCCAGTATCTCATCAGGGGATTCCTGTAAATGTGAGTAATCTACAAAAGGGACCAAGTAATTATCTGCAGCCGTTGTATTGTTATAGAATTATCTGTCTATTTTGGGGTAAATACTATGAATACAGTAGAAATACAGAGCCTGAATGAAATATAATGTATTTGGGCTTGTTGGAATTAGCTCAATGAGTACTATTCAACGGAATTTAGACCGAAATGATCGCTTTAGTATCCAGTGAGTTATACCAATAACACCATAAATGCGAGTTTTTGAAATAGTGCTGCAATGAATGAACATATTGGCCTGTATCTGGGGTCGCTGAAAAGCCACTGTCAATCCGAACAAAATGAAAAAAAGTATGAGTAGATCTGCTCATTTTTTGTGGAGTTATTCCAGTATCATTCTATATTTAATGTTCTGAGGACTCATGCACACCAATTCATCTTGGATGAATTGGTGTGCACCACTCTGATTTTCCCACAGTTGGCTGAGGTGTGATGGACATCCATTTGTCTTGGACAAATGGGTGTGCACAACTCCAATATCACCCCCAGTCCATTCCCCCATCCCCAGTTTGTTCTCTACCCATTCCTCCTCATCCCCCTCCTCATCCCCTCCTTATTCTTACTCATCCCCTATGAGCCTGCCCACCTCCAGCCTGTCCCCAGCTGTCCCCTGCCCATTCCCTGTCCATTCCCTGTCCATTTCCTGCCCATTCCCTGCCCACCCCCAGCCTGTCCCCAGCTGTCCCCAGCCCATTCCCTGCCCATTTCCTGCCCACCCCTACTCATTCCCTGCCCATCCCCTGCCCACCCCTACTCATCCCCTGCCTATCCCCTTCCAATAATTTTTGACCCCTATGACCCCTAATGTCCAACTCACCTAGATAACGGTTTTTTATTTTACATCCCCCCCTGCTGACTTTCTCACGTGGGGGGTGACTGGTCGGACGGGGGTTGGCTGTGGTCAGACAGATTTTGATTGACCTCTGATCAAAATCTGATTGACCAGGTCAGACCTGGTCACTGCGAACACTGCCGGTCTGTGCACTGTGATTCCAATGTAAGCTTGTGAGTTTGCTCTCCGTATCCCTGTTCCATCCTCATCCACTTGCGACAATAAGAAAGTAGGCAATGACCTGGACAACAGGGATACATGAAAGATGCCACCACCGTGATTGATGCGCATACCTGAAGGGTAGAATCATTAGACTCGAACAGAAGGTAACTGGGGCTCCTTAAGCCACACGTAATCGCGGGAAGCAATGGACCACGCAGAATCCAAAGCATAGAATTGGAATCCTCCTATCGCCGAACAACTGTTCAAAAGCTTCCGTAACGCCAGGAAAAATGCTTTAAATGACTAAGTACTCATTACATTATGGTGGTTGCGCAGATCAACTCGGACAAGGCAACCCAGGCGTCCCTCTCTGCCTTGTAGGCTTCTCCTCCAAGATTACTCCATAGGATGTCACGGATCTACTGAATCTCTGG
This sequence comes from Calvatia gigantea, assembly GCA_025093985.1. Classification (NCBI taxonomy): domain Eukaryota; kingdom Fungi; phylum Basidiomycota; class Agaricomycetes; order Agaricales; family Lycoperdaceae; genus Calvatia; species Calvatia gigantea. The sequence continues at coordinate 3,016,172 of JACAAK010000005.1, read as the reverse complement.
TTCTAATGTTGCCTCGGGCTGGACAAAATCCCAGTACTCAGGATACCTGTGGGATATAATTCAACGTTGCGATTATCGCCATCATCAGACGCCTGTACAACTGAAAGCTAGCACAGGTTAATCGTACCAGCCACCGTACTCCCAGTCAATGATTCCTGTCAGGCGTCCCGTCTTGAACCTATGATGTTCTGTGGTGCGAGATCCCCATGACCTAACGCTATTCTGTGCAGTGCGTCCGCTTAGTTTCTTGGCTTCTGTCATCAACCTGAAGTCCCTCTTCAGTCCCATCATCTGCCGATTGATACAGCTCTGCGTAGAAGGCTTCACAATTTGCTTTGGCCTCCTTCTCTGGAGTGGAACGAGACGATTGAGAATGTTACCACCTCGAGCTAGAGGTCCACAGAGAGCCTCGCGATGGGGACTAGGAAAGGAACGGATCATGGCGAGGCACTTCCCTACCCCCTTGCACACTGCCCTCATCTCTTCGGGGAGTACGACTCGCACACCTCTAGCAAGGTGTCACCAGGGACACGAGTCATCAGGATTGAACCTCTTGACCCGCTCTCCTACCCTGCATAAAGGAGAATCAGGGGCGTTGGAACTCCCATCTTTCGAGCAATCATTGTTGCTGAAACGCGGAGGATGACTTGACCAAGCGACCAAACGGCAGAGCGTGAATTCCAGGCCTCACCCTAATGCCACACCAGGCTGTGTAGTGTCTCGAAACCCAAATGAGCCAATCGTTCACAAGGAGGTTGAACTTGTTTAGCCATCGTCCCTGGTACCGCAGAGTTGGAGTCTGCGTGATACGTAGCTAGCCTCGATTTCGGTATGTTGTACAGGTCAGGGGAAACCTTACGGGGGGGTCCTTGCTCCATGGCTGTTATGGATGGATGGATACGTCACTGCACCAGACGTCCAAATCCGCGCAAGAAAAGCGTTGCGGGTAGTCATAAATAACTTAATGGACTACTCGCTGACTGGGTGACCCGATATCACGAGTATTACTACCATCGATATAAGACTATTCTTCTTGGCGGGAATCTCAGGAGGTCTGCTCTGCTAGCAGAATCTGGCGGCGGCAGTGGACAGACAAACAGGATAACCCAAGTGGCTTCTTGATAACGACATTTGGCCAAGAACCAAGCAAAAAGGGGAAGGCGCGTTGGATGTGTACCCGTTGATGTGTACGCTGAGTGTTGTGTAGTGATTCAATGGCACTCTGCACCAGCGAGCGGATTAAACAAGGGTTATCATAGAGATTAATAAGGCGTATATGTTTTCCACAACTCCTGCTCGACCTTGAGCTCATCGGTATATTGAGGTAAACACCTCACAAGGATATGACTCCATATACCACCCAAGCCCCGCGCTGTCCATGCCCCAGCAGTCAACTCCCAATACGACGGCATCCACGCTCCACACTCCCAGCCCACCATCCCCACAGGCCGATATTCCCTGTCAACCAACACATTCTCAGGCGCGACATTGCCATGGACCATACAGACATCATACGTCTTTTGTCTGATAATGGCCGCCAACGCCATCGCATGCCCATCATGCGCTTCTGTCAGTGCACAAGCCTCCTGTTCGTGGAACTGTTCCTGGGACCTATACGGCCCGACGACGTCCTTCGTATGTATCCGGTAACTCGTAAACGCACCGCCTAGGTATCCACATATAGTCCGTCCGTACGGCGAATGAAGGTACTGAAGTTGGTTGAGCCAGTCTCGAAGGGTATCCGCAATGGTGGTGATGTGCTCCGGAGCGAGGGCATCAACGGTACGTGGCATATGAGAGAGCGGAGTGCCGGGAACACGCGAGATCAGGAGAAACGAGCCAGCAGCTGGGTCTTCAAAGGCGTCAAGAACAGTGGGGACAGGTATCGTAGTATATTCAGCGACGAACTGGAGTATTGCTGCTTCCTGGAGGATGCCGGGAGAGCCGAGCTTGGCGTAGAGGCCGAAAGGAAGATGTCGGAGGTCGGGAGCATTAGAGGAGGGTCTGCTAAATGCAAGGAGGAACCTGTATACGCGCATGCGGAATGACTGCGGGACTCGCAGCCATGATGACCACAGTCTGTAGATGAGTTACACTGATCCAGTGACGTTCACGCACCACAACTCACTTGTTCATGGGTGATGGGGGGAAGAGAAAAGAGCTGCAGGTTGCTTATGTAACACAAACGTGATAGTATTGCAAGAATTGAGTTATATTACAAATGGTGCATTGTCGAGTTGTCAACAAGAAAGCAGTGTTGCAGGGTCCAAGAAATGCGTAGGTATACACAAGAAAAAGAAAGCAGCTACAGTAGGCGAAGGATATCACCCTCAAGGACAATGCGGCCGCGCTCTTGGAGTGTGGTGACGCCCTTGACGACCTCTGTGGTGTCAAAGTCCTCGTGTTTGTCTTGCGGCATGGCTGCATTAAGGTACGTAAGCAATGCTGAAATAGACATATCATCGGAAGCCTCATATGTTGTGGCAAACAAATAAGACACGGACGCGGAAATGAAAGCACGTCGGCCGGCCGGGGAGTCCAGATCAGCCAACCCAACGGGAACAGGTGGGCGCCGAATCACAACACCACGAGCGGGTGATGGGCGGGAGTTGTTGTTGTCTCCGTCGTCTCTGGACTCAGCCACCCCATCAGCCTCCCCCTCTGCGTCGGCGTCTTCGTCCCAAGATCGTCGATGTGGACGAGATGGCCCAGGGACAGGCATCCGAGGACGACCCTGACGCTCGGCTACACGGAGCCAAGCAATGTAGCGCTCGACATCTTTGGGGTGTTTTCTTCGGGTCCGGTCTTCGTCGGCATCTTCACTCTCCATATCACCCGAGTCAGAGCTGTCAGATAGCGGGCGCTTGTTGAGCATTTTTGAATCGACGGTCTTGCGATCGTGTCGTTGACTAAATAATTGTTCGTAAATGTAGGGTTACGGAATAGTAATGAAGATCTAGTCATCACGTACTGTCGCTTTTCACACTTGTTTCTGTGCTGGATCCAAGGGTATGCGCAGTAGGAGCTGTCCTGGCGTAGCTGGACCCATTTCTGGCACAAGAGACAAAAAACGCGGTTGGGTTCTACCTCGCCGATAAACTTGTCGGCTCTGAGAGTTGCAGCTCGTTGCTCGGCATTTCGACGACGAGATTCGTGAGCAGGGAGGTACGTTGCCGGGTTGAGGTCGTTAAATGATGGACTGTAGGACGGTCGCCGAGGCTGCGACTGCGGTTGTTGCTGTTGTTGCTGTTGTTGTTGTCGTTGTTGATCGTGCTGTTGTTGTTGGGGTTCTTGCTCGTGCTGCTGCTGCTGCTGCTGTTGTTGTTGTTGTTGTTGTTGGTGTTGTTGGTCTGGGTCGTTGGATTTGGGCTTTGGACTTTTGGAAGGCTTTTGGCAGTCTGCGCGGTGATGGAGCCATTTCTGGACAGCCTGAAGATGATCGGTGGATGGGACGTCGATCCACTTGTCACAGAGGTTGCAAAGCACGCGCTCAGCATCGAATTTACGCACATCGGGATCCTTGCCGAACAGATTGTTGCGTTCCTCGAGCGCATAGACGTTTTTACTGTTCCTGATTGAGGGGGCAAAATTATGAGTGTCTATTGTATATATTGTCCAGAGAAAACAACTGCAAGTTGTCACGTACACTTTTTTGGCGAGGCAGGACTTGCGGTGAGCATCCCAGGGGATAGAACAATAAGTCGAGTTAGGGCGGAGACGGATCCATTTATGGCACGAGGCGCAGAGGACCCGGTAAGCTTCAAACTGGGCGACATAAGGATCCGAGCGAAGATACTGGATGCGTTCCTCCTCAGTACGTTTGGCTCTACGACGTTTGGCTGGTGGATGTGAGAGAGCCTCAGCGGTAGACTCGGGAGTATATATGACGGTGTCGGAAGGAAGAGCAGCCGGGCATGACTTGCGGTGGGCCTCCCAATGATTTGTGGTAAAGTCGTTGGCATCGTCTCGTATGGGGACGGCATCACCGCAGTGGTGGCAAATGACACGGCCAGACTCGTACTCTGGGGGAGGAGAGTTCTGAGCGGGCGAGTGGGACATGGGGATGGGGCTGAGCTCGTAATTCGGTTGGGCTTATGGCGAGGAAAACATATATTTGAAACTCCGCCCCATTAAAGCGGGAGAAGCGTAGCACTATAAATAGCGTTACTTCGATTACCCCATTTGAGGAAATCCTGTGGTTTCGGACGTAACTCAGTGATAGGGTAACAGGCGGGACATATGTGTCACTATCCCGTCCAACCCTGCCAACCATCTGGCCATCTCCTGATCCAGCAGATCTACATCCCCACCCTGCGCCATGCGGTTGTAAAAGTCTTTACGGCTCGGGGCTGCGCGGATCGCGACCTAAAGGAGAGAGAGAGAAAAGAGAGAAAGGAAGAGAATGCATTTGAGCTTGATGCACCAGAGTCCTGGAAATATCCCCATAGCAAAATATAAAAACCTACTGCGACAAGGGAACGCACAACAAAAGAATGGTGCTGCTTCAAGATTTCATCGTAAGAGCGTTTGAAGCAGACATGGAGCTCAAGCTCTGGGTTCTGTCGCATGAGCGAAAGGGCGTGACAAACATAACGGAAGCCCCTGGCAACATGAAAGGAGTATTGTTGTTAGTACTTGGTGTTGATCTCCCATTACGGCACAACTACTCTACCTTATCAAGCGCACGATGCAGCCAATGGCATGTGCGTCTGGTGACGCGAGTACGGCCTCGAGGGTGGGGTCATTGTGGGCAGCGATGCGGGAGCGAAGACCCTTTTCAGGTCTTGTGAGCCAAAGAATCCACTTTAGCAGTACAGAAGAATGGAGCATACTCACAGAAATGTTGCCTCGGATGTCAGCCTGAACAAAGGTAAAGACGCCATGGCCGAGTAATTCTGATAGGAGTCAACCATAGCTCCGCGGGCGAATAAGGGTTGATGATTCTCACCAAACATCCGGACAAGGCCATCAGATGCCTGCAAGAACTCTTGCACATCGACACCGGTGTCCGACACCGTAATGTCTGCAAATGACTGGGAAAGATGAGCGCATGCCCGGGGGGGTTGCAGGGCCGTCTGGTTTCGTACCTTGACCGGCAGCATTGCTACGTGGCAAAATATTTCCTTAGTGAGCTGTTGTCAAATTGACGACAGATGGGTAAGTGTTATCTCTGCCAATGCGAGCAGAGACGACAAAACGAGTTCGACGGGAAGGACAGACTAGAGAGCTTGAGGACAAGCGCAGCCGAGGTGAGCCACGCGTCTTCTGTTAAACACGCTCGCTGACGTGACCAGGCGAGGTAAGCCCCTATCCCCCCCATCCCCATGAACAAGTCAGCCTCACTGTTCCCAGGTCTCTTGCGCCGAATGTCGCAGGCTCAAAATAAAATGCGACAAACAAATTCCCTGCCAGTCCTGCCAACGCAGGGGGTGTGCCACCCTTTGTCCAAATGGTAAATTGGAAATGTACCTAGGGCTGAGACTTTTTTTTTTTTTCTTAATTCTCTTTTTCTTAGGTTCTCTGTCAACTGGTCAAGGAACCCGTTTCGTCCTCGCAGCGAACAGAACACCTCCATCGCCGCATTGCAAAGCTCACCAGCCGTGTTCGCCAACTTGAAGGTGCTCTTGCAAAGCTCTCGCCAGACCCTCATCCTCTCCTCGCTGATGACCTCACCGCCGAGCCCGATGACGATGATCCCCCACCCATCCACCAGTCTTCCCACCCCGCAGAGGTCATAGACGCCTTTGGTACCTTGTCCATCTCTGACCATGGCATATCACGCTTCTTTGGTCCAACGGGCGGTTCAGAGGTACGTCCTCTTTTATAACTCTTTCCATCAACATCCTCTCACCCCGTCGTCCTGTTCAGTCTCTCCTCCTGGTGAGTCCACCCATCGCTGCTGCGCTTTCGCTCTGTATGCTCATTTTCTCCCACAGTCTCATCCAGACGCGACCAATCCACATACAGATCCTGCAACTAGCGGCTCTCACAGTCTCTCAGAACTCGCCCTTTTTTCCCAATCCTTCCCTTTTACTCCCATCGGCCCACCACCTGACGTCCATGAACTGATCAAGTCCCACCTGCCCCCCTGGAACCGCGCCATCGCTCTTGTCGACACCTACTACGAACAGGTATCATGGATATTTCATGGCGTCGTCCGCTCTCAGCTCACAGAGGACACTCTCCCCGTGTTATACAATAAGCAACCACCCGTTCCTGGCGAAGACTATAGTAGTCCACATGATCTCGCCCTCGTTTTCATGATATTCGCTATGGGCGCCCTTGTACAAGCTGAACCATCAAACGCGGAAGCCGAACATTTCCACCAACTTTCCCGAGCAGCGCTCGCTCTCCAGCCCATTCTCGAAAAACCATCCGTAGTCACGATACAGACCCTGCACCTTATGAGTATCTATAACGCCATGAGCGGTAGTGACCTTAAAAACGACACCAGCATGGAGATTACCTTGGTCACTTATCACTCTCGCTTCCCATCTGTCTCAAACTGTGCGTCCCTGTCACTTATTTTCCCCAAGCCCATCACTCACAAGACCTGACCCGATAGATTGGTCTTCGTGAGTGGACTGTCTTTCTCAACCCCTGGACTCCCGCTTAATCGTGGGAGTAGATAGAGATAGCGCCAGGTGGGGCCTATCCCCAAAGATGGTCCAGCGCCGTCGTATAATCTTTTGGGATCCTTTTCGTCGCCGATGTCTGGCAGGTGCGTTACTGCCTACCGACTAGTTCTACCCTCCGATAACGTGTGCATTCTCGTAGAGTCTCAACACCGGGCGTCCACCTTCGTTCTCACTCGCTTACATCGACTGCAGCTTCCCTCAATATGACAAAGAGATCAGTGGATTCGGTTCCGCTTGTACGTGCTTGCAGAGCCTTCCACATAAAAAAAGGGTTCACTTATCCTTTGTTCCCCAGTCGAAGTCTGGCAATGTCGCTTCGCCGCCGAATGCGTTGCGGATGTTACCGCCCGCACTCTCACAGCAGAAGCACCAAGCTACCAGACTATCATGGATCTCGACTGCAAAGTCCGCGACTACCCCCTTCCCGAGGGTTTGTCTAACGCTCCCAAAAACGACCTCGGTGCTTCTTTCCAGAGATGCGTACTTGAGCATATCAAAGAAACCGGTACTTTCCTTTACTTGCTCCGCGTTACCACCCCCTAGACTTATTACCATCATCTCATCTTAGTTCTTATGTATATTCACCGCAGCTTCTTTGCGCAGGCCATCATTGACCAGCCACTTAACCCCCTCAAGAGTAGCCTATGGCCCCTCCTTCACCGCTGCTTACCGTGCTGCGTCAACTATTCTCCGATCCGTCAACCAGCAATTCGATCTCTTTCCAAATTCTTGCTCCCGGTTCTGGACCATGTGGACGTTTGCGTTCACAGCAGCTGTGAGTGCAAGTCTAGACTAGTCTTTTCAAGATCACAAACTAAGTCATCGTTCAGGTGATCTTTGGGACCGTTGTTACCCGTGGTCCGCGTTCACCGCTCGCACAGTCTGCCATGGCCGAACTTGAGCAAGCTTTGGTCCTCTTCACGAAGGCGTCCAAATACAGCATCCGTGCCTTAAAATCGCTTCCGATCCTCACCAAACTTGCTGAAAAGGCACGCTACGCACTCGCCAATGTCAAAGCATCTTCCGTAGGTGATGATTGGAAGCTCCAGGCACCGGGAGAGGATCAAGACGAACTGGCCATATTTGCGGGTCATACGAGATTTGTGTCTGCGAAGAAGGCTGCGAACGAACACGGGTCCGGTAACGGGAACGATCAGGTAGATAAGTCAAGACCTATTCCTTCCGAGACTGCGGTTCAATATCCACCGCCACCACCCTCTCAAGCTCAATCACAAGTACAGCGCCAGTCGACGGAGTACGGCTGGCAACACCCCCAGGATTCGGCACAATACGACTATGATTATGTCTCTTCTGAACGAACAATGCAACATCAGGCACCAGAGGTGTCCTCGTCTTTGTCTTCATCTGCCCCTTTACAAGGATATAGCCACTGGACCAACGACCCGATCACGCTTCATCCATCTACGCTTCCTCAGGTTCCACAATTACAAATACCGACGCAGCTACACACACCAGCGCATCGATACGGACACTATGGACACAGGATACCACCAGACAGGATGGACGGAACTGCTATTGATCTTCATCCCTCATACTATACACCAACAACACATACGCATCGCAGAACATCACTACCACCTCCGCTCATTCCAGCTCACACTTCCTACCATTCACACTCGTATTCACAAATAGCCTACAACCCCCCACCTCAGACTTCCACAGCCACTGCAGCGGCTGCGGCCGCGGCTCCAGCTCCATATTCCCTAAGCCCGTATGCACAGTATCCACCACTGCCACATCCGCAACCACCGACAGATTATGGGGGAACGGCCGAACTCGCCGACCTTGGCTTGGCATCTCGCGACTCGAGGTTGGACGAACGCTGGAGCTCGTTTATGGCTGATTCCGGATTATTGGAGGGCATTAACTTCCAGTCGCGGTGACCCAGTGAAATGAAATTTTCTGTTTCCATAGGCGGTAATAAATTAATCCTTGCCTTTCTTGATTATGTGTTTTCCGTCTTTTTCTCTGATTGTTCCGCTTGTTAGTTTTAATAATACCTATTAAAGATATAACTACCTATCTCGCTGTGTGTTTACTTACCTCCTCGGAGCCTTTTGCTATCCCTATCTGCCTGCCTTTCTGAAACTGAAATTTGAAGCTTAAATTGTTCAATGTTCCGTGGATATTAGTCGCACATAATGTTTGTCGCCATGTCTGTTATACATATCCGATTTTTCCTTCATCTCGGTGTACGATCGCCGCGGCCGACCACAACACGAATATGAAGGGAAATAGGCATCTCCCGTTATCAACGGAAACTGTTATGGTATGGGGCATGAACTGCGGAGGATTTGAAAGGCCTCCATACGCATTGCGTTGCTATGATCCCTTCCCCCTCTTGTAAAATCTTGTCCTTTCCGGTGCAGCGGCGCTCCAGAAGAAAAGATGCTAGTATGTAGGAAGTGCCACCTCGAAATTGCGCAGCAAATAGCCTTATTTAGTGCTGGTCATCGTTCCATTCTTCCCGGCACTAGCCCACCCAGCTGTGTCGCCAGAGAGACGGGCTTACGTCCCATTTTCTAGGAAATTCGCTTTCTATTTCTGCTTTGGTTATCAAAACGCGAAGAGAAGGTCTATGTTCACTCACGGCAAGCCCACACTACATTTAGGAGTCAGAAGCCGGAAGTCTTAAGGCGTCATGTAATAAACAAATACAAGGCATTCTTTTCGACAAAGTCGAGGGCCGCTTGTTCGGTACCATGAGGTAGCACGCGTGACACAAATCAAATTCTACGAATTTTAAAGATGATTCAGGCGGCGCTGTTTCGAGTTAAATGAAAGGGCTTCTCAAGAAAATGTATCACGCAACCTGTACACGTACAAATGCTACAATGTGCACGTGGCGTGGAATGTTCTTGCCCTCCAAAACGGGTATGTCTTTACCCGTTCTGTTGTCATGATTTGTATTATCCGTCACGATTCGAATTCAAGAATATACTTCCCGCCTTCTCTCCAAAGAATTGCCACAGCATCAATGGCCCAGACCATAGTAAGCTACTGTCGGATCTTCCAAGGTCGTATGCAAACGCAGTACTAACCCGGCCCCCAAAGCCTGTATTGTCACTTCGGAATCGGCAATTCGCAATTTATCTGTATATACCCCTACGGACAAAACCCTCTAAAGTCAAGAAAGTCTTTTGCAAAACCATGTCAGGTAACCTATCGAATGGAAGCAGATCGCAATTCCATTCGATGCTTGTGACAAGTTTGCGATCCATCGCGCTACCTTGTTGAAACCTGCGACTTCCCCCTCGGATTCGATTCTGCGTTAGTCAGTCCGAAACTGGTGACCCGTTGCCTCGCATTCCAGGGTTGGCGTCCCCTCGACCTCCTATCATGAGAAGCCGAACAGTGTCGAGTTAGGTCATGTTAAACACACATACATACATAAGATATAACAAACGCCGGCAGGGCCGATTTCGACATGAGGTATTGAAGATGCACGCACACCATACATTCATTACGGGAACCTCTGGAACGAAAACGGAAATGTTGCACCACATGTTCAATGGAATGTTCTGTTACCACCCCCAACTATCAGAGCCATATTATCGGGTAATGAGTAGGATTGGCGGTGGCGTGGAATGGAAACACATGAGGTAAGTGCTCGATGGTATGTCACGGAGAGTAACGGCTTTCTGGCGAGATGAATGTTATCTACACAAAATCAAATCTAGAGAGAACCTGATTGACTTGATACACTCTCGTGAACCGAGAGGCGGCGCATACAGCATGTCTAATCACCCTAACCATGGGGGTGCTGTGTGACTCGTAGGCCTGAAATGAAGCACGGGCGGTAGAATTGTCCGTTCATTTGATTTCTTTCCGCACACCTTATCGTCTCGAGTCACAACAGCGAGAATTCTCGTGACCCCATGATTCTGATCAATTTTATGATGGAAGCCTTGGAGATGCAATGAAGGGATTGATAGTTCTCGCTAATTTCCAGGAATACAGTCATGAGATTAGTACCACGAGGCCTGAGACAGTCCGCAGAAAACTTATTACGGCGGCTCCCTCATACTGATGGATATCCTTTCACCACCACGCCGAGTTAACACACGACTGCCTATCTCACCCGTAAAATATGTGGATCGTATATTATTCGACGGTCTCGGCTTGTGTAGAATACCGATTGTCTGGATTTGCTCCCCTGGCTGGCTCTGCGGTGTCATCTCGGATCCTTGCCTAGTGAGCCCGTAATGACATTATCATACTGGTGCCTCCGGGAATTAGAAATCCAACATCTTCAGCAAAGAATATTTTCCGGAAACCTTCACAAATAGAAGCTCGAACTTGAAAATAACACGTTAAAGACGGAAGGCCAGTACGCATGAAGAATGTTCCCATACAGCATTGCTCCAATCTCCTGCAACGAGGTGGAATGGCTCTCTGGGTTTGTATAAACACCGAGCGACTACATAGAATGCTTCCTGTCATGTGGCCGATGCTGTACGGCTGACAGTCGAAAACAAGAGGAATGTATTTGTATTGTTGTTCACGGAGCGTTGGGCTCGACGCGGGGACGATAGTCGAGACTCCTCCGATGGAACTGTCCTCCATTCCCCGTAGTGACACGCCTCTTTGTTGCAAACTCACCATCGATATCCGCTAGAGCCACCCTTGCGGTTGGTGATAGACGCAAGAGAACCGACCATAACGCCCAGACCTCATTTATCTCAGCGGGTTACAATAAATGAGAATTATCATACCCTGTTTTTTCGCATTGGTATGACGCGATGGAGCAGCCTCTCCTCGTGTAAATTGTGACAAATGAGCCCCCGTTTGCGCAACTTCCCACAGCCCTGCTGCCAAGAAAATGGGACTGCACCCGTCAGTTGTCGTCTCTAAACAAAACTTCGCCTAAACAGAGCTTCACATGCATCAATACGTCGGCTATCCAGGCCGTGAGACGAGGGGTTTTCGGACGACCCTTCATTTGTGGTAAGGGGATTTCGTATTCGGTGCCCGTGGGTCGAGTGGGATCAGAGTTGGCAATATAGTGCGCCTTTAGGGGTGTATGCGGAATGACGAGTGAAGCTTAAGTCCAAGTCTGGGAGTCTGCGCTCCTGCGGGCCCGATTGTATCCTAACAGAACTCCAGTAAACTTTTGCTATGCCGCCATCACTACTTTAAAGGGCTTTGTTCAGGACCTTGGCTCTGGGAAACCCCCAATAGGAGATGCTTAGGATCCGGGTCGCTAACCCACACGCATGTGCATTATTATGACCAAGGCAGTCCTTAGTGTTGCGGGAAATAGCCCCCCCCCCTAATTTACATTGGCTAATTTGCATGGTGAATCACCTGCTAATCAGCCGACCCCCTGAAACCATGATGCGAATTTGAGCAAATTAGCCCGGTTGATACTGCCGCATCCTAAGGGAATACTCTCTTCTAAGATATGCACAACGACCCACAGGAGGTAGGAAGTTAGTGTTATAAATCATATACCACCGTTCCTCGCTATTCCGTGAGTACTCCCATTGGCCAAAGCACTATTCGAAATATGTATGCTACTAAGATATCGTTCGACAATAAGTTTTCCTTACAACCGTAAGTTCTTAAGACTCTACCAGAGAATATTAGGGTTGACTTGGAACACCTCAGCCCGTATTTTGGCCAGAGATCCACCCAGGTTCCTCAGGATGCTAACGTGGGGAATTTTGCTGTCCATGATGAATTGATGGACAATGTGGTAGTCGAAGGATATGGTAGACATCAAGGGGGTGCGGACGGTGTGGATAAAGTCTGAGTTCCACCGCGAATCAGGTGTGAATTTGCTATTTTGGATGGTGAGTCACAGCTAATTTCCCCAGGAGGGCAATGTGCAAATTAGCCGTGATTCACCCCTGCGAAATAGCCCCTCTGGAAGCCAGGTGTGATTCTCACCTGCGAAATAAGTCTGAGACCTATTTCCCGCAACACTACCAGGGCTTGTCCCTTCAGTGCATAGCGAGATGGTGGCTATACACCATAATTTATATCAGCAGTCACGGAGATGGAGTAAGACCGAACACCCTGGTTCAGACCATGGAGACCCTGTATTGATTCGCGGGCCCAGTTGCCCCAGGAGCCGCGGAGCTCGTGCTTTTTGAGGCCAATATTCTTACCAAAGTATTAGACGCGGCCTGGGAGTTGAGAATAAAGAGGGTACTTCGAATGAAATAGTAAGTAGTTCTTGCGCGTCACTGCGGCGGTAAAGTTCACTCACAAGGTTATAATACCTTCGCAGATGAGGTCATCCCTATCGGACACGCCAGGAGGGGGAAGTGTTCCCCACATCTAATCGAAAGCGATTCTGGAAGCCTCTCCGCTGTCGGGGATATCGCATTATCTGAACAAGTCCTGTCTCGCTCCTTTATGTAAGTGAGGAATACTTCGCCGGGTCGTGCAATAACCCAATCGCTTCCTAAAAGGGCACGTGCCGCGATTCCCCTATCCTGGGGCCTGGAAGACAGTGGAAGTGCCCCAACACAAGCAGAAGGGTTGAAGGAATGCCATTCGTTACGTAGTTTTCATGGTGCAGGTGACTTGCAGCCTTTGATTGTACTTCACTAGCACTTTTGGTCACCTACTGAATCTGCCTCTAGTATCGAAGAGCCCAGAGTTACCTGCAGAGACACAAAAAACTTAATCATACAGTCGTCCTTCGTACGTTGGGCTCTGAGTTTCACCTCTGCGCCGCTCCAGCCACTATTTTCTTCACCTGTATGGCAAGGGATTCGCTTCAATGAGAGATTTGAGACCCTCCTTCACTTCTTAGGGCGTTAATGCTGTGATATATTTTCAATTGGGGAAGGGAGTGAGAGTGGTGATATTGATAGGCACGTCGTCAAACAGTTGAGGCGCAGAGATCACGATTAGGGAGCGACTGCGAAGGGCACAGAGACGGAGTATACATTCGGTGTCGAGTACATAGAAACATGGTTCTCATTGACCCCGGACCTGAAGTGGTTTTTGTGAACCGCCAACAGTGTTCGAGTTGTGAGTGCCGGTTAAAATACGACTCAATTTTCTCGAACAAGAACGAATGAATAGAAATAGAACTGTATACGATACAGAAGGGGGATTTTGTGCCGGTGAAGAAATGGGGCATGGGGGCATGGGAGTGGGAAATTGGTGACGTATTTTTCGGCAGGTGTACTGACTTTCTTTCAGCATAGTGAGAAAGTCCTGACATTGGTACAATACGGATAAGTAAGGCGAGAACATGAAGAATAGTCCACGTATGAAGTCAAATGGGGTACGTGGCGAGGATCGGTGGCAGAATGGTTCTGGGCGCCAGGGTTTCACCAATTGGTATGGGGGGTGGATCGGATGCTGTTTTGTGGGCAGCCAATCTGCACCCCCCGCATTCGTGAAGTTGGAACGGGTTCCCAGAAGAACCTTTGACTCACGCATTCCAACCGCCCCGGGGTGTGGATACCTCAACGGACATACTTGGATGCTCAAGTACTTGCGATGCGTTATCGAAACCCCCGACACGTTCGAAGTTTAGGGCTCCTTGAGCTGGGATAAACCCTTTTGCAACAACCACGGACAGGTATCCGCTGACTTCTGTCATGGTCATGGAGCTACATAGCCTAGTGCTCGGTTGTCAGTGCTTTCAAAACGTTTGAAACATAGCAACTCACTAGCTTAAGATGTTAAATCAGCTCCACACTAAAATTGTCTGAGGTAGTTCCCCATCCTTTGGGCTCATTGTTCCAGAGAAAACGAGTGCCGGGTCTCTAAATCATTGGAGGAGTGAGTGTTCAGTTACGCCCAGGGTGTTCTGGCAAATAATCGTGAGCAGCGTTGGAAAAACGGACCTAAGCATGCAGCCTGTGATAGGTATCTAGTATATCCCTCGCGAGCAGTGTCAGCAGAAGCTACCTAAGAGGAATCAGCATTGGACTAAGGGGACAAGTGTCAGTGATACACTCCACCTTGGCATTGAGCGGCTGGTCTTCTGAGTTAGAAACAGAATAAATCCCAATAATACTAAAAGTAGAGAGATAGATATCATCCACCCTCTACCGTATATAAGACCCCTCGAGTCCACCCAACCTACCCAACAGTAAACCATTCTATCGATCTCCGAGCAACTTAGCAGACATAACAGATATGCGAACTTTTTTGACCTTCCTCATTGCGGTCTCGACATTTGTTACTATCCAAGCCGCAGGTGAGCACGTTGGAGTATTTCGAGGTGTGGGATGGACCATCTGACCCCATTCCATTTAGACTTAAGTCGCGTCAGGCGTGCCTGTGAACCACCTCCCGTCAATGCTGCAACGCTCAACCTCATCAAACAGTTCGAGGGCTTCGTTGACAGGCCCAAGCCCGACCCAATTGGCAAACCGACGGTTGGGTACGGACACCTCTGCCAGCAAAAGAACTGCGCAGAAGTCAAGTTCAAGTTCCCGCTCAGTCAAGCCGACGCAACCACGCTCCTCCAGAGCGATCTCAAGACATTCACCAAATGCCTCTCCGACGACATAAATGACAAGGTCAAATTGAACGATAACCAGTTCGGAGCGCTCACGTCGTGGGCGTTTAACGAGGGCTGTGGGAACGTCAAGACATCGGATCTGGTGAAGAAGTTGAATGCTGGACAGGATCCGAACAAGGTCGCGGCGGAGGAGTTACCGCAGTGGAAACTTGCAGGTGGGAAGGTTCTTCCTGGGTTAGTGAGGAGGAGGGCTGCGGAAGTCAAGCTATTCCAGACTGCGTCGAGTGTTGCTGCACACCCGCCCACCTGCTGAAGATTTACATAAGTAGGAGCTTCTGTATATAGTGAGCGGGTAAAGTTATCGAGTTAGGCCCACCACGCTTACCTCCAGGCGACTCTCAATATTGTGGTAGTCAATTGGAGCAATCATACCTGAAAAAAAAACTACTTGAGCGCTTTATGTGACCATCTTCGATACTGGCATCCGGTCTTCAAAACCTCTGCGCGGGAACACTGGGTTTGACCCGTCGGTCCAGGGGCATAACTCTAAATTGAGGGTCAACTGTAACGTAGGGTGCCCTTGGGGCGCCTTTCAAGCAGGTTCTTTTTTTCGAGCCAGCTAGCACAAACTATACAGGTACGCCGGTGAGTTCCATTCACAGACGGACAGTCAATTTCAAACTGGTGTGGGGAACGGCGACTTCAACATGAGTTTCCATGAAACATCCATCTGTATCGCAGCTATTGGAAGAGTACCAAACACTAATGGTTATTGATGGAATTGGTGGATGAGGCCATCTTTGCAAGACACATGCCGCAGAGGTGGACATTTTTTCTGTAATTCTAGGATACTTTTGTGCCTCTTGGTGGCTTCCTCCTTCTTACAAGGTGAAGAGGGGGTAACTGACAGCTTTTGTGCGGAGGGATCTTGATGGTGTTCCCAGGAGAAAGTTTCACAAGAAGGACCAAAAAGATCCTTCAGTGATAGTGCCTCCGAGTTCCTGTACTTATATTTACTAAGTATCCCCCAGCGAAATAAGTAAGTACCATCGTGCACGGAACTAACATCTAACCCCTCTCCTAGACTTCTCCACGCCATTACTCAGGACTACATTTATCGTATAGACTATACCCAGTCGAGGGGGCGTAGTTTCTTAGCTATCCTAGTCTACGTCCACCGCGTCTTAGCAGTAGGTTTGCTTGTTGCAGTATCCATGTGCATGCAGAGTTTATCATCATCACCATCGTGGCTCAGTCACGTGCATCAGCTGGGTCTTTGATTCGCACGGGTCGCGCCCCTGATCCAGCGGTCACGGTCCCATGACCTTCTATGGAATTCAAGTCGGACTCTGAGTGCAGGGAGCGAGTCAAGGTAGGAGGAAGTCAAGACTCTGCTAATACTTGACGGACTTAGTGGCTTGAACGGACCCACAAATAAAAATGGGGGGTGACCCACATTTTGTCTTCCAACTCCGCCCTTCCTCTTTTGGCATCCATTAACATGACCGCTCAGCCACCATGGAGATACATTTGAATGCTTCACTGACAGCATGCGACAAGGAGAAGCGGCTACCTGACGTCAGAAGCCAGATTCATAGGTCCTTATACGCATGCGGTCCACATACCCGGTGGGCGCAAATCAGCTAGGGAGGGTGATGGGCGGGAGGATGTGGCATGACCTAAAGAAGGTGCGAGACCTCCCTGCAGTTCTAATTGGGAAATCTAGTCGAGTAATTTACTGGAATTTTCTTGATCTTTATCAGAAACTCCGTACCTTGCCAAACAATAAATCTCGACTAACGCTCGAGTCGTGACACCTCCATGGCTCTCACCACCGCCCACCAATGACACCACTCGTACCTGGTACACAACCCTACTGATACCTGTACCTCATCTTCTCTCAATTGAATAATCCTATCTTTCCGGTAATTCAAGCCCTTCATATCGGCGCCACACTTAAAAATACCTATAAATACCGGAAGTTGATTTGCCAGGCCTGGCATCGACCCTCTCGCGCTATCACCAGACTCGCTTCACGGAGTTGCAAAAAAAATCAGCTTCGTGTCGTCATCCCACTCTTTATATATTAATAAATCCCGGCGGCCAGCTATGTTTATCTCGTCTCGTATGTGCAACCCGTGCTGCGTGCCTTTTCTGTATTGGGTACAGTCTCCTGTCTCGGCGAAAGGCAGCGATAAAAATAAATGCTATACAATTTAAAGAGCTCCTCCATCACAACGTTCCTGACTTGTTCTCCCGACTCAACTTTTTATACCTTCGCGACAGCCGGGCGTCTTTTCATAGGGTTCGCACTCGATCTCGCATGCCAAAGACCTCGATAAATATATCCTTCGTAATTAATTTCAAATTCAAGTACCTGCCGGCGGGATCCCCTGGTTATTTTCGTCCTGCTTATTACTTGCCAGGGAGGCCCTGTCGTCTACGTCACTTAAAATGTAGGGAAACACGATTTTGAATACTAAAATGGCTGTATGCTGTGTAATGAAAGCACAGAGGGGAAATCGGATACAGTGAATCGGATACTCGGGGCGAAGAACACGTACACACAAACAGATAGCGAAGGAGTCATAAAACACGATAAATAGACCTAGGAAACGGTAGAGGAAACAGCCGAACCAAAAGTCCTTTTCTAATGGTACACGATGACAGTGACATGCCATCAGCTCCCGTCTTCAAGGAGGGTGGGGAAATGATGATCAGCCACCTCCTTCAGGCTTGAGGTCTTTCTTGTCACCGCCCATTCCCCCGAGAGATCCTGGACTAGCGAGACCCGGGTCGTCGGCATCTGAGGCGAGACGTCTCTTTCCTGCTATGTTGCTCATACCGACGTTTAATGGAGACGTAGTCTGCCCACCTCCCCCACCACTCCCTCCACCGCCAGATCCAAACATATCGGCAATGTCCGCTCTGTTGTCACCACCGCTCCTTTCCCATGACATTGAGGGGTCCCTGGCCGAAGCCGATGGGTTAGAATTTCCAGACAAGAAATCGAGCCAATTCGAACCCCCTTCGGTTGGCCCTGACGACGGATTGGCCGGGGCGTTAGATACTGCGGCTATCAGTCAGCAAAACAAAGAAGCATTACGTGAAGGAAACCACAACATGTCAAACAATTCAATACTCACCAGAAGGTGCGGGATTTGGCGGTGGAGGACCAGAACCAGCGCTAGATCCGTGGACCGGCCAGTCAAGCCCAAAGCCTCCTTGTCCCTGAGATTGACGGCTGTGTTCGTCAGCGTCTAGGAAAGCAGTGAAGAGGTCGCCTCCCCCGCTTGCTGCGCTGCCGCCGCCGGCGCCACTGGAGTGATGAGGGGCCGACTGAGGCGGGCGCATAATGCCTTGATACATGTTAGGGTCATAAGAGGAACCTGAGCTGTTCGACCGGCCGGTTGAAAATGTCGAGTGTGGCGGGCCAGGACCGCCGCTCCGTGGTCCAGTAGCACGGGAAGATGAAGGGCCGAACCCCTCCTGCTGGAGGGGAATAAAGACAGGTGGAGGCGTGGGGTGGTTAGAAACCGGGTAGAGGGGCGTGTACTGTGAATTTCCAGGATACTGTCCGCCCGTCCTAGAAAAAGAGGGTCCTGAGCCAGTTTGGTAATGGTATCCCGTCGAACCCGAGGGTAAGTGGTCATCGGATGGAGATCGGCTATGGAGACTGGGGTGGTCTGTGCGTGGGCGCTTGTGGTGAGACGGGTGGGTGCGCAAATCGCGTCGGTCATTTGAGATGGGAAGCCCGGACCCAGAACCCATTCCGTGCATAGGGAGAGGAGGCTGCTGAATTGATAAACCACGATTGGGCATAAATTCCATCTGTGAAAGTCAGCCAAGGTTAGTTAGGCGGTAAAGAGTCCGAGACGTACATCATTAGGCATTGTGAGGTCCGAGCCACGCTTCAACTTGGGGTCACCCCGGCGCTTTCCAGGACCTTCGTCGTCGTCGTCCTGATCGTCATCATCGCCGTCAACTATGTCATCCATCTTGGTGTTGGCGTTGCCTGCAAAGTCTTGGGGTCCACGCGTATCTTTTTCGCCATCATGCTGCGAGTGATGAGGCACAACATTGTTTAGAAATTAGTTGAGACTTACACGGAGATGGCGCTGGACAATATCGTGGATATCGGTCGAGCAGTACTGGTACAGCTTAAGATGGTGACCAGGGCGTTCCTCTACGGATAAAAATAGAACAAGGTTCAGCAAGGAGCTGGAGGAGAGAGATGGGGGCATACCGAAGATGATGACTGCAACGTCGACGGAGCAGAGCACACCAAGCTCATAAGCCTTTTTGAATAGACCATTCTTACGCTGGACGGGTAATGGGCCAAGAATAAATAGGGTGTGGGCAAAAATAGCGAATAAATTGGAAGGCCGTACCTTTAAAAAGGTGACAGAGCGATTTCGCTCATGCTGAGAAGAAAGTGAGCAGAAAATCAGGAGTAGAATGGCGGGATACTTGCAGTAATTGGCTGAATTTCAATCTTGCGGCGGCCCATGGTGGGGGGACGAGATGGATGGAGGAGAGAAGGCGAGCTGACTTGAAATCCGTTTGTTTTGCTCGGCACACATGCCGACATCCCACTCAATGTCCTTTTTCGGACTCCGCTCCGGCGCCTCATCACCAGAATGCCCGGTTCATTTCCATGGCTTTTCCCGCAGTGAGCCAGCTATCATACGTCAGTTCCTCTCACTCCAGCCTTCTCACGCCCGGGCGCCCCAGCCCCGGTCCTTCGATCCCCCCTTTCCAAAAACAATTCCCCTGTTCCCACTTACTAAAAATAGAAACAGTGTCAGGGAACATTGGCTCGCACGTCAAATAGCCTACGTGACTATCGTCCGGTCCCGTAAACCAGCTCATCTGCCCACTCTTCTGATGTAGTCCAAACCGCCTTATTGCTTCGCAGCCCACCCCCCCAACACCCGGGAACACCTCCCGTAATTGTTCTCTGAGTTTTTAGGTGCAGGCATTCCCAGATTCTCAAATACCGCCGGAAAGCACAGGTAAAAACAGAACCCATGAATGTGTTGTGTTAAATTATCTCTCCCGCTGTGACACACATCAGCGATATCACCGTCCCTGCACTCGACAGAAATACTTCGACCTCGACAAACCCCCAACATGGTGCACGTTGATCGTCTCCAAACACCGTCTATTCTGGCGGATGCTATCCTCTCTCAACTTGTCCTTTGAACAGTAACTATGCTAGCACCGCCTTTCCGCGTATTTCCACCGTCCGCTTATCCAGGCGTCCGATCCGGAGGCTTGTCGAATTTCCCATCGACCGCGGGGATAGTAAGCCAACATCCAAACACCCAACTACAACGCTCCTATTCCCCATCACCTAGAACCAAGGAACATTCGGACTTCGGACACATGACTTGCCTAGCCCATTCAGGGATATTGTTCAGATTAACCGAAAAGCGTGCACCCCGTCCCCGAACGAATAAACCAGGCAATTGGACGCGTATCCCGAACGCGTAATCCGTATAGCCATGGCACACACGTCCTTCCGTATAACATCGCTGAAGGTCACGAAGTATGTCATGCGATAAAAGTGGGGATAATAAGATTCAACCTGGTTACGATTGCCATCTGCCCATACGATGCCAAGGGCCCAACTTTCTTGAAGGAGACGGCTCTCCATGTCGAGTCCATTCACCCGAATTCTTTACAATGACTCCATGCCGTCACCACCTGTCCATATGTTCTATCAAGAAGCACTACCGAATCAATCCACCGTGTGTGTTATTTGTTTCCGTGCAGGGCGGACCTTCGGCAGGCTGCTAACACGACTCAAGCCTGGGCCCAACCATTGCCAGTCTACCCTAAGACCTGAATCCCTGCTTTACGACGATGTTGGACACTCCCAACCCGTTACTTGCCTGCAGTTTCCATTCCTTTTGCCCCTCGAACGATGACCGTTGGAAAACAAAAACAAAACATGCATGGAGACACTCGTTCCGCCAACACCATCTGTGACCACCGATCCCTTCTCAGTCACATCAAGCGCAAACCTGCCAACCCACGAATCAGAATCATAGCCTCCCTTCAACCCCAAATTTTGTATGGATAATCACACGTTTCTACAACCTGTCCAGCGACGTACCCACGCCAAAAAGTCATTCGAACCTTACTTTGAGCGGCGCCCATCGGCGTATCAATAATCAATACTGATCAAATGCAGAGATGCCTCATGGTTATCTATCCGGCCCATGAGAAGAATCTCGTTTGCTGGCACTGGTTGGTTGGTCTGTACAGACTTCTTCTCCATCACCTAACCCGAGTGGACCCTGACTATCACACAATGTCCACTTGCTAAGAAATTGGATACCGTAAATGTGCACACAATCTATGATACGTTGACATGTCAGGCCCAAAGAACATGCACCAAACCGTCATTCTTAGCGACACATTCTCTGGATTAATTATCGGAGAGCCTTCCTGCCGCACAAGTGTCAACTAGAAACGATGGAGTGGTGAGCGACCTGAATCTGCGATGGAAGGGTACCAAAAAAATCGGAGAAGCCGTTCCATGGCAGCAGCGTATCCGCAGTTTTCGTCGTCGGTGGTTATGTATCAGCAACGGTATGGCGCTGGGCGGTTACTACGAGCGGGGTGTTCGGAAGGCCAGACAAACACAATGACACAAAGTGTGAGCCGGACCCTGAGCAATCAAATTAGGGAATAAAAGGAAAGAAATAAAGGGGGAAGTTCAAAATGGAAAGTGGCTCGAAGGGTGCATCTGTTCCATCATCATGGGACGCTAATGTCTACTACAAACGATTGCTGTGATTTCGACCGGCGTTCCGAACCTGAAGTTTATATTTCGTTTACCGATATGGTAAATCCAGATGGTTTCGTCTGGCTTCCAGTTTGCTATTCGACTGTGCCGCATACACGAGGCCATTTAATCCGCTGGCTACTTTGTCCTTGGCTACCCCATGACTGTTCATTTGTCATCTGACATTAGAAAGCGGAGACCAGAAACGCGGAAGTTGAAGGGCAGGCTGTCCCCAGTCCGATATTCCAGTTTCAACTCTGAAAAAGCACCGCGTTAACGTGCTGGCGACTTATTCAGATCTCCCGTTCCAAGTTGGGCTTGACAAGGGAAGCTTTCAATGCCAAGCCCATTCGAGAATCTACGAATTTAGCCCGACCATGCCGTGATACGACCATCCCGAGCTGTATTGCTGTGCCAAAAGCTCATTCTTGCTTGTGTTTCAGCACAACAGTATTCTTCCGAGTGCTGTGTATGTGTTTCCATGAACTTGCTGGCACGTTTGGTCCATGGGGATGCATCCCGTTCGTTTCTTTTTATGGAGTTTCTACATCATGTTGTGATGATCCTTTCGGGTTCACCGTTCCCCCCGCCAG
The DNA here is from genome assembly GCA_025093985.1 of Calvatia gigantea. Taxonomy (NCBI): domain Eukaryota; kingdom Fungi; phylum Basidiomycota; class Agaricomycetes; order Agaricales; family Lycoperdaceae; genus Calvatia; species Calvatia gigantea. The sequence continues at coordinate 2,993,687 of JACAAK010000005.1, read as the reverse complement.
GGTTGGGCAGGAAACATGTGTGGCATGAGTCATATTACCATCGCACCGCTGTTACTTCGATTAGGCAGTGCAGAGTTGATTGTAGGAGAGGTGGGAGAGGATAACGTACATTCAATGGATATCTTACTGAGTCGCAAACAAACCACGCTCAAATTTTAGGACGTTCAACAGTGGTCAATCTCCTGTGGTCAAAAGAGTTCCTCGACAACATATTCACAACTGATGCTACAGTCATTTTCCACTAAGTCCTAGCGGTTGGATAAAGAGCGTACAAGCGGTCTAATCACCCCACCCCATTAGAAAGACAGCGACAAGTCCAAAACATGTGCAGGCGCCGATACGAATGTGTAGCGCTCACCTTTGCTCCGCCTACCTTATCTACTCGGAGTTATTGTGCCAGCCTCGCTCCATGGCCTCCAATCGACATGTTCCAATTGTACCGGCAGGGGTTCTGTACCCAGGTGATTACCTTACCAATTATCTCTCCTTGGTGCACTCCGCGAGATGTCGTATCCCCTACTCTCCCGTGCCACGCAGCTACCCACGCAAGGGCACACTAACTAGTCGCGGTAAATTGATAGTGGTGTTGGCTGGCACAACAAAATTCCGTAGGCCTGCGTATGGCGTGGTCAGACGACCCCAATCCAGAATCCCGGTTCGGACTCAGGCACTGGAGGTCTAGGCTAGGTGAGTGAGTACGAGTCGAATGTTCATCCAATGGAATAGGCAATGATTTGGTGATGGATCTCCTGGCTCCGGTGTGGTCGTGGGATGTTTGAAACCCCGCCTGACATTCCACTGTTGGGAAAACAGAACCATTTAAGCTCGCGCATGGCACTGGCGTACCGGCGATAACCAACACCGTTCTGGCCCGCTATTGCTGCTACGGTATTGAACCACTCTAACTATTTAATAAAGCATCCAAACCCCAAAGGCGAGGGTATAGACTAGCCCCAAATGAATGCAAGGATCCGCCACTAGTGGGGTACGTGAATATTCACGGCGCCTAGTCTTTTTATGAAGGACCGGAGACTAAGACCCAAGGATATATATTTAATCTCCACATCAAATAAGGTTCCTAGCCCGCGTCTGTGGGATTGTCGGGTGGCAAATCCAGATTCACGAAGCGTTGTGACCAGGAATGCCAGTGAGCACCGAACCTCAAGCCTTCGGTCCATTTCATACACTACATCGCCTGTTTCCGTATTTGTAACTGTTGACAATGCGTCCATGATGAGTAAACACTTCAGCGTCAAAACTCAGCAGTATAACAGTTATCGCAAAGCACTAGCGAGAACAGAACTTCGCGTGACTTTCTTACTTTTAGTTTCTACTGCCCATTTCCCTTATGTCACTGCAAACATTCACTATGGCCAAACTCGTTCAGTATAGGTATTGATTGATCAACCGGAAACTGAGATCCCACGGCGAGATTTGGTCTACGGGTGAAAATCATGCGAGGCCCTCTTTGCGGCGTCTACAGAGCATAGCATTTTAGGAAACTGGAGCCGCATCCTCAGCGAATGACCATGTTGATAAATTCGTACGTGGCCGGTTGCGTTCGACAAACGTGCAGCGTATGCTTGAGGTCTCATTCTCTGGAGAACCCGAGTCGGGGCTCCGACTTTCTCACAATAGTCGTAAGAAGAATCGCGAACGAGATTGGTACGTTTTTTAGCGCCTGATGCTGGTCCAGATGGTGTCATCCGTGACATTGGACTCGACATTTGCCCATGGCTTAGTAAACGAATGTGACCGCCGGCGGACATTGTGGATTCAACCGGGTTGGACCAAGTCGTGTCCTAAAAAGTCTTTTCGCAGATGTCGGCGTGGAGTCATGCATTTTAAAGGCCGGATGAGGATATATTTACACATAAACCAGGCTCCTCCGAAATCATTGAAGGGCACAATCGCTCTTCCGGTCACGCCGACCCTGAGCTATTTGGCCAGTATATGACGTCATCATGGTCATCCATGTTTTCCCTCCTTCAAGTGGCTGTGCCACTCCCAACCCTGCAGTGAACGATCATGTTCTCCGCCTTAAGCCTGTTTACCCTCCTCGCTTCGTGCTCTACAATCCATGCACAAATTGTCGTGCGCCGTAGGCGTAGTAGCGTTGGTCGTATCATCGCTGGCTGCGTTGTTGGTACGCTAACTCTGACATTCATCAACCGACCACATGCCGTGATCGATCTAATTCAACTTTTTCACAGGCGCTGTCTGTTTGTTCTTGTTCCTGATTCTTCTTCTCTTGATGCTACGCCGTCGAAGGCGCGCCCGTGCTTTCATGGTCTCCCAACAACAAGCCGGACAACTTGAAGGTAACCAGAGGACTGGGTGGTTTGGCGGCCCCGGCCCCTTCGACAGGCCATTTGGTGCCCCACAACCGCCTCTTCCCAATCACGTGCCCGATGGCCCCAAGTATGCTGTGCAACCCCCACCCTACGTCATTGATGGGAATCAGTTCAGTAATGCTGTAAGTTATATTTTTCTGTGCGCCACCTCGCAAAGGGTTCTGACTTTTGTTTTGCAGTCACCCAATGCCCCTCCGCCGGCCCACACGAAAGTGAGATATGTTCTCCTCTGATTGTATGCACTCCAGCTAATTCCGGTTAGGGGGACCAACAGTTTGTGGGAGGCTTCAGATCCTAAGATAATCATTACAGACTCGAATTATTCTGCGGAACGATGTGCGTAGACACGAATTTTTCACAAAACTGGATAGACATTGGACAGCATACGATGCGCTTGTGTACTAATAGTGGAGTAAATAACATGGGCATAGAATGCTCAGATCTGGATTCTTCCAAGTTAAGCGGCAACACTTAATAATCGCAAGTTCCAACTTGACTCGTTTTTCCATCCGCTCCGGTGCCATCATGCTGGATTGAAATTGTATAATCCGGCCACCGATGACTTCGCTTACAGTAAAAGCAAGCACTTGAACCAACAGTGCCCAGGGTGGTAGGGGATGATTTTCTCCGAATACCCTGAAAGGAGCTTGCTGGGGCTCAAGTTCCAGAATCACAGGCTCCGCTATCGGAACTCTCCTACTGCGTGAGGCAAAGACAAAGTAACGGTTTCACTCGCATTTCAAACGGCACGCTCAGAATCATGGGACTCTCTGTGTCTGAACCAGACGCTCGGCGTGGAATAGGAGGTGAGAAGGCCGACCAATATCGTGAGAATGTACGTCTTAACGCTCCCCGTACTTGACTTGCAGAGATGAATGGAAAACATCCAACCAAGCCAATGGACACATCACGAAGGCGTGGACACGAAACGCTGGGACAAAGCTGACTTGGGATTCACCTGATAATGGGATGCAAATTTCAAGGATGACAAGAATCCGAGTCGATTGAAATCAACCAAACGAGTCTGCAAAGCGTCTCCGATTCAGGCGTGGAAAAAATAAACAGGCGAGGCCACAGACCGACGTTGTCGAAGGTTCTCGTAACCAGTGAAGCCTGCGATAAAGACACAGAACTGGGGATTCGGCCAGGGCGCCAGACTGACCCACGTCTCTTGGCGGGCCTACTACCTTCTGTTCTGGTTGTGTGGCGAGTAGGATAATCACCATGGCACGCCCTCGATTAATGTCTGAGCGTTCTGCGTGGCTGGCGTACTCAAGTTCAATAAGACCTCCGGCCACAGTAATTGCCTCACACCCCCACCTCTGGCATAACAGAATCGGCTGAGGGAAAACATTGTTACAGATTCAAAATCGGCAATGAAAAACGAGCAATAAAAATTCCTTATATAGTAGTAAAATTTCGCCTCGGTGAGTGGATTTTTAGTCCCCTCGGTGATTGGTACCGAGTCTGATTGGTTTGCGGTGCCTACAGTCACCATACCTTATTCCCGGCGGCAACGGGAACCAAATATGCTTTTTGATCGCACTTTCCATTCGCGCACGAGGTCTCAGCTCATCCAACCCTTTCACGACCGTGATCTCACACAAGGCTACAACGCAACATTCACGATCCCGCTACATACACATCATACCAGGATAACTCTATATCATACTACACACTGTGCACGGGAGTCCCGACAAAATGGCCTCAACAGGGAGGCGGGTGTGCAACAGTGCTTGACGCAGTCTGGAATAACTTGACCTCCGCAGCCCTCCTCCTAACCAACCCAGGACTGTACCTTCCCGCCTGCCAATTTCCACTGCGGTAACTCCTCCGCCGCGACCTTGTTCGGATCCTGTCCAGCATTCAACCTCTTAATCAGGGTCGACGATTTAACGTTCCCGCAACCCTCATTGAACGCCCACGACGTGAGCGCTCCGAACTGATTATCGTTCAATTTGACCTTGTCATCTACGTCATCGGAGAGGCACTTGGTGAATGTCTTGAGGTCGCTCTGGAGGAGCGTGGTTGCGTCGGCTTGACTGAGCGGGAACTTGAACTTGACTTCTGCGCAGTTCTTTTGCTGGCAGAGGTGTCCGTACCCAACTGTCGGTTTGCCAATTGGGTCGGGCTTGGGCCTGTCAACGAAGCCCTCGAACTGTTTGATGAGGTCGAGCGTTGCGGCGTTGACGGGAGGTGGTTCACAGGCGCGCCTTAAGTCTAGATACGGACGTTGTCAGAAATCAGTCTCAGTACGCGTTTGTGCGCTTACCCGCTGCCTGGATGATAAGCGAAGGTGGAGATAGCGACGAGGAAAGTGAGAAAGGTTCGCATGTCTGTAATGTTTATTGGCTGGCTTGGAATCTGGTAGAATTATTTGCTGTTGGAAGGATTTGCTGGATTCAAGAGGACTTATATACGATGAAAGAGGGATGATATCTATCTCTCTGCTTTGAATATTATTGGCTTTCGTTCTATGTTAGCCTGAGAAGCCGCCTGACAATGACAACGATAAAGTGGAGTGTATCACTGATACTAGTTCCCTTTACTCCAGTATTAGCTCATTTTGACTAGTTGCTCCTAGCACTGCCAATAAAACATACGCTAGGATATACAATAGATGGTTATCTGGTTGTACTTAAAACAACGGGTCGATGGCTGGGAACCCGAGGAATCCAGCGCTGCTGACATTAACTTTTGCTGAAGTATCCTGGACACAATAACACATTCGATTCTCCAGCGTTCTTGGAGGCCTGATACATACTTTATCGTGGTAGTGAGCCCAAAGGAGAACCGATTGTTTAAAATTATCTAAATTCCTGTGGGAGCCAAATCAACACCTCCAGTTAGCTGCTGCGTTTCAGATGTTTAGGATGGCAGCTGCTGACAAGGCGAGAACCACGTTTCGATGCTCCGCAATTCACTTACTGTGCGCTCAAGTCGAATGGAGTTGTGGAAACTTTCGAAGAGGCGAATTTGATTCGAGATAATAGTTTCTTTTCCTTGCACTGACGACTTAAATTGACTCCAGTCATTGATGATGTATCGAACCCCAAAAGTAAACCCTCCGATACAACAAACTCCACATTTTTATGCCATAACAAGTCATGGGCAACATATTTTTGACTGGCCCAGTCCGGATTCTCGACCAGACAAGCAACCCCATGACGGCAGTCGGGACATATAACTCCAAAATTCTTGTCAGATGCTATTTTATTCGTCAGGCCAGCATTGAGTTACCTGAGAGGAACGGGTTGTTGAAATTATGCTCTACGATTGCAGTAACAAGTAATCCGAGTAGGGCACGACGTTATAGGGTATGTTCTATCCTGCGACAGCATCGGTCGCAGCAACCAGGATTATCCTGGTGACGACTATAGCCGAGCATCCTGATTATGCAAATCTAAATCCGGTTGAAATAACTCCCGACAGTTGTCACCTAGAATGACTGCTAGTCCCACAGCAGCTAAAATAACTTAGATTAAAGTGTGATAATCTAGTAGGGGTTTTGATTATCATAATCCTGTTGAACACAATATAATCCTGGTAGAATAACCAGGTTTTACAAGATGATCCTAGCTAATCTGCAACTAAATGATACAAATAATCAGGTTTATCCTAGATAATCTAAGTGTAGTGTTTGGAGTATTGTACAACGAGGAGCGCGTCGTTCGGGTAAAATTTGGGCGCGTTAGAAAGCCCTTGTCAAGGCGTTTAAGCAGAGCCTAAGATAGAGAAAATCGGCGCGGAATTGACGTTGGGGCAAGGCGGTGGAAGCTGATAGAGAGAGAAAATGTCAGCGCCAATAGCAACACGACCACTGGCGTAGAACGTACCGTGATGGTGTTGCTATAAATGCCTTAAAGAAGGTTTTTAGTGGTCCAAACTGCTGAGGCGTACGTGCGCTCGTTGTTGAGGTATGGTCCGAGCAGTATGGGGACGGGTGTGATGAAGGTAAGTTGACTTGTACAAAAAGGTGACCATTCAACTGATTCTCAGTCATAGGCCCACAATTTTAGAACACGACTCCTGCGGTGGCGACAGTCGTTCCTCCCCATTTCACATTCTCAGTCCCCATCAAAACCAGGACGGATATCGTTGCTCAAGGTAGACATAGACCCATGTCGCCAATCGTGACGGTATGGACACCACTCGTCCTATTTTCTTCAGAAGACCACTTTACCAAACCTGGATATTTCTCATCCGGATACATCTTTATGGTCCATTCTGACTGCCGCCACGACAATATCGCTTTACGGTGAAGCTATGCAGGGGTTTTGTTTCTGCACGAATCTACAAAAGGCCTCTCCTCGGAGCGAGTGGGAATTGATGTCACCGTAGAAACATGTACAGGACTGGAATACCACGGAGCTCAAGGAAGCGTTGCAGAGATTTTTGGACTGAACTCGTGAAGGGATGGAACACCTTTTAATATTGTCTCCACCTCTCTGTTGCCGGCAAGTAATCAATTGCTCAAGTTACTCCTCTGGTCCCCAAGCTAGCACCCCTACTCACAGTGCCATCCCAAATTCAAGATGGCCCATCGAACGACCCTCGCACAGGCCATTTTTCCTTTGTCGCTCATTTGCCGCACTGATTAGCATTTTATGCGGTTGCGCGTATTTATCAACGTCCTCTAATTGATGCACCCAGGACGACTGTGCGTTTATCGTTTCCCCTTCGATAAAACTCATACATCACACTCTCCTCTGAACCATGCTTGGCAGGAGAGCTCAATCATCATTGAGTGTATACTGCGGCTTGAGAGTGGAACAAAGGTGTCACCTAGAAGTGGTCGGGATATGACTGAAGCACCTGAATCATTCATAAATCAACTAGCGCGAAATCATATCGCAGACATCATATTGCGAGAAAGAGTACAGGAAATAGAACAGGAGACAAAATTGCGACTCCCAAACGGTTCTTTGAATATTTGCCTCTACGGAATTTATCTAACTAGAAGGGGGAACTTTCAACGGCTTGCAACTCTTGGCACCGCCTGTCCAGGCACCACCCTTACCTCCAAACCCTCTAGATGACGATCTTTTAAATCTCTGCACCCACAGAATATATCTGACCAACATAGAGGGACTCAAATTGAGTTACGACCAACTACCGCACGGTCCGACCCGCTATTGGCACCTCTAAACCGAATCTCTAGGCTTCCCATAAGGTTCACCGCCATGCTGTCTGGTCATCTTTGCGTTCAGCCAATTGCTGCGACCCATCCCTGCAATCTAGGGTCATCCCATCAACGGCACGACCTACCACCTTAATTCAAGGTGATGTTCTGTCGTCCCAAAGGCTGAGTTACTCATTGCAGTTCCGTATGTTCAGAACAGCAACAAGGATTAACCAGGCTCCAGCCACCCCTACGGCCGGTCTAATCCTGCTTAACTGGCAGAGAAACGGCGAGGGTCTGAATGGAATCTGAAGGCCAGAAGTAATGAGTGAGTGTGACGAGTTGTAGACTTAGCACCCCTCTGTCCAGGAGGCTTTACTTGGAGTGGAGGCGGGGTACAGCCAGCAAGATGAAAAAAGGGCGTAGCAAGTCTTGGCCTGGGGACTTAAGAAGGCTGAGAATCTCGGATTCGTGCTGGCAGACTGGAAAGGGGGGAGTTCGCAAGTTGCTATGAGGAGCTACAGGTGTGTTCGATATCTTGTGGTAATCGATCGAAGTCGAAAGGATATCTCGCTCCAGAATTTCACAAAAATCGTAAACAATCATTCGCAGAGCGAGGGGGGAGTCCATTCACGAGAGTCGACATCACCAGTCTGAACAGAGAAAGGACGAACGCTAACCCCTAACTTCCCTCCTTACGAACAATGTACGATTAAGAGAAGGCCGAGGAGGGAATTTTCAAATATGTACAAGTGTAATGTACAAGTGTAGCCTCCTTGTACCGCACGATCCGCACCAGGTGGGCTTTGCACTTGAAAGGCGGGATGTGGCTGAGAAACCACGCAAATACGCCTTCTAGACCCGCAGCCACCAAGTTTGGAGTAATGGTACACTGAGTCACGATACCGACCGGAATGGCTGGCGAGAAAGGGCTATGACGGGAGTAGCGGAGGGCCAAACGCTATAGAGAGTGACCGCAAGCTTTCTCTCCACCTCTCCCGTGGGAAATACGTTACAAGTTGTGCCCAACTGACCCGAAGCTCCTTTCTGCACATACAGCTCGGTACCGACCAATATTACGATACAACTTCCCACTCAAACATCCCACATCTCTTTTTCATTGCATAACAGGACACCCCTGCGGTTCTCGTTGAGTTCTGACAACCAGCGCCCACCCGAAGCGACGTACTGACTCTTTATTCAGAGCTCCAGCACGTTTTCCAACTCCTGAATGCGAGCTTGGCTCTCTATGTTCCGAGCCACTGTCCCAAATCGGTCAACCCAAATACTCCATTCAAAGCCGCCTGCGGCTTGACCCACACTACCCTATTGAACATCCACCACCCTCGGTAACTCTGCTGTCAAACTACATACGAAGCCTCTAGCTAACACCTTTAACAGGTGGGTGGATGCGCTGTGACCTTTGATGGAGTCTGGAATAACTTGATTTCTGCAGCCCTCCTCCTCACCAACCCAGGCAATATCTTCCCGCCCGCTAACCTCCACTTTGGCAACTCCTCGGTTGCGACCTTGTTTGGATTCTCTCCGGCATTCAACCTCCTGATCAAACTCGACGACTTGACATTCCCACAGCCCTCATTGAACGCCCATGAAGCAAGAACCCCAAACTGGTTGTCGTTCAACTTGACCTTGTCGTCTATGTCGTCGGAGAGGCACTTGGTGAACGTTTTAAGATCGCTTTGAAGAAGTTCTGCCGCGGTTTCCTTGGTAAGTGGGAACTTGAACTTCACTTCCGCACAACCCTTCTGTTTGCACAGGTGTCCGAACCCGACAGTCGGCAGACCGATTGGATCAGGCTTGGGTCTATTGACGAAACCCTCGAACTCTCTGATCAAGTTTACAGTAGCAGCATTGACAGGAGGGGGCCGCATGCACGCGCCTCTTCGAGAGGAAGAGCTATACCAACATTAGTTAAATGACTCTCCTGCAGGGTGCACTCCATTGTACTCACTGAATGTTTGCACTACTACCAGAGAAGTGGCGGCTACGAGGAAGGTAAAGAAAGCCCGCATATTAGTTGAGTTGTTAGTAGTTTTGAAAGGAATCTGTGTTGCTGAAAATCCAAGTGCATTGCGAGCGCTTTTATACCTGGCAGAAGGCGAGAGCATGAAAATATGAAGCTGGGTAATAAGTATCCACAACCTGTACCGGGACAGAGAACGCTGAGCCTCTCTGATTTCAGTCGTGATTGAGGTGATTTGAGATTTTCCCCACATACACTGGCTGCGTTCCATGATGTACCTGTCCATTTCCCAAACCATTTCCTGAGCAGACCACAGCCCGTTTGTTGTAACCGGAATCCAATTACCACCATTCGCCGCACGCATGAAACCACAAACATAAGGCCTACCCAAAGGAATCACATTAGAATTAACTGATACTCATCCCCCATTGAATGTGGTCAGGTTGTAATCACCAAAAAAAACAATACAAACCCTGGATTGCCACTTGCCCTACATCTGTCAGCAAGCCCTTCAAGTCTCCACTATAAGCGGTTTCATCTGACAGTAGGCACAGGGTGCTCACACACAGGAATCATACCAGAACACAAAAGCAGATTGATATCACGGATAGTTTTTAACTACACGCACAAATCCAAAAAAAATCAACCAACTCAATTCCGCTATAAAAGATGTTACTTATTCAAAATGATGTTCTGTTCACTTGACCGCAAGACGTGAATTGCCGAAGTAAATCAGCTGTTCAACCCACACGTCCAAAATAACTAGAGCGACCTGGCGAGTTGTCCCCCTCTACTTACGACTGTTTTCGGGCTTAGGACTCCGGCACTGCCACCAGGGAAATATTTGCTATATCACTCGACAATCTTGTACTTACGTTGTACGACCGAGAGTACCGCGTGCTTGTCGTGACGTGGACGGAGACGTATAGTCTGTGTATAAATTTATATCAATATGCCATCTCCCCTATGAATTTAACAGCCACCACATGCCGATTTTTGTCAGCACTGGGATCATCATACCCCCCATGCGATGCTAACAGCGTGGCAACGCTGTATTTTGCACCTCCGTTTTACACGGAGGTTGGAGGACGACCCAACTGACAACCGTACTCAGCCAACCTTCGATTGTCCCCAGCGCTTATACTGCGAAAAGCCCAACTAACACCGGACAGTGTCAGCAGGATATCGAAGGCCGTGATGACATGAACATAATCATGATAGCTCATGCTGAATCAGGTACGCTGATCCGCTAACCCGAGGACCATTCACTTGTGCACCAAAGATGGTGCCCTAAGGTTTGTTGCGCAACATTCCTGCTGATATGGTGAGGGTAGGATCACCATGTCCGAAATCCCACTCATCTACATCGCAGGATTAGTTTTTTAATATGCAACAGCAGGGATTTCATGGAAGCAAATAGGTATGGGGATCAATCGCTCACCCCCCCTCCATCTTCATGGATTCTTCCCGACATAGCTCGGATCACCACCGCCTTTCCATAATCACTCATCTCATCACGCATTCTCCTTCTACAGTCGTAGAGACGTATGAACACGCGAGGAAGTAAAACTAATACCTCTAGATCATAGATAGTCAAAGCTAGTTTTAGGCCTCCATCCATCTTTACATCCAGGTAGGCTGGGAGGCTTTCCTTCGCCTTCACCGCTTGCCTCTGCTTACGGGGGCCACCAACATCATATAAATGCCAGGTAACCGCTTTCCCATGGAGATTGACATCAAATACATGTTCCGTCGAAGCGAATGCCTAGAAAATGTCCTCAACTCTGCAGAACAATCCACGAGGCATTACACATCATCAAGCAAACTCCAAGAAGCGACGAGACTGAAACCGGTGTTTTACTTTTCTTGGTGTTTCCATCATTTGGTACTAATTGCTTCAAGGAACCCTCGCCGAACGGAATTCACTATTGGTGTATGCTCACCGAAACCAGGTATTTCAAGTGTAACCTCCTTCGAGGAGAGAACAGACCCATAATTACATAAACGAGAAGGACGCATAGAATTTTTGAAACTGAGAACTCCGAGAAAGTTACACTGATACAAGAAGACACTGATCCTGAGAAAAGTCACAATTGACCTGTGACGCAGCTTTTCACAAAACAGGCTCAAGGCCTCTGTTGGTTTGGACGTCTTCACCATAAGGGTTCGTACCATTCAGAAATGATTTTATGGTTCATAACTACTGAACACCTGCAGGAACCCGTCAGTAAACCGTACCTTCGGGGGGACGGCAACCCAGGTTCACAACTACTCACCCCAAGGAAGTACACAAACAACCTCTCAATTCGACCCTCCCCAGCACCATTGGGTAGGTCGAGTGTCAGATCGTTGTGGATATATAAGAAGTGCGAAAATCGCTGGATATCGCGTTTGTAGGAAGTCGGATCGCGGTATACCTGTTGTACGGCGACTGTACCCCAGACGTTGGGCACGGGATTACCTTCCGCGCTGCCACAGCGCAAAATGTTATCACGGATGTCATCGTATATATTGCCTGTTATCGGCTCGTTAATCATTTCCAGAAAATGCAGCAAGCCCACGAACCCATTGCGAATTCAGGAAAAATTCTGTCTGTACGCCTGTCATGCAACTGGTCAAGTGGCGATCCCTAGAAGTTGTGATGATACTCACTGGAAGAGCTTCCGTATCCATCCAGTTTTCAACGTCATGCTTCGTAGCAGGAAAAGTCGGGAGATGGAAAAGCTCTTCATATCCCACAACCCTTCCACCTTTCTTCATGTTGGGAGGTTTTGACAGATTGCCCTCATACTCAAACCTAAACTTCTTTGCGAATTCTTGCTTGGAATATTCAAGCATACACCCCGACAATTCAAGAACCCCCTCTGTGACGTCCTTGTTGTAGTTCGGGTCGTTTTTGATGCGGCGGTGAAGATCATTACAAAGCCTCCAGAAGAGCTCCTTAGCCAAAATCTCTTTGGGGTCCCGGCGTTCGCCCACCTACCTAAGTACGGGGAATAAGACGTCCAAAGTATTTAGCGAGCGTTTAGGACGTTCAGAAAAGAGCCCACCGATTGCAAAGCACGGCCATCCATGATAATAAAGTGAGGGGGGATGTTTGATAAGAAAGCGAATCAGTGGAAACTGCGCGCTTTTGCCTCAGAGTCTATACGGTCATAAGACATTTATACCACATGTGCGTCTAGCCAAGCTGGAATATTGTAGGCCTGTGACGGAAACCCATCTGTCGGAACTTGCCTTGTGAGAAGGGAAATCATCTGACGTTCTTCGTGCTTCCATTAACTTGCCAATGTTGCGTTAACTTTCAAACCCCAAAATCCCTCGAGCCCACTGAACCATGGAGTCGGTCCAGCACCAAGCCCAGATGTCCCCGTTGAGAATAGATCACGGAAACAAGCGAGATGAAATTGGATTCACTGAACTCGACCCTGGCTATGCGGGGTACAACATTTTGGAATCAGGAAGAGATCATCCACACCATCGCTTTCCTGGGATCTTAGCGCCAGTCTTCATATACATACCCCTTGGTGCTGATATAACATCCACTAGGTTGAGAATGTGCAATTGCGCATTTGCATTCCGACAATAGGTATTTAATTTGACTATCCGATAATCTTCTGCAGTGTATCGCCCATCCCTCTGATCTTCTATCAGTATTCAAACCTAAGAATAGATTTTTGTCCTTTAACGTGAATCCCCCGCACTCCCTTAATAAGACCGAAGGTGATCGCCTGACTATCGGCGTTCCAACATCTTGGGTCGCTTCGCGTAGCGTTCCGCCTTAGGACGAAGACGAGATCAAGGATCTATAAGAAGTATTCAAGGCCAGTTTTATTGCGCGTTTTTGCCACCATCCTTTTGCAACCCCATATCGCACACTAGCCATGGGAAACTGCGCCGTCGACAGTTCAGACCTACGACAAAGAAATTGAGGAAGAGATGAAGAACAAAATCAAGGCCAATGCTAACGGGAGTCTTGGTGCTACCCTGAGCCACAAAAGCGCAAGTTTTCTTGCAGAAAAAATGCCGTCTGTCGATAACGAAGGAAACCGTTTTATTACAGGTATCCTCCCATGTCGCGAAGTTGACCGATGGTGGAACGGGTTTTTCAGCGATAGAGGCAAAATCAGATGGCTCAATTGAGGTTTTAATGATGCTCCTGGCCTTCGCTCTATCTCCTTTATATTTTGGATATTTCTTTGGTGGGAAGCCGGATGCTGCGCTGTCTCAACCAATACTTTCGTCAGGGTTATGTAGTATCAGCACCCCTGTTGGTCTTCAAGTCCAGCATTACCTTCGAAGCGGCATTTTCACGTAGGCTTGCCCTAATCTCGAATGTGGTTCACTTAATAATCTACTCCGTTAGCGGGCTGGGAGTACCAACCTGGGTGGAGCGTAAGAGAATTTCCTTACATCCTCCAAGACTTTCCAATGATAACACGAAATGACGCAGAGCAAGCGAGGGCCGACCTGGTTGAAATGACCGCCAACCTTGTCACCGACAGCCCCGAACCAACTTGGAACATCAAATCTTTCACACAAACCTATGACTCCGCTGTCGGAGACCAAGGCGACTGGCGACTCGACGCATTGTTCGTCTGCGTTCAAGGCGCTCTTACAATCGATGGACTTCGGGCTGGATATGCCATCATATATTACTTGGGTGTAGGTCCCGGGTTTTGCCGATTTGCACAGGCACTGATACTCCCTTTCAACGTTTCAACGTCAACAGTCGTTCTACCGGGTACAGTCGGACAGCAAGTCCATTCGAGACGGGATCCGACGTGACGCTTACAGCTCTGCCGCAAGACTTATTGGAGGAATCACGCCAGCAACAGATGCACAACTCTCGGATACGCTCAAGCGAAACTGGATCCACCGTTTTTCAGAACAAGTTCCGCTTTTCCTATGGCTCGACCCCACCTGAATCCTGGCGTGCCGAAGGCGTATCATCCGCATATCTTAAATCTAACACACAACTGATGTATCTTCCGATGTGGAATCCCGGTCGTGAATATCTGAGTACCTCGATTGAACAAGGACTTTTCAGGTAAGGCCTGACATGTTCTGGTACCTTTGGTTCCTGAGGCATCGTTCGCCTCCATTAGCGGTCTCGATGTACCGGTCGCCTCGATCAAGAGTAAGTCTCCAGGGTTCATAACATCTTAGGCGCTCTAGTACTCACATACTGTAGGGGACGCAATTAGCGACCTGACCACCGACTTCACCTCAGTCCTCTCAGGTTCATCTCAAAATTCATGGAACACTCGCGACCTCGACAGGCTTTACATGCCCGCCAACCCAGCTCTTAACCCAATCCGCCAAAGGAGTATTCTTTCTTCATGGTACCAGTACAAAACAAATTCAAACGGGTTAAGGATTCCTGCAACCTACATTTTTGTGCAAACGGTAGGGGAACTTCCGATACGTAAACCAAACGCTTGCTGACGAACCCTGGCGTCTCTAGATGTTTTACGAAGAGCTTCCTGCTGAGCGTAGAGCTGTAAGGCGACTTTTCCAAATACTCTGCGACAAAATCAGGCAGGAACTTCAGGTATCCGCACTTATTATTCTCGGGTCTACGTACTGCACAGTGGTAATAAATACGTTGGCCTAGAAACCGCCCGCACCCGACGACGACCTACTAAGTCTTCAAGCAATGGCTCCACGAATATGCCGGTCAAAAATTCCGAGCCAACTTCGGTTTTGCCTATAACGGCGATCAATCCAATCCTCCCGATAGAAGACCTGGTGGAGCAGTGCGGGGGTACAACGAACTCCTCCAAACGGACAACTACCCTGCGTCTGTGGAGGGAGTGGAGGCTTGGCTCAATGCTGAGGTTTTCCCGTACGTCCCCAGTGTACACCTTGACGTATATTGATCAGGTTGACCTCTTGCCGAGCAGGCGAGACAGTCTGGCTTTCCCGCATTCGCGAATAGTATGTTACTGCTTTTGAACTCTGTATGTCTCATATAAGAACTTATATTCACTTTCTAATTTAGACGCAATCTGGGAGAAAATACGAAATGATGTAGTGGAATGGACGAAACGCACCACTTCTGATAGCTGGTACACCGCTCACAACAGCACTGTTTACCGACACCCACAAGGAGGAACGAATATCAAGCAGTACTCGCAATACGTGTACACAGTCGGAGAGTTACAGCTTGATGGCGTGAGGGTTACCCGAGCTTATGTCTGCTATTTGGGGGTAAGCAGATATCCTATCAGCCTATGCTAGAGGGATTGAAATCGCTTGAATACTTCACCAGGTCTATTGCGGGACCACCAAGACAAGTTAATGATGTGCCGGTATGGCAAATACTAACAGGTATCCTCTCGTTGATTTTCCCGAATTTCTGCATGTTTAAGTCAAATGATCAATACAACTTGTCTCGAATGCGTTTTGGGGCGGAGGCATATAGGATCAGGGCCTATCGTGAACTGGGTGTACTTATCGTACTTGACGAGCTGCGTCCGAGGGCGCATCTATAGGGTGATGTTAATGGGCGTCATCGTCACGTGATTCCAGACCTCACTTCTTCCAGACCCTTCTGCAGTCGGGGAATCTGAACAATACAGCCGGAGAAAACCTGGCCATATCCTTTACACAAGTTCTATCGTCGATCGACCACGAGCTAACTCACTGCAGGGTAGAATACATGCCGCGCATCCTCCGAACCTCGGTGTTATCAGCGGTCGTTATGCGAGTCGCCTTCATGTCACCAAGAGTGCGTAGGTAGAACACAACTGTGCAGTCTCGGATCACCGAATTCTGTTTGAGGGTTTCATAGAACCGCAAAGGAAAATGTCACTCATGTTCGACAGGCGAAGGACCAAGAAGGCTTGTTTCCTCATAACCACCGATGAGCTTAGGAGGTGGTGGTTTCTGGGTATCGTCGTGCGAGTAACACAGATAACTGGACGAAAACTGGAAATGAAGTTCAAATTGACATTCTGGAGCGATACAACACTGGGTATTTGGCATAAAGCAGAAGTTGTAATGAAGTTTCTACCAATCATCTTTAATGAAGCTGCTGAACACCTGTAAAAGTCTTTAGCCTCAAAACCGCTTGCACCAAAGAATTTATGGCTCACTCCAGAGGTAGTAGACAAACAACCTCTTGATGTGAACACCCTCCTGCCCACCGCTACCGGGCTTGTTGAGGGTCATGTCACCAAGGGCGTAGAGATAGAATGCGTATTGCTGGATATCACGCGTGCGCGTTGGGTCATCGTCGTAATATTCACGGGTGAAGTCGGCTGTGTACCACCAGTTGTTGTCCTTTGGGACCTCGGTGCTACCATAACGTAGCATGTGGCTGACAATGTCGTCGTATGCGGGGCCTACAAGGACAAGTTATTATTCTACCAACATGCGATGTAGTCGGAACGACGCACCCATGGCGAATGGCGGGAACTTCTTGTCGTCCCTCCTGTAATAACAAAAACAGCCTTTAACCGCGATTCTATCGGGGGCAGAGATATCCACGTACTTGAACACCTCAGCATCCATCCATTCCTGGACTTCCTTCTCCAGCGCAGGATAGGACTTGACTTGAAGAAGTTCTTCAAATGCGTCGACCTTGCCTGTCGGCTTCTTGTTCGGTGGTTCGGACTGTTTTCCTTTATACTCGAAGCCGAACTTCTTCTGGAATTCTTGGCTAGTGTATTCCAACATGAACTCCTTGAGTTTGACAGGGTCTGCGACATCGCCCTGGCCGTCGTCGCCCTTGATGTGGCGACGGAGGTTGTTGCAAAGGATTTTGAAAAGCTCGCGCGCCAGTTCCTGATCAGCGTTTTGACACTCGTAGAACATCTGGGATAGGCCAGTGAATATGAGGTTCGGGGATCAAACGCATCAGGTTAATGCGCACCGTGATGATGTAGATATAGGTGACGGAAAGGCTGACTTGCGTATCTGTCGTCTTGTGATCGTACCAGGACATGATGAGACCAGTTTGGCGGATAGGGTTGTTGGTGGGATCGGCAGGGATGTACGTCTTATCCAGGCGAGTGAGGTTCCAGGATTCAGTCGAGGCATTGTTCAGAATAGACTTGTATTGCTGGAAGGTATCAGTTCATCGCCGCGTCTAACTCAAGGTCAGTGCCGGGTAAGTGGATATGGAGCCTTGACGCTCACTTTTGACGGAGTCCAAAGGAATGTTGATACCACTGGGATCGTTAATGGTCAGTGCTAGCATGGAAACCAACGACTACCAGATTACCTGTAGACCTGGTGTTTGACGTAGTTCTCGAGGTCGTCGGTCTTGGTATCAGGAACGTAGTACAACTGGGAGTTTTGGGTGATGAACGCGCTATCAACGCCCTGTGCACGGTAGGAGTCGGGTGGGACGGATCCATATTGGAAGCTAAATTCAGATTGGAATTTAGTCTTCGCGAAATTGTCCAGAGCAGTTTTAAGGAGCTCGTCTGTCGTCGGCGTGCCGCCACCCTGAACGACCAGTATTAGCAGTTGAAGAAAATTATTTTGGGAAGAACTTACCGCTAGCTTCTGGGCACCAGAATATGCGGATGTTTGAATATTGTCGCGGGTAGTCTTGGTCTCCGAGGTCGTCTTATAGTAAACCTAGGAGCAAGTCAAGGGGGTGGCGCTCCAGTACCAAATGATGGTTAACTTACACCGACGTAATAGATGACGGCAAGCTCGGCATGGCTACCATCTTCAACGAGACTGCCATGACAGTACACCAGAACGGAGTTACACATGAAAGTGTCCTGGTCTTCCTTTCTGGCGTCATAAGTGCGACGATACTCGTTGTATTTCCATTGCTTTTCGGTATCGCGAGAAGCGATAATGTTCGCGACGTTAGAGAGATCGTTGATCGCCGTTTCTAGCAGGGGTCACAATGAACATATCAGCCCGGGAAGACGCCCCCAATTTATTAAGGACACGTACGCTTCCATCCATTTTGGCAAGTCAAGTTTGCTGCAGTAGCGTCCGGCGTTAGTTTGGGATGTGAAAACTTGGAATGTTTCGAACTTACCTGAAAACGCCAGCCTTGAGGTAGTCGTTGACCTGATTGCCAATCGGCGGCACGATGCTGCAGATCTTGGCCTGAGGTCCTTGTGTCGCCGAGGTTGTTTGGCGGGTTCACCTTGGACGCGTCTTCGCTGAAATCATATTTGTAAGTCTGCTTAAACCTGTTGGTCGCAAGCTTGTTGAGAAGAGTTTCAAGGTTAGTTGTGTTATCGGTAACGTTGAAATCCTGATATAAGGTAAAATGTCAGCAGAATGCGTGCAGCAAGGGAGACGCGTAGCAAACCTTTTTCAGGAGAGCGCGGGCATTGTCTGTCAATTGTTTGACAAGGTCTGCCTTGACCTCTTCCAAGGATTTTTTCGTATCGCCGGAGCCACCCATGGAATGTTCTGCAGGTAGAAATTTCAAGTGGTTGGGAGTGATCGCTTTCGCGTTCTGGAGAACCACAAACTTACACCTAGAATATATGTATACCAAGGCCTCGAGTTCGTGCTCTCCATTTACGGGACAATCGATAATGTCGAAAAAGTCAAGGATGTTTTAGTGCGGAGATCGTCCAATCCCCTTCCATTGTGCCCTAAGCCCAGCCCACACAGATGAACCCCAAATTCGCGCCCCATGATCATGGTTATCGTTAGAGAAGATGGGAAGACAACTCGAAATGAGACGTAAAATCACATTGACCGCAACACACCTCGCAAACCACAACACTTAAAATAGATTGGTTCCGAAAATTCTGGAGGAACATTCCCACGCGTCGGACTAAAAATACCGTGACCCTCGATCGCCTGATCTTCGCAAATCCCCTTCTTCTCTTCTCTCCTTAATTGATGGGTTGGAGCCACTGCCCTGGAGTACAGCGGACACTTTTGCTGCCGGAAATTACTGAAGAAATCGCGACACCTGAGCCCGCTATGCAGTAATGCCGTCGTCACCTGGGTCATCATAAGAGGCATAATCATCAACGTGTCCGGCCACCGTCCTTCATTGATTTCATCTTTTCAGGGGGTCTATTCACCGAATCTGGGGGCTTCAACGCAACAAATATCAAACAGCAGATGTGTCGAGAATGACAGGCGGAATCAACAGAAGCTATATTCTTCGTTAGGCTCCAGCCGGATCTGACCCCGTCCCCTCTCAGGCTCTAACCCATTAGTCCCGACCTCATGACCCATTTGTTTCGAGGGTGCCTTCTCACATCGATTTTATTCATCACCCGCTATCGCTCCTAATCTCCAAACCCCTCACGGGCATCTCTTGACCCCCTTGACAAAATTCCACCCTCTTGTCATAAGGGCTAACATTACCCCCCTTCCCCACCCAAGTTCAGCTTCGTCCTCTCTCTACAAACATCATGGGTTTCCTCGGTGGATCAAAGAAAGTTCCTCCCAAAAAGACTTACGAACAAGTTTTCGCCGATCTCGTCAAAAGCCTAAGCGAGAAGGCGAACCACACTCTATCCAACGTGAGGAGGAAGATACCTTGTTTTAGTTCTACGCACTAAGCACACCACGCAGCCCATAACGCTCCCGGCTCAACCTACGCTCAGTGACTTGGAGGAAATCTTTAAGCAAATCACCCACAATAGTTTCAAGGACAAGTTCCAGTATCAGTTCAATGAACAGGCGACGACCCCTCCTTCCCTTGCTCCCGGAACGCGCATCCTTACCACTTTTGAGCGGTTCTACAAAGTAGACGATGACAACAAGAATAATGCACCTCCTCCTTCAACCAAGAGTACTACCAGTACTACGGAGCCACCATTCACCCCCATTCCAGATGACCGCCAGCGTACGTCACCTCTTTTAGCAACGACTTCGTCCCAACAGCTCACCTTCCGGTTTCAGCCCTTTCAGAAATCCTGGACGACTTCAAGAACCAAGTGATTGGTCTCCCTGGCTGGGTCCAAGGTTTGAGGCGATGATCCTGAGCAAGCGCTATCTCTGATATGACCACTCCAGACAAAGCCCAGGAGGAAATCGTGAGGCGCCTTGACACATTCTTCAGCGGGCCGGGTGGTTTGAACGACTGGATTACGGATGTCAATACACCCGTCTACGACCAGAGTGACAAGTACGCCAATTCGGTCCGCTTGGACGCCATCTTCGTCCGGTTATCCGGATCGCTCGAAGAGACAGAAGTCAAGGCAGAACTGAATACCGTCTACTGTATTGGAGTAAGCTTACAAGGCATTTTCTCCTTCATGTGCTAAAAAAAACCTGCAGATATATTATCAAGTCGTATCTGCAGCCGCAGTTGCCAAGAAAGAACTCTGGAAAACTTTGTATGTTGAAGCTGGGGCGTTGTTGAACACGGTATTTGACCATCTCTACATCAACCTCCCCCAAGCATCTCATCATTCCCAAGCCTCCCTTTATACCAGATAATCCAGATCGAGGCCAACTGGAGGCCCTCCTCATCTGGTATCGCGACAACAAACTCTTCCAAGCTAACCACGGTTTCCCGTTCAAAGGAACTCCTGACGGCCTCATCGATGATCTTGGGCGTCCCACCCATCTTTTCATTATCGAAGATGACGATTTCTCGAAGCTGGCGCCCGAGATCGAACAGTCTATTTTAAGGTTGGTGCTTAACCTGTTACTGACGTGCTCCCTGCTCATTTCGGCTTTTAGCAAGATCAACTTCCCGGCATGGGCTAGTGCGTTCATTTTCGCGATATCTTATTTGACTCGCGTCTGATCGTTTCTTCAGGTGCTGCGCGGGAAGAATTGAGGCAAGAAATTGGAAACCTTCTCGGGTCTTCACCTTCCGACTCCAATGGCTGGTTGCCCGTGAAATATGACAAGTCGCCAACGCCCCCGAGCAAGGATTACCCGGCCCTCCTCATTAAAGGCAACTTTGTTCATTGCAATCTCGTCTCTTCCGCACGCAGGGATGTTACTTACCGTGCACTTTACTTCTGTGGTGTCTTCTACACCGCAGCCTCCGCGAAGGAGACTGTCGCACAGGAATTGATTTCTGCAGTTTACAAGACAGCTTTGCGTCTGGTTAAGGTAGGTCTTCGAGACTTTGTCATAGATGAAAGTTTTGAGCCCTTTAAAATTTTAGAATGTTGGGGACCCACCCGACCAACCTTCACGCGCTGACCTTGATAATTTGTTGTATCAGGCGTTGGGAGAGGAATTCCAGCGTACATTTGGTTTCGCCTACGACGGGGCAAAAACCTCTCCGAGCGATAAAGTTGGGGCTACCATATACTATGGTAAAGTTGACTTTGACTCGAAGACGCGTGACCAGGCGGCCGCGACGGAAGCAACCCAGGCTATCATAAGGTAATGTTCCTACATACTTGAGCCAAAGACAGACTCCGAACTCACAACATGCATGGAATACAGTGAGCTGAAGATCTCTTCCATTAGTGATGGTCAGTTCCCAAGTATGTATTGTCTTAAACCCACTGCTCAAGCCTTCCCCTATCAGAGGCCGTCAAGAAGAGCATTTACGACGATTTGTTCCTCAAAATCAAGCGCGCCCTCGAAGCAGACCCAGTTTCTGCTCCAATCAACAGCTGGAATGACATGAACCATGATAGGGAGTATACATATTCTGATGAATCGCTCAATCCCCTTGTCGGCAAGGCTATCTTGTATTATTGTAATGGAAGTGTCTATGCGCAGAACACGACCATTCAACGCAGCTTTATTTACTTCACTGGGGTACGTTATATTCCCTCGTCGCTTGATGTTCTCAACTCACCATTCCAAAGGTCTTCTACGAGATACAGAAGGATGAATGGTGATTGTAGATTTATCGTCTGTTGTTTACATGGAAGAAAGAGTATCGTTCCATATGTGTACAGTGGTTCATTACTTCTCGAATATCAGATATCGTGAACAGAGCTTCTTTTTCCTTCGAACGTGCACCGACCGCAAACCCCATAAAGTGCGAGATCTTAGCCTGGATCGAGGGTTGTGAATTCAATCAATATCGCTAGCTTTACTGGCGAACCTCTGCCAACATCTTGAACGCCTCTAAATGTGACAAGCTTTATCGATACATAATTCTAGGGTACTTCTTGGGCAATCTGATTCCATTGAACGGTGCTATACGGCTTCTATCTGACATCTTATCAGAACTAGAAGACACAATCCAACTTTTTCGACTACGATATTCGGCAACAAGCCAAGGTACCACAGACACGCGGACACCATTTCCCCTTCTAATGGTCAGACCTCGCACGGCATGACCTGATTCACTCATGGAAGTAAGGATCACAAGGGGTTTCAGCCACAGTAATTGCTTCTGCTTCTTCCGCTCTAACGTCACCGTAAGATGGAGGGTATCATATCACGTCAAAGTCAGTTTCACGTCGATGTCAACTGACTTGTCTCTATAATGTCAAGGCACGATCCACGGGCTTGGCCCTCTCCGGTGTCGAAGTCCGGCTGAACGCGCATATCTTATCTGGGAAAATCGCCCCAGTCGATAAACAATAACTCCGTTAGAGCCTAGTGCGGAATTATGCAACGATTGCGGTGAGGAGGTAAGGGAAGTAGAGTATGTATATACTGGTGGAAAAAACGATTCCAGATCCTTAGTTTTGTGTGCACAGAGGGGCAAGCTCCTTTCAGTTGCCCACTATGGCTGCGAAAACCGCCACACTCCATGTCGTGCGTATACGCTCTACCTCAGTTCGGCCAATATTCAATCTATTGTCCGTCGACTCAAAATAGATGCAAGCAAGCTATGGGGATGCTCTCATCCTCGAATTCAACGAAACCGGGACTGGAGATACTGTATGCTTGTACCGTTGCCTACGCGGCGTGCTAACGCTGAGTTTTTGACCTTAGACTTACATGCTCATTGATGGTGGCCCCGGAAGTACAGAGCCTATGTACACGACGGACATACAAGCGCGCGTGAAATTTAATTTGTTCTATACGCTGAATCGGCTTTCTGGGTCGACCTTGGCCTCTGGAACGGCACCGCCGGCGAACGTTATGAAGAAGATTGATACTTTGCTATTGACGCACGATGATGTAGACCACAAACAAGGTACTAATATAGCCCTTGTTATTGATTTTTTTTTTCTGAGAGATTATCGTTTCCGTAGGAATTGGGGCCCTGTTTGCCTCCCTGTACGTCCTGTCGACAACCGGGTACACTTGTTGGATGACATGTCTATTAATAGCTTGAAGCTCAAAAAAATATCGAAGCACAAGACCGACCTGTACAATACCTGGATTTTAGGGGACACAAAGATGAATGCGAAGGAGAAGCCCATCGAACACGTCTGGTATAATAGGTTCGTAAGGAGCATTCGGGCTGTGCGTACCACTTATTTGTTTGCTAGTTTAAAAGCCATCACGACCTTAAGAGTAAGCTTCAAGTTTGCGTTGTAGCTCGGTGAAGACTCACATCATATAGTCGGGCGAGCCAGATGTCACTGTTAAGGACAACTGGTTCGACCTTCAATTGAAGGATTACAACGGGAAAGTTCCGCCCGCAATCGAATTTAACTCGGACTTCGCTGCCAGCACGGATCCCGCGAGTAGATCTGGAAATTTCGCGATGTTGAACGCAAAATCGGCGACTGGAGGTGGTCTGATCAAGAAGGGTCAATTCACTATGCAGTTCTTGGGCCCATCATGGGACGTCTTAGAGCATGATACCCTGCTCAATATGTTGCAGGCCCCCAACTCGCTCAATGCACCCAAGTACAAGTTTGACAAGCAGTAAGTCCTTGGTTCGAGGTATGAGCATGTGACAATTTCCATTGTTTGTAGGGTCCTTGGGAAGGCGTCAACAACAGCCTTATCAAAAGAAACGCTGGACGACTTCGAACGGTTGGGTCAGGATGAAAAGTTGGAGATCAAGGTGGATAGTTCATATAAGAACAGATCTAGTATCGCATTTGTTGCGGAGGATGGACCGACACGTATTCTGCTTTTGGGAGATGCCATCGCGGAGATCCTCAAGCCGTTGTATACAAGCACTCCGGTGGACTTTACGCTCATGAAGGTGAGTTTACCATTGTTTGATCTCAACTGTGACGCGTGACAGGGTTTAGGTTATGCATCACGGCAGCAGTTACAACAACTATTGGGCTCGCACTGCCGCACGCAAAGCCGAAGAAAAAACCATTCCCGTCATCCAGAATAATAAGTTTGATGTAGCGACATTAGCGTATATTTTCTTCTTTGCGAAGTAAGTTCTCTTACTCGTACATCAGCTTGTAATTTCATACTCAGCATGTTTCTTCAGGATTCGCGCACAGAAATATGTTGTAAGTTCACTCCAGCTGTTGATATCTCAATGACTTTCACAGTGACCTCTGCCTGATTAGATATCAGCTTCGCTTGATGTTCATCCTAATCCACACGTCGCCACCGTCATTGGTATCATCGCTGCAGCAATCGAGAATGAGAAGAATGTTGAGATTTACCTCACTAACGTCCTTTCTCCCGACGTCCTCCATACGATTGGCGAACGTTTCATCAAGGGCACTGAAACAGTGATCCCATACGCCGCTATCAATCTCCTTGCGCAGGGGTCCCACTCGGGTTCTGTTGCAATCTACGACGGTGAAAAAGACGGATCCGAATGGGTCTCATACATCGCCCGAGACCTTCGTACTTCCTATCCTGATAACATGAAGACCCTCAACCCAAGGATTGCAAAAAGGGTCTTGGAGATAAAGGATTTCCGCTTCGAGCCGTATGTCAAAAAGCTCAAACCTTCGCCTCCTCCGGTACCGGCGCCAACACCTACACCAGGGCCTACACCGACACCCGGCCCCGCACCAGTTACGCCGACTCCTGGAGGTACTGGTGGGACAAGCTCATTGGTTGCCACTTCAGCGCCCGCGCCGAGGTTCATGGCGATGATGAGCGAGGCACCCACAGTTACCGACATCCCATTTTCTACATCCACTCCCACCCCCATGCCTGCAGTTCCCCGCGCGTCGCCCCCGGCGAATTCAGTTTCTACGAAGTTGCTCGGCGTCTCTACTGTTCCTTCTCACGAGGAGCTTGCTGCCTACCAGGTCCGTTGCCTGATTCGCAGTTTATCGATTTTAATCTAATTCATCCGCTCTTAGCCGTATACTACGAAGACACTCTCTGGCTTTGACGAACTTCTGCAGTACCTCGTTGCCCAGAATGAGTTCACCGCCCAAGATGTGGAAGACGCAAAAGCGGATATCGTCCGTGACGATGGTCTGAAGTTGGGTATCTTCGCTGCATTGTTCATGGGAGTCGAGCGATCAGAGGAATTTCTTGCCGCGATACCTTTCGACTTCATCGACTCAGCCAGATTATCTTAATTCATCTGATGGGCCTGCTGAGTGGCGCGCTCGGAACCTTTCTGTCAAGGTTATCGACCCTCCCAAGTGCGTGAACTTCGTAGTGTCAGGTATCCACCACTTACAGTGCCCTTTTAGTTCTGATTTCCAGGGCAGCCAAGGCATCTACTCGCTCTCCTTTGATGTCCCGGCCAGAAGTACCTCTCTAAATTGGACAATACCTTTCGATGCGAAGGCGTTCACGGACCCGTACAGGATAACATGGGATGGGGCTATGTCTGTTCATGTGATTTGGCCCCACTATGCTACGGGCATCACCTCAGCTGTCTTCCGGGGCCAGCTCATAACGACGAAGAAGACGTACAACGTGAGTTTGGAGTAGGCGATAACACCCTTCGCAACTCACCTCGCTCCAATAGGTCGTGTGCCACATCCTTTTGATGTTCGATCAACCTACTACCTATACCATACGCTTCGCAGATGAGAATTACAAAACGGACAATTATAAAATAGTCTCTCGTAGATCTGGCCCAAATCTTCACGACAAACATACAATACGGAGTTGCATTCCAAGAACTCGTTCTCCCAGGTAGTTTTCGAACTTTTCATGGGTTGCTCTGTTAAGTATCACGTTCTCTAGGTATTGAGTACCTCTTGAAGGAGTTGGATGTAAACGCTGGGCTCGATAACAGCGGGTTCACTTTGCACAAGATCCTATCGAAGCTGGTCGTCAAGGAGCTTTTCGCTGAAGTCAAACTCACTGATATTCCCGCCTGGAATCCATTTTCTTCTCCGTTCACGCTTGGGCTTACGGCGCTGCAGGTCGTTGTTGAAGATGCCTATTCTGTGGCTGACCGTAAGGTACGAAAGTTTTCACGATTGCGATGTGTCCACTCTAATTGCACGTGCAGATTGTCGCACGACTCCGAGGCGCCGCTCACACTTCGGGTGGCACCGACATAAATCTTCCTTTCCAGTTCACTGTCCAGTACAGCCCCCAACAATTCCGCTTGTACGAGCTGTCTCTTCTTCCTGGAATCCAAGACAGCCTATCCGTCGGTCGGCTTCTTGACGTCGTGGGGATTTCATCCACGTTCGATTTGTCGCAAACATTCCCTGGGCTATCCAATCTATCCAACTCTCTTAGCATCTCACACGTCGTTGTTGGTTGGACGTCCGATCCAAAACCCGATAACTTACAGTTCACTGTGTCACTTGACCAGTGGTCGCTTGCGGAGAACATCTTTGAGGTCTCTCAAATTTCTGTTGACATTGAAGCTAAGAACCTCACTTCGGACACCGATCGACAATTTGCCCTCAACGGTTGGGGTCTCGTCAAAATTGCCCAAATTGACGTCGAGGTCTTCTTCGCCTACAACCACTCTAGCAATGATACGGTTCCTGACCAAATCTATTTCCAAGTCGGAACGCAACAGCGAGCCATTCCGCTTGGAGCCATCATCTTGCACCTTTTGGGCGACGAAACCATCCTTCCCGATAAGCTATCATCAATCTTGGAGGAAACCGTCATGGACAACTTCATCGTCAAGGCGGAGAAGGTTGGCGGAAAGTGGTCGGTTTCGAAGATCCAAATCTCTATAAGCGTCAAGGGCACAATAGAACTACTCGGTATACCCTTTGTTCCAACTCCGCTCGTTCCTTGCTGAGAAATCGTTCAGAAAATATTGAAATAGCCGAGCCCAACTTGACCGTCAGCATTGACAACCCCTTCAATAAGGTCAGTTGTATTAAGGCTTGGGTGGCCCGCATTGAATTCCTTCACCCAAACAGGCGTCAAGGGGTATCTACGTTGGAATCAGCGCCCGGGTTCAAATTGCGGATGTCTTATGCCAAACCGAATTTACCATTGCTTCGGCAAAAAGTAGTATCATTTCTATGGTATTCGACGCCGGGCAAACACCGTTGACGACGGAGGTTCTGTTGACACAGTTCCTTGGTAAGTGATGTCTGCCGCCAGCTCCTAAACGTACTCAGTTGTCCAAGGTGTTGACACTGTTAAATTGCCCTCGGGTCTTGAATTCCTCATCGGAATTGGTATCAAACGTGCTACGCTTACCCTTGAGTCCAGTGACGGCAAGTTCTCGATGTCCGAGTTCACCATTTGCGCCGGTTCTACAACCCGCCTCCAGCTATGGCATGAGTTGTCTCTTGATCAGGTCACACTCTTCGTTTCGCGTTCCAAGGGTGGCCAAAACAAGGTTGAATTCGACGCCATGCTGACGCTTAACAAGAATTTCGACTTCCTCACGTTCTCGTTATTGTACGACGGCCCCACGGCCTCTGGTTCGGGCTCCGGTTCTGGTGCTGTTGTCACCGCGGATACCCCTTCAGGTGCTGTATGGTCCGCCATGGCTACTTACGAGGGTAGACTGTCCGTCCTTGATACTCTTTCACAAATGTCAGGCCTGCAGCTACGCGACATCCTTGACCAAGTCGACCTTCCTTCCCTCAAAGATTTCCTTGACATCTACATCACAAAGCTGCAAATTGCACTCACACACAGTTCGGCCAAGTCGTCGTTCTCCTTCGACGCCGACCTCGAGTGGATCTGCTTCTCCCACCTTCGTTTCGCATGCTCCAAGTCGAACGTATGGGCTTACTCATTCGGCTTCGCTATTGGATCCTCTGACGATAATCTCATCGAAAACATCCCCATCCTCGGACCAATCATTGGTGCCCAGGTTGCTCTTGAACACATGTCCGTTGTTGTCTATAACTATGAGCTCGATTCCGGCGCTCTTGACCCCTTGCTTAAAATCCCTCTGACGAGTAGCGGGGGATCAATTTCCCTTGCAATTGCCGCGCGCCTCCAGTTTAAAGACGTCATGCAGGATTTGACCAAAGTCGTTGGCCTTTCGAGCATGGATATTGTCGGAACTGTTAGCAGTTCCGCCATAACGCTTTCCGCTGCTATTGGGACCCCCATCACGCTCTTTAACGGTTCTATGACATTGTCTGGTGCAGTAATGGTTCAGTGTAAGAAAGAGAATCAAATGCTTCCACAGCTTGGAGTGGAAGGTGCGTTTTCTCTAGTACTTTGTTGCCTGGAATTCATCTCTCACTGCTACAAGGCTTTGCGAAGCTGGATTTCGGACGTCACATTTCTCAAGATCCTATCAACATCTCTCTCTGGTTACTCGTCAATACCGCTGATGGTGGCTTAGGCTTCAGGTTCACACTTGACAAATGGCATGGAGTCTTCGGTTTTCCCGGTCTCAACTTCGACGACGTGGTTTTCGCGGCTACCTTCCCGCCCCAACAGTTCCCTGTCCCTTCCACGTTCACCATCAAGGGAGCTATATCGCTTAGTATCAACAATGCAGGTATTACAGGAAGGTGGGTGTTGCTCAGAATACTCCTGTGGCAGTACGCTGATATTTTGCTAGTGTTAACGTTCACTTCGTGGAACAGAACCTGATGAGCTCTTACGCTACCGGCAGCATTGAGTATGTGATAGACATTCTAAACGCTCAACCAGACGCTCACAAGGTTGCAGAGGTCTCTCACTAAACACCCTTATCCGAATCTTCGCTGGCGTTGAAGTTGACCCCCCTGACTACCTTGATGCGGGCTTCGGCCCACTTAAATTTGCATTCGTACCGAGGGATACGGTTGATGAGAGTCAGAAGCCGTTGAAGGAACAGTATATGATGGAGGGATCCTTCAGATTACCGTTCATACACTGGGACGCTGCTATCAAGGTTGATATCTCCCCCACGTCAGGGAAGGTTTCCATCGATGGACACATCGACAAGATCGTCCTCCTCCACGAGAAACTATTCAGCATTTTGCCCGGTTCCGAGGAGGAACCCCCTCCCCCGCCTGACGCAGGTGCATCAATTCACGTTCACGTAAACGACGGAATGCCGTTCCAGGCCAAGGCTTCTGGCAAACTCACCTTCCTCAGTCTTGAAAAGGATCTGAACTTTGAGGTCTCCCAAAAGGGACTAGAGTTCCTCCTTGCACAGGATGTCTGGGTCAACAAGGGCTCTCTGAGCGGTTCCGTCGACAATCGCCACCTTGAGGTCGCGGCTGCATACGAATTCTCTCTCGATCTCCTTACTCCTCGCTTCAGCATCGGCAGCTTCAGTTTCGAAACAACCCGTATCATCGCTTTCGGTGCCGCGTTTTCTCTCAATATCGTGTGGGAGAACATTAAATGGGATTTGATGATTTCTGGGTCGTTCCAGCTCTTCAGCCTAAAGATTAGCAAATCCTTCACTATCGGAGCCGATCTTATGGACCTTGAGGCCATCGGCAAGCAGATCGCGAAATGGGTTGTTGAGACCCTTGCCCAGGATTTCCTCAATGCCTTGAAGGCCATCGTTTCGTCGCTCAAGGAGGTTATCAGGGTTCTGAAGGAAGCGGGACTCGCCATGGCCGAGATCCTGAAGTTCCTCATCAACGAATTGGGAGTCGCATTTGAGGCAGCAGCACGAGCTGTCCAAGAGTTCTTCAACGCTGCTTGGGACACCATTGTCAACCTCCTGCGTGGTCTAGGTTACCTTGCCAAAGAAATCGCTGATGGATTGGAGAGGGTTGGAGTTGCCATACTTGATATCGCTACGTCCGTTCAATTCTGGTTCTGATCGACGATCTTGAAACTAAGGTATGGTCTTAGTGCCATTGCAAAGGAATGGGGAGAGGCTGTCAGGGATTTGTGCCTGACGATCTTGAATCGACCAGGGGTTATCATATCCGAAATCGTCAGGTAAGTTACTTTTCGTTTCGTTTCTGTGCAAATTTCAGTGTGATGACATCACACAAGTTTCTTCCGCAATGTCTTCCATGATCCTGGTCAAGCTATCGTCGACCTTTTGGTATCCTGGGGACGTGGTATAATCTCGATCTTCAGTGCAGTTGGTAGGGTTCTTTTGGCTCCAATCAAAGCTATACTTGGGTGCGTCACCATGAGTTTGGCTTCCTTATGACTTAGGGTGACCTTTCGTGATGTGCGACAGATGGATCTTCGGTTCACGCCCCAAGAAGACTCGTGAGCAAGTACAAGAAGAACTTTTGCTGACTCTCATGGTCCGAATAAATGATCTCCTTGACAAGGTCAGACTGATTTCTTGTTTTATTCCCACCCCTAAACAGCGATCTAGCCCGTTGAGATTGAAACCGAGGCCGACTTAGAGATCATCATGCGCCGATGTGCCGTTCAGAGATTCCAGCGCAACTTCAACTATGCCTTCGATGGAAACACAACAAGGCCACCCCTCTCGCAAAACCCACAAACCCTTACAGCGAGTGAGAACAAATGTGCGTACACCGACGGACAGACCTCACACATCAACGAGTTCCGCGATCGCATCTTGAAGTAAGTGCCCCTTCGGCCGCCCAAGGATGGCGTTCTCACCTTAGGTCACAGTGGTTTCAAGTTTGAGCCCTGGATGAGAGGTCCGCGTTTTTCTGTGAAATCTAAGGACTCCCCTAATCCGAGTTTCAGACGCTGCGACTGCTGATCTGAACGAGGAACTACAGCTTCTCACGGGAGTTGTTCCCTCGACGTTCTGGCAAGTCTCGGCTCTCAAGAGGACTTACCATCCTGTCAACCCAGAACAAAATCCCGTTGAGCTCAACGGCATTGTTGTCTTCGTCAACGGGGCGCTCTCATTTGACGGCCATGATGTTACCAATACTTTAAGTTACTACGTCGGAGTGCGTTATTTCTTGCCCGTGATGTAATTGACTTATTCCGTCCTGTCAGGTATACTACGAGGTCCCTCCACCTACTCAAATCGCGAGGAAGGCTCTACAACAACAAGCATTCTCTCACGTGCCAGAAGCCAACGTAAGCCTCATTTCGCATACCGGTTGCCAGCGCTTCTCATGTGAATGCTCAGCCACCCCCTGTGTTGGACGATACCAGTCTAGCCAACGCTCTCAAGGCGTACATCTCGAAGCAATTCACGAGCCTCTTCAATTTCGACTATCAGCAACGCCCGCCTGGTTCTCAAGCACCGTTCTTCTGCAAGAGCTTCAACGCTCTGTCGTACTTCGAAGATATGGATACGAAGAATGTCGAGCCGTACCTCACTACCAAGATCTTGAGGTGGGTCATGGTTATTGGTTCCACGAGGCTACGTCTCACACTTAGGTGTTCAGCATGGCTCCCTTGCCAGATTGGGTCCAAAGTTGGTTCTTATTCTCTACCATGACGAAGAGGAACTAACAAAAGATCAAGGCAAGGCACTCACCGATATGGCATCCGATTACCGTCAGATTGTCGCTGGAACGAACAAAGGAAGCTGGCGAAATATCACGGTCGACCGCTCTTACACTCGCACGGGAGAATCCTTCAATCCTGTTAACTGCAAAGGGTTGATCGCTTACTACACTGATACCAAGACTACAGACCAAGGAATCACCGTCTCGATTGCTTACATATTCTTCCTCGGTGTAAGATCGCCTTGTGCACAACTGGGTCTCTGTTGACTATCTTTTATAGGTTTACTATGAGACTCTCAACCATAAAGCTCTCGTTCGGATAGATCTCATTAAAGCCTTATGTGACAACTTAGCGAAGCAAATGGACAACGTGAGTCCTTATGACTATATTTCCTCTGACTCCCGCTTACCGCGACTTGGCATAGCCCGACTCAATGTCCACCGCACCAGACAAAACCCGGCTCACGATCCTACTTGATCGCTATGGCCGTGATGAATTCTATAAACACAATGGGTACGAACTCATGGATGTCGCCACTAGTCCCCAGAAACGTGTTCCGGGGTCGCCGATTTACGCCATTGGGCAAACAGGCGAGTTCGAGGACTGGAATGATTCCAAGATAGCGAACTGGGTTGATTCCATCCTCTCCGGGTTCGTCCCATTCTCCCTCCGTGAGGATAGCTAATTGAACCGGTGTTTGGACAGCAATGCTTTCCCTCCCGCCATGAAGAGTAAGAACTTCAGTCACTCGTAATATCCAGTGCACTCACTACTTCATCCAGATTCATCTATACGCCAAGATATGATCGACACTGTCAAGTACAAGCTTTCGGGTGCCAATGATACTGGCCTCAACGCTTGGAATGTCGGCGATTATGATCGCACATACGACTACGATAACGCAGACCAAAACGTCAAGGCTGTGGGTATGTTCGTCCACTCGAACGGATACTTGAAGACCGGAAACGATGCTGTCAATATAAGCTTCGTTCACTTCTCTGGCGTAAGCACAAAACTTTCCTCCTGAGCCTGATCAATTGCCTGACTTGTTTCACAGGTTTTCTATGTGGAGGATAACCCTTGGTAGTTATTGTCAACACGTCAATTGTCCAACGAATTCAATCCTTCTACCTCATGTTGTGTCTTAAAACCTGAATACATTCACGTTATTGCTAGCAATTACTGGAATCTCTACTAAGGGGCTCGGATTGCAAATTATCATATGGGTCAATCGGCCACGTCCACACCTGAGCCCACGGTTCACCGAGGTACGGAGAACACGGCAGGCCTTGTTCAGGCGGGCGGTGCCGTCCCCTGAAGTGCTTGAATTTCGTCATCGCCCTTGAAGACAAGCCAATCTACCACCTCTTATTCATAATCATCCGCCAAAATCGCCCTTTCGGTTTATTTGGGCAAAAACACAGATGCAGGCAGAAGGCGAGACTTTGAGATCGAGTAGGAAACGAAAAAGTACTACCGATAATTACGGCCATCTTAAAAGTGAGTTATTAGTCACAGCGGAGGATCCACTCAGGCCGAACGTACTTTACAAGTTGCCACGATGTTACGGATATTGACGGCCACATGGTGAAAGCTCTTCGATATCGGCTAGTTGAATGTGAGACAGGAACTATGAGGTCGATGGGCACTGAAATCGGGGTTTCCAAAAGTAGAGACAATACATCAAGAACATGGGCGGGGAACGAGAACGCAGGTGGATGTGCCAAACATATCAAAAAGACAAGTATTATTTTACAATTTAAACTGGAATATTAAAAGTATGTCAGTTATCAACTTACGATAAACACACCACTTACTACACAACATCCTCGATCCGGGCGACGTAGCAGGTCATCTGTCAGCCATCCGAGAATCCGCCACAGACCGAGTGAAGGACTTATATACGGACGAGGATGGCGAAGGTGGGAGATCCCAGCGTATTGAGCACCAAGTCGCCGCTGTGCTGAATCATGCAACAAAGGTCAGCACTGTTCCATACGACAGCCTGGCGCTATGGCTGTAGCAGAGGAACAACAGTTGAACGCGTTTGGGTAAGCACTTTGGAAATGTGTGACATATTCGTCACGTGATGCGACTGCGGCCACATTGGTCAAATACCATCACTGTTGGCTGCTCGGCCTTGAAAAAAGCTCAAAGTATTCTAAGATATGATATGCATAACTAAGGTCGCGATATTCAGTAATATACGACAGATGCAAAAAGTGGGAGTACTTACAGATGTCGGTATTTACATCACATGACATACTCTACATCGTTATCATGTCTGTATGTACCTAAGTTGTGTACCTTAGCCTCGTACCACGACGATCCTGTTTTAATCCCAACAACCGAACCACAATCTAGCTCCTTGGATAGTCAATACCTAGAATTCAAACACATCAAATGGGGTTGATTTCCCCCCTCTATTCCCTTCTATTCTTCCGTCGTTTATCTACTGGTCAGATAGGTGTCGTGTATTTTTGGAACAAGGAGAGCTGCGTCTGTTTGACTTATGTGGTCGAGATTCATTTCCCTGCTCCTCAGCCTAAGGACTAAGCAACACCGCAGCTACCCAGAAAAAAAGAACTTGAAAAGTATCCTACAAGCTATCAAACGGTAAGGGTACCGTCTATCCTATGCCCGAGTATTACTATAGCCATACCATACAAAACAGCATTAACAGATGGGGTAATAAGAGCAACAACATCGAGGGTTCGATTCAGAATAACCTCGCCTGAGATCGACAATAAGAAGGAGCAATGGTCCGGTACTAAGCTAGAACTACAAAAGCGCTCTAGACCTGATAAGAATGAAGGGCACCAAAGTCCAAACCCTACCCTGAAGATCTCTAAATTTGGAGCGCTCAGTATATGTCCCAATTCCACTTGCGACTGCTTCGCTTCTTGTGACTGGCACTGCTGCTCGATTTGGTCAGCTTGTCTCTCCCACTCACGGTGCTTGGCGTTGGTGAAAACACTCGTTTGTACCAAGGCTGCGTTTGTGATGGCGACGGATACTGTCAACAGGAATCAGTGCTAAAGTCGAGATTGACAAGACGATAAAGGACTCACTACAACTTGATAAGACACACCCGGTGGTGGTACAACGACATAGCCCCCTGCTCCACCACCTATCGGTACGACCGTGGGTTGTAATTGACCAGGAGGTGGCGTATATGCTTGCGGTGTAGATAGTGGGGTCGTAGTAGAGGAACCAGAAGGATATGTGTATGGCTTGACATTGGTCATGTAGTTGGACGGGTATTGCTGGGGTTGATTATACCCAGAGGAGTAGGGGTATGGGTATCTATTCGTAGGCTGGGAGGTGTACGGGGAAGTGTAGTGGGTATAGGAGGGGGATGATGGCATAGAAGAAGACCGAGACCGTTTCTTCGAGCTGTGACTGCGGTGTGAGTCTTTACGGTGCGATCGATGTCGCTCGTCCCTGTCATGGTGGCGGCGGTGACGCGAAGCAGAGGAGCGCCCGTAGTCTGAATCTGAATCGTAGTTGCGTTCTGGTGCGTCCCATGCCCGAGTTGCGTTACGAGGCGTTGGTGCTTCCGAAGGCAAGAATGGGTTTGCAGGGGCATGCTGGTTTGCCTCATCGACCCAACGTGAGATGGCGCGCTGCTTCGAGAGGTACCGCTCGTATGCCTCCGGAGAATAGTCGTATTCCGTCATGTCGGGAACCTGAGATATTGGAAAGGGGTGCCTGCCCAAATAGTTTAAATACCTTAGACTCGAGGTCTGTATCCACAATACAATTAGGAAGCAAGGAGAGGAAAAACAAGAGAGCTCCGGAGGGTCTGGATGCGTATAGCCTTGGAGAGTTGTAGAAATAGTGTCACGCCACTACTTCATCAGCCGTAAAGTCTTGCTAAACGACCATCATGGCGGCTGCCGACTCTGGGCCGACTACTTATGTCGAGCTCCAAAAATAAAACGCAGCGCTGTGCAGACTCTCACGTGTCTAGTTTTCCCTGGGTTGTTCCGCAGACGGACCGGAATGGTTGTTCCACAGTCTATATCAGTCAGAATCAGTCACCAAGAGGCCCAAGGACGATTGTTTCTTGCCATATCTGCACCTTTCTCTCGGTCATCCCTGCGCCCGTCCCACCCCAGTATCTTATCGGGTGGAACCGGTCTATTCTTGCAATGTCAAGAACCGAGTTCGGCACTTAGCATTCGGCTGAACCCCACATTTAAGAGCGTTTGCAACTTTGCACCCTCCTTCTAGCCCGCCCCATCCGATCCACCGGTCAGTAGCTAATATCACCCAAAATCCCTCATTCACGTGGGAAACAACACTAGGTCTCCCGCATCATTCCATCCTGTTACGGCCGACATGTATAAACTCTAGTTGTTCAGTCAGCGTCCTCGCCACAGACCCATCTTTCGCCGAGCTAGTTAGTGACAGAAGAGACAGCTTGAGGTCGTCCAACTGGCTTTTCGGGTGATTCCGTTCTAGACTCGGAGGTTCCGGTCGCCATTAGCGGGGCCCCCACTGCTGAGAGGGGGTGACTAGACAGAACTTTCCCCAGGGACTAACACCCAGGTAGGCCTTTCTGACGTCAGACCTATGTCCTGTTCCGATTCCGACCGCGCCAACGACTCTTATCACCAATTCCGACGGGATAACCTTGTTGCGATTTCTGCAGGACGAGTGGCCAACTAAGGAACAGCTATCAATCAACTTCTTCTCGTTTGCACCGCCTAATTAGTAATATAGTCGACTCTGAAATACCCCATAGCACATTGTGCCGCATTCGGGCTATGGGTTATCTCAGAGTATGGGTTACCAGAATGTCGTCACAGGTACTTTGATAATCAGTTAAATTAAATCTAAGGTGAAAATAAAGGTGGTCCTCAATGTGAATGCCACATGTTCCAAACGAAGTGTTCGGTTGAACAATACCAACTGGCGTTCCAGAATGAAAAGACCTTTCTCTAGTATTGGTAATAGTGAGGTGGGCGTACTCATAACCTGCTCCGATTTTTTTATTATGGTCCCAGAAGTGCCCGGGACCAACCTCAATACCAGTGGTAAAAATATTACGTTTCATTTCAAAATAGGGGCAATTTCCTTATATGGCCACAGGCGCTATGGGTTTTCCCTCCACCAGCCTATGGGTTACGGGGAATCACAGAGATATGGGTTTTTCCCTGCGGACAAAGGTTGTGGAAGCGATATCCTATGGGGTATCATAGAGTCTGGCTATGACCGCCATGGGGTATTTCAGAGTCGACGGTATGCACATCGAAAAGTCGAAGTCACACCTCTTGCAGAACCTCCATCTACCACAGACTAGTTTTGACCCTTGAACAATAGCCGAGACTTCCTTACACGTACGGGTAGGTAATGGGCGTATAGCATGATTGAGTGGGAATTGTAAAAAGTGTGGTACGAAGGGAAAGAGTGGAAGAAACCCCTATCCTGCAACAAGACGGGGCGTTTGATATCTGCAAAAAAAGGATATAAGGCCAGTGTTTTGCGGGGACCTAGTGTGAAGAGCCTAAACGAAGAGACGGCCTAACTAAGTAATAGATATTCGACTTTACGAGGCGAGTAATCAAGCAATTGAAAAAATTATGAAGAGAAAGGTTAACAAATCCAGAACTGTCCACTGTTCCCGTCACGTCGTCCTCACGTAGCTGTGACGATCCACAAACCAACAGCGTGCTGGCAACACTATCTTCTGCCACTTCTACAACGAGAACACAGCACCAGACATGAGATTTCTTCGAGCCAGGAAGTCGACGTCATCCCGAAGTAATGAAGTCATTGAGGCTGGCAACTTCAATGCTGAGCTTAGGGGAAGGGGGAAGGCCCAGCAGGTCTCTTCCAAGGCACCAATGTGAGATGTACATTAAGGCCAGACCTGCCTTCCCAAGGGCACAGATAGTACCTCCGATTTCGAATCTGAAACTCCCGAATCGTTATATCAACCTTCTAATTCGCGGGCACCACTACATTTTGGCAAGATGATGGCCGATTGGTTCCACCTCTGGGGATACTTACATGTAGTATTATAGGGGAGTCAAGACGGCTACGCGAGGACGATGCGTAGACGATGGAATTGGTGAGCTCGGAGGAGTTAGGGGTTTCAGTTTGGACTATTCCATTTTTGTTAACTTTCGATCCTTTTCTGGTTTTTCGATATCGCGTACTATTTACTTGACCCTAATAGTTCCTCAGCTTTCGTAGAATAGTCTAGGAATCTTGTCGAATATTCGCTACGTAGTCTATGGAGGCAGTTGTGATTTGATACTTACCTTATCCTCGACTTCACTCTTGCGGAATCGGATGTAAACCATGATAGACGATGCGATAACACCGAGGCTTGCAAGGAACAAGAACGTCTGATACGCAATATCCATGTCCCTAATGGCTACAGAAACGAATTGGCCACTGATCCGGGCCCCCACAAGGGCGTCTGTTGCGATTCCGAGAATCAAGGTCACGGACAACAGCCAACCGTCGAGGAACGACTTCAGATTGAACGCCGGCTCTGATGGATTGAGTTGAATTTTTTGACGGTATGCAAGGATTGCAAGGAACGTTGCAAGGAAGAAGACGTCGGACAGTTGGCCGACGAATGAGGCAGCAGGGGAGAAGGAGGAAGGCACAATACCCCCATGGCTGAAACTACCAAGGGATACCACGAGCACGGCGTAAAATATGTTGTAGATGAGGTAGGTGAAGGTGTATAAGAAGAGGAACGTGGGGAATAGTTTGCCAATTTGATAGGGGAGTCAAGACGGCTACGCGAGGACGATGCGTAGACGATGGAATTGGTGAGCTCGGAGGAGTTAGGGGTTTCAGTTTGGACTATTCCATTTTTGTTAACTTTCGATCCTTTTCTGGTTTTTCGATATCGCGTACTATTTACTTGACCCTAATAGTTCCTCAGCTTTCGTAGAATAGTCTAGGAATCTTGTCGAATATTCGCTACGTAGTCTGCAGTAGTTATAAAAGCCATGGTCATGCCGTAGTTTACAGTTTTCGCTACCTTACACTAACTTACTATTCTCTTGTTTTCGTTACTACCAATAAAATTCGTTCTCTAATCTCTTTCTCTACGTCTACGAAACTCCCGCCCTACATTTGGAACCACTGACGGGGAACACATTCCTCTTGGCAATACATATCTCAAGTATCACAACTCATCACCACGGCTGAACTTGTACTCAAGACGCGTTCAACATCCTATTCGCGAAGTTCTTCAGTGTCACCAAATCCTACAACTAAGGGCAGGAAGAAACAACGCCCATCTATTCCTCCAGACGCGACTACATTGACAGCAGCTGAGCCTGAGGAGGAAACATTAAGGAGTCACACACGGAAGGAGTTGTTCAGTGATACAGCACCACTGCCAGCGATGAGTATGACGACAACAACACTTGGGATGGCAGCCATGCCAGCACCAGGGAGCAAGAGAGCCCCGGAATTCGATGCACGACATCCAGAGGAGTTGGATGAATTTTTCGAACGATTTGAGGAGTTGGCGAAGTTGTGTGGGTTGGACAAGGAGGAGAAGGCGAAATTGGTGGTTCGTTATGTGGATGCGAAGTCGAAGAGGTTGTGGAAGACGTTGGAGGGATATAGTGAAGACTATTCAGTGTTGAAGAAGAAGATCCTCGAGATCTACTCCAAGTCCTTGCGTGGCGAACGGCACACCATTAACGAGTTGATGAAGGTCATTGATAGGACAGCGGATGGAAGTATCGACGATGAAGATGATCTCAACGAATACTTTCGTGAGGTTTGGCCTATCATGACCTACCTTGTGAAAGAAAGGAAGATAAATGCCGACGACCGCGACCGCTATTTCTGGAAAGGGCTCCCATCATCAACACGCAAAGCTATCCGCCTTCGACTGGAGATGGTGGACCCACAGTTTGATCGTACACAAGTTCCAGTGATCGACAAGGTGATGGAGGCAGGGAGATTCATATACTCGAAGGATGCTGTTGACGAGGATGAAATTGAGAGGTTGTTGGAACGAAAGTTGAGGGGAAGCCGGAGGAAGGAAGTGAGCCGAGGGAGGAAGTCGAGGAAGTATAGGGATGTTAGTGAGTCGGAGGAATCAGAGGAGTCGGAGGAATCGGATGAAGAAGAGTCAAGTGATGAGGATAGGAAGGGGAAGAAGGGATCTAAGGGCAGGAAGTCGGGGAAGAAGGAGGTTAGGACGAGGAAGGTGAAGTTGGAGGAAGGGAGGAAGGAGACAGAGAAGGCGAAGGTGTTGGATGAAGTGGCGGAGTTGACGAAGAAGCTTGACAGGCTGGATGTGAAGGATACTGACTACTTGTCGGCATATGCACAACTTGCCTTCATAGCACCAACGATCGCAGAACGGCTACCACCTCCAGCACGATGGGGCCCTACCCCTCCGACAGCGACATCGATGCCAGCAGTTGTACCACCATCTATACCATCGCTACCACCACCACAGATGGCTAGAACAAGACACTTCGGGTGTCATTTCTGCAAAAGTCTTGAGCACCGAATACGAGAGTGCCCACTTGTACCAGAGTATGTACGAGCAGGACGATTGCTCATCGTACAAGGAGGGTACCATATTCATGCAGATGGGACACGTATCGAGCGGCACCCAGGAGGCTTCAAGGGAGCTATTGACCAGAAGTGGGGAGGACCTCTACAAGTACCTACGACTACAACGGCAACACCAACGTCAGTGGCATCTACTCAGGCCTCCTCGTCTACTCCAGCAAATCCGGTGGCATCTCTCACATCGTATATTGCAGCTGAGGATATTGAGGAAGAAGAAGGTTTTGTATGGGGAGCGATTGCGGAGTTGGAGAGAATGGGGACACAAGGTGTTGAGGGACAAGGACAAGTTGATGGGATGGCGATGACGAGGGCACAGGCGAAGAAGACGACAGGGAAGGAAGGGAAGTCAGGAGAGGAAAAGAGAGTGGAGGAGAAGAGTTCAGTCACTCGTCATCAACCGGCGTATCGTTTTGAGTCGAAGCTAGCAGATCCCCACATAGTCGAAGAAATTTATCGGAAGATGCTTAATGTTGAAGTCCCAGCAGTTACTGTGAAGGAGTTATTGTCGATAAGTGGAGATCTTCGCAAGCTTGTAGTCGAAAATGCACGAACTCAGAAGGCACCAACAACGGATGCAGTAGTCACAGCGATACCGGGGGTGACAGTTGAATTCTCAACTCCACTCCGAGAGGTTGAAGTTGTCGTTAAAGGGAAGGATGGGAAGGCAGTGATGGAAATGGGGTTGTTGGACGAAGGGTCGGAGATAGTCTTGGTGAGGAAGGATTTGTGCGAGGAGCTGGGGATCACTATCAATCGAGGGAGGAGGATGGTGATGCAGACGGCGAATGGAGGGAAAGAGGAGTTGGAAGGGTGTGTGGAATGGTTGGAGATCCTCATCGGGGGAGTAAAGACATATGCGCATGCTTTCGTTGTCAAGTCGGCACCATATCGTCTGTTATTGGGACGACCTTGGCAGCGAGGAGTGAGATTGGGGAAGATAGAAAGAGTGGATGGGAAGGTTGAGGTGGTGGTGACTGATCCAATGGACGAGGGGAGGCAAACTGTTGTTGGGACGAGGGAGAGGTTGGAAGAGAAAGCTAAACGAGGATTTATGGTGGTAGGAGGAGAGTTGGTGTCAGACGAAATCGAGATACACGGAGGAGAAAACCCACTCACGGAGACGATCCTTTCATCAACATTCACATATGATGAAAAAGCTCACTGTCTTGCATACAAGAAAGTCGCGAATAAAGTACGCCCAGTCCCAGCAACAATGCCGAGCGAGTACCGAATCATCCGAAGGTTCCCAGAAAACCCTCTAGACACCCTACCCAGCTTATCGCCACATCCACAACCATTTCAGCCAGGAGTCCGTCTCACCACAGAGCGGATGGAGGCACTAGGATTGTTCGCGAACGACTTCCTGTGGCCAGAGGAACAGAAGTTGATGGCCCAGGTGTTGATGAACAATGAGAGGGGACTTGCTTGGGACGAAACCGAGAAGGGGAGGTTCCGCGATGACTATTTCGCACCTGTTAAAATTCCAGTCATCGAACACATACCATGGGCACGAAAATCATTGCCCATACCTCCCGGAATTCGTGACAAAGTCATAACGCTCATTCGGCAGAAGATCGACTCTGGGGTGTATGAGCCATCCTATAGTTCATATCGTCATCAATGGTTCACAGTGGCGAAAAAGGATGGGAACGTACGCATTGTCCATAACCTGACACCACTAAATGCAGTGACGATCAGGGACTCACAAGAACCTCCTCTTGTGTATCTCTATGCAGAGCAGTGTGCGGCGCGAGGAGTATATTCGGGGTTGGATATGTTTGTGGGGTATGACCACAGGAGTTTGGCGGAGGAATCAAGGGACTTCACGACGTTCGACACACCGTTAGGAACGATGAGGCTGACTGTCTTGCCACAAGGATGGACAGGATCAGTTGGCATATTTCATAACGATGTTGCTTTCCTTCTTCAAGACGAAACCGACCGTGCACCGAATTTCCTGGATGATATTACTCTACTAGGCCCGAAAACACGGTACGAGAAGGGGGATGGTAACTACGAAGTCATTCCCGAAAATCCAGGAATACGGCGGTTTATCTGGGAGCATGCTGTCGACCTAAATCGAGTCCTACATCGCCTCAAACAAGCAGGAGCGACAGTTTCTGCGAAGAAGTTGCAGTTGTGTCAGCCGGAAATTGTGGTAGTGGGGAGACTGTGTACGTACGAGGGGCAGAAGCCAGATGAGTCCACGGTGGAGAAGATTTTGAGGTGGCCGGAGTGTAGGAACATTTCAGAGGTGCGAGGATTTCTGGGGATGGCAGGAACAGTCAGGAATTGGATACGGTCGTTTGCGGAAATTTGTGATCCATTGAATAAGTTGACAAGGGCAACGAAGGTGGAATTCGAGTGGGGAGATAAGCAGCGAGAGGCGATGGAAGAGGTGAAGAAACGAGTGGCGAAGTGTGAGGCAATTCGTCCAATCGATCACACACTGCCATTTCCTATAATCCTATCAGTCGACACATCGGTAATCGCAGTCGGTTTTATCCTAGCCCAACTCGACGAAGCCCAACGACGACGGCCAGCACGTTTTGGTTCAATCGCATGGAATGAGCGAGTTTCACGCTACTCCCAATCCAAGCTTGAATTATATGGCCTGTTTCGTGCACTCAACGCATGCAAGTTGTGGCTAGTTGGAGCAAAGGACTTAATCATTGAAGTTGACGCGAAATATATCAAAGGGATGATTAACCGACCTGATATTCACCCGAACGCGGCCATGAATCGATGGATTTCGGCGATATTGATGTTTGATTTCAAGTTGGTTCATGTTCCAGGGAGTAGGCATCAAGGTCCGGATGGGTTATCGAGGCGACGGAGAGCTGAGGAGAGTGATGATGACGAAGAGGGAGAGGAAGAGGCAGAGGATTGGGTGGATACCGAGGTTCTGGGATGTATAGCCTGGGCAGTTGGAGGAGAGAAGGACATAGTGTGGACGTTGGCAGTAGGAAAAGAGGCGGAGGGAACAGGGAATGGCGAGGGCGCCA
Organism: Calvatia gigantea; assembly: GCA_025093985.1. NCBI lineage: Eukaryota > Fungi > Basidiomycota > Agaricomycetes > Agaricales > Lycoperdaceae > Calvatia > Calvatia gigantea. The sequence goes on along the minus strand of JACAAK010000005.1, from coordinate 2,950,190 downwards.
TTTCAGAAAGAAAGGGGGAGGAAGTAGAGGAAGACACAATTCCGTTCGACATCGACGTGGCCTGGAAGGATGCAGACATAGAGTTCATTAGGAGGTTTTTGGAGACGATGAAAGTGCCAGAGGGACACACCGATAAGCAACGAAAAGCATTCCTGAAGCGCGCAACCAAGTTTTTCGTCAACGGAGGAAAGCTGTGGAGAAGGGACCTGGGAGGACGACACAAGGTGGTAGTGACAGAGCGGAAGACACGCTATCGATTGTTGATTGAGTCACATGATCGCCTGGGTCACAAAGGGTTTTTCGCCACTCGACGAACTGTGGCTGACCGATTTTGGTGGCCGTCTCTCGACAAGGATGTCCGTTGGTTCATCGACTCCTGTCACCAGTGCCAGATTCGGTCAACAGAACATGTTGTTATTCCACCAACCGTTCAGGCTCCAGCACTACTCTTCCAAAAGGCATACATCGACACAATGCACATGCCCCCCTCCCATGGTCACAAGTACATCGTGCAGGCACGCTGCAGCTTAACTGGATGGCCAGAATGGCGCGCGCTCACTCGTGAAACCGGTCGCACTCTCGGCACATTCATCTTCGAAGAGATCCTCTGCAGATGGGGCGGATTAGAGGAAATCGTGACTGACAACGGATCAGCGTTTGTAGCGGCACTCGATTGGCTCGCGGAAAAATATCACATTCGACATATCCGAATTTCGGCTTACAACTCACAAGCGAATGGGGTGGTGGAGACAACGCATAGGACAATTCGCGATGCACTAGTCAAGGTGTGCAACGGCGACGTTCGAAAATGGTACGAACATGCCCCATATGTCTTTTGGGCAGATCGGGTCACCACACGCAAGTCCACAGGGCATACGCCCTATTATATGGTCCACGGAGTTGAACCACTCTTACCATTCGACATCTCCGAAGCGACGTTCTTATCACCACCCATCACCCACAAGGTCTCGGATGTCGATCTCATTGCAATTCGAGCTCGAGCCCTCGAAAAACGCGAAGATGATCTCTCTTACATGGCCGGACAAGTCTTTGCAGCACGATTCAATTCCCTCAAAGACTTCGAGCGACGTTTCGCTAATCGGATCACAGACTACGACTTTGCGCCGGGCTCCCTCGTTCTTGTTCTCAATAAGAAAATCGAGCCCGATGTCGGTCGAAAATGTAAGCCGCGATATTTCGGTCCGATGGTTGTTGTCAAACGACTCCGGAGCGGAGCTTATATCCTCGCCGAAGTCAACGGAACGGTCTCGAAATTAATATTCGCTGCATTCCGCCTTATACCCTACTGTGCTAGGTCACGACGTCAGCTACAAGTCACGGAATTCGTGGATCCGAAGGAGTTGGCAGGATCAGATGGAGAGGACAGGGAGTGAAGGGGATTTGGCAACTGAGGACAGTTGCTATCAGAAAAAAATGGGCAGGTATAGGGGAGTCAAGACGGCTACGCGAGGACGATGCGTAGACGATGGAATTGGTGAGCTCGGAGGAGTTAGGGGTTTCAGTTTGGACTATTCCATTTTTGTTAACTTTCGATCCTTTTCTGGTTTTTCGATATCGCGTACTATTTACTTGACCCTAATAGTTCCTCAGCTTTCGTAGAATAGTCTAGGAATCTTGTCGAATATTCGCTACGTAGTCTGCAGTAGTTATAAAAGCCATGGTCATGCCGTAGTTTACAGTTTTCGCTACCTTACACTAACTTACTATTCTCTTGTTTTCGTTACTACCAATAAAATTCGTTCTCTAATCTCTTTCTCTACGTCTACGAAACTCCCGCCCTACAGTATTAGAAGGCGTTTAAGTTCTGCTGGACTTTAAACCCGGGATGACACAACGACATCATGGTGGCCTGGAGTACGTGCTGCTCGTGTATTACCCCCGGTTCAGAAATCGCTCATCTCAGTTGACCTAGAACTTAATGGAGATCATCGAAGATGGAATGGTAATACGCCTCATGCCACTATTCGACTTGAAACAGCTCGACAGCCGAAACATCAACAACACAAAGGTCTGTAGTAATTGAATCATAACCAATAGCGGTATTATATACTATAGAGAACGAGTGGCTGGCCGATGGAGGGGCTCGAGAACATAGCGCCACTCTCGATTAAAAGGGGGTATACAAAACGTGCCAAGAAAACAAAGGGCACTCTCGGAACTTCAAGCCTTGTGACCAGAGGCGTTTTTGGGTGGTTTGGGTAGTGCCCCCATGCGCAAAGCTACCTCGACGACAACGATAGAGACTAAACCAGCAATTATGACACCTGCAAGGTTCAAGGCACCAAAATCAAAAAATATATCCCGAGTGTTATACACCAAACCGGTCTGGATGATGCGGAATAGAGCGAGGATGAATATGAAGGGAGATACGATGAATACTGTGTGGTTCACAATCTACGTGAAGGTGCAAGTGTGTTACAGATCCTGATCATGGAGGCAGTTGTGATTTGATACTTACCTTATCCTCGACTTCACTCTTGCGGAATCGGATGTAAACCATGATAGACGATGCGATAACACCGAGGCTTGCAAGGAACAAGAACGTCTGATACGCAATATCCATGTCCCTAATGGCTACAGAAACGAATTGGCCACTGATCCGGGCCCCCACAAGGGCGTCTGTTGCGATTCCGAGAATCAAGGTCACGGACAACAGCCAACCGTCGAGGAACGACTTCAGATTGAACGCCGGCTCTGATGGATTGAGTTGAATTTTTTGACGGTATGCAAGGATTGCAAGGAACGTTGCAAGGAAGAAGACGTCGGACAGTTGGCCGACGAATGAGGCAGCAGGGGAGAAGGAGGAAGGCACAATACCCCCATGGCTGAAACTACCAAGGGATACCACGAGCACGGCGTAAAATATGTTGTAGATGAGGTAGGTGAAGGTGTATAAGAAGAGGAACGTGGGGAATAGTTTGCCAATTTGATAGTCAAGCACTGGAGCATCGGGGGGTAGAACTGGTCTCTTGAAGCGACCTGCAGCACGAACAACTTGAGAAAGCGTGAGGATTGCAATCACAATCACGATGGCAAACACAGCGGTATCGGTGGCGGAAAGGTCCAAGGAGTTGAGTGAATCTCCAATACCACCATCTTTACCTCCACCTCCACCTCCACCCTTACCTCCCTTACCGGCTACCTGGCCAGCTTGAAGAGCCGCGATAAAGAAGAGAGCGCTCGTAATGTGAGGGAGGACGGAAGCGGGGAACATCGTGGAATGAGGAATGTCGTCTACACGATCATTGTCGTCTAGCATGGGATATAAAGCCTGAAACTAACTGCAGGGTTGTGGAATCACTGGAACGTCAAGATTCCTATCACAAAAACTCCATCAATGTCTACCAAATCTAGGGTCAATGTTCCCAAAAAGCATCAGCGCCGACACAAGCGTTCCTTGACATAATTCTCGAGATCATTACCACATCCGAAAGACAAGGGGTGGGCAGTTGTTTCCAGTTACCAGTTACCAGCAGAGTTACATATTTTAGGTTCGGAGGCTGACGGCAAGATGCCGTATGGAACGTTGTGCGCATGTGGCGGTGCTTATCCTGACCAGGATGCGATGCAGCTCGAACGATACCGTTAACGTCGATGAACATCATGAGCATGCTGTGTCCTGTCGTTTCTGTGGACCCGAACATCCCGAGCGCGTTTGAGGGTTTTTTTTCTGTTCCGTGAGATTATCTGACATACTCCGATGCAAGGCATCACGTGACCTATCTCACCTACTTCCCCTCAACTTATCGTCCTTCTGCTAGACCACACGAACTCGGGAAATGCGAAAGGAGAGAAGAAGGCTGCGAATAGAAAGTCACCCTACGACCAGTTGAGTTACATGTGGAGCCCTGAAGGTATATAGGTGCTTACTGGTTTCTAGCAGGCTCATTCCGCATTGTTTTCATCTTTGTCTTCTCGGCGTAGGTGGGCACATATGCCGCATAGACCTTTAAGACATGAGATCAAAAACTTTATCCCTTCAGCTCTCGTCTTTGATGTGTTCTTCTGAGAGAGTACCTCAATGGATCCGGTACTTCTCGACCGACTCCTAAAATGCCTCCACGAGTGGTGGCAGCGGCCGGCCAAACCCACTACATGTATTTCGTTTCGGTGCTGTATCCACTAAATCCTATAAAGGAAAGTGCTCACCGTACCCTCGCCTTCCGTAGTCCATTCAGGTACTAGACCCTCAAACAATAAGTAGTGCGCACCGTCACTATAAGACTGTGACCGTTCAAGAAGCCGGTCTAACATTATCAGGCGAGGGTGGACCAACCATCTATTGTGACGGCTTTCGTGGTAAAGGGGTTGGCCAACGGACAAATAGGCAACAACGTAGTAGCCGTTGTTGGCTGGATGTAGAGACGCTTGGACCACTGGGCAAAACTGCAGTGCTCATCGGCACTCATGAACCATGGACCATGGCCATGCGGCATGCGTTTGCACGTTTCGAGCCCCTAGTAGTCACTCACGGGATATGTGGCCGAAATTTTTCGTTAAATTTACCGCATTGAATAGATATCTTGTGTGAATGCCACCGGTGACTTTCAATTATCCGATTTCTGGAGACACAGCGTGTTTATTTGTACAACAAAAAGGGATTTCACCAAAGCCACATCGATTGTCCAGCCGTGTCACGCACTGAGTTTTTCGGTCCATGTGTCAACAATATAAAAGGCCTACACGCGGGACCTTCACCTCTTACTTACTTCTTCCCCCCAACCACCAGTCTACTTCTTCTTTCTTCAATGCCGTCAACATCTACATACTCCCCAACCTTCGAGCGAGAATTCCACTCCCCTCGCGAGGCGGGTCACCCAGTTCACTACTGGCCAACTTCTCGTCTTTATAATGTCGAAAACTGCGTCAACTGCGGCTATCAGTATGAGTTCAAGAAGTCGAAATACGACTCGAACGGCGATGCCACAACGCCCTGGAAGCATTTATCCGCCATAGTCGCAGAACACTATTATTCCTGTCCAAAAAAATTTGCGTCAGTATTTTGTCCCCTTTTTTTTTGACATACGTTAGAAAGAGCTCACCGAGTATTTCTTCAGTAACATCCACCAACCCACTTCGGCCATTCGAGGGACATTGCCAAACCCGAGCGGCCAGAAGAGGCAGCGGGGGGTTGAGCGAATGAGGTCGCCACCCTTCTATACGCCATATCCCCGGAACCCATCCCGCCGCATGGGAGCCGACAGTCCTCCCTTTCATGATTCTCGTCCTGCTTCGCCGGAGCCATCACCCGCGGTGGCACCGCACAACAGTCCACAGCGTATTGAGTCATCTACTTTGGCGGCGAGGCCACAGCGAAACAAACCCTTTCCCGGCAGTGCCGCTCATCGAGCACCCGATGTGCCCCAAAGGTCTCCCGACTACAGGTCCGTGACAAGGCCTTCACAGCCACCTGTCCGATCTTGGAGGCGAGGGTCACCTCCCCCTCCTCTTAAAGTAGTTACCAACGACGAGTCCATTACTGTTCCCCCCTCCCCTCCTATTGTCCTCCCTCCTCTGTGGAATCGCAAACGCAAACGTGCGCAGTTCCAGGAATCGGGTGATACAGACCCCCACCCTCCTCGCAATCATCTGACCGGCGCTGAGCCCTCCTCCGTTGGGGCCGGTAGCAATGTCCTGCCTCAGTCTCCCTCTCCCTCCCCACTTGGGCGGCCAAGCGCTGAAAACGTCATCACAGCGGCACCAGGACAGGACCCTCCTGAGCCGTATATCGATTATGCGGATTCGGAAGAACAAAGGCCAGCGAAGAAGGCGAAGAAGAACGTCATGAGTTGGGAGGAACGACGGGATACGATGGAACGTGATCCGCTCTTGAGCATAGTAGAGGCGAAGCGGGTTTATTGTAAGCCCTGCAGGAAATGGATCAAGCTCGACGCCCGCAACGACTTCTATCCAGGTTTATGGGTCAAGCATAGGAAAACCATGCACGGCGTTTTAGGCTTTGGTGCAGGCTACTCCGCACCAGAGCGTCGAAGGAGGTCTGGGAGTGGTTTTGGTGGCGGCAGTGGTGTCGGTAGTATTGGCGGAGCCTGTAGTAAGAGGAGGAGGACGGCTTGTAATCCTTCCCGTCGCCAAGATCAAGTCCAAGAATCATATCGGCGAAATGTAACTGCAGCCATGCGCCGTGTGCGTTCGTCCTCGCGCATCACCCGTAGCTCTTCTGGTGCTTCAGTTTAATAGTAAGTGGGTCTTGCAAAAGAAGTTTTCTGCTTACATCTTATCTTCGATTTCGTAGATTATACCGGGCCGTTTCTCTTTTCGTCTTTGAAGTGGACGTATGTTTCTTGATGGGGACACGAGCGAGGGGCCAGTGTACGCTGCGTTTTCCAATGACTCCAATCACTTCGCGCACCTTATTTCGGATTCAAATATGCCGTATATAACCTGTCTATATTTATATCAGATAACGGATACATTATATTATGACAAAATACCTGATAGCCGCGAACTTGTTGGGGAATTGATTCATTTAAACCCATTTATGGTGAACATGAGGCGGGCACCAGGTACTAGCGTCGAATGTGGGATGAAGTAACACAGCATGAAGTGAAAAGAAGGTGACGAAGAAAGAGCGGCTTTGGAAATGAAAGCCGTGCGCTAATGATATACCAGACTCATGGAAACTCACACCGGAACATAGAGGGGGATTGCATGGGTTCGGCCGTAAAATGGATGGAGCAAACGTATGGAGGGGGAAGGCGGGTCGACGTCGATGACTGAGCCCCCTATGAATTGTCCAGCAACAGATCGTCGAGCACCAGAGGGCATCCGCAAGGTCATTCGAGGCTCCTCAAAGGGACGTAGGAGCGAGGGAGATGGGGCACAACCCTTGGAGTGAATACAGAAAGGGCCACTGCAGCTGGAACAAACGCAGTGGCCCCCGAGCCTCGGCAACGTCGCCGACGTGGCCGCTCAGGTGGAATTCAGGGCCCGACCCGTTGAATATTTTTGTCTGAAACTGAGATGAATAGCTTGGCGTTGCCCTCTTAACCATCAGCAATGTGGATAATTGTCCCTTCGCAAGAGCCTGGCAGGGAACGAGAGTCTGGGGGCGGACGTTGCCAGCTACATACCCTCATTGGGTGGGTGACAGTCACATAGTCCAAACAATATCAAATTACGACACTGCGTACACAAGGGGCCCCAGCCAGGGGGTTCATTGTAGTGATCGTAGAGTTCATAGAGATCGCGAACAAGACCATTGAGAGTGTTTGGAGACTTTGGGGTGTTCCTTGTGGTTCATTTACGGGTATTAAGGAGAACCAGGTTTGGCGGGGTGCCAAAAATTGATGGCTGACCAGGGGTAAGATGACTATTTAAAAACGTTCAAAGACCAGGGGCCAGTCGAGTACAAAGCGGAGTGTGATGGTGTACTTGACGTAGGGGGGCCATACTACTACCATAGCCAGAGGAGACCCTGCACTTATCCCAGTATCAAATTGCTGCGGTGGTGAATTGGGATGGTGTTCCACCTGTGTAAGGACTGCTCTTAGATAATAATCGCGATTGTCACCAAAAGTAACCCCTCTGACACTCGTCCGCATACAGTGACAGAATAAACTTATCAACATTGTTGTTCCCGCCCTTCCAGACCACCTACAATGCAATCCACAAGTCTCTGCAGAGTGATAGCGCTTGTTCTTGCGATATTCTCCTCAAGTACTCCAAGGCCTGCATGGAGAAAACTCTTGGGAAATTGAAGCACAACTGTTGCCACATGCCCAAGAATTGTTATGAAAATACCAACAAGAACACTGATTAACTGCCATCCCACCTAAATAACAAAAAGGACATAAATAGCCAGGACAAGGACCAAGTTACTTATCCTCCCAGCTTACTCCAACATTCACACAATATTTCCAAATCAAATCAATGGCACCCACCCAAAAGAACTATAAGAAGGGCAAGAAGGCCACCATCATCACTCCATCCCCTTCACCTACATTGGTATCTGCCCACTCTAGTCACTACAACACCCTGACCAGACAAATCCAATCTCTTCCTATCTCCCCTCGTATTCCTCTACCCAAGTTACCCGCCATCTCACCTGTGGTCAATGAAGCCTCGACTTCTACCCTCTCCATAATCACTAACCCAGAACAGGAACAATAGCGCCGTGCGATCCTGCTAAGTGTTGGGAGAGCAGAGGTTTCACCACAGGATTGTCCAACCTGTTGCTTTAGCTGCTTAACGGTGGTGCATTAGTGCTCCGCCATGAAATCGGGGTCATGGAATTTGCAATGTTTGCATAACTCAAAAAGAGGGTCACAAGACGGCGAAGATGTCGCTGATGCCTGCCGGAGTCAAAAGGTTACTGATAATCTGAAGTTGCAGACTCGACCTACGTTAAAAGGCCAGGCAGACTCTGGCACTAATTTCCTGTTGTCCAGGGTCGGGTACGTCTAGCTGTTACCAACTCATCACGTGTACACAACAGAGGCGTACTGGAACCGACCAGGTAGTTGTACAGGGGTGTTGTCGTTATCGCTTGATTCTAGAGCAACCCATATCTCCGGGTGAGGCAGTCTGGGAGGGCCTGGGTATGTTGCGTCCCGAAATTGCCCTATGCACGGATCACTTACTTTTGTTGATGGCGGTCGGGACCACTAACGGAAGGCACGGTTGTTCTGCGCCGTTAACAATCAACCAGTCCGTCGGCAAGGCAGTGGAACAAACTGGAAAGTGGCCTGATGGAAGGAGGGACAATTAAAGCCCGACCCTGCGCCCGGGTTGTTCTCGAACCCGACCGGATTCAAACTTTGAGCCCACGGTCCAAAGTTGTTCTGCCAATCTATCACCAAAAAGAAGTCGAACCACGAAAGGGTATAAAATGTCTGTCCAGACTCCTCGACCTTTCCACATAACGCAAATATGCGCGAGATCACCCCAGCTTCCTTGGAATCCCTTCCGTCGCGCCTTGCCTACACTCGTGACTTCGTCAACTTCACCAAAGACGATGCTGCGGCATTGCATGCTGCAAAACCATACCTTGCTCCACTCGTTCCTACCGTTGTCGACGCCGTCTACGTGAGACTCTTCGACTACACGATCACAGCGCAAGCCTTTGTACCACGACAGACGGGGTTCACCGGGAGTGCGCCGATATCTCTCGATGAGCTTTCCCTAGATCACCCCCAGATAAAATTCCGCAAGGACTTTTTGGCTGGCTACATTGTCAAACTGGTCACTATGGACTACGACAGTGCCAAGTCCTGGGAATATCTCGACAAAGTTGCTATAATGCACACTGGTGTGGAAGATTCTGGTTTCAAACATCGTGCCAAGAAACCCGGACTCCGGGTTGAATATATTCACTGTGCTCTCCTTTTGGGTATGTTTTCCCTTGATCCCGTTCGCCAAGCCCGAATCTGACAGCGAATAGGGTTCGTTGAGGATATCATCGTCTCTGCCGTCATGGGCCATCCTGAACTCGACCAAAGCACCAAGCTGGCGGTTGTAAAGGCGGTGAACAAGGTTAGTTCGTCCAGCTCGGCTGGAACACGGGTGTGCTGATCAACTTGCCATTCCAGATTCTCTGGCTGCAAAATGGTACGTTATATAGTGGTCTTCTAGTCAAAACCCCTATATCTCAATCGCTCGTTAGATCTTTTCGCTCGTCACTACATCACAGAAAACCCCCAGCCAAAACAGCCGAAATGGCAGCAGTACCTACTACCCTTCGTCGCAGGCGCAGTTGCTTTTTCCTTGCTTCGCACATTTCGCCTAATTAATTAATATATTCAATGTGTTGTATTCTGACGCTGTTCATTGAAAACTACCCCTCTGCCTTATATACCTCTCAATACCAATTAAATTGTGATCCCGATCAAGGAGTGTATGTCGCAATAATAGCTGCGGCCCAGGCTGTGTACTGGGAGCTATCACGCGACGCAGCGTCTTGTTCGATGTGAACGAATTGACCTAACGCCGAACAGGGCGGTACAGGGGGGTCATCAGTGATGCAAATATCAGAGCGGGCAATTCCGTTCAGCAGACGTCCAAAGATGTTTCTGGTCGCTGTTAGGTTACAAGTCGGCTCGGTGCCGGGGTACCCATGAGTTCCACCAGGTCGTTGCGCGTCAAGAGCAGCCTTCAAACGCCGTACAGGAAGAGTAGAAGGAGTATAGCAGCTAGAAGATGCTGACGAACAAAGATTTCAATGTTAGTCATTTCAAGGGATGACGTTTATTAAATGAGCATGACCACACCTCTTCCATGGGAAAGGAACGCATCGTAAGCACATTGGGCGTTTCCCGTGAAATTGCAAATGCCCACATGTTGCAGTCAGGCAACCTCCGTGGTTATTTTGCCAATCCCTGATGGCAACCATCGCGCTGAAAATAGGTTCGCTCTTGGCACCAGGACATCAGCGACAATTGGTCATTGTAAAGATGGGAATAGGACTCACATCATCATGGGCAGGATCAGTCTCGTAGTTGGGCGCACTCACATTCCCAGAGCCTGAACAATCTGTGACCTTGGCACAGGCATGCCTATGTCTGCCAGAAGCTACCATGCTCTTTCCACCCGTCAATTTGAATAAGGCCGCAGCTTGCTTCACCGTGTTCTGATCGAATTTCGGGTGTGGGGCAGAGAAGTGAAGGGGGTGCGAAACATCCTCACTATTCGCAGGGACAATGACGAAGCCCCAACCATGTTTGAACTTTGTTGGCTGGGAAGGGGACGTTGCCGTTTCGTAAAGTAAGCAAAAGGATTTTGACGCAGAATCTGTAAACAACGCAAATGCGAAGTCAGACGTCAGGGAAGAGCCCAGAACATGGGAGGTGCAATCGCTCGGAGTGCTGGTACCCATAAGGGTTGTGACAGCAGCAACCCATTCTGTACCCTGGTTGTCGACGGGGTTCCCGATGTTGGAACATTGTGCAGGTCGTGTCAGTGAGTTCCTGGAACCGTATAGGTTTCTAAACACCCTGCGACATCCTCGATGGTTGTCTGAGAAAGGCAGGCGCTAGGGGCGGCAATAGCGTAAGAGGCGGCGGTAAGGAGGGATAACAGGATGGTGTGGGTGCGAGCCATGGAAGTTCGACAGAGTCTGAGTTGACGAAAGACCTAGGAAGCAGTTCCTTGGGATCTTATACATCGGCCAGCCTTGATAGTTCCAAGACGACTAAGCAATGGAATTACATACCATGCCCGAAAAACTTTGTGAGAATGGCCGTTGGCGGCTGAGCGGGCCTGCATGTGGCATGAATCTCCAGGGTACAAGTCAATGCGTGATCCATATCGCCGTGATCGACGGGCATAAAGATAACCTACAATCACATTTCGCCACACCACCCATCATGCTTTTTCGTGAGCAGTTTCTCGCCTTCAAAGACAAGGGATAGCCATTCCCATGCCAGCTGAGATTGTCCCAAACATTCCACATGGTGTTTTTCGCTACGTCACTCCAGCAAAGTGGAAAGTTGAAGGTGATTCAGTACCAAGGCGCCGCACTCGATATCGGGGCGCAGCTTCTTCGAACCTCTGTTCCGTCTATCACCCCTCACCATGCCTTCGTGTCATGAGATGTTCATGACGACCGGATTTGAGTGAGGTCCGTCCGTGGTGCTGCGGCCGTTCAAGTTCTTGTCGTGCGCTATCCGCGATTACCAGAAGCCCTTCTGAAACTTACTTACTATAGATTCTTGCGGCATCGTTCAGGCTTTAAGGTTATTTCCTGTGGTGAGTCACGGATACTCAGCACTGAGGGGGAAAGTATTGAGCTAATCAAGTTTATTTAGACACCGTTGATGGCCGCTGTTGGTTATTTCACCCTAGTGGAGGAGAGAAATAGCAGAGAAGTAGTTTGTTATTTCGAATGATGATGGGTTTATAAACCTCTGGTTTTACAGTCCATAGTTACTCACGGGCGGGCCGGACCTTCTGCGGCTACTCTGCTTCATACAAGCCTGGTACAAAGCCTTGTGGTGGGTTTTTCTCACAACGGTGGGTCGTCCGCGCTGAGGGGGTGTGTGGTTTATATGGGACCGGTCGTTTCCTATTCCGGGTTGACCTGCATTTTGGGTTACGTCGACCACCTCTTCTTGCTTACGAATCTGGTGGGCTGTCCTCCCGTCTACGTCATAGCAACTGTGGAACTCCCACATCACCGAGCTTGCTGATTTGATTCAATTGTTCTAGTAAAGATAGGGGACTATCGGCAGAAGTTCATGCCCACAGGACATCATCCAGGCATCATTACTCACGTCGGCAACAACACGATGCATAATACATGATGCATGATGAGTGCTGATCGAGAAGCAACCCCATATCAAGGTCCCCGTAATTTTCCCACTGGACGCTTTTCTCGAACTAGCGCGGCGGCCTCAATTCAATTGGTGGAGGAAGTTCTTCTGTACTTCTCCCAGGAGCGCCGGAAAATAGTCTACCCCACGTGAATTCCGTGGTGCCAAAAATATCTCGATTTGTAACGGCGAGGCTGGCGGTAAGCACAAATGATAAGCTCCTGGTTTTGGCCATCATTGATGTCATCTTATTCTATGAGTGGGCTCGTGCTACGGTTCCATACTCGAGTATTTCTCTCGCTTTGCCACTCGCCCAGCTACAGCACCTCTCAACATCATGCCTGTGACTGGACAATCTGAGCCTGTTGTTGGCGATGCCTCAGACCCTGGAAGGGTCAGTACCCCTGGGAAGGACTTCGGAAGTTACAGTGAGGTGGCTCGATCAGACCCTGCACCTGACACACCCCTCTACCTTCCTCCCGAACTCTGGCTGTCGATTTTCCCTTACCTCGAAGACAACGACTTGCGCACCATTACTCGAACGTGTTCAGCCTTCCGCCTCCTCGGACAGCCTCTCCTCTTCCATGTCCTCGACATTTGCCCTTTCTTCCTCGCGTACAACGCAGACCGGCCTATTTCCCGGCCCCATCGTTATCTCCAAAGGACATTGGACCGTTTAGAATTTTACAAATCACCACACATCGCCCCAGCTGTAACTCAACTTTGGATTTCACCCTACGCTCGTAGTGGCTTCCCACCCCGGCGGCTCACGGATGACCTTGATCCGACCCTCATCATCTCCTCCATCATCAATGCTCTCCCCGCATTCCCTAACGTTCACACACTGTCGTGGCATTGCATTGACATTCGTCCATCTTGGTGGGCTTCCATCCAGCGACTGCCCAATTTGACGAACTTGTGGATCAATTCCTGCGCACTCCTACCCCCGCCTCCCAACACCCTCATATCACCTCAGTCCTCTCAGCAACCTCAAACATCTCGACTTGGATCAATGGGCTTGGGAGGGGACACATAACAAACCATGTGTCCATCCACGAGGAAAGTTTGAGAGGCGTCGACCCCACAGTTGCTTTCGATGACCATTCGCGCCGAAAGCATTCGCTCAATCTCGGTTCCTCGCCACAATACCGCCCTTCATCTTCTCTCTGTACTTGGGAAGCTTGGATATGACAGTTCATGCATGCTGTCAAGCCTTACTATTCCCTACTCCAGCACGACTTCGGAAGACTTCGTTCCCACCCTCATACAGTCGGCATTACTGAAGGAGCTTCACATTTTACCTCCTTATGACGAGCATTTCGACAATCCAGATCTTGACCCCAAACTGCCTAGCTCCGCCATTCCGCATCTCGAGATTTACGAAGGACCTTATCACCTCCTATCAACCCTTTCCAATATTCGATATTCTAAACCACGGAGGCTCCGTTTCATTAGTCTTTGGGGTTTGGATGAACTACCCGCTATGACAGTATGCAATCCGCACCAGTTGGAGCCTATCCTAGAGGAGTTGTCCCGCTGTGAGACGACTTTGAATGCCTTGGAGACTTTCAAAGTTCTCTTGACCCATATCACAACGGAGCTGGTAATTCTTTTGAGCCGCTTTATCAACTTGCAAGAGGTGGTTCTCGAATCGCAGGATAGTTTGATACCCGCGAGGACATTCCCCCCTCACTCCGCAATGGAACTACTCCCCGAGTCGCCTATCACGGTGTGTCTCTCACGTTTTACTCTTCTTTGTCCCACAAGTTCCTCAAACCTTTCTTAGGTGCTTTATGTTCTCATGCGCGAACATGTTTTCTCCCCATTACTTAAACACTTAACCCTTATTACGCACCTGAAGAACACGAGTAACCTCGACTCAGCAACGCAGCACATGGACGTTGCCGCAGTTCATGGAAGGGCTTGGACGCGTCAACCCACAACTCAAAAGCATCAACAGTCATATACGGAACATATTGGACTGGAATTGTCGATGTCAGCTGGCAGTCGTAGGGTACCCACACCCCCCGGAGACGACGAAGGGAAAGAAGATGATTACCTTAGCTGGAAAGCTACTTGCTCCTTGGAAGACTGGGGCACGCAGGGCACCCGCTCTCACGAGAGAGGCTAGTAGCGCTTCATCAGTACCCCCCGTCGCGTCCGAGATTTCCCAGGTTGCCGTCGAGAAATTCTTTGCCCTACCCTCAAAACCCAGAAATACGACAACCATGAGGCTTCGTCTAGGAAAAATGACAGTTTATAGAGCAGAAGCGGACGGTTGTGGTCCCAGAAAGGACGGTGCGATTGGAAGAACCAAAGGGTGGGGTGTTAGGCTTGTCATGGATAGCGGGAGGCGTGAGTCGGGCTTGGCATTTCCTGGGAAGAGTGGGCAGGATGATGGGTGACAGCGTTCGGATTGAGCTGAGATGATTTAAGGTTGGTTGTTCTCGTTTCGTTTCCTGCTTCTATCTATTCCCATCTTCGGTAACATTTATTCTGGGCCCGAACTCTCAAATGTACAGTACCTATGTAAAAGCCCCACGTCGTACCGCCCCTCCCCAGTCTCAATCAAACTATTTTACATATGTCTTCAACAATAATCATATTTTTGAAGGAACTTCCGGAGGGCAGGTTAATGAAGGTTTGTCTTATGATCCACATTAGGATTGGCAAATATGTCATTAGGCAGAAGGCGAATACGGTAGGCCACGTCCAACCCGGGTGGGTGTGCCCTTCCATTGTGACACATGGGGCGAACAATACTACGACTGGGGGGGCAATAGTGGGATGATGGACCACATTCCGTTGTGGACTGTTGCGATATTTTACTATATTCCATTTTTGTGAACTAGGGTGTAGTCTCTTGTAAACAGGCAACTTTCAAGAATTTCGTTTCCGCAATCATACCTAGGGGTACAAACCCACGCTTGGACTGTGGGAATCCTGTCGCTATTGCAGCTCTCCAGCCGGTGGGTGCCGCGCCTCCCAGTTTGAGCATCCCCGTTCTCGACCTCGGTTCCGGGGGCGGTCTTGATGTATTCTTGACCGCCGATCGACTTGGACCAACAGGGGTTGCTGTTGGCTTAGATGGCTCAAACCAAGATAGGATATGATTGACCCCTTGTGTGTCAAAATGTCCCGAGGCCCGGCTCAAACCTTCTATGACGAAGCTCAGAGCCACTATGAGAGGTTTGAAGATTCAGAAAAGGTCACGTTCTATTGCCAAAGTTCCAAAAGGCGCGGTCCCCTGTTGTGGAGGATGGTGAGGCCTTGAGGTTTCATACCCTTTCCAACTAGTGGAATAAAAGGAACCACTTTAGGTATCAAGGTTACCTCGATTCTGCTGGACATTCTTCCTCGAAGGCGTACATTTAGTCAGGTGGGAATAAGGGGTGGGTGGCTCAGTACAAGTGTCAAGACAATCTGGTCGACTATGATTAATATGTGGTATTTTTGTGAGCCCAAGTTATTGTCGTGGTTGTCGTGTAGCATGTAATAAACGCTGTATTTCCGAAAGATGTTGATACTGTGGAACTCACTTGTGCAGGGAATGCAAACAACGTTGAAGCTCTCCAAGTTCCTAGGGGTCCCTTCCGTTCTCTAGCTGTGCTCGCTTTCGGTTAAGCCCTCTACGTTGTGTATATCTTGCATAGCCCCAAGTAACGAACGTAAAGACTATAGTAATCGTTTTCAGTTGGGTTCTTCTGCCTCTTAATTGTACTGGATCCCCCACCGATGTGTCTTAATCCTGTCCTCTTATCAGCCCAACCCCGAGAAACAACATGAATCTCTCCTCAAACGAACGGAGAATCAAGTCGAGTGCGGAGGCGACCCTTGCCCACCACTCGCAATTCGGGGTTTGGCAGGCTATCAACTGTCAAGATTTACGTGGTCGAGAATAGCGGGTTACACTCCCCGTCGCCCCCCACCCAATATAGCAATACGAGATCTTGTCGTCCCTTTCAGCGCGTTAGATATGCCGCCCAGAGGAACTACGTGAGAATAAGGTGCGTCCACTTCGCGTTCTATACAAACCATCGCACTTAAAATAATCTAATTTGTATGGCAGGTACTCTACTGCTCTGAATCACTCCTGTTATCTCCCCCATGTCTCTTTCGTCCATGAAATTTATCCTGCCGTTTTGGGGACCGTTTGACCGACAGAGCTCGGAACCTAATGCATAGGCTGGACTGTTATGATCCAGTCCAAAGTTCGCGTTAGTCGACACCTAGGAACACTCGAACCGTCCGGAAGCTGTGCTCAGGCGTTATCCATGATATATTGATATTTCAGCTCGGCTTGGCTTGGCTTATGGTTCTTCGAACATCAATCTTCAGGGCAAATGAAGCGCTATCGTAACGGTCGAACAACGTGTTAGGTTGAGAATACCACCCTTGCTGGCCTGGTGGCACTCGGGGCATTGCGACATATACCGACGCGTGCACCACTTGGACCACATCTTGAATCCGCTGACTTTAAATGGCTCTGTTTTGTGGGAGTTGAAAATCAAGGAGCACGCTAGTTTCGCTTTTTCAAAAGTACCAGTTCACTCGTATTGCAGTAATACCGCATCCACACCAGGAGGTTTTTACCTTTCCTCAATCCTGAATCCGCACAGCCTGCTTCAGGTCTCAGCCTCTGCCCTTAACTTCATTGGCGTCCTTCTTCGGTACCACCAGGGCGCATGGCATTTATATTGCATTCAACTCCCTGCTTTTCTGGGACGCTCAAATAGCGAGCTTTCATAAACATCGACCAGGCAAAACGCCCGCTTCGTGAGATGTCCTTCCGTGGTGCCTTGAAGCTCTTTATTTTCGCCCATGCCCCCCTCTCTTCTCTTGTCCTCGCGAAGCGTGGTGGTGGTAGCCATGGAGGAGGGAGTTCTGGAAGCTCTGGAAGCTCTGGGAGTTCGGGAGGCAATTCACTACCAGGCTTCGGCCTCGAGCCGATTGATGCTGCTATCTTCGCATTCTGTGTTGTTTTCACAATTATCACTGCTCTTCAGGCAACCCAAGCAATTAACAACATCCGCCAACGCATTTCCCAACAGCCACCTTCTATCATATTACCCGATTTT
This sequence comes from Calvatia gigantea, assembly GCA_025093985.1. NCBI lineage: Eukaryota > Fungi > Basidiomycota > Agaricomycetes > Agaricales > Lycoperdaceae > Calvatia > Calvatia gigantea. The sequence goes on along the minus strand of JACAAK010000005.1, from coordinate 2,932,825 downwards.
AGCGTCGGTCGTATCTTTCCGGCGTCCCTTGTCCTTTCTGCTTTGACGATCATGACTTGTTTATGCCCTCCATAGGTGCACTCTGGGCCGCACTGTACAATACAAAGGCACGAAGCCCCCCAGTAATAAATGATGCCTTCTTCAGCACCATGCGCGCAATGTCATACCTTGGAGATATCTTCCTTGTCATCGGCATTCTCGCGCTACTTTCCCATCGTGATCCCCTGTTGACCGCCACTTCCAGGGCAACTCGGGATATTAAAATTATTTTGGACGCAATTTTGGTTGTCATCCTTCTAGCACTGGGCATGGGCACCGTCGGGCTGAACTCTGCCCATCTGACGACCAGAGTGGATGCGCAGGCGGCAAACAATATCTACGTCGCATACATCTCATTCCTTTTCATCGCAGTGCTGGATATTGCCAGTCTCTTCTGTAGTTTTATATGTTCGGGCGAGGCATAACCGGAGTCCCATCGATGATCACAAGGTTCTTGGTTTATTCCTAAATTCGCAACCCAGCCAACCATCTTACTTGTATTCGACAGGTTGTCGCACACACTTGCAGTTTATCATATCTCCCCTCTTCATTATCTATTCTCTGTGCTCTATTGTGTTGTGGGTTATTCAAAACAGCAAGAACGGCCCCACCCTGAGCTTTGCGGAAGCGGACTTGGTTGGCCTTGCCGTTGGTTGCATAACCGAATTCATCATCATCGCGGTATGCTTGAGATTTGGGGTGCCAGTCATTCCAAAGCAGGCGAGAGGATCCTGCCAGGAGCCAGTGTATAAAGTATACCAGGCGTAATCGACCCTTGGACTTCACTTTGCTCAGACATGATATTATCGTTTGTATTGGCGTGTACTCTGACTTTATTTTCGCCTTTGATAGACGCTCAAATTAGCTTCCCCTGTATTTTTCTCTTGGACCTCAGCTGTTGTGTTGCGTTTTGTTGTTACTTGTCGGTATTCTGCTCCGAGGTTTCTGTCAGTGACTTGATTTCACCCACCTGTCCATGACGTTAGCCGTTTGGAACTCCTACTCAAGTATGTACTTAGAACGCTCGCATTTCGGTCCACAGCATGTTCGCTCTCGCCGGTGGCACGTCATTGCTCAACCAGTACAAGCAAGTTTGGTTGGCCGCAAGTAGGTGTATCTTCACAGCATTGTCAAGGGAGACATAAAGATCATCCACAACGAAGAACTGAATCAAGAGGATGCCCAGCGTCTGGAAAGTGGAACTAAGGAACCTGACGTGAATAAAATTGCTGAGGGAGTTAGCAGAAACCCGGATGGTATAGGTATCCAACCCCGAGGGTTACATCCTGTTTTGACTCTGAAGTAGAACAAGATACTTCAAATGGGGTGGGAAACACGCAACCTCAAGCAGATGGGTCCCCCTTTCAGAAGCCTCTCGTCTTCAAGCTTCAACTCAAGGATGGTTAGTTGAATGTCCTGTGGTTTAGGCCGCCCCCTTCACGTAACTAAATAGATTCGCTTTTGATTGTGCTCCATCATTACATCGTTTTTAATGACGTCATCCTTGGCGTCAATGGCCCTTTGATCCCTATACTCCTACTGCATAGTATTCCTTGCCCTAAGCCAAACGTTACAGAAAATGTCAAGAAATATCTTTGTTGCGCTACGTCTTACCCGTAAATCGCACTGCCCTCGCTTTAATCCTAATCCGCACTATCCATGATATCGAAACCGTGGGCAAGAGATTCGAAGGCGAACGAAACATGAAGAAGCATGAAAACCCCTCATTGATAACGCCTTCCTCAGTTCACCCGGAGTTTGATCCTAAAAGAGAGCCAAATTTCCTGTGGACCCTAAAAGTAACCCAGAGGATTGCGCACCGTACAATGAGGTTTCCGGTGAATATAGTCGATGTGGAATGCGCTCGTACGAGTATTTGACAACAGACAAGAAAGGGGAGCCCTACTCTCCACGAGGTGGTGAACACAGGTACGGTGGATTGCGGAGGTATGAATGGAGAAAGGTTGATACGGAAAGAGCGTCCCCGGGGTAGAGAGAGAGGAGAGAGTATTTCGAGAGATTATCTCTATTTCTGAACTTTCCGAAATCGTGTATCCTGCTACTCCGCTCATTTGTGAGGTGCTTGATGATCCATCTCTGATTTCTCCTTTTTTCTGCCCAAGCGACGTCCAAACACCTTGAGCAGTTTGTCAATTGAAGACGCTTATCACTTCGGATGATTAATGATGGCTGCGAACCAATAGCATACTCGAAAGGCTAGACATGTTTAGCCAGCGCCTATGATATCGCAACAACATTCAAGTGAAGACACCAATCAATCAGAATGATGTGAGACAACGCCATACATATATAAGGGCGGATGTTCGTCCGGAGCACTATCAGCTATTCTCTCTTTGTTCTCAGTGCGTGACCCACTGACCTCGCCCATAACATCAAATTTGCTAACAGCTCATTTCTCCCAGTTGATAATCCAGCCGCCAACATGATGAAAGCCGTCGCACCAGTCGCTGTATTCGCTCTCTTCTTGGGGTCTGTTGTTGCCGCGCCCATTGTTGCCCCGCGCGTCCCGGACGTAGTAACCATCGGTCATTGGACTGGCGCATTGGAAGTTTCTGTTCCGAGTAAACGCACCGCGGAGCCGGAACCTGGCTATGATCTCAGCGCCTGGTCCGGGTCTCATCATGTCGCTATTGAGGGGCGTAAATATGACCTTAGTGCCTGGCAGGGCGCTACGGAGGTCTCTGTTGAAGGGAGGGAAGCTGAGAAAGCCTGACGGATGGTGTAGTAGGAGGCTCAATAAGGCGGCTCTTCCACGATACACTCACCTTCAGTAAACACTTATTTGCTATATGATAAATTTCCAAACAGACCTTAACCTTATTTAACTAAAATGCCTCAGGACTTTACACTGGCATGGAGCAGACAGAGCAAGCATTTGTAGCTAGTCACACCCACAGTCAGATTGAACAGCACACGTCTAGAGGGCGCTAGTAGTATAGGGATAGCATTACCGTTACCGTGGGAATCATGGTACAACACTCATTTAAGTAGCATTGGCGATGTATCGTGAAGATTATCTTTCTACCATCCATCATACACCCCTATTCTTCTACAACTACGAAACCCGCACTACAGTAGCAAGGGAAGATTCTGCAGTGTCAGAGTGGCACTGCGGGGATTGAAAGGATCAAGATGTTGACCACACACTACCAGCGACATCTAAGATTGGAAACTTTGGATTTTAAGGAGGCTTACAGAAACTGCAACAAGATAAACGGGCGAAAGGACCTGATCAAGCATTGCACATAACCAGCAACACACGCCGGATGACTGGGTCCAAAAACCTGGGGCTCAGTGGGTATATGGTAAGTGTGAAAGCAAAATTTTAAACAACCACTAGCCCGAGAGGTGGAAAGAGCCCATGCACAAGCACAACCAGCGGAATGTAAGGATTAACACAGTTAACCACGAACGACAATGCCCCGCTAAGAAAGAGATGCTGCCAGCCAGTCATAAGACGCAGGGGCGGACTCGGAGAGGGAACTTGGTCCCCCGATACCAATCAGCGCTCAGGACACAGCCTTCTCTGGGCCTGCTATAACATCAGGATTCCGTGACCCCTGAGAAGTCCTTGACCAATCAACTTGGCGTTGTTGTCAGATTAAATGGAGTTAATTTGTCAAATTTGATCAAAGGCTTCTGTGCTTCTAGTAATGCATCGTGGGGATTCAGGAAGGATTTGCGCCAGGGTACGCAATTATCAAAACCTGGTTAAGTCACTTGGTTGGACGGGTCAGTGTTGACAATGCAGGTGCTTTGCACAAGAGCATAGGTCAGGACGAAGGAAACACTTGATTCATTTCAAGCCGTTCAGCGATATCCCTCATCGGCAGATTGTAATCGTGAGTTCGTTATCATAAATACATGTCATGAGCTGAATAAACCGGATAGACTGCTATAAAATAATCATGACCACTGCGAATAGGCCTAGGGCTGGCACACCAACGGACGGCCTTGTATCATACTTCCCCTCCCTTTAGTCCTTCTTCCCGCCGGGGGAAGAGAACCCAGACAGAAAGCGCCTGAAGATCGATTTCTCCGAACCCGCTTCCCTGCCTCTGACCCTCTCCGAATCCCGACTCGGCGTCGGTGACGTGTTCTAGTCGAAGTATAATGTATCGTCAGATGTCAACCACCACGAGAGAAAGAGCAGGAGGAGGAGGCAGGAACTCACCAAAACCTCCATCCTCGTGCCTTTTGGGGGGACAATGACATATCCGCCACGACCGCCGTCAATAGGAACAAGGATGGGTTGTGTGTTGGATCGTTTTACGTATGTCGGGCCATCCTTGTTCGGATTTATGGTCTTATAGGTGGACGTAGTGGTGTGGGTGCGGCTCGAGCTACTTGTATACCGTGAAGTGTTGGATTGAGAGTGACGGGAGTGGTGAGGAGGGCGGGAACGAGAGGAAGAAGTGTGGTGAGAGAATGACGGAGAGCGCCCCGTGGAACTTCGTTGACCCGCGGTCAGTGGGGCTTGGAAGGAATGAGAGCCTTCTGGCCTGTAACACGTTGCATCCGAAGAAGAACGTGTTCTGGTTTTGGAATAGCCCGAACCCGACGAATGGGACGTCACTCTTGAGGAAGTGGTCGGAGGAAAGTCGGCCCTTGGCTTGGGGTCGATAGTGGGAGACAGAACGAAAGGATTGCTCTGGGGACACTGATTGGTATTTTCAACCCAGCGTGCAATTCGTTGCCGTGTTGCGAGGTAACGCTCATATGCGTCAGGAGAATAGTCATACTCGGTCATGATTGCGGCTGGTCAAAGCGCTGAGGTGGTATCGCAAGGTAGTAAAAGAAGTAGTAGAACGAGAAATAGGGTACCAGACACCTAGAAATGCACAGACGTAAGTAAACCGGGAGGACAGTGAGAAACCTGGTAAGGCGCTCGTTGCAGCGTGGGGTTTGATGACTCGTGGACTTGGTGCTGCAGGCGGACGGCGGAGACAGTTTTATAGCGGAAATGAACGCCTGGCGGTAGAGTCAATGGTGGCGGCATTCGGGTGCATTGTATTGATTATGACAATTGCCTTGTGGCGAACAAAAGAGGAGCTAAAGCTATTGTTATTGTACTCTCCACCCGGCCCAATTAGTCGCCCCCTGCGTCCTGCCTTACGGCAATCCAGTGAATAAAGGGGTTGGCTATTGTGAAAAACGTACGGTAGCCTTCAATAATTTCGGACAAGTCCGGTAGCTTGTTGGCCAGCCTTCTCAGCCACTACGACTACTTTCATATTCACAGCAGGTAAACAATTGCTGAACCCACAACGATCCCCCTAAGAAACCAAACGAACATAATACTTTCGATGGTGAGGTCCCTGGTTAAACAAATTTTTATGCGTACACGGGTAAACACAAGGTTATAGAAACGAGTGAAAGAGGTCACATCACGGCGTGGCTCTCCAAAGCAGGTACAGATTAAGGAGACAACAAAATGAATGATTCAGGTATACATCCCCTTCCTTGCACATCTCCTACCCAGGACGCATCTTCCGCAACCTCCCTCCAATCCCTTGACTCTAAGATCCCCCCCGACTATATTGGGCTGAAAAAATCCGCCCCTTTATTGGTGGTCAACGCCGCGAACGTTCTTGAACCATCCGGGCTGATTTCCACCTCTCTGACGACTAACGAGATTAAGTGTGTCACTGTTCCCATTGATGGGAACTGCGAGCACTGAAGCAGCAAGAAGGAAGACGATTGATGTGATTTGGACCTTCATGGTTGGATCGCTGTGGGTTATGGTACTGCGGTGAGCTGATCACTGAGCTACGGGAGGCACAGGCACTAGTTACCTGCAAGCGCAAGCACTACTGCGCCGGATTTGAGTGTAAGGGGGCTTGAAAGAAGCTTTACTCAGAGAAGCGAGCAGCCACCGGGGCTTTATAACATAACGCTTCGGGCAGGATGTCTGGCGTGGTTAATGCGATGTGCTAGAGCCTGTGGACTAAACCACTCGAGGATTTGTGGAGCTGATGCCATGAGGGGAAGCCTTTGGCTTTAGCGGAGATGATTATCAATTCAGGATTAGGTAGCATTCCGCAGAAGCACAATGTCCCAGTCATCAATTCTTTCTGTCCGAGAATAAAATTTACTTGACATGAGACAACTAAAGGGAGGCTAGTTCAAGTTAAGGCTGAAGCTAGTTCAGAATAAAAATACATGTGAGAATTTTTTGGGTATCAGATATACTCTGGATTACCTCGTCCCACAACTACTGGTTTCCGCCCCTCCCAGTAACCGATACCCCGTCAACTTGAAGCATCTTCTCCCAGACAGATGGGCTCCCGGCTTCTTAGACACCGCTTTGAGCCAAATCCATGGTTTTCTCGTCAAGGAGTGAACACTGATGCTCCCCTGGTCCACATTTCCCTGAGCCCCAGCCCTCATCAGGAATTTCCATCCCACGCACTATCCCTTGCCACCTACAGTTCATTGAGCAAAATCCCCGCTGTCGAACGATGTTGGCAAACTGAAAAGGTGGCCCAGCGGCACACCCCATAACCGAATATCTCCTAACGAAACTAGCCGTGCAGCAATGGTGGGGCAGTCAACCAACGATCTTCTACTCTTGCACCTCCCACTCGCATAGGATGCTTAAATGAATTTACACGACACGAAAGCATCGCTCAGCTCACCCCCCCTATCCCCCTACTAACGCTTCGATATGAAATTATCCTGTCCTAATGTCAGGGCCACTTCGCCTGTTGAAACTGGGAAGGCTACTGAGACTGGCCACCGGCGCTCCAGAGTTCGCTAGACCTTCATCGAGACCCGGACGACCTCGTTCCAAGAAACACACTCTACCAGAAGGCAGGGTCTTCGCTCCCCCATCTCTTTCCATAGCTGACAAACTCTTTCTTATTCCACAATCCGTCCTTGCACCTGTTGTCGCACACTTTCCACACCTTTCACTGACTTTAGGGGAAATGCTCCTGAATTTTCCTCTGATTCTGGATCATGGTCTACTGGCCGATTAGCCGATATGCTCGCTAATCTCCGCAGTGCTTTTCTCCGTTGTCGCCTGTCACCAAAGGGTTCAGTTGGGTCCAGAAGAGAAGGGCCAAAATCCTCCCTGGGAGAATTATTATTCACCCTCCTTTTTCTCGGGTTTGCGAGGGATGACGTGTTCGTTTCCATAAAAATACAGAAGGCGACAGCGTAGGCGACAGCTCACCCTCCAATTACCCCTTCAAGCGGCCTCAACATTGCACACCAAATATTCGTTGTATCCCCCTAACCTTTCGTGACCACCGCAGCTTTAAATCGCTCACTGCTCGCCCTGGTTGGCGCGTTATATCGTAACATTGAGATAGGGGTGTTTTACAATGAGGCCGACACGGACGAGAACGTGTGTTGATTGCTGGGCTTTGCTATCGATCGGATCGCGCCCATTTTCCGCTCTGTTACTCCGAAGCCCGTTCCACAAGGCACTCGCGTACAAACTTCTAGTTGGGCTTATCATAAATCTGGCACCCCTCCCCAGCATTCTTTCGTGTGATTCAGCGTTCCTTCTGAACACGTAGGTGTGCAGTACTGCGGTACCAACTCCTTGTTGTCCGCTGTCCCCACATATAAGAGCCGATAACGAATTCATATAGTATTGCTTCTGAATACTGGATCCACTCTCCTTGCATTTTTCGAGCGACATAACGGGCAGGACTTTCCCTACACACACACTCCCGGTGCATCAGGTATTATCCACAGGGCGAACCCAACACGAAGCTCGCGATAGGTCGAAAAAGATGTTGGTAGTTGTTCCCTCAATGTCAATCGAAGAGATACGGGATACCGAGTGTAACTTAACGCCGAATGAGTACGACACCCCGATTTTATCAATCGGTTCAACCGGTCAGACATAGAACCAACGTCCTTAGCACGTCCTCGGGACCTCGACCTATATGTATCTCACAAACACCCCCGGCTCGAAGAACGGAGAAACCAAAGACACGAACACCGCTTAGTAAGAAGCACTGAAAATTTCATTAGAGCCTACTTAACTTAATCTGCACAACTCACTCACTCAGGGAAGAGACACAGCAACCCCTTGTAGCGCGTACATAACGCCTAAAAAGAAACCTCCAGCGACATCTCCAAAAAAAATTAACCCCATAACCTCCCAAACGCTCACGACTGCGAACCTTCTATCTGCGGACAATGACTTAGGAAGCGCACTAGAACCCGACCAGCTGAATCAGCGCGGCCTAGCCCACCCATTCTTGCTTACTCAAACGAAATACATCAACTCCTTGTTACGCATACAACAGCTTAAAAAAACAACAACCACAACTAAAAAAACCCTACTCCCTCAAGCCCTCATGATGACACACCTGCTAGCCTCCCTGCATACCCTAACCCAGCTCCACAAACAGAGCTGAACAGAGATGAATAGAAATGAGCTAACGATAACGAAATAAACTCGGGGCACACAAAACATAAAGGACACGAAACAAAAAAAAACAACGTGTACACATACAACAACAGCTCTAAGTCATATAGATACAAATCCACCACGGGGAGACGGTGTCACTCCTTTATGTAGTGTTCGAAGATCGGATGAGTGTCGTGTACGCGAAAAAGTCTATCCGATGATGGGCTATGACATCATATCAGAAATTGAAAGGCGATCAAAGTAGCGAAGATCAAAGAAAGTATAGGTACGCTGATCGAATGTACGTTCCGTGGGCCGCCAGTGTTAGGGACTGTAAATCCTTCTGCTTGGATTATGAGAGCCGCTTGTTCTGCTAATCCGTATGTGGACGATGCCAGCTATTTTAAAAAAGAAAGACACCGAAAGAGCTCAGTATTGGGAGTAAACAGTATGCAGTACGCTCACATGTGCAGCAAACTCGAATGGGAACACCGAAGAATCCACAACTGCGGACATTAGCTGTCCCGGAAAAAAAAAAAAAAAAACACAAAACACAAAACATAAGCCACCCTGCATTCAAGGAAGAAAGAAAGAAAGAAAAAAACACGCACCAGCGCCGTAGACTCTCAATTTCGAATTAACAACCCCACCCTGCGCACGGGGCAACATCCCACAACTCGAACTCGGATGAAACTGCGAATTCGCTCCTTCACTCCTCAACCACCCCTCAATATCCTCATCACTCTGTACACTCGGCCCCGGTGAAACCTCCGCGCCAAGTGCATCACCCAACGCCCTTCCAAGGTCCCGAACAACTTTAATACCCTGACGCATAATCGTGACATCTTCACAGAGCAGAGGATCAAACGCTCAACCATCGCCCCCGGACTCCAAAAAAAAAAAAAAAGCGAAACGAGAACTCACCAGCAAAATGCGAGAAATACCTCGGATCAATAATAACGGGCTCAAAGGGGTCCGACGAATTAATATATATCCTCCCCTGACTAAACGGATGTTGCAACGCCGACTGGATCGACACCGTCCCAGACCCCGTGAGTCCCATCAAGAGCTCCACCTGCGCTATTTGTTCGAAAAATGTGTTGGCTCGGAGGTTATATATGATTTTGCTTCCTTCTACCACATCCGCAGCAGTAGAGGATGAAGATGAGGAGGAGATGGGTGGGAGGGATGTAGTGTAATTTTGGAGGGCGTCGACAATTTGGGTATGGAGTCCTGATGCGCCTTCTGTGCCCAAAAGTCGGGTGATGTTGACAAATGCGACGGCGTCATTGATGAAAGAGAGGAACTCGGGGGATTTCTGTCACAAGCCAAATGAAGCATTAGACTGGGGAATGTAGATGACCCATACACACAAAGGAAGATATGAACGCACGGCAAAGTCAGAACCCGAATCATGAATATTCCCTGCAGTCTCCAGTCTCGACTCCCAAACCACTCCAGCAGTCTAGAAACACCAAAAAGGAGCAATGAACAAACGAACCCACACCACATATCCCCAACCAACAACACGCACCAGATGATCCTTCACATGCTGTCCAACACCCGACAACTCCTCAATCATCACCACACCAGCACTCTCCAACACATCCCTCGGGCCAAACCCACTATGCATCAACATCTTCGGACTCCCCGCCGTACCCCCCGATAAAATAACCTCCCTCCTCACACGCACAGTCCTCCTCGGAGATCTCGCATTGGGGGCAAACTCGACTCTATCAGCGATCCAACCTTCCGTCGAAGCCTGTTCACGGAACAAAACGCGTGTGACGGTTGTTTCAGGGAGGATGTGGAGGTTGTTAGGGCGGGGTGGGAGAGAGTCGATGTACGCTGAGCGGGAATAGGATCTGGTCCAGTTTGTTGGGTTTATGGAGGATGGTGTGATGAAACCGCCCATGGTAACGCCTGCAGTTGGGGTTGGGTTGGGGAGGGATTCCGGTGGCGTTTAGTGCGGATGTCCAGTTACCGACGATTTGCATCATCCTGTGTGTTTGTGTGAGGGAACAGTTAGCTGCCGATGTACCAAAAAATGAAAGAAAAAAAAAAAATGAAAAAAAGAATGAATGATAAAACGTACACGCCCGGATACGAAATCGACACCGGCCCACCACTCCCATATGCCGAAGCATTCCACTGAATATTTCCAACGGCAGCTACTTGTGGTAACGGTTCCGTGAAATTTTCTACTTTCTTCATCGTGGCGAACATCTCATCCCAACCCCATCTCGTCGCTGCATCCTTGTCATCAGAAGAAATCACTTGTTGCCATGCATTGACTTCTTGTTCAGAGGGGACGAACGAGGTACAGTGCGTTCATAGCCGATGAACCGCCAAGAATCTACACAAGGGATAGTCACATGAGAATCAATTTTTCATTACGCAAACAGCTGCGAGGGGTAATGCCTTACTTTGCCGCGAGGCCAAGAGATAGCACGATTGTTCAAGTCAGGCTGAGGAACGGTGACGTGGCCCCAGTCATACTCTGTCCCCACAATCGATTCGTAAAACGCCCCCGAAGGAGTGTCTAAACCGAAACGCAATAACAATCGTTCACAAATAATTTTGTTAAAGGGGAGATAGTTATACGCACTGATTCTATCAGCCACAGCATCACCCGAGAGACCAGCTTCCAAAACGAGCACCGTGTTATCCTTTTCTGACAACCGCGATGCTAAAACCAATCCTGCTAGTCCTCCTCCAGCAATAACATAATCATATGCACCCGAGATGTCGCTCTCGCTAATGACTTCGCGCGCGGACCAAAATCCTGCTTCGTTCTGAGTGAGCGAACTCGTCGTCAGGTCGTGCGCAGCACGTCCTGCTGGATGCTAAAACCGTAGCACCAACAACCAACAGCCATTCCGCTTTCATCCCCAATTCTTTTTAGTGTTCGATAAGTCGTGGATCGAATACTCGTGAGGTATGGATGGAGGGGTAATGAAAACCAAGCCAACAAGGAGACGTCGAGAGTTAAGAATGTTAAGAGAATAAAGCGGAGACGAAAGAGGTTATGTATGCCGAGCACAATGTCAATTTGAATTATACCGGCCCTGAGCCACTTGGGTGTGAGTGACAAGCGCCGCCCGAGGACGCCCTGAAAGGCGTGGAGTTGGGCTTGGCACGGGCCAACCCCCCTTAACCCCCAATCTTACAGGTGCACACGGCAAAACTTGGAGAAGCGGAAGCGAAGCTTCCGAAATAATCCCAACCTCCCAGGCTTTTCTTCGGGTGTTGTCACGATGTTAGAATCCACATCCCCACCCACAGCACAGGTAATTAGATTATACTCGAGATTCTGAAAGGGTTGTCAATGCCAACAACGGGTTGCAGTGGTGAGTGCTGCGGAGACCAAGTGGAGATCAAGGACTTGGAACCTTGCTTGGGAGTTGAGACCAAACGCTCATGTGACAACAGCAGTTCCTGAAATTGATGTCACGAGTTGGCCGGGGAACCGTTGCAAATAACCACTTGTTGACTACAGATTATGGCTACAGCCTTTCTCGTATGACAACGATAAATTAACCAAGTCTACAAATGAACAAGTCCTTCTTCAAAATAAATCAAAGTAAACAGTCAAACTATATATCCGTAATTAAGTCCTTTGGGCACGTCCGCTGAACTTGAAACGAGAGACACGAAAGGAAGGTGAGCAGGAGTCGAGGCTGAGTGTCCATCTTCAGAATAAAGTAAACAACAGAACCGAGACAAGACCCAAAGTCCACATCGGACCCGTCGCCCTACCAGCACCGTTCTTACCAGGTAGACGAGCCACCTCGACTGGAACCATCCTGAGATCTGAGTATCCGCAGCCGACCCAGGCGCAACAACCGTATAATCCTTCTTGATAATCTCTACCGCTTGCTCCACCGCACCATACAACGGCGCCATCGTCTACATTCCAAATGTCAGCTATTGAACAAGTGCAACATGCCATGTAATCGCAACTCACATGAGCACCAAAATTCACCGGAAAAATCGAAGCATCCACAACCCTCACATTCTGCGTTCCATAAACCCTCATCTTATTATCCACCACACCACCTTGCTCCCTTGGGAGCATCGCACACGAACTAGTCGGGTGAAATTCGGTCCCACCATTACTCCTCAACCAGTTATCCCAATCGTCATCTGTGACGACATTCGACCCAGGTCGGACTTCGTTACCAAGTACAGTGCTCAGGGGAGGCGTCTGTGCGATCCTACGAGCAAGTTTGAGGCCTTCGCGCATCGTGGCAACATCTAGGTGATCACACACACGAGGTTTGGTTTGATACTGTAGGAGGGAATCGAGAAGAACAAACTCACCAGCCCAATGAGTAAAATATTGCGGATCAATCACCGGCGGATCAAACGCAGAACTAGAGTTGATATATACTCGCCCCTGACTGAAAGCATGCTGAATAGCAGCCTGAACCGCGAACCTGTCCCGGAGAATTAATGCTAAACAGGATTTCGACGAGAGGGGCTTCAGAGGGGAAGATCTTGTCCGCGGTGGCGCTGTAAATAGCCTTGAACCCTTCAAGAACTTGTGCGTCGGTGCTACCAGTGCCTATCGTGTTGGCGAAGGAGGCCATGTCGTCTTTGATAGGTTTTTTGCATGGCAGTCGCACCATCCGCGCCGAATAGAATAGTAGAGTTGACAAAGGCAACGCCAGAATTGATGAAAGAAAGAAATTCAGGCGTTTTCTGGCACAATCGTAAGTCCAGACCACAGCAATCACTGACCACAGAAAATAACATACAGAAAAATCAGATCCCGAGTTATAAATATTCCCCTGAGTATCCTCTTTGGACTCAAAGACAACTCCCGCACTCTTAGAAAAAAAAAAATTCGGCTAAATGAATACCTACCACATTTGAACGGAAAGAAGGGGTCACTCACAACTATGATCCTGTAAATGCGTCCCAACTCCAGCCAAATCCAACTTCACATCAACCCCAACAGCCTTCAACACCTCACTCGGACCAATCCCGCTCAACTGCAGAATCTGCGGGCTATTCACCTGACCCTCCCGAAACGATCACTTCCTTTCCAACCTTAACAGACTGCTTGGTCCCATCACTCTCAGAAGAAAACTCGACCCCAGTAGCTTTAAGCCCCTGAGACGCGTCCGAGTCAAAAATAATCCTCGTCACCGTAGTTCCGATGAGAATGTGCAGATTAGACCGGGGTGGGAGTGGATCGATATACGCAGGCTTGGCATACGATCGTGTCCAGTTAGAGGGGTTGATAGAGGATAAGGCAAAGAATCCACCAATGGTTCGACCATCGTAAGCGTCCGGATTCGTTAGCGATTCCTACTGCTTCAAGAGTTGGTAGCCAGTGTTGAGTTATCGGTACCATACTAACCAATACACACACGCACACACATCAAAAAATAGGTAAGTATTCAAAACGTTGAATCTAAGGAAGTGATGATGATGACGGGCGTACTTACTAGGCATGGGTAAGTATGATGCACGGGTCCATCAACTCCGTGACTTTCGGGATTCCATTTCATCCCGGCCGTCTTGAGTGACGTATCGGTAGGAGGAGTAAAAGCTTCAGAATTCCTTCATACCAGCGAAGAGATTATCCCACGTCCATTCTTCAGCAGTTGGATTGGGAAGAGATGAGGTCATGCCATGTGTTAACCTCAATTTCGTGGGGCCGGATGAGGTACATTCCAGTTAATTGCGGAAGAACCCCCAAGGACCTAAGTACCAAACCAAAAAAAAAAAACAAGTAAGGATGAAATTTCCGGAGTAAAAAGTGTTTTTAGGATCCATACCTTGCCTCGAGGCCAGTAGACATTCCTCCCACCCGCAGAAGGCTGGACAGCCGTCCGGAAACCATAATCATACTGAGTGTTGACTTGCGACTTATAATACGAGTCAGCAGGAATATCTAATCGAAATATGACATGAGTTTTTTTTTTAAAAAAAAAAAAAAACACCGAATTCCATAATAACACGAACCGACTTCTGGTGGTCCGACATCCCCAGCTTCAATCACAAGCACAGTAAAATTCTCCGACAGCCTATTCGCTAACGAAAGCCCTGCGACTCCTCCTCCTGCAATCACAAAATCGTACGAATCCGCTAGAGTTTTCTCCTTCACATATTCTCTCACAGCGAGTTCAGGCTTCGAGTGTAAGTGCGTGGATGGGTGCGGGTGCGAAAATACCGAGGTGATGCAGACTAATGATAAGGGAACGAGAAATTGGAAGGGCAACATTCGAGTCGTCAATGATGTCGTGAGGCCGAATCGACAGCTTTTCCCAAATTAGTTGGAATTGTTGAAAGGAGTGTTGGTGGTATGTGGGCTGAGCAAATAGAGTCGTACAGACGGCAAAGCTCAACGCACGGCAGAGTTGCCTAAGCGAAGAAAGTATATGCTAAGAGGGTACGGGGGAAGGGGAACGAAAGCAAAAGGTAATTCTTGGAGACTCGGTCCTTTATCCCTTTACCTCGACCTTGTCAGAATGGAACCCACGATGGCGATGAGGATGTTACGCGAGAGCCCTGGAGGCGAGAATACGGGCCGGGGGTGGCCTAGGATGGCCGTCGGCATATGGATGAGCCCTAACTGACGAAGACCACGGGTGGAATAGGTTTCAAAGGATTTAATTAAGGAGGAGCATGACGTGACAAATTGGCGTTTCTAGAATCAGCTAAAGCATTCGCAGCCCATGTAACAATCTTGGCAACAACGGAGAGTTTCTGCTTAAGCGTGTTGGTCTTGCTTTTTGTTGTTACCATTTCCCAAGGTCCACGGGCGAGGAAGTTCGAGACCAAGATCAGGATCACAAACGATTACTTTCCGCCAAGGCAGCACCGGATCAATTAAGGATTTCTTAAGTTCTCGGCCTTCCTCCATTAGGCCATCTAAATACCGAGGCTTAGTCAAGTACGGACTTCGACCTCCGGTCGAACGAATTTATGACATAGTGAACTTTGAGCTGCGCATATCCGAACGAACGAACGAACGAACTACAGTGATACTTGTCTCACTTTTAAGGACCAAACCCGAACAAGACCCTGATGAACTAGCGAAGAGGATCCATCCAGCAACGTGGTTCATACGACTCGCGACAACTGCACCGATGCAAGCCTGTTGTCCGACCACACCACACCACAGCTTGAGTTACAATCATGAATGCCTTGATATGCTTCGTAAGACCGCTACTCACCCAGAAATAACCACCTTAGGCGTGCACTTCGGAGGTGTGTCTATGAAGCCCAGTGTAGCCACTGGCCAACAAACATGGGAACAATCAACCTATTTATGGATTTCCGGGAGCCTCCCCCGTGAAACTTGCTCAAAGAGGAGCTAGGCTGAGCTAGTCCCAAGGGCGGAGCAATTCGGAACAGTACAAGGACTAAACGGAACGACGACATGTGCTTATATTCTCTACTCTCTAACAACGGCCACATCTTTCCAGGACGTATACCCCCAAAAAGCGAAGTACCTCGCGGCCCTATTTACCCCTAAAACAAGGGAGCCACTTATCGAGAGCAAGTTGGAACAGCCCTAGACCAGTGAAGAACGGCTCTTGTGACACTGGACTGTAGAAACCTATCGTGTTGAAATTCGAATGGTTGGCATCCGGCGTCAGAAGAACCCTCATGTCAGACACATGGACCATATTGGCATAAGTCATTCCGAAGAAGGTCTTGTTGTCTGGCGGTGTCGTGTTGCAACTTTATTTGCAATCATGAGTCACCACGCAAGACCCCTACGAAGCTCAAATTATGACTCACTCAGGAATAATGACCGAAGGCGTGCGCTTTGGAGAATTATCTTCTATAGATGCCAGCCCCATCGTTCTCCAGGGATCAACTAGAGGACGGCAATTCAGGGACACCGCACCGCAGTACCGTGAGGCACGTACACTCTCCGTTCGTGAACAGGACGTTGGAGGGGTTCATATTCCAACCCCCATATTTATTAACCTTCTGCGTTTGTGGTGACGCAGGCAACGCCTCGCGGAAAGTTTTATTACACTGCTGTTGAAATAGATCCAATGACTGGAACGCCGTCTGGATCGACAGGGGGTTATTCCTGTCACCTCGTTGGTAGAATCCTGGAACGATTCGTCAGCAAACGGCCAAATATTGACCTCACTCATTACTCACCGTACTCGGAGCAATATTGCCACATCCACGACCTGTCTTGTACCGGATCGTCTGCGAAAGGAATTCGAATCATAGTCCAGCTCCGCTATAGCCTTCAAAAAGGCCTCGAAAGCTACTTGTATGCCTTCTTGTGCTGCAATCCCGCTTTCCACAGCATTTTGGGTGAAGTTCTTCGTCTCTAACAAGTTACAAAACGGCAAGAGTGACTCCTTGAAACCGTAATACTGATAGAAGTCCAGGGGATCCATGAGGATACTAGCGGCTGACAGGTCGCTCGTTTCCTGCGCAGTGGCCAGCGTTATACCATCGGCTTCGGAAGTGTCGCCTCCAGGCTTACTCGCCCTTGCTTTTAGCAGAGCGAGTTTCATTTGTGTTTTCGCTGTCTCATCGTCTCCCATAAGTACGTCATCGACATGACTATGGATTAGGGAGCAGTGAATACTTGACCCCAGATGCAAAGCGTAGGGGATTGCTCACCGAGTAACGGCAACCCAATCCGCCGAGCAATTTCTGGTTAGACTTCTCTCTGCAGCCTTATAATAGCTTGCCATATCGACCTCTGCTTGAACAGGTGCCGAGGACGCCCAAGCAGCAAAAATAATCTCCGGATTCCTGAATTCTCAAAAATGCAGCGCGAATACCCGGATACGATCCACCCAAAAATATCCATGGTGTAGTGCTTGGATGAACGGGTAGCTGGAGCGGGTTGCTCTGGTCCGTCTTGGCTGGATGGCTCTCGGCCGGCGTGTTGTGATTTCTGAAAGGAGTTAGCAAAGAACACAAAGTCCTCTAGCGCCTGCTCCGTGTTAAGAAACTGCCATTGATCCCCTGTTGTGTTTTTCTGTCACGACAGGTTGAGCATTTAATTGCTGCTATGCTCCTTATCACCAATCACTCACATTGACCGGGAAAGGCAAGGACTCCCCATAGTATCGGTGTTCCCACAAAATCGCTAACCCCTTATATCGTTCTGCTAAGCGCATCACTGCCGATTGGCCGTGGTATTCCTGGCAGCCTGTTATTACCGCACGAGATTGCAGGATCTTGAGTGCTCACTTGAAGGTAGTACGGCAGTAATGGTGCTGCATCTTGTTCTCCTGAGTCAAACACTGGAGATAGCACCATCAAGTAGGAGAGTTTCGCTGAGCACCATCCATCGACCCTACCAATTACTGGTCCGCCTTTTTCCCAATAAGTACTATTGACCCAGAAGCGATTTCTGAATGCTTTGGTTTGTCTTGTGTCCGAAATGATCGATAGGTATCTTGACCAGATATTATCAGGAATAGCCTCAAAGACTGGCAAGCAAATTTAATAACCTCGATGAAGTGCTCTCCGCCATCAGTTGGCTTGGCTTTTGCATCTGAGGCCGCGAGAATAGGCTCTGGGAACACCAATCGCGGAGGTTGGACCCCGGGTACCAAGGAACCCGAACTTCGTGTGGCGGCGAGGACAGTTTCGAAGCCAAGACACAGTGCGAGCACTAAGAGCTGAAGTTGAGGGCGATGCATAAAGGCCATTAGTGCCAGAGTCAGCAGTGGCCGTGTTCCGCCTAGCCTTTACATACCTGATCAGAATTTCCGAACTTGTCCTGAAGTTCGCAAGCGAGACCGAAGAACCATGTCCACGAGACATCTTATCGCATGGGACAGTGCATAGACCCCACGCGTGTTGGAAAGTGTTTCTCAAAATAGTCGCTCAATCCAACCACAAATTTCAGGGAGGCTAAGTTCTGCTCACGAGGTTGGTACATACAATATATCTACATCGAATATTAAGAGCATCACCTGGAAGCTGCTACATATCGTTAATCATCCACCATAGAAAATAAGCTAAAGACAGAAGCCGAATATAGGCGAAGGGCGAAACGTGAAAGGGACTCTGGTTGATCCGGAAATCCAAGAAAAAAACCGAAGCAACCCAAGTACCCCAACCTGAGGCTAAAAATAATAAGGGAGCCGTTCCGGCTGGTGCCAAATTAAACAGGCGGCCTGCCGTTCTCCATAATACCACACTCTCGCATGAATGACAGCCAACCTTCATCCATTCCACTCTCGCTCGTCAAACCCATTTCAACCATTGGATCCGTCGGGTTCTGACTCAGAGCAGGAAGAGCAGCGCCAGGGAAAGTTGTGCTCCTAAGGTAAGGATCAACCCCATAGTTCTGGAACGCCAGATGATCAACCCGTGGGTCAAATAACGAGCCACCAGGGCCTCCTATTCCACCTTGTGTGGGCATCGCGACTGCGGAGACGTCGATGGCAGGATTAGAAGATGGGTCGAGCCCGGTGAAAAACTGGTTTGGGGAAGTTGAAAATCCGGCGTTTGCGGGATTAAGTGCCATCCAAGCGTTTAACGCATCAACATCTGTCGCTGGTGTGCCAACTGGGGTAGCCGATGGGTTCTGATGTGAGTGGGACTGCTGAGAATGTCTCGCCAGTGGTTGCTCCCACTGGTTCATAGCCGAAGGGCTGGGAGCATTGCCATTCGAATGTTTTCGACCGTGAGTGTTGTTACCCTGTGTCGGCGGTCTGTAGTTCCGCATGGATGGTGGGACGACTCCGGGAGGAACTGGGGTGTTTGATATCGACTTGCTCGCAAGGTACCCCATGAAGCCATTGTACATCTCCCCCATCTCCTTCCTTGAGGGGCTGTCGGAACCTGACCTCCTGTTCCCAACGTTCTGAGACATAGACGTCGGCGAAGGTGAGTTATTAGCATAATGCAATGGTGTTTGTGGCTGGAGGGGCATTTGGGATTTTCGGAGCGAGTCGTGTTGAAGGTACTCAATGAGGGATGGATGGACGTCGGGCATCTGGAAAAATGAGGATACAGGAGAGGTGGTGGTGATTTCGGGAGAATGGCTTCCTGGGGAAGAAAGAGTTGCGGTTCCTGTGAACTTGCGTCTGGTTTTTCTAGTAAGGACGCGTGTTTGTCCTCCAAAGATAGCAAGCTCATCCTCCGCATCGTTGAGTGACTGAACGGAGAAGATGTTAGACATCTGTGGATCTACTGCCATGTTATTACTCTTGTCGCCGCTGATTGGCGCCGGTAGTGTCACTGAGCAAGATTGATTATATGACCGAACTGCTTTCTCTTTCAATTTCCGAAGGACCCCCTGTTAAGATCAATTGGCTAAGTCCATCACCACATACTCCAAAGCGGAAAAACTGAGATACCCACCAATGCAATTCCAGCGCGGTACGACTGTTTTGCCGTTTTCTCAAACAGGTCGACAGCTACGTCTAAATCCAATAGAGCACTTCCGGAGACAGTTGAGTTAGGTGACCTTGTGACTACCGTCCCGACAATCACCTGGGAAAGCCAATCGTAAATCAACGTACTTGAGAAGCCAAGCAATCAAAAATTTACCGCAGCTGAAAAAGTATGGTATAGCAGGAACCACAATCGCATACCCAGGGCTGCGCATCTTTCATATTGATGTGCGCTGGCTCTGATGATGACAGACGCACACCTGTACGCCGTCAAAAACGAAGGAGCAAAGGGGCTGAGGAGAGGATTTGTAGGATAATCGAGCACTGCCTGAGCAAAGAAACTTCGATGCAGGTACAGCATTGCTTAATTGAATCAGCGATCAGTGGCATATCCCGTTTGATGATCAAACGTAAAATGTACTCACTGACAGTTCGATGCTGACTGGCGTAGAAGCCTCTCAAGCTTAATGAGCTGGAGTAAAACTCGGATTCGCCTTCTTCAAGCGTTACGTACGGCTTGAAATAAGCGGGAAAAGATATTTCGCGAACTTTGTGATCGAGATCCAGGATAGTCTTGTAGCTGGGTGCTTTGGCGATCAGAGTCGCTTCCGCGACTGCATTGAAAATATCTTTAGCAAAAATATGCTTCATTCTCCAGACTGTTAGGAGGTAAGGTGAGTTGTCCCAAAAGATGGGCTCACACACTCACATCCGTTTTGGTTAGAACCAGCGTTGTCAAGAGTGGCTTCTTCATCAAGCGGGAATTCGCAATCCACGTAGGATAGATGGATAGCCGGAGGCCGACCCAACGCAAGGCTCTGGAGACCGTGAGTCAACTACAACTAGCTATACGCCTGTGTGCTTACATGAGACACGTCCGCAGCGAAGGTCTCCCAAAATAAGTTCCGACGCTTTTGAACGGTCGTAGCGTCCATTTTCCATCGAGCGCTGTCGCGATCTACCGGGCACGAACAACGTCTACAGTTTGCTTTCGGTCTGGAGGCGAAACCACTCACGAAGGCCGATCTATCTGTGGCGTTAGAAAGTCGTGATTGAGTAGACCCTGAGTGAGTGCAACTCACACTTTGTGCTAATTTTGCCGCAAAGCTCATGATGCACCACTAACGAACAACAATTAGTAAGGAGATACGAAGAAAAATAGATCCGACAAACCGCGCTATCCCTTGAATATTTCCTCCCGCCCAAACTATGGTATGTCGCCATTAATCCCATGGCTTGAATCGTGTCAGTAGTCGGGGATTCATAGACCGCTTGGAGAGAAAGCGCAGCCCTTCCCAGGTCGTAAAAATACTCAGCTTCTAGGTTATACGGTGATAGGTTAAGATCGAGGAGTGCTCCAAGAGCCAGGATGAAGAAGGTTGTGGCAAGTTCATGAGGTCGCGTATGGATTACAGTGCTTTCCCCTTCGGGCTCGCAATCCGGCCGCGGAGAGGATTCGGTGAGTGGCGATGAGGACCCCGCGAGGTTATAAATACGAGGTAAAACGACATTGAACAGCTCTTCCATTTTGATTGGACGATAGAAATATGAGGCATGATTGCAGTACGACTCGAAGAACGATGCAATGCGTTCAGGAGGTGGTAGATATGATTCCAAAGTTGAAAGGGTGGCGGAGTTCGGCATGTTAATCCGAGTGAACGGGAAAAGATTGGATAGCCTTTCAAGGCCAGGCGCCAGACGCGATCGGGCATCTTCCATTTCTTCATTTAGTGTAGCGATTTCGTTCGGAGGGGTAATTTCCCCGGTTTCAGGACGCCTACCCTGGGTGAGTTGAGCGATAATCAGAAAGACAGAATCCATACCATCATCAATGTCTGCGACAGTATCCTGAATACGATGTAAGGGGGGACAAAGGACTACTGCGTACCTCAGAACCCGCAGACCGCCCAAAGTACCTTGATTCGCCAGCTTCTCCGAGGGTCAAAGTCCCCAAAGCGTCAATAGACGCCTGTGCACTCGTCTCCTCATCACTTGCATCAGGGGGTTTCGGGTTAAGGGCTTCGGCACCAAATTTGATCTTCAAGAGTTCTTCTGTTAGTAGCGGATGGGGTTGGTCTGACACCGTTGCTTGGAGGATGGCCAAGGCATCTTCCAATTGGCGTATGCGGTTGCTCATACCAGATATCTTCCTGTGCAATTGGTCCGTGTCCGCCAGGATGAACCTGTGTTCCTTGTTTCATTATACTTATGAAAGTACTGGGGACCAGTTTTTGCACACATACCGGGTACCCTGGCCGGCAGATAAGATTCCTGAGTAAAAGCAGGACTAAGCAATCGTGCCCCGAGAAACAGGAAATACTCACCACAAGGGCATATACTTTCACATCCTCTCCTGACACAAGAGCCACAGGGGACTTTCTTGTCGCATTTAAGCTTCAATCGACGACACTCAGCACACGAAAGCTCCCCTGGTGACCCCTGAAGATGAGTAGCCGAATTCCCACGCAAAGACGGCTTACCACGAAGGCGCTTCATCTCAATATCTTTCAGCTCCTCATCCGTAATTTTTTTTTGGGTTCGTCTGGTGGGTATAACGCGTGAGGTATCGAGGGGCATGGCTCAGCGAACATAGAGTTAGAAGGAAAACAGAAATCACACCATCGTTCTCACACTTTATATATGTAATCTCCATTTGCTCTCAGAATTTGTTAGTCACCTGTCAAAAACAAGCCAAAGTAAAGTTCCTGCAAGCGTAGATCCACTCTAAATCAGTGGAGACACGAGTACAACGGTGACATACCGGATGTAAGACCAACACAAAGATTTCCCCAGTGACGGGGTTCACTGGAGAAAAGGTTTCCTAGCGTAGAGCTGCAGACAGACCGTCTCAAATATTGGGCGCTTCGAATGTCATGACGTCGATTCAATAAAACACAACCGGATTGGCTTAAATTAGCCCGCCATACAGGACTTAAGTACGTTCAATCTTTGGATTCAGTGCAACACGGGATTTCTTGGTAGTTACAAAGCTTGCACGTGCAGAGGATCTGAAAATTAACCCCGAGTAACTTTCGCCTGATAGAGCAGACGCATCTGCCAACCGTCAAATATTTCTGGCATATTAAGCGAGCCTTATGTTGTGTATCACGTTTCGACGTTCGACAGCGCCTTTCCCATTTGATCAGGGCGTTTAAGTATTTGGCAACTCGGAGCTCACCTCTTCACATGGTCACTTTCTTCTTCTTCTGCTTTCCTCTAGTAGTACGTTCCGGTATCTAATCCACCGTGAACAAAGATTCGACCCAGCTGGAATTGGGGTATACCTTGTTCGCTTCGTGATTAGCTGGTTTCATGGCAGTGATCCGCTGGAAAGCGTTAGTTAACGTCATTCCAATTCGGGGAGCCTGTACCGAGCGCTTCTTGGACGCCACGGTCTCTGCCACAGGCGTAGCCTCAAGTGAGCGCTTAAGGGATAATTGATCGCCGGTATTGTCGTCTATTTCAGAATCCTCCTTGGATAAACGAACGAACGAGACCCCAGACTCTTTGGTCTTCATAGGTCGGGGGGATTGGGGAGGGGTCGACAACTCGGAAGGCATCTGCGAAGAAAGTGGAAGGACCCCATCCGCTCCGTGAGAGGGACCACTCGGTCCTAGTTGTTCACGCGTCAGGATCCCGGTGTTGGTGGGGGCGAGCGGTGAAATATGGGTCGCATCCTGCGCGTTTTGAACCTCCATGCTATGCCTTCATGTCAGAAAAACAAGTAACCTCATTGATGGCGGTGACCTTACCATAGGTTCTGGGAAGCCTACTGGTGGTGAAACAGTCCAAATTAAGAATTGTCGATATACCTGAAACAACATCGGCTGGTTGGAATGCATAAGCTAGCGTAGATTCCAACTCAGCGACCCGTCCTTGAAGTGACACTATCAGAGCATCTCGCTGATAATCGTTAAAGTCGACGTTAGCAAACAACGACGAGAGGAAAAGGATCTTCACCCGTTTGATCTCGTGATCTTTCGCAATCGCCGCCTGTTCATGTAAATCTCGAGCGTCGTGGACCAGCAACTCAGCGAAAATCCTTCTCGATATCGGACTGATAGGGACAAAACAGGTCACGGACGGCATCAGAGCGGACGAGAGGGCAACACACCAGTTTCCCAGAACTATATCGCTCCAGGAGGGTCTCCTGCCTTTGTGACAACTCCTCCTTCTCTCTCATCAACGCCACTACCTGTGCATCAAGCTCGTGGATCCTGCCCCTCTCGAGAACGCGAGATTTCTCCTCTTCGTTATGTCTCTTGTCATTCATCTTCACAATCGCAGTCTCGAGCTCTTGGATCTTCGCCAACAACTCAACTTCTCTGTCTTTTGCCCTCGACGCTTCTTGCTCAGCGTTCACAGCGTATTTGTCTCGCTCTTCACGGAGTTGCTGCACCTCCTGACGCGCCGCCCGGAGATCGCTTGCCTGTATGCGCAACATGTCTTGATCTTTCCTCTCTTCACGCATTTTGTCTATGATTGACGACAACGACGACCTTTGCTCCTGAAGGACTGCGATCTCTGAGCGAAGCGCTCCCAGGGCCACTTCATTGTTGGTCTAGACGTTACTAGTCAGGAGCGGAGTAAGGAGAGAGAAGTGGGAGCGGGTAGAACATGTGAGGTGAGAAGCCGTTCCTGGACGTTTCCCAATTCCTCCTTCGTAAGCCGTAAAGTGCTAGCCTGGGCCTCGTATCGCTCTTGAACGGTCTGTACGAAAGGTATGCGATAAAACTAAACGGAAGACCATAGATAAAAACACATACCGCCACTTTAGCGTTAAGCTGTCGCAACCTGCTTAAGTGTCAGGAACGTTTTCGGACTTGATGTACAATTTCACGACTCACATGTCATCCCGGACTCCGAGCTCACGCATCAGATGAGTAATCTTGGCCTCAAAGATATCGACTTTCCCCATGGCTATAGCTTCCCGAATCCCTGTTTCTTTTAATTCTTGTTGTAAACGCGCTGATATTGCCTGCTCCTGGGACACCCTATCCAAACGTTAGCAACAAAAAACATGAAGCACGACGGGATGAAATACATTGTGCGAAGTTGGTCGCGAAGATCCTCGCCGGAATTGAGTTTGGTCTGCAGAGCTGCAATGTCTTGATCCCGCTTGTGAATAACCTCCTGGAGGCTGGATAACTGAACTTCGGATCTGGGAAAACGCCAGTGAGCACGAATAAGATTATAATAAAACGTGGGGGGTAGGCTGACTCTTTGTGAATAATTTTTAGGCTCGAGAGCCTACGTTGGAAGTTAGGTCCCGCGACTTTGGCAAACAGTGTATCACATACTCAGCAGCCACCTCACGCCTGGAATCTAAGGTGTCTTGCATTTGGGTCCGGATAACAAGCAACTCTTTCTCAGCGGATATCAGCGCGTCCTTGGACTCTTCCATCCGAGCTTGTAACCTGAAGAACGTCAGCATATTACGATTAGATAGCCCTGTCCAATCAACTTGGTTCGCGAAGCTGTTTCCTCCGTCAATCGCCGTGTCAGATCGGCGACTTCAGTTTGTAATTGCAATCTCCTGTGTTAGGCCGGCCTTTAGCGACTGACAGCAAGTTCCAGATTGAAGTGAGTTATACTCTTGCTGTAAAGGCCTCAGATGCGCAAGCTCTAGCTCCAGTTCTGCGGTATGCTTCGTGACTTGGTCAGTCCTGATAGCACATTCAGCCAAGACAGCCACTGAGATGGAAATGCACGCGACCTGGCCTGGAGTCGAGCCTCTTTGGCGAGCAAAACTATAGCCTCCTCTTCGTACGTGCGGAGTTTCGTCGTCAGCTCCATAATTTTATTGTCTACAGAAGGTATCCATGGAAGATATCACTCAAGATATGACGTCGCCCACATACCTGAAGAAACTAGGGAGTTTTGTAATTGTGCATTCTGGGCCACGCTTTCTATCGTACGACCCCATACGTCGCACTTCTCCTGCTCGAGTTCTTGGACCTTGGTCATCGAGCCGGCTAGCTGGGCTGAAGTGGAGTAAAGTTTATCGCGTAGAATATCGTTCACGCGATGCGCTAAGTTTCGTGCATCAGTGACGTCGTATGGATAGAAAGCGTGCATACAGTCAGCCAAGTCATCTCGAAGTTCCATTATTGACGCTTTTGCGTTCGATAAAAGTTCGTGGGTACCACCAGGGGCGGTAAAGGCCGTAATTTCTAAGTCGGAATTGATGAGATCCACGGCAGAACAGTGGTAACGGGACGACATACTTGCACCGGCTTCAGAAGAAACGGTTTTTATCTCTCTCACGTCCTCCGAAGTCTTATCCACCAGGCGATGATACATACTCCGAGTTTCACCCAACTCTTGTAGGGATTTTTCCATATTGCCATACCTAAACGAAGTCTCAACGCCAGAAAGTCAATGTGGGATGAAGGGAAGTAAAACAGACGCAGCGACAAGTTCCTTGATCTTCTTATTCGCCTCCGCAGCGCGTACAGCCGTATCTTTCCCCTTCGCGACCTCCTTCGCATACTCAGCCTTGACTTCTTCCATCTCTCGCATCACCTGCCCCAATTTCTCCGCCAATTCCGAGCTCTCCGCCGTCTTCACATTTGCATGTTCCCCAGTCTTAAGGAGCTGCTCTTTCGTGGCATTCCAGGCGGTCTCGGTGTGCTCAACCTGGCTCCGCAACGCGTTACTCTCCGCTGCGGCTTCGTCCAGCTTCGCCTTCACTGTTTCCAGTTCCTGGACCTTTTGCGCGTGTTCGCGTGCGATCGTATTCCTTGCGTTCTTGAGTGAAATGACTTGATACTGCAAGCTCTCTGTTCGTTTAGTCTTAAGAAAAGTCATTTTGTGAATATATGCGCCGAATTTCAACTTGGATGGTCCAAACCTGCTCCGAGAGACTCTTGTATGCGTTTTTCAATTCCTCGATCATGTTGTCATCGGATCCTACATTCTCTAAGCCTTCAGTCTGGTTCGATATTTGATGCGGGAGCGACTCGTCGTGATTCCACTGTTCCGGAATTGGACTCGAAGACGGCTGCTGCTGTGTAGCTGTACACGCAACTAAAAATTCAGTTCAACGGTAACCAAACCTGGACACAAAAGCGAACTTGGTTGTTGGAAAACATGGGACCGAAGCTGGGGCACGGGCGTCGGCGCCGTCTTCGGGGCTTTACCAGCTCAAAAAATTGACATAAGGAGACAAAACAGAGACCTTATTATCATCGCGACGTAGAGTTTGGGTCAACAGCGGATGCCTTTGGGGTGTCTGCGGTGGTGGGTCAAAGGGCCGCCGCTCTCCTTCCAAAGACTCCGTCAACGCCTGGCCTGACTTGGGTTATTTGAGCATGGTCGGGTTTACTAGGTGCCTTTTGTGATTCTTGTACGATCTTCGCGAAAGGATTTGTAAATGTTGGCATATACACATTTAGCGCTGCTCGAGGTTTGGCAGTGGATAGCTCATCGTCGTCGTCGTTCATGGTCAAGGTGCAAAGGGCGAGTCCAAAAGCGGAACCAATTTAGGTGCACTAAATCACGTGTCCGCGTTTGAACACCGAAGACCAATGATTGCATTGTGTACCTTAACGAATCAGTCCGACAAGCGAGCAAACCGAGATAGAAGATGTGAATATTTGAATATTTGAATCCTATATCCTCGTACCGAACTCTGGAAAATGAGGCAAAGGACAGCTCTCGTGCCCTCGGTCCACCCGCCAGCTTCATGAACTATGAGATAGCTACTCTAATCATGAGACCACAACTTTGGTTCTCATCTAGCGGCCTCGGACCATGTAATCAGCAAGGCCAATAACCAACAGGTACTCATAGATGGACGAGACTCATGAACTCATAGAGGAAAGATACGGTTTAACGAGTAAGCGCGGCGCGGTATGGTTGTTGCTGTCCCCTGGCCGCCGATCGCGCGGGACCTCGGAAAAACTGAGAGGTAAACAACCAACGAAAGCGAACGAGAAAATGGAACGGTAAGAAAGAGGTAGGACGGCCAGCGGAAGGGGCTAGATGGGAATAGATTTGAAGTGACACCCCCGACGAGTATTTGAACGAGCCCCAAGCAACCCTCACAAAGTCGTTAAGGACCCACAAGTATCACATTAATTAGACGCATACAAACATTTCACACACACACGCAGACCAAACGGAGAATAACACGACTAGAGACCGGGATCACAAACTAAACAAACATCCCCCCATTACAAGCTTTCGAGCGAGTTTAAATATTGACATTGACGGGGGTGCAGCCAACAGCGATAACGCCGTCTAAGAGAACGATAAGTCAGCAGACCAAGGCACGGTCCAAAAACAAATTGAATACGAACTGAATGTATTATCCTCGCAGCAGACAGGGTTGGCATTGCTACTCAAAGAGTCAGCACTCAGTGAGCACTCAACCAAGAGAAATAATGGATCACCAGTTAGAGCCAGTGCCAAAGCCGCCGAGGCCGCTGATGGGGTTGCACTGAAGACCAAGGAACGCGTCGAATGCACCAGTGGCCAAATTCAAGAGCCCAAGTTGTTGCTGCGCAGCCGCACTCTGGGGGACCTGGATGGATTGACCTATAATGAGAAGGCGTTAACTCATACACGCCGATGCGAAGGACGAGACATACAGCACTGCAAGGTACCAATGTTGCACGCGTTGGTAGTCGAGGTACCGGCAACATCGGTGGGCATCGCAGAGGCGATAGCAGCGGCAGAGACAAAGAACACAGCGAGTTTAGAGAACATTGTGAGTTGAGAGTGGTTAAGTCGAAAGAACAACCGAAGATGTGTTAGTTGACTGGAGAAATTGAGACAAAGTTTCCTCCCTTTTATATTGAGAATTTCCTGCCTCACCCAGGTTGAGTGGGCGAGGTAGAGACACGGAAGCGAAGAGAGGAAAATCCCTATGTGCTCAGCACGATGGCGGAATTTCTTCAACCTCGTACGAATAGCATGTTGTGTAACCTCAGAGTTCTTTTAGTTTCCCCTTTAGTGCGTTTCATGGATTCTTACTAGATCTCGATATTCAACTCCGATGCAGCGGACACCGTTGAGAAGTGCGATATGCTTCCTGTTTTCCGGGGAGCACCCCATCACCAAACCAGATGCGGCCTGAGAGTGGTAAAATAATAACGTAGTTGTCTAACGCAATCAGAAATACCCAAGTAGCGTTCACTCTAGTAGCGTTCACGCTGAAATTCTTCGGTGGGACTGAACATACCGGGGGTCGGTAACGAGCGGGTTGAACGAATTTCGTATAGTTCTCCAGCTTTGCTCGCCTCCTTGGGTCTGGAACATTTACTGTAATTTTCCTTCTTCTCGGCTTGGTTGGTGTTCGGCTCCGGGATTGTGCTTCGCTGATCCGCACCGAGGCATGGGAAATCCAAAAAGCGCGTTCCTATCAACGTACCTCGGTCTGGCCCTATCGCCAAATAACTTACGGCGAGCAAGCATTGGCACCGATGTATTTTGATGTTTCCCAGGAATTTCACACTCATATCGCTGTTTTAAGCGGTGCAAACAGGGCCGCAATAAAATTTTCTTAATAAAGGAATTAGTAGCTCAACTACTGTCAAAAGAAGTTTCGAACATGGTCCAAACCTACCCTCTGGTGCTACCATCTCCTCCTTCTTGTTAGAGGAGCGAAACACCGTGAAAATAGTATGAAACACCATGGTCTCTCTTTGAGGATAGTCTCCCGCCAGCGAGACGAGTCTGTAGCATTCTGCTTTTCCGAATAAGTCACGTCTACGGAAGCCCACATGGACCAGGTCAAACTTTGCATGTAGCGAGCTGTATATGGCTTGTGGCCGGGGGCCTGGAACCCTGTTACTCCCTAGCAGTGACTGGGGAGCTTCTTTTGCTTTTGTTTCCCTGCCTGATTTTTAGCTTGCGGTGTATTTCCAGCTTATTCAGCACGAGACGGCAACCAGGCCCAGCGGTCGCAGTGCCAACCAATAATAATTATCTGAAGCTCACAGCCCAATAGCTCAAGACTCAACGTCAACATCCTGTGGTAAGCTTCGACCACCGGTGTTCCGGAGTGATGTCGATGATTGTGAAGAGATCTTGGAGCTCCTCCATAACTTTTCGCGGAATGGTTGTAAAGAAGGCAGCAGATCATTCCATGGAATGCTCCTTCTCAAGTAGGGCTAGCGACGGTGTGTACTTGAGAATAATGGCAAGGAAGGTAAGGGGGACAGTAAGATAGGGATTTCGGCTTAATCTGGCATATCCTGCGGGCTTTCTAGTCGGATTTTGCAAGACGAAACTGAGCATAGAGAAAGTTAGCTGGAAAGCTTTTTTTGAAGGAGGGTGGGTGTTCCGGTATGTAAGCATCAGCCTCGGAGAGCGTTGGGAAGACCTGGGCAGGCCTGTGGCTGGATGAACCACTTGCCGGTGTGCGCCGTCTCCTCGAGGAATACTGTGAAAATAACAATGGAATGGACGTGTGAGTTTGTGTGACAAGGGGTGAAACTGAAAATTACGGGAGTAGGACCAGATCAGTGATTTCGTCATGAAAGTTTGACCTGGTCCGTATGGGCTTCCGTACACGTCCATACATCATTCCATTTCATCTTATTTCTCACGCACTTTCATTATGATATTTCGCTGTAACTCACGACACCATTGGAACTCACATCAAACACCTCTACTAGACATCTCCACACCATTACTCAGGACTACATTTATTGTATAGACTCTACCCAGCCGAGGGGGGGTAGTTACTTAGCTAGCCTAGTCTACGTCCACCGTGTCTTAGCAGTATGTTTGCTTGTTGCGCTATATAAATGCAGAGTTCAGCAGAATAAGTCACGTGGCTTGGAGCATTCACGCACCTATTTTTGGACTCCCCCCCGAACAGACCAGCAGTGCAACTTGTTCCGCTGACCCAACGATGCGCCAGTTCCTCAGCCACATTAAACACTCTAAGCCACACCCGATACAGTCTACACCCATAGGTTCACCCCTTCCTTCGTCTTTCTACGAAGAACAGGATATCTTCCGGTTCAGAAAACACCGTGGAGTAAACCTTGGTTAGTCACAGCTCAGTGTCCAGCTTCAACATAAAAAGACGAATGCATGTTCCTGAAGGTTCTGTATCCACACACTTTACGACAAAGTCTAAATCCCTGGATAGGCTCATGGTTTGTTCTCGAACGCTGGATCACGGATGCACCTTTTCGATGTGCCGCTCCACCTGCTCAGAGCGACCTGGATGTTGCTCGGGGACAGGACGCTAAGGCTATCCTGCAGGAGCACTGGAATGTCTGGGTTACCTGAGGCCGATTGGGCCTGGATGAAAGAACGTGGATTCAACTAGTGTCAGAATTCCAGTGAACGTTCAGCGCCTTCCCCACACGAGCACGATGTTAATCGCTTTTTCATAGATTGGGTACTATCATTTAGCTGGAATGGATCCCTCGCTCCTCGATGGGACAGACTTCCAAGGCTTAGCGGATATTTTTGCTGGTGCATGGGTAAAAATTCAGGAAGCCTTCGAACTCGCCTATAAGTATCGCATTGGGGTGCTTATTGGTACGATTGCGATTGTCTTCATACACCCACTTCCAATGATTGCTCACACACCAGCTAGACCTGCATGCAGCGCCAGGCAAGCAAAATCCCGACGCTCATTCCGGTACCTCCAATCCTCCAAAGCTCTTCTCATCAAAGAACAATCTCCAGCATACCACCCACGTCCTCACCACTCTCCTCACTCACCTCAACCACTTCCTCCATACACACAATCCGCCCCTTCCCAATCTCATCGGTATCGAACTCCTCAACGAACCACACCCCCCTTCCGACTCAGCCCTGCAGTCATGGTATTCCACCACGATCCAGCAGCTCCGCTCCATTGACTCCATGATTCCACTGTATCTCGGCGAATGTTGGCGCCTAGATTCCTACACCAACTGGCTGGTCTCTAAACACTCAGGATCAACAGGTCTCCTCGCTCTCGATCACCACCTCTATCGATGCTTCACTTCTTCGGATACTCATACTCCCGCCTCCGCTCACATCGCAGCTCTTAACCCAGACACAAATTCCGGTACAACTCAACACTTCTCTTCCATCTCTGAGAAACTAGGTCGCGTTCCTGGTGGTTCGGGTCTAATTATCGGGGAATGGTCAGGTGCTTTGAACCCAGGATCGCTGACGTCAAGTTCGATAGGAGGTTGGGAAGAGACGAAGAAATACATTGAGACCCAGATTCGGCTTATACGACAAGACGTGCGCCGGGTGGTTCTTCTGGACGTTCAAGAAACAACATCCAGGAGACTTTGGCTGGAGTTTGCGTGACGCTGTTGGTGCGGGAACATTTCCAGACCATGTCGGTTTGAAGTTGATGAGGGCGGGCCAAGTGGATATTGACCCAGTGGCGGTAACGAAAGCCAAGGCAGATATGAAAGCAGTTGCTTCAGGTGAATTCCATATTCTGCTTTAATACGATCTAGTGGCTGAATTAAGTATAAGAAAACCATAAGAAATGGTGGTCTCAATATCCCGGTCACTATGAACACTGGCGTTTTGACGAAGGGCTACGACAAAGGCTGGGATAGCGCCTTTCGTTTTTTTATGTTCGATCTCAATGGAAGCAACTCTATCACTGAGTTGGGATATACTCGTGCTTGGGCTAAGCGTCAGACCAATGACCACGGGGGAAACTATTGGGAATTTGAACATGGTTTCCTGCAAGCCCTTGACGGAGCTCGAGGGTTTCTGATTTCTCAATATGGATTTGGTTGATTGTTTGGAATAATGACAGTTGTAACTTGCGAACGATCAATTAATCACCAGTCACTTAGTTGCCTAACGTCTCGCTCGCCTCGACTGTAACCGAACAGCACACATGTGCCACTGGTATCCCCACGTCTTCCCCGCACCAATTATAGTGTTCATGAAGACGTGACAGGAAGTGCCGTAGCTTGAAACCAAAGTGAGTGCTTGGTAATACCAGGTAATCGACCTAACAGTGGGATAAATCTAAAAAAATAGGATACGTTCACCGGGCCCCGTCACCCGAATGAGCTCTCACGGGAGCTATAATGTGGGATAAATGGTAGTTCCAGGTGACCCTCAAGAGGTGTGCAGCACTTGAGGACTTGGTATATTTATAGGCTTCCCGTAGAAGAGAAGCGCAAGCCTGAACGCTTGATGTAGTGCTAGAAGGTATTAAACTCCCCACTGGTGGTGCCATGAACGCCAAAGTGGATCAGCTTACCCGAAATGCAAGTGTTCAAGGCGGCGGTGCTGCCTTCGGTGGCATTATTGGGGCTCACCCTACTCGTATCTGCTCAGGATCGTACACCCACAGGGCGCATTCTTCCACCTCCACAATTCCGAGTTCCGTCTAGTAATGCAGTGGACAGCGTCAACCTGTACGAGCTCTCCGTTTCCACAAGTTGTTGGTTCTGAATCATAGCCTGGAACAGGTTAATCGGAAATGCAGGTCTCACACCAGACCTCAGTGGAGGCATGATCCCCTCCACAGGTCCACCCTTCGCAATGACACGCTGGGTTGCGCAAACCAAAGTCAACTACGTTTCACAGACACCATACAACGTCTCAGAACTCACGCCTACCATCCATGGGATTCCAAGCAACAAGGCAAGCCTGCAATATGGATGGGCGAGAGTGCGAGCCTCGCTCTGGTTCCCGGTATTGCCTCTACCGGAGATCCAAGAGAGATCAAAACTGATTTCCTGGCTCGCGGGCTGAATTTTGTTGGTGGATTTGAGAAGAGAGGTGATGAAGTTATTAGTCCAGGGTACTATAGTGTCAAGTTGGAGGACGGTGTCGGAGGCACAGTGCTAGGTCGAACAAAGTTCCAGTAAGTGAGGCTTGAATCTCACCCTTCAGGATAAACAGTGATATGTCTACCATCGCAGCTTCGCGGGTCGGTCATCTTCGCTTCACGTTCACCCCAGCACCAAATGCCCCCAAAACAGCGACTCCCTACATCCTAATCGACGCTGTCCGTCAGACTGTCCAGTTAGACAACCCAGCTAATATCACTTTCCCAGTGGGCAGCGTCTCCCTTATCCCAGTCTCGTAACGAGATCTGTGGATCGTCCAACGAGCGTCAAGACTCGATTATTACGCCAATCTCAATCAAAGAGCCAGCCTCACATTTCAAAGGATTCTTTTGCGCTCGGTTCGACGTGCCATTGAAAGGAGAGGGAAAGACAGGAATTATCGCGAATGGGACTGTACTACAGGGACAAACCGAGACGACTGGGTCCTTGCTGAACGCGTTTGCTTTGTTCCCAAGGGCACAAGGCAACCGAAAGGCCTTTGTGGTGAACGTGAGAATTGGGACTAGTTTCATTTCGGAGGACCAGGCGAGACGGAACATCGATTTAGAAATACCTGACCCTCCAAAGAACATTGGTATGTCAAATCCATCCGAGGCTTCTCTAACCTTCCGGTTGACCGATTCCACAGACCCGAAACAGAATTTGGTCCCCGGAACGTTCGAAGCGACGGCAGCATTCGTCAGAGGTCAGTGGGCGGAGAAGTTAGACCGGATCCAAATTAAGGGCGCATCACACGAGGACCTCGAAATTTTCTATACGGCCGTTGTGCACGCACTCACATATCCTAACGAGCAGCATGAGGAAAATCGATATTATTCCGCGTACGATAACAAGGTTCACGAGGGTAGCGAGTCGTACACTGCATATTCAATCTGGGTAGGCATTTGCTGTCTAGGTAATGCGCGCCTCGGTTCTGAAGGCTTTCCTGTCCAGGACATATATCGGGCGGCCTGGGCTTGGACGATCCTGTTCGCTCCAGAGCGACTCCCTGGAATGATGACAAGTATGCTTAACGATTTTCAGGAGGTACGCTCCGCCCTCCTCGCTTTCAGTTCAATCGTGGCAATAACCATTTCAAGGGTGGTTGGCTCCCCATGTGGAAGAACATCGCAGAAACCAATATCATGGTGGGCGTCGCCACTTCTTACTTTGAAAAGACATATTCAGCTACAACCGCGGTTAGGTCGGAACGCATGCGGATTCACTTATTGGGGAAGCACTCAGAAAGGGAGTAACAGGGTTCGACCGTGAACTAGCTTGGGAGGCCGTTTGGAAAGACGCCACTGTCCCACCTGCACGCGATCTCAACACAGTGTAAGTAATTAGGCTTCGTATTCCTCATACGGCGGCGATAGCTGACTTCACTGGTAGATACGGGGATCGTCAACAAGTATGTATCAGACGATGTCATTGCCTAAATGATAAACTGACCCTCAAACAGAACGTCGACTTCGAGGTTCGCGCAGGATTGTCTTCCGTTTACAACGACCCAGCCAAAGGGTGGGTTGCAAGCGACGTGCACTCGGAAAGTGGTTCGCGGACGTTAGATTATGCCTGTAGGTCCATATCCCAGAAACAGAAACGGACACTTATTGGCCGTGCAACGTGCCATAGATGACGACTATGCAGTCTACGTGGCAGCAAAATTTTTGGGAAAGCCAGAGAACATCACTTCATTCCTCTTGAATCGCTCTCAGCATTCTCCATTCACTCTATTCAATGACCAGACAGGTTTCATGGAAGCACGGAATGCTGATGGAAGCTGGGCGGGGCCAGACGCGGGCTGGACAGAAGGTTCGTGTTGATGGTTTAATACACGAGAGAAGCATGGTGCGCGGCTAACGTACGATATAAGGTGACAAATGGATATACACGTTCGACATCGTGCAAGACGTGCCACAACTCATTGAACGTCGGGGAGGGAATGTCAGTTTTGTGAAGAGCCTGGAAGATCATTTCAACGGTGGCCATAACCAACATACCAACGAGGCAAGCACCAACAACACGGATCAATAACAGCAGAGGTATATTAACGGACGTTAAACAGCCATCTCATCATATTCCCTATTTGTATTCCCTCGCCGGGGCCGCATTGCGAACTCAAGAAAGGGTACGCGATACTGCCCTGGCTAACTACAACAACACGCCCCTGGGGTTACCCGGAGTACGCCTGTCTATTCACAGAGTGAATTATACTCACCACTTCGCAGAACGAAGACTGCGGCCAAATGAGCGCATGGTACATATTCAGTGCTATGGGATTCTACCCCGTAAATCCGGCATCCGGAGAATACATCGTCGGAGCGTGAGCACCTGTGATTATTGTGTCATTCTAAAAATTGACTTAGTCCCATCTCGAAGGCCGTTCTTCGACGAGATGATCATTGATTGGCCCGTCACGTCAAACGACCCCCATCAACGCTCAAGGCGACTAACAATCAAATCCGCTGGAGCGACTCAGAAGCGGTATGTCAAATCACTAACTGTCAATGGAGAACAGGTTAGTATCCCTGTGCTGCTCCATGAGCAAATAGCTGTTGGAGGTGAGATAGTTTTTGAGATGAGCGATGAAGTGCAGGAATGGGGTAACGATCCGGACGTATTAAAGAGTTTACTCACCTAGGATGGTGTATGATAGCGTCGGAGCATCGGTGTAGTGTCGAAATAACACAAATAACATGGGACATCTAATTACATCTGATAACAAGTGTAGACAGAGTGGGGAGAGGCGGTGAGTCACCACCTGAGGGGTTCATCTGGCCGTATTGAAGTCAGCGAAGCAAGCAACTTCCTGAAAGAACCTTCGCATTGATAACTGTAAAGCGTCCCGGAGTTGGGACTGCTCGATACCTCTTCGCAAGATGTTTTCTGGGGCAACCGCTTGGGCAACACTTTCATGTCTTCTACCGTTTCCAGGGTGTTTTCCTTTTTTTTCAATTGTATCTCACAGCCCACAAGTCGGCCGATGCCATTGGCCAAGGGAGAGGCGACTAGGTACTTCAGGGTTGTATCCAATGAAGACAATTAATTATTCCCGTAGTTTAGGGATATCATAAGACTATGATATGTATCAATTAAAGTTCCAAGTGTCCCTGCACACTTGTGCAATTTACAGTGGTCGTGAAGGCATAACGAAAAGTAACAAGAAAGCTCAATGAGAAAGCATTAAAAAAACATAACAAGAATCTTGGCAATTCCATGGCACAGCAACCCAAAACCAAAAAATTGAACGGGTAATGGTGATGAGCGACAACGCGAGCCAGTCGCGATACACCCCTCATCACATCACCTCAATAACCCAGAGAGAGGGTTACCTTCTCCGTTTCACCGAATACGGAGACCCCGCAACGCCATCGCAACAGTCCTCCATATCCTTAACGTTCCATTCCCCACTCCAGTCCCTTTCCTTCCTCTTCCCGTAATCCACCCAAGTCGTGCTTCGAGTCGGAGCCGCAGCCGCAATGGTCTCCTTACGACGTACAGCCGTAATTCTTTCCGGCTCGTCAAGGGAACGTGAATGACCAGGAGAAGTATCTTGAATGACCTGGTCCTGCTCAACGATAATACCGCTATGAGAACCAATCGGGATATGTGCAAGAGTTAAACTCCGGGGACGATGTTTACGCCTGGGAGATCCCAAAGCGGATGCCTCGGTAGCACTATCAGTCGTCACAAATGTGGTTGTAGTAACGGTAACAATCGGAGTAACAGGTAAATCTCGTTTCAATGGGGAGGGATTTGAATCATTAACACCACTTGGGATAAAGATCTTTTCCGAGCGGACGACAGGAACTGGGGGGACATCGTTCTTCCGCTTTGATGGAAATGATGTAGAGGCGGAGGGGGTTGGAGGACGAACCACCGTCGCTGATCGGTTCCTTCGACTTATAGTCCGAATAGTTGCAGTTGTAGTCGCAGGTACAGCTGCGGTTGTAGTTGCATCGGTTCCGGTGAGGGAGGATGATCGGGGTGGGCCAAAGACCAATTCCGGTGGGATGTTCTCACCAAACGTCCGTGCCAATTTTGCCATCTTCCGACGACGATCGCTCTCGGTGAGTTGCTTCTGACTAGTTTTACGTCTCACGGTCGACTTCATCCTGACCGCAGTGTCAAAAGTTGGAGAAAATGGCGAAAGAGGTACGCTTTTCTCGCTCGTCGGGGGAGGGGATATGGGTAGCGACGGAGCGGGCACAGCACGAAGGCGATAAAGAAGAGGTTGTGAAAGTTGCTGTGGGGGTACGGCAGTAGTATGCGACTGTGAGGTTTTAGGCCTCTTACGCCCGGACGTGGGAGCCTTAACATTATCAGAGTTCCGGAGCGGGAATTCAATAGCAATAGGTGTTGAAGCGCTTTTGTGGTGCTGTTTAAAAAGCATCTCGTCCGGAGAAGGTATCCAAACGAAGCTTTCAGCATCTACCGAGGAGAGACTGGTTGTGGAAGAGGATGCAGATTGGTTGTAGAATACTTTCCCCTCCCGACGGAATTTTCGTGTGCCTGGGGTCACTGGCGGAGGAAGGACCGACCCGGACTCAAGGACGCGGGGAGTGGTACCGAGGAGAGCACCAAGCTTTTGTGTGGATTTAAGCAGCCTCTGGCGTTGGAGGGGATCAAGGGTGTTGGTAGTGGGAGGGGGGATGAAATAAGCAGTAGTCATGGACCGGAAGTGAAATGTGGAAGTTGTGGAAGTATTAAGAGTTAATAGAGCGTTCCAAGCACTCTCGAAGACGATCAGGGGAGAAGGAGGGAAATTAGAAAATGAAAGGAAGAGGGAAGGACAAAGGAATGATGGTGGGGAGTGGGACACAACGTGCGGAATGTTAGGCAAAGGGCCTAGTTATTATATTTTTGAACAATAGTCTTCGGACACAGGGTTACATTCACCGTTCAGGGAACAATTGGGGATGTACATAATTAGATCCGACTAATGAGGGCCTCAGTGTACGTAAACTGCTTGGAGGCTGTGACGGCCACATCACCGTTGCCAGACAGACACTCCATCGCAACATCGCACACGACGCAAGTTCCAGCCTGTGCATGTGCACCCTCGGCCGCTCGTGGCCCTCGGAAGGCAAGGAGCGCAGCTCGTCTCAGCTGTTCTAGGCGTAGTTCCGGCTACCCAGTTTATCTCGTTATAATCCGATTTAACGTACAAAACACTCCGGCTCGCCTGTCTCTGGGTGACAGCCCCGAGAAACACGTTGTCCCAAGGGGACGTCAGTCGCAGCTATGGGTACATCTATGCTCTTTGCCTCAACACTCAAGCGTTGTCAAGAAACATACCTAGATTCGGAGTAGATTTGATTGACCGGAGGTCGCCGCTCAAACAGCTGACAACCCAGGCCAGACCTCAAGCTCCCACTCCCCGGAGTTTACCGTCCGTGTAATACTGTTCTTCCCACCTAACTGTCTTAATAAAGGCAAAATGCTGATCTCGGGGTGAGTTTGCCGGAACGGAATCCAGAGTACAAGAGGGCCTGGAAAAAGGCAGAAGTTTTCCAAGGGTGTTGAGCTTTTTTTAGCTCATGAGTTCTCATCATGATCTGGGACGTGCCTTGTATTTTACAATGAACCATAGGTTCATATCTTCTTTTCTGATGATAGATTACGATTCACGCCGTGCACGGGACTATCGAAGGTTTCCCCAGTGGGCCCCTCGGTGCGTCATGATGTACGAAACTTCGCCTGAAAATCATGAAACAGCATTCATAGCCATGGAGATATGCACCATGCCTAATCGAGGCGCAACCCATCTCTCTACCAATCTCGGTGATTCGGCTTGTTGAGTGGCCATTGTAAAAGTTTTGACACAGCCAACCCCTACAATAAGGGAGAAATCGATGTCTGTGTTCTTATGTTCCTTCAGACAATACTTTGGGAATGCCTATTGTAATGCTGGTGTTGGGCGCAGGTATACCCCTAGCAAATTATTGACACTATCACGACTAAAGCGCGGCGCGATGGGGGATAAGATATTAGATTAGATTTATCGTTGGAGTAATGACCGCAGGTGAAACTAGAATGGGGAACCCGGTCGCTCGGGGAACGATATTGCAATAACCCCAAAGTCAACGAGTCAACCGTCAGGGATACTCACCAAACTCGAGACAGTCAGGCCGTCTTCTTGCGTTGTCACCTTATATTTAAAAAAGTATATCAGCAGCTCTTCCACACAAGAGCAGTTCAACGAACTGATATGGGGCTCAAATGGAAGTCATTGATCC
Source organism: Calvatia gigantea (assembly GCA_025093985.1). Classification (NCBI taxonomy): domain Eukaryota; kingdom Fungi; phylum Basidiomycota; class Agaricomycetes; order Agaricales; family Lycoperdaceae; genus Calvatia; species Calvatia gigantea. The sequence goes on along the minus strand of JACAAK010000005.1, from coordinate 2,893,032 downwards.
GAGACTGGCAAGATGCACATGGAGCGACGGTCCCGGGACGACACCGCCAAAGGGCAAGCTTCTACTGAACCGACAACCCATATTTCGCTCCGGAAGGTATGGATTAAGCTGTAGGGTGTCTAAGCGCCTGAGTATGCAGAAGCCGATCTTGTAACTAATGCAGGGACTCCGAGCACGGTGTCGTAGAAGGGGTAAAGAGTGGAGTTAATACATGATTTTTTATGCTATTTATGCCAAAGTGACAAGAAAAATATAACAAGAAACAGATGGATCCATGTGAAATAACAATCCCTTCGCAGACTGACCACGACGGAACCTATATTCCAACAGTATCATTCAACGAAAGATTTCTAACAAGAACCACCCAACGTCGCTCAATCCAACTGTGCGTGAACATCAAAACACGCCCTGTAATCCCCCCCAAGCCAGAGCGCAAGATTTCGGGATGTTTAAGGCCATGGTAAATTTCAAAAAAAAAAGGGCCGCTTAAATATAAGTAACCCGGGCTGAGTAACCGACAAACTCTGAACAACTTAAGGGAAAAGAACGAAGGGCGCCGTATTCCAGCATTCGTTCTCGACTTCTCCCTGGCCCAAAAGATGGACCGGATAAAAAACACTTACCATCAGGTCAACCCGTCGGACGGCAACCCGAAGGGTATATTCTGGGGCACGTGTTTTCGCCCTCGCTGAATTTATCCAGATTTCACAAAGCGCTTAGAAATCGCTTGTGTGAGTGTTAGATGGAACCAGGACCCTGGATAATCCCTATAAATGTCGTGTACAAAAGTCGGGTTTTGGGCCAAAGTTTTGTCCGAACAGGCCCCACCCGATATGGAAATTTTTGTCCGAACCCCGCATCTGGCCTCTGGGAACGGCCAAATTTTGTCCGAACCTGACATCCAGCCTCGTAAAAATCTCCAAAAATTTTGTTTCTGTTATATTTACGCTGGTTCCACCCCTGTACACCTTATACATCATTATTTCTCTTCCTAAAAAGCTCCATTGCATGCGAGAGCTGCAGGTACCCAGCTTTCAAGCTTTTGAAAGTGTTTTCATCCACCGATGAGATCATCAGACGGAACTGATGCGTTGTAAAAGTGAAACCTCCGCACTCGACATCCGAGTCCCAGCCTACACCTGCCAAAATATCCTCAACGGCTCCCATGTCATCAGAAACCTCTTTGATCAGAAACTCCACTGCCTCCCCCCAATCCCCCTGTTTCTCGGTCATCGATGCCAGTCTCCTCCACAATGTCAGAATCCAGAATGGGAAACAGTCTGACCCCTTGTTGTAGCGTGGGTCTACAAGGGATTCGCTTCCATCAAACCATTCTTGCCCAAGAGCGCGCTCGATATCCAAGAGGACGGCCTTTGGTGGAATAGTCCTGCGAACGACCATGTTCAAGATGTTACTAGGTGTCGAAAGCATAGGGGACTGGCGGCTGAACCACGCCTTTGTTGGTGTCGTGGTAAGCTTGTTTGATTGCTTTGGGATATCTTGCTCAACAAATTTGAGGACGGGAGTGTCGCGATGAATTAAGAGAACATTCAAGGGAGTTGGGAGTTGTGTCATTTCAAGTTGGGCGTTGACGACACACATCGGGACATCCTTGTAGGTCCCCCCTTGTTGGATCCAATCACTTGGATCGAATATGCCGTGGCTGCCTCCAAGGTCCATTGAGCTGGGGATACAACTGGGGGTTCACTGCGCGATTTGGGACATGGCCCGCAAATATGTCATGAGTTGCTGTTCGGAAAAATGATATCACCATATTTCAAAAAGCGCTACACAAATTCAAGATTAAGTCACTTGTGTGGTATCTCAGTCCTGTAGTGTGTAACATAGTGGGTGTTGGAGCCAGAGTCCTTTCTACCAAGGTGAAATCTGACCCTGGAATGTTCCCTTGTGGGCGCCCCTTTGGATGGCCTCAAGCCAGCTTTTGTCCGAACTTGCCTCCAGGCTTCGCCTGCGGCGGGCGGTGCCTGTCCGAACCGGTACACGGGGAAAAGCCATTTTTGGGCCAATTTTTGTCCGAATCAGTACACGACATATATAGGAATTATCCAGGGTCCTATGGAACCTCGGATCGAGTCAGAATAGGTCAGAATGCTTGTGATACATCAACGCGACCCTGGCGAGAGAACATCATACTTATATCCTTCGATTGTATGCTCCGTGCCAGCAGATCAGGGCACGATTCCCTTTCCTATTCATATCATCCTGTTGTCGTTCTCTTAGGGAGGTGATAAGGACCTGTTACGATCGATTTACAACAGCCTACGATTTCACTCTTACGCAATGGAACATGTTGATCCAAGTGATCTGTACAAACAAGGGCCACCAGCCTTCGGCCATGACCTCTTGAAATACTTTCCCTTCGACCCAGACTACGTGAATCTCAATCACGGTACGCTTCAGCACAAAATCGTTACATCTCACAAATGCAGAACATTTGCCTCAGGATCTTATGGTTCATCGCCTTACGTTGTTCATAAAGCTGCGAGGGACCTCTCGATGAGGATAGAGGCGGCGCCAGACAAATTCCTGAGGCTCGAGTACATGCCAATTCTCGCCGAATCCCGCGAGAGACTGGCCAAACTCGTTAACGTGCACCGCGACGAAATCGTCCTTGTTCCCAACGTCTCCGTTGGCGTTAACACAGTGTTGAGGAACCTTGAATGGGAAAAGGAGGACATCATCATCTGCTGTGAGTGTCTTCAGACTGAATCTCCTTGGTTTCGAGATCAACCTATGTCCGTTTCACAGTCAATACCTCGTATAATTCTGTTCATAGGACTGCATACAACCTAGGCGACATTTCACCCCACCCTACAGTTTCTGAAATCGAGCTTAGGTTCCCGACAACACCGAGCCAGATTGTCGACCGAGTCCGGGATCATATTAAGAGCCTCCCGAAGCCCGAAGGCAAGAAATGTGTCGCAATCATTGATAGCATCATTTCAAACCCGGGTGCCTTCCTGCCATGGCAGGAGCTCGTCAAGGTTTGCAAGGAAGAAGGCGTCTTGAGCGTGGTCGACGCTGCCCACTCCATCGGACAAGAGCAGAACATCAACTTAACTGAGGCTGCACCGGATTTCTGGTGTTCTGTAGGTCGTCACACTTGCCACCGGCTTGGACAAAATTCGTCTTAATTGATATCACCGACTTAGAACTGCCACAAATGGTTATTCGCCAAGCGATCCGTCGCGATGCTATATATTCCTGAACGGTAAATAATCCATCACGTACACCATATTGGTTACCTTCAAGATTTGATCCCTACTTCTAGCAATCGCCACCTCATAAAGACGTCCCATCCAACCTCTCCGGCCTACAAACCCCTCGATAAGCGGACATTGGAGGATTTCATCGCCCAGTGGGAATGTGAGACAACTTTTCAACTCGATCGTATCGCTTATGACGAGAACTATGTTCCTCTACTTAGGGAATGGTACCATTGACTTCGTTCCTTACCTTACAGTCGATGCAGGTGAGCCCCCACCTGCACATATAACCAAACCCATTAATGATACCGATTTTTCCGAAGCGTTGGACTTTCGCCAATGGATCGGAGGTGAAGCAAAGATCTTCGATTACTGTCACAATCTTGCTCTCGAAGGTGGTAAACGAATGGCCGAGATCATGGGTACGCATGTGATGGACCCAAATGGCGAGTTCACTCTCAACATGGTCTGTTGATCTCTCCTATTTCACCAAATCCAATCATTCAACTGAGGCATCAACGTCAGGTGAACATCGAACTCCCCCTCTCCGGCGACATCCCTCCGACTCCCGAGATCAACAAGCTGTTCATGACAAAAATGTTGAATGAAAGGAAGGCATACTCGGCCCACTTCTACCATAATGGCCGCTGGTGGACTCGCTGCAGTGCGCAGGTTTTCAATGAGGTTTGCTGGCTATTCATGATCGCATTATGCGTGTTACTGAATCAACGATAGTTGGAGGACTTTGAGAAAATAGCGAAGATTTGGGTTGAGGTCTGTGACGAGGTCAAGCGTGAATTAGGATTCGACGAGGTAAAGAACTGAAAGAATTTCAATCTTTCAATAGCTTTGAATTGAGTAGCTGATTTATGTACAAAGTTATGCATAAATTATGTACGATGCGGTCGGGGAGCTAAGGTGTATGTGATACATCCATGTCATGGCAGGAAATATGTGATGTTGAGTGCGACTTCAGAATACAAATGCGAGATTGAATGAATAGACGGAGAAAGGTATGAGGTGGTTGTACCGGGGCGACAGTAGCGTGCTGGTTCAGAAATCAACAGCAATATCTGCTTGCCATGCATCGGCACCGATGCTGTAAAGTGCGATAAGGATGATCTTGTCGAACTCGATTTCCCCATTTCCGATCTTCCATTGGGTACAGGATGTAGAAGAAGGACATTGCCTTCTGTGCACTTGGTCAGCTTTTTAACTCCCTTTTAATCCGAAAAAAAAAACTAACCTCGACGAACCGCCAAAAATGCATTGCAATACTTGAACCAAGCTGAATGCGAGTCATTGAAGAACTTGCTGGTGTACTGAAAGACCAGTTCAGGTGTTCATAACCCGGCCACTGACGGAACCAATAAGCATATTTCTCCGAACTCGCACACAGTATACTCACCATAATTTTAAGGTTGACTTGTTGAATACCGGAGCCCGCCAAAACGAGGTCGTTGCCTCCAGCGACCATCTGTACCAACGCATTTGCGCTACGAGCGCTGAAATCGACGATCGATACTCCCTGCTGGGAGTACCCGATGTAATCAAATGAGACAGGATGTGTCACTGGGTTGCCGGCGGCTTTGACAGCGGGCTGAGGGACCCTGCGGCGTCGGGGATTGACAAATTGGGAAGGTGGCGGGGAGAGAGCGCCGGATAATGATGAGTAGCCGGACATCTGAGATGGGAAGACAGGAGTGTGGATGGGGCTGTGGTAACGGGACATCTTGGTGTCGATAGGCGTTTAGAGTTTTAGGTTTCGACAGGAGATCTGGTGGCTCTAGGATGCTCGAAGGACTCTGGAGGTCGTTGTTGGCCTTGCTCTCCAACTATCCATTAAATATCCAACGTCGCACATCGCTGCTTCGACTTAACCCTCAGTGATACTTCACATAGTGTAGGAATACCCTCGCGTGTTGCAATGGCCATCCTTGACCAACATCACTCGACGGTCGGGTGATTGACCAAAGCGCTCACTCAATCACAATCCAAAAACGGCATTAATTGCGGTTTGGACCTTTAGTGAGCCGGTCAATTAGCTAACTGGGAAAGGGCCTGTCAACTGGTTCACTGTGATATCACAACAGTTCAGGGCCAGTGTACCTCAATTCCGATGTTCCCCACCGAGCTTCCACTTATCAAAGACGCATTATCACTTCATTGGAATTGACCCGTTGCAGCTCTGATCAACGTGTCGCTTCCGACTACCAATTACAATTCCCTCTATGTTGAGCTATAAGGACACGTATCTGTTGTTGTCTGACACCAAAAGAATGACAGGTATCAACACTGGGAGAGCTTGGCGAGGCTTTGTCTGAAAGTGTAGGCTTGGTCGTTAGTGGGGGGGATTGCAGAGTTCGAGTTGATACTTTGATTTCAACAATGATCGATGCTTGAAGGGCTTGTGCTTGAAGGGATTGTAGCAGTGGATGAATCACGCATCGACGATCCTCCGGGTCAAGAGATCAACAAACTACGAACTGCAAGTAGCAAGCCACGTTCCAACTGACTCTAATCACAACATGTGGCGGATTCACAACTTGTCGTGATAGTTGCCGGCGGCAGTTTTTAAGTTAGTTCGGTTCAACTAACTGGTTTACCACGAGCGCCGGCCCGGGTTCTCCCAGCTCGATTGTGTACCTCCTCCCTTGGTTAATATCACAAAGTAGTCAATCACACCCGACCTTCACTGGACCTTCAAGATGCGCCCCCCCTCCGCCACTGCTCACAACGTACGTTCAAGTGAAGAAGTGAAAGCGCACACCATGTCGACGAAGAACTCTGGGACGTCTATAAATCATGGGCGAACTACGTCTCGAAGTCATCAACACCCTCGAGTTCTCTTGAGTCTTCAGCTTCAGCGAGCAGATCATCACAACAATCCGCAAAGTCTAATACTCTATACTCCAACTGCGATCAACCATGTCTCGCTACCACAACCCCATTCACGCCCCTGTCTTCCCCTCCCAGGTCTCATCCTATTCCTCCCTCTCTGGTGCCCTCGCACCGCCACCCTCCCAATTCAATTCTTCCCGCCGCCGCAGGGTCCCCCAAAATGTCTGCGAGACCTCGAGCGGACCAGTTTGTGGTCCGATCGGGTTTGACTATATCGGACAGGCAGGCCAGGGAGTATCACTCGCCGACTTCAGTGCGAGATCCCAGAATGCCATTGGACAGATGGTTGCCGGTGCGAATGACCAGGTGTTGGTGGGCACCGGGGTGACGAAGATGCACCTGCGGATTATGGTATGTTCTATTTTTACATTCCAGTCTTCGATCATGAACTGACTGTGATTTAATATTTAATAGTGGACTGGATATGAGCATCTGAACTTTGTACAGAGTATGCCTGTGGGCTCTGCGATGTCCCGAGGTCAGCTTGGGGCCAGCATTGCGATGCAATTTTGGTCGTTTGTCGCAGTAAGTCTATGCACTATAATAGTTGGTAGCCTTGGTCCTAATAACTTCTCCAGCAAGCTGAAAAGTCGTCGACAACGAACCCCCAATGGCAAATTAACCAAAAGACCATCCCGTTTGAGAAGGTCTTCATCGTCGCCCTTTATAGCGTTGGAGATGGTGTTTGGCAGGCAGATGTCGCCGTTGACTTCTAGATCCTCCCAAAATTTCGTTGCATTAATAACTTATTATCTTTCAGTCTTCACAATGTACAACATCATTCACTACATGGCCTCTGCATACATTTCCCGCGGTATACATAATGTGTGTTCTAAGGCAGTCAAAACATATCCCAATGTGGTAATTTTATTCCTGCGCCCACAAAAACTCAGCGAAATACTGACCGCAATTCGGACCACAACCTGGTCCCCGGAACCATTTTCCTGATCCCGGCGGAACCGACCCCCAAGCCAGGCGTGGCGTATCTAATATTATCTATCTCATCACTAGATATCTTTGTCCCCTCGTCACGACCCGGCACAAATATGATATCACAGAAGCCAACTACTTCAGGGACGACTTCCCACGAGGTCGGGGGTAGAATTCTCTTTTCTCAAGTCAATGATATGGCTGCCTTCCATAGCGTCACTTGTGGGTCCGATTCTTGCCTTTGACGATCCTCAATTTTTTTCCAGTACATCTAGTGCTATTTATAGCCATTTTGTTCCAAGGACAACGCCACATGACAGAGGTGTCTTGTCGCACTGGCGGGTACTAACCAACCGGAGGAAAAGTGTAACTCTATCCAAGCACCTAGGAAACTTCAATTAAAATCCTCTCAACCCGTGCATCGGCATGCCAGATTGATTACTCTTACCCCAGGGCACTTCATGCTCTTAGGTTTTCTCATACAAATGCTCACAGGATGGTGAAAGGGAAAGCGCTGAGGGAAGCACTTCGCGTGCTTCCAGGGAGGTCCTAATCTCCATCTTCGGTGATGGGACTATCAATAGCTATCACATAGTTATCACAAATCACAACTCGTGGCGTCATCTACTTGAACAAGCATCCTGACCGTTCATCTCCATCCAATCAGCCCCCGTCCCAATCCGAATCAGGATGTGATGTGACAGAACAAGGGGAAGGGAATCGCTTCATACCCTTTAAACGACATCACATCCCGCATCACACCCATCACATTCAGGATCACACTCGTTCTCAATCACATCCCGCTATCAACCCCGTCCTCCGACCTACCGAATGAATATCTACCACTGTCCACAACTCACAGAATACATGAATGTGAAGAATAACATAATACTGTCTGGACGCTCGGAGCTGCTATATATCACGATGGACTCAGCGACTCAAAGAAAGACGATAACTGCTCTGAGGTTCCTCGCGAAGACAGTCATCGAGGACAACAATCGAGAGCAACCTCATCACATCTCACACACAGAACATCATAAACTCAAATTGCGGTCCACATACACAAATCCATCGTAAACTATGTCACGCTACCACAACCCGATTCATCCTCCCGTCTTCCCTTCTCAACTCTCCTCGTACTCCACGCTCTCAGAGGCACTCGCCCAACTTTCCCGGTTTACTTCTCAACGTCGAAAACGTGTTCCTCAGGCTATTTGCAAGACGATAAGCGGCCCGACATGTGCACCAATCGCTTTTGACTATATCGGTCAAGTCGGCCAAGGAGTGTCCTTAGCCGATTTTAGCGCAAGGTCACAGAATGCCCTGGCACAAATGGTGGCCGGTACCAATGACCTCGTGTTGGCGAACACCAATGTCAAATCAATGAAATTACATGTATTGGTATGTATCATAATACCTATCTCGGTAAATTGCAATTCATTCTGGCTTTTTAAGTGGACGGGTTACGAGCATATGAATGCTAAGTATAGCGTACCCGCGAACCCCACCATGTCCCGGGGTCAACTAGGCGCCAACCTCGCGATGCAGTTTTGGTCATTCGTTGATGCTCGTGATATTTTTCCTTTCCTGTTCGCATCATATCTAACCTGGGCACACAGGAGGCTAGCAAGACGTCTTCGAAGGTTCCTCAATGGGAATTAAGTTCCAGGGGAATCCGATTTGATAAGATTGTGCTTGTGGCGCTTATTCATATCGGGGATGATATCTGGCAGGCAGATCTCGCTGTAGACTTGTGAAGATCGGGCTTCAGAGTCACACGCACACCCATGCTCACTTTTTCACTTGGTTCATTTCTGTTGACTTTATTCTTCCATAAGCAGTTGTACAGTATCAGCATTATATACGATGTAGGTAGGATATGCTTTATGCGTGCTTCCCTCCTTGATGTAGGATGAATCACAATTGGTGTCTTAATAGACCTCCCACGAGCACCTGATTTCCTGGGCGGACTCGTTTAAATCCCGTCGGAGTACATTTCGGATGCCCGCCCATGCGGAAATACGCCGGAATTCTTTCGCTTCCCTATACCCAATATATTAATAGGAACACCTCTACTAGGGAATCACTCATAACCAACGAGGGGAAAAAGACAGCGACCGAATTATATATCTAATAGTTAGACGTTCGACGATGGCGGCGGTTAATATAATACAGTGGGGGGTGGGGGTACTACAGGGTCATTATGACCCGGGGGATGTACGCTGGAACGAAGGTAACGGAGGTAAGGTAAAAGGTGTATGATTGAGACGAAATTGCAAGGTGTGCTTTTTGAAGTCGGGGTATTGCATGAGCGGCGGTCGAGATGTGGTGCATATCATGTAACGGGAGTGTAATCTCTATTGGTGAGGGTGTTTGGATGGGTAAAACCTGATTGGGCTGGTGTCGAAGGGGGAGAGGAAATGGGTATGAAAAAGAGCAACGAAGCAAAGGTCTATTGATCACCAACGAAGAATGCCTTCGTAGATGAAGAACATCACTGCAGCGTTGGGCACGACGCGCATCAAGTGAGCACTGAGGCCACCATATAGCGATCTCACTCCCTCCTCCGCGATGACCAACTTCAGTGTTTGCCATAGACCTGTATACTTGATGACACCGTTCACACTTGGCTGTCGTAGCCGTGTTCGTAGCACCTGAAAAAAACAGTCAGAATGGTCCCTGGGGATTTTAGCAACCTCACTGACTTCATGAGGATACGAGACTAGACTCGCGACAAATTTCGCCGTCCCTGCACTCCCCAGCAGACCTAACCACTCTCTTGCACCACCCTTCTCTTCCACATTTGCCGTCAACTTCTTCAATCTTTCATATAACACCCATTGTATTGTTCCTTCCGACACCCCGAGGTAACTCGCACTGAGGCCCTTGTAAAATCCTCTAATTCCGTCCTCCCTCAAGATCTTCTGGATGCATAGCCAGCTACTGCCGATACCACTCTTGTGTATAGGTACACTCCCCTCGACTAGGCGTGATGCTGATAGCTGCATGCGGGTCTTCACGACCCAGATAGGATTTGTTGCCGTGCCGGTGACGATGCCAGCGAAGGCAGCGGCTGAGAGGTGAACAAGGGAATTCTCATGGCCGTCGTTGAAAGCGTTGGCAATAATAACTTTGCCGTTTCCGTACGTGTAGAAGTTTATGGAACGCGCTGGAATGACACCAACAAGGGTTGGTCCGAGTCCTTTGAAAAGTGCGCGTGGGGATTCGTCTCGGTAGATATCACTGTCGGAGCAAGTATGAGGTGGCGAAATGCGAGTGATTGGAAGCTTACGAACCGTAGGATATGCCCTGTCTCAACAAAGTTCCAGAGGAGTCCACCGTGCCTGGGAGCGTGGAGTATGGCACTTCCAGAACCATTGCTCATTACGCCGACAGGCGGCGTGTCCTTCCCGAAAAAGACTGGACTGCAGACGCGTCTTGACGACGTCAAAAGGGCTTGTCACGATCGCGCCGCACATTCCCCCAAGACTACAAGGTCTGTCAGCATCCAAAGTGTTCCAAATACTTCAGGACGCACCCTCCAGCCACAAAGTGCCGCCAGGACTTTGCTGGGAGAAGACCCGTATTCGACGTCGCAGTGGTTCCATCCGACATTGTTCTACGTTGAGTTTTCCGTGGAATTTTTGGGGATTTTGTGGCCGGGGCTAGTGACGGTGTCGGCCAGAGGAGAAATGATTTCAGCGTGAAATGACGAGTGCCGGAATTTTTTCCCCACGTCACGTGAGAAAAAAATCAAAAATGATAATTTCCAAAGATAACGCGTTGGCTAAGTCCGATGTCATGTTCCAGCTCTCTATAATCAAGGTGAGTGACACTGTCCACAGTAATGGCGTTGCTAACCAGGCTTTCCTCAGGATACAGTGGCAGTTCAGCCATCTCAGTTTGAGACGCCTGTAGATGAGGCTATAATCACAGAAATCAACAAAAAATACGCCAATCGTGTTCTCCACGACATTGGACTCTGTATTTGCGTCTTTGACCTCAGCCAGGTCGGCGAAGGCAAAGTGCGCTACGGTGATGGCTGTCTTTGGTATAAGGGTGCGCCCCCCTTAACTTATGTGTCGAAGGCATGGCTGAATACTGATGCAAGGCAGTCGTGTTCCGCATGGTGGTCTTCAGGCCATTCATATCCGAGGTTATCCTTGCCAAGGTTAAATCGTCAGATGAGGACGGCATACGACGTCTGCACATGTTCAATTAATACTCCTAATTGACACTCATGTTCCCCTTCCTCCCACAGTGACCATGGGCTTCTTCGACGACATGTACATTCCAGCTGTATATCTGCCACAGCCAACAACATTGTACGTACACACTTTCGTTAGGGGGGCTCCAATACCTCTGATTTGGGACTCTACCACACAAGTGACCCGAACGAGCGCGCACACTTCTGGCTCCCCGATACGGAGGCGACTACATCGCAACAGCTACTTGATTCCCCTGTGGCGGAACGAATGTATATCGACCAAGGCGAAGCACTGCGGGTTCGTGTTGAGGCTGAGGACTTCTATGACGATGAACCCGGACCTCCCAAAATGGCTGAAGGAGTACAAGTCATGCGGGAACCCAAAAGAGCACCTTACAACATCATTGTTCGTGATTCTGATCTCTTCCATTCAGTGTCCTTACCCTTCTTTCAGTGTTCAATAGCGGAACAAGGTCTTGGTCCGATCGCATGGTGGTCAAATGCACAGCAGGATGATGATGCAATGGACCAAGGCTAGGGATCAGAGGATTCTTCCTAATATATATCCCACAGAAGATGTACCACACCTTGGTGCGGATCTGCGCTGAACGTGGCTCTTCCATGGTGTCTAGACTTTGACCAGCATATGAAACCCTCCGTAGATATCCGCTACCTTCGGCACAACACTTCTGAAGTTTCTCTAACGAACGATTCTTACCCGCTCATGCTCCACTGACACCCATTTCACCGAACTTCCAGCTGAATGATTATCTCCGAATGTTAATCGCGCACTCATTCGTACACAGATGCCAACAGACCGAAAGTGTCTAAAACGACCCAAAGAGCAGAAGCTCCACTTCGCCATACCACTCAAGACTTCACATTAAATCACCTGACGGGGCGATACCAGCATGAGGCAGCGGATATACCGCATACCTTTTCCCTTTATGCGGATCACCACATGCCGTGCATTCAGCTTTTAGTCAACCGGGAGCATACTCATTCACCCCTGCGGCCACGCTGTTACACGTTCAATTCAAGACGGTGAGGCAAACGATACTAACTTCACGAAATGGGTCCGATTACGGAGCTCTGAGGAGCGAGATATATCGCAGTCCGCGAAAGACAGACTCCTCGGCTGGTGCCGCCGGCGACTGAGCTCTATCCTCTGCGGCCGGTATCCTTACCTCGTCAAGGATATATGGTGTTCGTGCAGACTCCCCCCGTCGAATTTGAGTCGAACAGTGGAGGACTCCCGCCTTACACCGACACCGACACCGACCCGCGCTCTTACAGGGACCCCCCAGCCTTCTTGTCCTCAGGATCAACCATCTCAAACAGACGGACGGATCAACATATGCTATATCTATAGCCTTTTGCTATAAAAAGCTTTTTGACAATCCCGGACATTCAGACCCGCCTACGCGGACTTTCATTTGTACTTCCTTCACCGTTATTACGTCCAAACTGTCGCTCTAGCCTGTGATAGCACTTTCTTGCTGTCGATCATGGTACGGATTGAGCAAATGGAGTTCCTTTAATGGTCGGTATGTAGGAGTACAAGTAGTAGAAAATCAGAAAGTCGATGGTATTGTACATGTTGCAGTAGACAATAAGTTATAGTCCAGAGCGCTGAGGTATCAATGGTGGAATGCATGGATATGAAAGGTCAGATGTTGGCATGAGGGTGTAGAAGTGGGGGGGGGGGGGTAGTATGAAGAGGCGAAGAACCCCAAAAGCCTAAAAAGCGCTCGGCTCCGAGTTCATCAAAGGTTGTCGCAGTGTGAAGGGGTGAAAGCGATCCTCCTCAGTGATCGCGATGCGTAGGTGCAGGATCAACAGCAATATCCGCCTGGCAGACCCCATCGCCGAAACTGTACAGCGCAACGAGGTATAGCTGGTCGAAGGAGATGGCATCTGAACCAATACGCCAGTTGGGTGCTGCTGATGAGGCATTTTCGGCTTTCTGTTGGGAGGGGTTTGCATGAGAACATGGAGGGTCGAGGGCTTTCGAAACTTACCTCGTAGAATTTACGGAATTGTTTGGCAATGAGGGCACCAAGTTGGCCCTTGGTTGTTGTTCGTGATACGGAGAAGGTAAAAGAAGCATCGAGGTGCTCATAGCCCAACCACTGGAAGCCAGGGGGGTCAATTCAAGAGCGGTCTCATTAGGAGTAGGAGAACCTTACCATAATCCGTAGATCCATCCTCTGAATACCAGCGGTTGCCAGCACTGGTTCATTAGCTCCAGCAATGAGCTGGTTGAGCGCGTTCTGGCTCTTGACAGAAAACTCCCTCAAAGCAATGCCTTGCCTCGCCTGGGAGAAATAGTCGAATGAGATAGGCGAGAATACTGAGGCGTCGACGTTCTTGCAAGCCCTTTGAGGAACCCGATGGCGGCTGGGAGAAGTAAACTGGGAGGGCGGGGGCATGGGCGTCAGAGCGCCAGCGAGGGAGGAGTAGGTCGAGATTTGAGAGGGATGGATGAGCGTGTGAATGCTACCGGTGTAGTAATCCGCCATTGTTCTTCGTTGATTATGAAGTTGTCTGAGTGAAGTGTTTAGTGTAGTAGTTGTGAACTCGCAGTGAAGTTCTGTGGTGAGGAGCCTAGGCGGTGAGCGTAAGGATTATATATACCTATGAATGGAGACCTTGACCCCCCCGTACTGTGATCACAACATTCGACGTTCTTCACAGTATCACAGAGGCGTTTGTGATATCACAACTCATTCAGACCTTCACAGCCCAAAAAGGAAGGTCTGGAGGAGGTTTGATCACGGCCGTGACGAGTCGTCTCTTTCTTCTATCACACCTCCGCCTCATTGAATCGCTCTGGTAAGCGCACTGATCACTTGACATCTGAAGACAGCATAGCACTTGAAAGGGCCGATTGTGATAAGGTCCCTCTTCAGCACTCACTGATAGAAGAGGAATGAGGACAAAAATAGCGTTCAACGCGGCCGCTTTGGACTACCTGGGGTGTTTTGGGACAACCTGGAATGCAGCCGATTAAATGCCTCCAGCACAGGGAACGTGGCCGGTGTGATGACTTTGATCTGATGAAAGTGGTGATATCGGTGTCTTGCACCTTTTGTGATGGGTCCTGGCTACGGTTGTCAATGACTGAGGGAAGAAAAGGGAGCACAAGGAGACAGAAATTTCCCCCCGAAGCTGGATGGGATCACCAGTGTTTCAGACAGAAAATGCTTCAATGCTTCGACCGAGCGCCAAATTGCAGCCAAGTGTTCAGGGACGACGGTGTATGTGACCTAAATCTTGTCACGCTTCTTTGTTGTCCAGAATGTATGATTCTAGAAATCATTGTGGGATATTGACCTCCATTCTCGAAGGCAACTACTGGCTAGAACTACACTCCGGCGAGATGACTTACCGGTAGTGTTGCCTCCTTGTAGAATACGAGAAACCAAGGCGACTAGATGATCGGATAATAAATCAGCATATGTAGGCAACCAATATACATTCGTTATGGCATGCCTCTGCTGACGCGACGACCGCGGCGACCGCAAGCGCTCCATTTTCACCGATTGCTCAAGCCGACCAGACCATTGGAGGATCAATCCAGACATTAACAATACAATGACAATAATGAAAAGAAAACCCGGAGAGTGGCCTTGATTACGTGCAAACTGCCAATAATACTGGGGCGCAAATTAAGACAGACAATCTCGATGATCTGAAGAGACGCAAGCCATGAGGTGGGGATGGAATTGTGATGGCGGAGAGGGTCTATAATTATCTTATCACGTCACGTGATGAGATTTTACGAGAAAGGTCCTCATTGCACCCAAACGTGTCTGAATGGCCTATGCAGCATGGGTCGAGTTCACAAGGCTAACTATGTTCGCTATTTCATGTTACAAATTTTATAGACCCTCTTTCTGAAAACAGTGCACTAAAACGCGAGAAAACAAATGAACGAGAGCATGGGGAGTAATGGGATAGCAGAATGCAGAATAAATTATATGCAATGGGAGGTGGGACGGAGAAAATGCGAAAAACGGTCTTAAAAGTCGACGGCAATATCGGCTTGCCAAATATCGCCCCCAAGACTATAAAGGGCGACTAGGATGATCTTATCAAATTCCACCCCTCCGTTTCCTATTTTCCATTCAGGGCATGTTGTTGATGAAGACATGGCTTTCTGAGATAAAATTAGGCATATGAAATCCACTAAGGGGGGAGAGACTAACCTCAACGAACCGCCAGAAGTGCATCGCAATACTGGCACCCAGCTGGATGCGTGTCATGGAAGAACTTGCTGGTGTGCTGAATGACCAGTTCAAGTGTTCATAGCCAGGCCACTGATCGAGCCAATGAGTATAGGCATCTGAGGTTGCAGATTTGTTACTCACCATGATTCGGAGGTTGATTTGCTGAACCCCGGCGCCTGTCAAAACGAGGTCGTTGCCTCCGGCGACCATCTGGACCAACGCATTCGCGCTACGAGCGCTGAAATCGACGACCGACACTCCCTGCTGAGAGTACCCGATATAATCAAACGAGATAGGGTGCGTCACTGGGTTACCGGCAGCCTTGGCAACGGGCTGAGGGACCCTGCGGCGTCGGGGGTTGGCAAATTGGGAAGGTGGCGGGGAGAGAGCGCCGGATAATGATGAGTAGCCGGACATCTGAGAAGGGAAGACGGGAGTGTGGATAGGGCTGTGGTAGCGGGACATCTCGATATTGATAGGCGTTTAGAGTTTTAAGTTTGGATAGATGATCTGGCTGTCTTGTTGAAGCTCGGAGGACTCAAGAGGTCGTCTGTTGCTGGTCCTCTTCGACCATCTCATCTTTGTTTAAATACGACGTCGCACTCTGTTGCATGTTCTCTACCTTCAACTCGACTTCACAAAGAGTAGGGACACCCTCGCTCACTCTCGTAGCCAGCCTCGACGAGGATCACTTAGAACGTCGGGTGATTGACCAAGGAATGCGCCTCAAGCCCTCAGTCAAATCACATTCCAGAAGTAGTAATTGTATGGTTCAGTCCCTGAACGAGCTGGCCAGGCCGGCCAGGGACACGACCCGTGGGGCCTGGGGAGCAAAGATGTGATATCAAGGCAACGCTTCCGAAATCAGGGGCAAACCTGCCTCGAGGTCGAGGACCATTACCACACGTCCCAATCACTGAGTCTATCTAATAGAATGTTCCACTGGTACAGTGGCTAGGGCCTATTATCCATGTGATCACAGTGTCGGGGGATGATTGTGGATGCCCACGCCATGGGTACTGATCTTCTGTCGTAGCACTATAAAATGGTGCTTGTGTCTTGGGTGTCCAAGGTTCGGGATAATGACAAGGCGTGACGATGTAGTCTTCGTAGTAGTCAAATCCAACGAAAAGCATGTTTTTTTCTGCCGCATGATAACGAAAAAAAAATTGCGATTTGTTTAAGATGATACTTCTGACACTCTCTGCTGGTTTAGACACCGGATGGATTGTTAAACATTACGATGATCCGCGATCATGATTGTAACAACGGAATGTATTGCCAACTGTGCCACTTATCATGTGGGGAGGGATGATAATCACATCCCATCAATCACACGATGGTTAAATCCGAGTCTGTCTCCGGCAATTTGACTGGCTCGCCTCCGGTATTCAAAGGGTTGCTTGCGATCCAACGGGTGATTCTACCCCAGTTAGGAAAGCGCCGGCTCGTTTTACAAATGTGATGTGATTGAGTACTAACGCCCTTGGTTGACATCACAATATGGTAAATCACATTGGACCCTCAGCGTCGCGCTCCTCCCCGCCATTCCTCACAGTACGCGTACAAGTGAAGAAGTACAAACACAGTACGAGCACACACCATGTCGACGAAGAACTCTGGGACGTCTATAAATCATGGGCAAACTACGGCTCGAATCATCAACACCTTCGAGTCCTCTTGAGTCTTCAGCTTCAGCGAGCAGATCATCACAACAATCCGCAAAGTCTAATACTCTATACTCCAACTGCGATCAACCATGTCTCGCTACCACAACCCCATTCACGCCCCTGTCTTCCCCTCCCAGATCTCATCCTACTCCTCTCTATCTGGCGCCCTTGCACCGCCACCCTCCCAATTCAGTTCTTCCCGCCGCCGCCGTGTCCCCCAGAATGTCTGCAAGACCTCGAGCGGACCAGGTTTGTGGTCCGATCGGGTTTGACTATATCGGACAGGCAGGCCAGGGAGTATCACTTCGCCGACTTCAGTGCGAGATCCCAGAATGCCATTGGACAGATGGTTGCCGGTGCGAACGACCAAGTACTGGCGGGCACCGGAGTGACGAAGATGCACCTGCGGATCATGGTAGTGTCCTATTTTTATATTCCGCTGCCGATCGTGAATTGACTGTGATTTAATATTTAATAGTGGACTGGATATGAGCATCTGAACTTTGTGCAGAGTATGCCTGTGAGCTCTGCGATGTCCCGAGGTCAACTTGGGGCAGGAATTGCGATGCAATTTTGGTCATTTGTCGCAGTAAGTCTACAAACTATAGTGATTAGTAGTCTTGGCCCTGACACACCTCCTCTAGCAAGCTGAAAAGTCGTCGACAACGAACCCTCAATGGCAAATTAACCAAAAGACTATCCCAGTTCGAAAAGGTCTCTCTCGTCGCTTTGTATAGCATCGGTGATGGCATCTGGCAAGCGGACGTTGCTGTCGACTTCTGAATAGATCTGAATCCTCTTCAATCGCTTTCCTTTGCATTCTCCATCTGTTCATTGTTTCATTTTCTGCCTTGCATTGTACAACACCCTTCATCTCCATGCACGCCATCATATGTTCAACACTTCTAGGTCTTATGCACATTCCCATATGACTTATGCCTGTACCTTTCATATACCCTTGACGGATATACCCCATCTTGTTCTAACTTCGCTCCGGTATTCATCAGAGCGCTCATTAATACCCATCCAACAACGACAAATGAGATGAGTTAATTCCGTTAGGACACCCAAGCCAGTTTGAATTATCGGTGCGCTTCAGAGCTGGACCTATAACGACCAACAAGTACAAGAACCAAGCCCCTCAATAAATACTTATTAAGTGAATATGTACAAACCCCGCCCTACATCCCAAGAAGCCAAGAGGGATTTTACGACTCAAACAGCCCCGATGATGGAGGTATCATGGGATGTCATGGAACTTGACATCTTCCTCACGAGCGCCTGCTTGAGTTTAGAAGATACTGGAGCAAGATCGGGGAAGGGTTACACTACGCCATCCCCAGCTCGCCCTTTTTCTCCTCCAAAGCCCGTGTATCATTCGTACGATCATCCGCTTCGCATTCACGCGCCAAATCGGTACTAAATTCTTTCGTCGTATCCACCTTGATCGAAATGTCCGCAGGGCGCTGGAATAGGGTGAGAAATCTTACCATCCTATCCAAAAAAAAAAGTTCAAAAACACAGGGAGATGGAAAATCGAAAGATGAGACAATTAACGGGAAGGAGAGTGCTTACTTTGGTGTTCATGCCTAGCCTCCCGGACCGAGATAAATCATGAAGGGAGAAGGAGAGACCTGAACTGGTGTTCTCAATGGCTTCAGGCCGCCGCACGAATCTTCTTCCGTGCATTAAGCGTGGCCAGGAGAGAGTTGGAATAGACTAGACGCAGAAAGATGGAAGATAAAAGCTCAGAGGCGTACTATGTCCGTAGCCGTGATGTACTCACGCCGCCCAATGCAGAAGAAAAACATGATATAAAAGAACGTGTTTTCTGCTACGAGGATCTGTCCGAGGATTAGCAGTGCATAGTGTCGCGAACGGCGGTCAGCGTCCTCACAGATACCAGCGACGCGACGGCACACAGACTAAGGGCGAGACGACTGAGTGGTGATAGGAGCATAATGCAAACTTAGAATAACCTTGTCAGAAGGCCGGTGTTGACCGAGTACATAATCTAGGTGACCGGAATAACCGCAGTCAATCATGGGAGGGTTAAGGTAGGTTTACGTCGGGTACTCACCAACTTCTTGATCATCGTGTCCGATCTACGGGTAGCGTACATTTCAATTCTGGGAGTCATCGGAGAGATACAACACACCTCTGGAAGCCCGTCCGTGATCGGTGGAGAAGTACACAAAGGCTACCAGCAATAAGCAGATCGGCGGCAGCGGCGAGTACATTCACGGTGATAGAAAGGCCCTACAAGGGTATCAATGTAAAGCCAGGACGTTGTGCCATTGAGAACTGAACAACCTTGAGTCGAGTGAGTTCCACATATGTCTTGAGACGAAGACTGAAACCCAAGTTTGTGTGAGTAAGGCACATAATCTGACCGCAGGACTCACGAGAGGGTAGTAAATGCTATCGGGTGGACGCATCGTAAATGTGGTGAAAAAATGCTTGCGTATGATGAACGTACCGACGACGGAGCCTATTTAAGGGCATTCAGTGGGCGCAGGTCTGATGGACGGGGGAATCTGATGAACATACCGAATTCGGCAACGACAAGAAAAGCCTAATTCAGGTGGTAAGTGGTACAATCGTTGTACAAGACTTGGGGACTAACGGAAATTCCGGTCAACCACACTTTACGATTGCTCACTAATTGTGGTAAGTTGTTGTCATTTCTTGATAGCGGAGACATACTTACGTCTCCAGATCCGCATCGTCAGGAAACTACGAGAAAATAAATGTCGAATCCCACCACAGACAGAGATGATTTACCTTTGAACTAGAAGGGCAGTGAGTCCCTGCAAAAATGTGAAACTCATACCTGGCGTCATCAGTTAACCCCACTCACATTGAATAGTATCTCTACCTTCTCCCTAGGTCAGAAATTTAATAAACGCGATAGAAATCCATGGAGAATTACCAAAAGACTCCTTAATTTCGGATAAGCGATATACCATGACATAGGAAAGAGAAACAATACCAAATCAACCGTTCGAGCACCTCAGGTTGTCCGTAATTCGCGACGAGATAAAAGTATACTACCCAATCATCAGCGATCACCAACAACGATTAATGACACAAAGAATAACCGCTATGCGTAATGAGAGCCTGGTGGACAGTCTCAAAAAGCATGACTAGTCCCACCTAATTTGGAAGCACTCAGAGACGAAGACAATTTTGTAGCTTTAAGGACATACCAAGAGCTTGACAGGCCAAGTATCCGTCTGGTGCGTATAGTAGTAGTAGCCTTGCAACACGGTTACTGTAGGTTTTTGAGAGGCAGGCGACTTTGATGAGGTGTGAAGTAATACCTCCGTACAACCTAAGAACGGAAATGATGAGGTTGGCACCAATTATAATTGCGAAAGACGTACACCCCAGCTACAACTACGCCAATGAACGCGGCCCCCATCCTATCACAATCTTAGACCTAAATGGAGTTAGAATTGTGACAGTACATACGTGTTACCCAGGTCGTATGCAGTCATCGTCGGGTAGGGGTCAAGGAACAACAGCAAAGAGGAGAACAAAGCAAATAAGAGAAAGCAAATAAGTGCGCCCAGTTGTAAAATGAAGGAAACGGAGTTGGGGAAACGCAGAAGATATCGCGCCTTATTTATGAAGGCTGTTTCGTGTAAAGAAAATCTGCGGTGACAGAGGTGCGAACAGTGTGGCAATAAGCTCGAGCTTCGAGGAAGCTGGGATTTCCGCGAAAAGCCTCACCGGTGGGGAAGGTTGTCGCCGGAGGATTTCGAGAATTGGTTGCTCATTGTGGTGCCTCGATGATACCAAAAGCTTTTTTCCTGTTGTGCCCGTTCTACCACCTGTCATCAACCCATTTTTTGCTCCCAAAAGAGAGTGACTGTTATATCCAACCGATTGTCTATAGAGTTTTTTTTGGTGGCACCGATTTTCTTTTGAGTAAGAAAGTCCCGTCCTGCGCCACGGAAGAAGCGTGCGGGTTGGAACTCGCGCCAACCCCTTCGATTTAACTGGAGCATCTTGAGAATCCAGACTGGCGTTACCTATATAATTTTTGGAGACCGTGATCCAGAGACTGAAGTACTGAAACATCTCCTGTCACTTGAATTAAAACCCTCTCGAAATTAAAAATATCAGGACAATCAATTGAGCCCGCACGTGATCTTGCGTCAACAGGGCGCTAAGTTCACATTCACCTCTCAGTTCGTTCTTGCCCTGCGCACCCTTCAGTCGGCCTGGCGTGCAAGTTGGGTCGCATTTCTTACAGATTTTTTCCGTCCATCCTTTCGATGGTCGAATAACCCGTGAAGATTCTTCAACATTTGGACAAATCCTGGTTTTCGAGAAGTTACGTAGCTTCGATAATCGGCCGAAAGAAACTTTGCTTCCCTCTTCCAATGGAACGCGTTCTCAAAAGATCTTGAGCCAAGCGTTCTATTGCTTCACTTCCACCCTTGGCTGATTTTCGGGGACTTAACTTTAAGAGACACTCAGTCCACCCTACTTTTGTTGCCACCCGTTAATGCGTTGACACTGGTAGGTTTATCCATGAGAAGATTATGCTTCGATTTAGAGGTGGAAACTTGGCATATCCGCCATGCCCAAGGACAACTTGAACTAACAACGGACTTTACTCTATGTCAATTCTAGGTTTCTCAATATCCCATACTACGTCCAAATGCCTAAACATTCAACGCTACGGTAACATTGTGGTGCTTGCGAACACCCCTCATCAGGGTGCAGACCGCTTCTCGTGACGCAATAATAGCATCAATACCATCCACCCACTAAAATAGTCACTGCACCATGCACCACCCTCAGTGGACTCGGTTTTGTAAATATTAACGTATAGGCAATCTCTATTTTATTTGACGGGCACCACCACAATCATTCTGCATTCCATAGCTACAACGCACACACCGGAGTGCGCCTCAAATTATGAGAAAGGCGCAGACACCCAACACAGAGCATCTTCCCTGGAGAGCTCTCATTCGACGTTGTCTCCTCAACAAACATGCACCCCCCACAGTACAACTCCTCCAGCTTCAGGCCACCCTCCTCCACTGCACTTTACATGGAAATGGAAACCAGTCATCCTCTACATAACATTCCTTGCATTCTGCAATCTAATCATTCCTATATTGCTGTTCTATCCGCTGAAGAACTGTGAGAAGTCTCCCAGAGTCGACCCTGTTCTTTCTGTCCTCACAGATACTTTACCAGTCACAAAATTGAATACGCGGGAAATCGTTGGAATCGCTTCAGCGGGGTTGGGGATTTCCTCATGTATCGATTCACCCCTACGGTTATGGCGTCGTAAGTGGCTAGTGTTCACGCCATTACTTTTCTCAACTCTTCTTTGTCACAGTCATCCGCCACAGACAAACATATGGTCCATTAGGTAGTGATGTGTGGTGGCACTGCGACTTCGTGATGTGGACATATACCTTCGCCCTCCTGGTTTTCGCTATTCCACTTGCTATAGCGCCGTCCACGCAGTTATAGTGCGTAGTTTCTCCAAGTTCGCACATGCATCAGCTACTCACACTTTCGAATATCCTCAGTGACTTCTTCCTCACTTCAACTATTCTTCTCGTCGGTCCATTCGGAGTTGTCTTTCTTTTCTCGCTGTTCAGACCCAAGCTCTTTGGTCGATGTTCCTCTGACCCTGCTGGTGCCAAGATGAAGCCGGCAATCTACTATTTCTTTGAAGACCTGGGAAGTGTAGATTTCAAACTTGGCCGAACCTTCAGACGAAAAATCAACGAGCGGTCAGTATTACTTTTCGTTTGATAACCGATTTCACAGTAATAACCGCAGAACAGATGGGACGCGTCCCCGCCTTTCCAAAAGATGGTCACACAACTGACGCTTGGTTGGGTCCTCTCAATCGTCTTCTATTGTGCCATCATAGCTGCTGTGACCTGGACTACTGACCTGAGCTTCGCGTTCGGTTGGGTCCTTGGTCAGTTCTTCATTTGGTTAATCGTAAGCATCATTGGGAGCTTTATTTGGACGAAATGGTCACTGGAGGTGGAGGGGCAGTGGTGGGCGTCTCGTGGACATGACGTCGAGTGTCACTTGGAGAAAACTGGCGTCACTTGCCAACAGGGTCATCCAAACGCGCCCATTACAAGCGTCCGTACATTCTGCAACATAGTCCGCCTGTGTAGATGGGGGCCTCATTCCGTACCTGAATTCAACCTTACAACGAACTTTCAAATAGGCGTAATAAAGTCCATTATACATGAGTCCCGATTACAACATATCGCAAGGACCTAAATTAAGTGCACGAGACAATGCAACGAGGAACTACGACACTTTTAGCACCCACCCACGTCACTCACTCTTCATCCTCAAACCGCAGGACCTGTGCGTCCTCATCAATAGGAACATTCCGATACCCTCTCCTTCCTCTGAAGCCACTTCTATTGAAACGCGAGGAAATCCATTCGAAAGCGATACGAGAAATGCCGACAAGGAACCATGGGACTGACGCAAGAGTATCGAGAGCGCGATGGAAGGCGTTGTCCGATCTTGAAAAACCGTCTCCCGGTAGTCGAATCATGCTGCAGAACTTTAGAAATGATTAAGATACTAGATTAATAGTGACATACCCTTTGGCAAGACCGCTTCTGCGATAGTAGTAATAGCCCACCAACGCCGTGAAACCAAATGGTATTAGGAGCATGAAGAGCCAGAATAATGCGCCCTTAGACTTGAATCCTGGACACACATGTTGTTTTCCGCGGTCAGGACGGTAGTCGCCTTCACAGCTCGAATAGGGTATTAATCGGTACGCGGTCCGCTCATACCAATAATCTTCACCATTCTGGCATGAGTTGTCGTCTGGAAGAGGCTGGGTGCCGGGAACAAGGACACACTCTCCTGCAGCGTTACGGACATGGTTGAATTCGCTAGGGGGAGAAATCAATATGAGGAAGTGAAGCGATGAAGACGCCGACGGACCATTCAAAGTCTGCCACAGAACAAGGACAGCTTTCAGTTTTCTCGGGTAGCTTGGGTTTTTTGCCAACTATGCAATTGGCTTCACGTTTTCGGCGATGGTACAGGGTCTAGAAAACGATAAACACCGTATTCACAAACTTATTGGTTGGAACTCACCTGTCGGCCAAACAAACAGCGTTCCTCTCTCTCGATGCTGGGACCCCAAAGTTCAAAGTCGTCGTGATTCGGATCTTCACTATCCAATACACCTGTAGCTAGCTCAATTATCCACATAAGACGCAGAACAAGAGCTGAAACTCACATTCCTTCAAGGTGAGCGCCGAGAAATCGATGTGTACCGCAACTGCTCCAGTGTTCCTCATCTGCTTACCAAAGAGGATGAACCGCCTGCTGTCATCCTCGGGTACCGTCACGATCGAGTCCACGCGGATCTTTTCATCAGAGAATCGATATTCCCTCCAAGTCAAACCCTCGTCCGTACTGAACAATACATGGTCCGTTGGTCCCTCATCATTAACGATAACCAAAATTGATCCGGAGTCACCGAATTCCCACATGTGGGCGTCCTTGTGAATTTCTTCCCAAGTAAATCCAGCATCGCGACTGAGGAAGGTATCGCAATCTTTGTACGGCTTCAATGTCTCTCCGACATTCCCTACCGCCATCAAAAGACCGACGATACCAGTGCTGCTGTACGTTGCTCGGGGGTCCCTGCGCTCGGTGTATCCATGGATGTGCAGAGCGCATTTCTATTGCGCCTTCAGCTTAAGCGTGGAATGAACTGGTTGAATACAATACCGTCCCCTGGCACTCATAATCCCTACCCAACGAATCCTTCTTTGGCGGGTTCAATGGCTTCCAGGTTCCACCTGACCAATCTATGAACATTTGGCGTAACGTGACGAAAATGGCCGCTCACCGTCATTGTGAGTGATTCTCGACTGCAGCCTCTTCGTTTTCGTAACCGTTGCTTCATCAGGATCGGCCACAACATTAATGAGTGCTATGCCGTCCAGACCAATAACCTTCTCAAAGTCTACGAATCCATCTTCATTCCGGTTGACATTTTCGGCTGACAGGCCAAAATATGTTCCGTTCCAGTTAGACTTGAGGATGTTACCCCAGTAGGGCCCCAATGGTGGCTCCGACATTGTCATGTGCAGGAAAAGCGAGCCGGTGTTGGATTGGAGGATAGTATAGGCCTGAATGATATTGAGTTTAGGAACTAGCGAGGAGAGGCTGAGGGTAGCGTACATGGGCAGTGGGGTGCATACTTGGAGGGAATTGTCCACCAGCGAACTTATACCCGTCAAGCGAAACTTGGAGCTCTAGCGCACGTTTCTCCGGGAGAAGCTGTGCCATAGATTAATTTCGGTTCATATCAGGAAGAGCATCAACACACACCTCAGCAACAACCAAAAACTCGGAGAATTTAGCAAACCCAACAACGTTATCGAACAACGTCTTCTGCCTCTCATAATACGAAGGACCAGCAATCAGTTCCAAATGATTGTCGAGTCCAATGTGCCTCTGCGATCCCTTCTTGTCCTTCCACGATTCACAAATGATCTCCGTCGGATCTGCATCCAGATGTGCATCTCTCGCCCAGGCGCAATTCTTGACATAGTTATCAATTAACTCCCACTTCCTCCCGTTATCCAATGAATACTTCGCTTGTGCGTGACAATTCGGTCCATCGTTTGCACAATCAACATTCCCAATCCAAATAATCCTATCGGATTCTGTAGGGTGGAATGCGAGAACTTGGGCGCTAAATGTATTAGGTGGGGAAGGTGCCTTGCGGTCATGCCATGATTGACCGGTGTTAGTGGTGTAAAAGAATTCCTCTGTGTCGGTGATGAGGTATGCGCGGTCCGGTGCGAATTTGTGGTGATAGAAAGCGAGAATGCGTTTATCAGCGAAGAGTTGTTGCCAGGTATAGCCTTCATTGCTAGATTGCCAGACGGTTGCATCGCGAAGTCGGACAAGGACAGTCTGAGCTGTGGAATGAGACACGGAAATAAGGGTTGGGTGGAGGTGACGTGACTTACAGTCGATCCGTTGAAATACGCGTGTTGGACGATTTCGGATTTGAATTCGAGCTATAGGAGAGTCAGGGTAGAAAGGATCGTAGATACGAAATCACATACGGTCTGATGGACAACTTGACCCTCTGCAGGTTGAGCTAAAAGGTCGGGGCGAGTTAGCTACTGTCCAAAAACCAGCGCCAAGAGGCGACTCACCTTTCGAACAGGGCTTCTCCACAGGTTTATCTTTCTCAACACCCCCTACACAGGTATTCCCTGGAATCTTGCGATAACCAGAGGAGCCCTCATATGTCCCGTCCACGGTCTTACAGATACCGGCAGGGATAGGTTCGGGACCAGCAGCTACACACTGGCCGTCCTGAAGGATGAAGTTATAATCACTGCTCGAGCATTAGCGTCTGGCCTATCGAAGAGCCCTCACGGGATGTACGCACCATTCATAGTCATCGTTCGTACATTCACAGTTGTCTTCATGCTCAACAGGATCCATGTATTTCTCACCAACGTAACAGTCAACATCGGCCTTGCGACGTTTGTACCATTGCTGATGGTCACTTAGTCCTGCGCGCGGGAAAGAATAACGGGTATAACACGCACTTTATGGCCCATAATACATTCCGAATCGCCGGCCCTAGCGTACCAACGCTCAAAGTCTGCTTCCTCACACTTCCTCTTCCTTGTGGGTGAAAAATCGAGATAGATGACGACAACACTTTTGATTTCCGATGTTTGCTCCTTTCTAGGAACTTGGCCGAGGAGTAGGAACTTTTGCGTGGTCGAGTCCGGGAGTGTGAGGAATGCACGAGCGCGGACCTTAATCCCCAGTTTGTACGTTTTCCTATTTGCAAAGGATAAGAATGTTATCAAGAACAGCTAGGTATGGCGCACCAAGTTTTTCCAAGATCCAATGAATACCGCACAACGTCCGTGAGGTCCTCGTCGTTCACCACAATCAAAATACTGCCCTGATC
The DNA here is from genome assembly GCA_025093985.1 of Calvatia gigantea. Taxonomy (NCBI): domain Eukaryota; kingdom Fungi; phylum Basidiomycota; class Agaricomycetes; order Agaricales; family Lycoperdaceae; genus Calvatia; species Calvatia gigantea. The sequence continues at coordinate 2,865,883 of JACAAK010000005.1, read as the reverse complement.
ACCAAACTCGTATTGATGCGCATCTTTTCGGACCATCTTCCATGTCTGTCCACCATCGATACTGAGGAACGTATCGCTATCTTCGTACGACTTCAAATGGGGTCCAATTGATCCGACGCCCATCGCGAAGCCAGGTGCGGGCGACGAAAATATGCGGCCAAAGTTGTGTGGAGTGGTGACGGAGTGAAGGTGGAGCGAGCAGGATTCGACATCGGCGGGATCACAGTGAATTCGCTTGCCCTCACTGTCCTCCGATGGGGGTTTGATATAAGACCAAGATCGGCCATCGTTATAGGTGATTTGCGTCTTGAGAAGCTTGTGCGCCCTTCGCGTTTCGACATCCTTAGCGTTTAGCGACAGTATTGGCCAGACCAACCCCCTCGATGCCGTACAATTGCTCATAATCCACAAAGCCGTTCTCGTTCCGATTAGTATCCTTCAAACTCTCCACGAAGAACGTTCCGTTGGAATTACTGACGAACAAGGTGCCAATAGTAAAGCCCTCGTGCAGCAGAACGTCAACGCCCAAGGAGTGAGTCGTGCCTTCAACGATGGTATAAGCGTTCTCGCGCAGCTTGGCAGAAGAGGCATGAGGGAACTGCGCTTTAGCCCAGTCCTTCGTGTCGACTGTCACATAGAGTAACATCTCCCCATCTGACGCCTCTGAGAAATCTTTCAGTGCTACCACGGCGAATTTGGATACAATGGCGAGGGCGAGAACACCTCTGGAGTTTTTGCCAATGCCTAAATCCTCGATCTTCTTGTCTTGCTGGAAGAAGTCAGGTACTGGAGTAAAGGCGGCTTGCTTCGAGGGTCTGCCTGCCATTAGAGGAAGGTGCATCAAAAGCCACGCAATATATCAGGTCGGCATGGGAGTCATGTTTAAAGTCTTTACTGCTATGCGCGAATTGGCATCGAGAGGTTTCTGACAACAATTTCTTGGGCGCGCTGGTGAAACTATCTTGTGTGTAATAAGTCTGTAGATGAAGGCTTAGGTTCCTTGGCCTGACCGACGAATATGAAGTAGTACATACCTCGTCGTGGCAAACAAGACTCCAACCAACTCGCTCGCACGCGGTTCCTTGATAAAGAATGTAGCCATGCTTTTGAGTGTCTGAATGAAATGAGAGAGGCCGTTGGACGCGCGATGGAGGAATGGGCGTGTCGAAGTCCCGCCACGTTTTCCCTCTGTCTTCTGTACGGTAATGCTTCGTGTTGTCGGTTAATACGAAAGCCTATCATCGCAATCAGTAATTAATACCGGTGGGAGATAGAAGCAACATACAACACGGTTGTTAAAGGGGTGTTCGATGACCATTGCTGCCTTGCCAGACGGTATCCCATTGGCCTTGCTCCATGACTTGCCTTCGTCTTGAGACACATAGACATCGCCGTCGAGTACATCATGGTATATCGCAGACTAAAGCATCGTCAGCCAGGATATTCCTCCGAACAATAAGCCATACATACGTCGGTATCGTCGAAGAAGAATATGCGCGCGGGTAGATTATTGAAGGATGTAATTTCGTGTTTTGGGTCGTCCTGGCAGACTACGAAACCAGCTAGCGCCAGCAGAGCCAGCCACAGCGCATAGCAGCACCGTATCGTGCCAGCGTGCAACGTCATTATAGTTGTTGTTGAGGACACGTAGTCGTCGTCTTGCGCAACGAGCAAACTGCGATTCCGCTGTGTGACTACTTGCACAGCCACATTGATCGACTTCTCATCACAATGAGCGCTGACGTACCTGACGCCACCCCGTCCTCGTGAACATCGTCAGTTATATTTCTGTCCTGTTGTAAAGACTCACAAAAGGGACATTGAATCTCTTCCAATAGCCAGAACGGGAGTTGGGTGGATTATACCGGATAGTCTTAACAAATAAAGACGCCTAAGGGTCCCACTACACCCAAATAAATTTCGGACAGATGAGCACAAAGATGGGCCGTTTGAGCGCCATTGATTTTGAAGTTCCATGGCCTAGCTAGATACAAGGCCCTCAGGGCGGACGGCAAGGAGAATTAATAGAATCAGAAGGCAGGGACGAGCAACACCAGCCTCCAACAAATCGGCCCCGTCCTAAAGTCAACCGTGACGTCCGCATGCCGAAAAACCGCCTCCAATGTTATACAAAGCGACGAGGAATATTTTCTCAAATGGGATGATCTTTTGATTAATTTGCCATTGAGGGTTCGTTGCCGACGACGTTTCGGCGTGCTAGAAGAGGGGTTATCAGGACCAAGACTACCCAACTACTTCAGTGCGAAAGCTTACAGCGACAAACAACCAAAACCGCATTACAATACTTACCCCAAACTGACCCCAAGTCATCGCAGAGTTCACAGGCATACTCTACTCAAAATTCAGACTTTCATAATATCCCCAGACAATCGGAGGCCGAGTATAAAAATAGAACATATTGATCCGTGACATGTGATAGTCGACACGAAGAACTGAACCTGCATTTCTACACGAAGAGCTGGGATAAGTGCAACTTCCGCATGCTTTTTCCGCCAAGCTGCGCGAGAACGCTTATACCATCGTCGAAGGCACTAATTCACTCCTTGGACGGTTGACGTTCTGCTGCACGACGGTATTTTTGTTACCACCTTGGCCAATACTGTTGTAAACCCCAAGGTTGTCGAAACCTGGGAGGGCGCACAAGCTTCTCAGGACGCAAACTATCTATAATGATCAATGATGGTCGATCTCTGTCTTATATCGAACTCCGTCGGAGGATAGTGAAGGCAAGCGAATCCACCGTGACCACGTCGATGACAAACTTTGCTCCGTCACTGCTCCACACAACTTTGGCCGCATGCTTTCATCGCCCGCACCTGGTTTCGCGATGGGCGTCGGATCAATTGGATCCCATTTGAAGCCATATGAAGATAGTGATACGTTCCTCAGTATCGATGGTGGATAGACGTGGAAGATGGTCCGAAAAGATGCGCATAAATACGAGTTTGGTGATCAGGGCAGTATTTTGATTGTGGTGAACGACGAGGACCTCACGGACGTTGTGCGGTATTCGTTAGATTTTGGAAAAACTTGGTGTGTCATCCCTAGCTGTCGCCGACAACCTTCTTATCTTCCCACAAATAGGAAAACGTACAAACTAGAGATTAAGGTTCGCGCTCGTGCATTCCTCACACTCTCGGACTCAGCTACGCAAAAGTTCTTACTCCTCGGCCAAGTTCCTAGAAAGGAGCAGACGACCGAAATCAAAAGCGTTGTGGTTATCTATCTCGATTTTTCACCCACGAGGAAGAGGAAATGTGAGGAATCCGACTTTGAGCGTTGATACGCTAGGGCGGGCGACTCGGAATGTATTATGGGCCATAAAGTGCGTATTGTACCCTAATTCCTCCTGTGCGTATGACTAAGCGACTATCAGCAATGGTACGGACGTCGCAAGCCCGATGTTGACTGTTACGTTGGCGAGAAGTACATAGATCCTGCTGAGCGTGAGGACAACTGTGAATGTGCGGATGACGATTATGAATGGTGCGTGTATTCTGTTTGCTAGGGTTCTTCGATGTGACGAGATGCTCACACTCGAGTTGTGGTTATAACTTTATCCTTCAGGACGGCAAGTGCGTAGCCGCTGGTCCTGAACCTATCCCTGCTGGTGTCTGTAAGACCTTGGACGGGACGTATGAGACCCCCCTCGGTTACCATAAGATTCCGGGAAGACCTGTGTAGGGACGCTGAGAAAAATAAACCAGTGGAGAAACCTTGTTCGAAAGGTGAGTCGCCTATTGGCGCTGGTCCTTGGACAGTCAGCTAACTGGCCCCGACCCCCTAGCCCAACCTACCGAAGGTCAAGTCGTCCACCGAACTGTATGCGATTTTGTGTCCACGATCCTTTCTACTCTGACGCCCTTTTTGTACTTTGAATTCAAATCCGAATTCCGAGTCCAACGTGCGTACTCTTACAACTCAACTACAAGTCACATCACTTTCGACAATTGTCATCTTCCGTGTCACATTCCGTAGCTCAGATCGCCCTTGTTCAACACCCAAATTCTTTCGTTATTTTCTACAAGAACTACAACTTGAAGTTTGACATTCAGAATACGTATCTCCATTCCCTCCCTAGCTAGTTTCCTCAATGCATCAAGCTGTGCCTTTTTCCAAACTATTTCCATCATTGTTTCAGGTTCAAAAACAATTTGCTTGAGTTGTGTGCATTGGCCATTTGGTGATTTGCTACGTGACTTTAGCATTTGGATGAGGGTTTGGACTATGCTGTGAAGCTCTTCAGTCAGGAAGGAGGAGTTTGTATAGATATACAGTTGCATCAACTGAGGCAAGAGTATATCCTGTCCCTGGTATTTCTTCAGGTGTTTGAGGAAGGTTACTGGGGAGCAACAATAAAATTTAACAGATACTGTTTGAAGAGATGGAAGTGCATGCAAAATAGCCTCTGCATCACCTTTAAAATACTGAAGAATAATGCTTGTCACATTACACATACTAGCAAAGAAGGGCTTCCAGTGACTAGTATGGTTGTAAGATAATCTTGCACACCAAACAAGCTTCTGGACAGCAGGTGCTTGAAGCTGGCAAATAGCATCCATGGTGGATGAACAGTCTGCCTCCCATTCAATGACTTCAAGCTTCTTTGAAGCAATAACCCCTATTTTGTATCCAGAAATTGGCTCTTCAGTTGGTGTATTATAGTCATTGAATGAAAATGATATGAGGTGAGGACAACAGGCAAGAATGTTGAGTGCCTGGACAGAAGATGCCCTTTCTACTTTGAGACTTGAAAGGTTTTGGAGTGGAATCTGATGTTGAATTCCAGGAATAGGATCTTTAATTTTAAGTTTGGAAAGCTGGGGGGCATAGGAAAACAATTTTCCAGTGATGTGTTTCTTGGATGTAAATGAAAGTTCAAGAGATACCAGTTGTGGATAGACAGTATCTCTTGTCAAGGAAGATATCAATGGCCAGATTGTTCTACCAACCTTATGGAGCTGGAGAGAATGAAGTGTTTGTGAATGGTTGGTAAGGATAGTATGAAGTAACTCCATAGATATTGGATGAGGGTGGGTTTTTGTAGGGTGTAATATGACACAGATAGAGAGTGGGACAGAACCTGCATTCTGGGTACACATTTTGAGACAGTTCAATGCATTTTGGCATGTTCCATATAAAGCAAAGGAGTTCCAGAAATGAGGGAATGAGTGGACAAGTTGGTTCCATTGATAGCAAACAGCAGCCAAATTCAAAACCTGCTGTAAACCACTTCTACCCTCTTGGCAAGTGATATATTGGAAGATAGTAATGAGCATCTCTGGAGGAAGTGAATTGATTGGAGCTCTCAATTTGTTGGCCTTTCTATACAAAAGTGCTCTTCTTGACATAAGGCTTTGAATGTCATTGTTGATATATGCAATTGACTTGTCAAGGTTTTCATCTTCTTCTAGGGTGGGGAACATGGAGAAAGGTAGAGAGGGACAATATCTAAGACAAACCTGGGTTTAGCTACTTAAATTCCCCTTTGATGAATTTATCATGTTTCATTTCTCACTTTACTACTCCACAATATATTACTTTAGGGAGTTATTAATTAATTAATATTTTAAGTGCATTGGAACAGTTTTGTCCCTCTTGAAATTTATATACAAAATGGGTATTCTAGTACCTGGTATAAGCTCCCTTGGCCTGTAAAACTGCCTGGACCCTCCTAGGCATACTCTCTATCAGATTCTGACACACTTCTGGTTCTATGTCATCCCACTCCTTTTGTATCCTCTCCCATAGGGTATTCATGCTATCAGGAGGAGTATCATACTCTCCCAGCTTATTCTTGAGGTGAGTCCAGAGATGTTCAATGGGATTAAGGTCTGGAGACTGTGGGGGCCATACCATAACCTCCAATTCAGACTCATCTAGCCAGTTTGTAGCCTTTGTTGCAGTGACTCCCATCCAAAACCCCCATGTAAAATTGGTCTTTCCTGGATAGTCCTTCATTCTGCCTGAGTGTGAATTTGGGGATAAGAATAGCATTGAAGGACAGTACTTGGCAGGGCAGCTTGAAGTGTAAACAGATTAGTGATATCGCCAAATAGTGGGTCACCAGGGAAGTTGATCTAGTGGGGCATGTTGACCCAAAACGGGGCGGAAAGTGGACAAATGATCACAGGGGTGCGACCGAAGCATTTGAGGCCCGAAGAGGTGGGGTAAGGGTGCATGCAGGGGCCTTTTTCCGCAACTGGCGGAGGGAACCAAGGTGCGGTAGCTCCTGGAGTAAGTTTGTTGGGGGACGCATTACAGTCGGTTCCGTCCGTCCAGGTTGGACCCGGAGCGACAGGACAGGCCAAAAAACGGTTGGTCTTGGTCGATACAATATACAAACCGTCGGATACTGACATGTCCCGACCAAATCAAGAACGGCTCCTTACTGCTCCCCACTTGCGGGCTCATCGCAAAGATGTTTGCTGTGCGTCGATAAAATCATAACTCGAAGCCATAGGTGTTCCTCATTCTGGCTTGTAAACCTGAAAGATAGTCGAAAGAGGAGATAACGATGATTCGACAAGTTGTATTAGTTCACGTCAGGACCCCATGTTTTGAGTGTTATAGATCCTTTGAACAAACACTATCCTGCTCCGAGTATTCCTATGGTTCCACTATTGAACGAAGAAAGGGTGCCGAATCTTTTGCTCTCCTTTCAACGATCAATGAAGCTGGCGCCAGGGGGGTCTTCACTTCAAATTGAGCTACTTGACCAATGGGTTTTATTGAACAAGGACAAAACAGGAAGAGAAAGTAGGATAGGCGTGTACCAGGTTACCGGTCACCAGATGTCCATTCATCGGTGGCAGCCGTTTAACAATCCTCCTTGTCTCTCTATGGACAGCCAATGCGCTCCGCCATTGACTGGTTGAGTGAATCCAATTCCTGACCTGAGTCCTTTTTGCTCTTGTGTTTGGGGTCATTGTTCTGTTGGAAGACCATATCCTCCTCATTCTTCCCATACCACCTGATGCTCCTCTTTAGTTCATCCCCCAAAATTTGAACATAAAGGTCAGCATCCATCTTCCCTTCAATTTTAGTGGCAAACCCCACTCCATCCCACAGCATACAACCCCAGATCATCACATTTCCTCCACCAAACTTGACTGTTCCCTCAACCAATCTATCATTCAGCCCCTCTCCTGCCTTTTTCCATACCCAAACCCTTCCATCTGATCCAAACCGATTGATTTTGGACTCATCTGTCCAAATAACCCTCTTCCAGTCCTCCAGGGTCCAGTTAACATGTGCTTCTGCCCACTCCAACCTTTTCCTCCTATGGACAGCAGTAAGTTTAGGTCGTTTCCGCTTGACTACAGCCTTCATTCCAGCTCCTCTGAGTGCCCTGCACACTGTTTTGGTGGATACAGGCTGGGCAATAACATTTTGAAGTGATTTGGTGACTTGGGAGGCATTGTCAGCCTTGCGAGAGGTGATGAGGCGAACAGAATAGTGGATATCAGAGGGAGAAAGTTTAGATGGGCGGCCACCAACAGATTTGGAAAGTGTTGATCTATGTTTGGAGCGAATCCTAGAAATAGTACTGACTCCCAGACTAGTAATAGAAGCAATATGATGAGCAGATTTCCCTTGGTCCAGGTAAGAGAGGACTCTATTGGTCTGAGTAGAGGAAAGAGAGCGCATATAGTTGTAAAGGTATAGTGGGGGAGTTACAGTAAGGGACAAAACCGTTCCAATGTTTTGAACTTTTCAGAAGATCAGCTCATAACTCAAGGACTACTGTGGCTGTGCACTTCCTAATTTAATTGTAGATAGTCCAGTATCTTATCTAATCATATGCAAAGTATGATTATGTAATCCTTTGTTTTGGGGGAGTTATTAATTAATTAATATTTTAAGTACATTGGAACAGTTTTGTCCCTCTCAAATTCTGAGCACATGACTTCGTTTATTGCAATCAAATAAATACAAATAAAATCATGTGACCATGTAGGGTGATGTATAAATGGATGTGCTTATTCTCAGGTGCAAATTAACTCCCCCACTATACCTTTACAACTATATGCGCTCTCTTTCCTCTACTCAGACCAATAGAGTCCTCTCTTACCTGGACCAAGGGAAATCTGCTCATCATATTGCTTCTATTACTGGTCTGGGAGTCAGTACTATTTCTAGGATTCGCTCCAAACATAGATCAACACTTTCCAAATCTGTTGGTGGCCGCCCATCTAAACTTTCTCCCTCTGATATCCACTATTCTGTTCGCCTCATCACCTCTCGCAAGGCTGACAATGCCTCCCAAGTCACCAAATCACTTCAAAATGTTATTGCCCAGCCTGTATCCACCAAAACAGTGCGCAGGGCACTCAGAGGAGCTGGAATGAAGGCTGTAGTCAAGCGGAAACGACCTAAACTTACTGCTGTCCATAGGAGGAAAAGGTTGGAGTGGGCAGAAGCACATGTTAACTGGACCCTGGAGGACTGGAAGAGGGTTATTTGGACAGATGAGTCCAAAATCAATCGGTTTGGATCAGATGGAAGGGTTTGGGTATGGAAAAAGGCAGGAGAGGGGCTGAATGATAGATTGGTTGAGGGAACAGTCAAGTTTGGTGGAGGAAATGTGATGATCTGGGGTTGTATGCTGTGGGATGGAGTGGGGTTTGCCACTAAAATTGAAGGGAAGATGGATGCTGACCTTTATGTTCAAATTTTGGGGGATGAACTAAAGAGGAGCATCAGGTGGTATGGGAAGAATGAGGAGGATATGGTCTTCCAACAGGACAATGACCCCAAACACAAGAGCAAAAAGGCTACAAACTGGCTAGATGAGTCTGAATTGGAGGTTATGGTATGGCCCCCACAGTCTCCAGACCTTAATCCCATTGAACATCTCTGGACTCACCTCAAGAATAAGCTGGGAGAGTATGATACTCCTCCTGATAGCATGAATACCCTATGGGAGAGGATACAAAAGGAGTGGGATGACATAGAACCAGAAGTGTGTCAGAATCTGATAGAGAGTATGCCTAGGAGGGTCTAGGCAGTTTTACAGGCCAAGGGAGCTTATACCAGGTACTAGAATACCCATTTTGTATATAAATTTCAAGAGGGACAAAACTGTTCCAATGCACTTAAAATATTAATTAATTAATAACTCCCCTAAAACAAAGGATTACATAATCATACTTTGCATATGATTAGATAAGATACTGGACTATCTACAATTAAATTAGGAAGTGCACAGCCATAGTAGTCCTTGAGATATGAGCTGATCTTCTGAGAAGTTCAAAACATTGGAACGGTTTTGTCCCTTACTGTAATTTGCACCTGAGAATAAGCACATCCATTTATACATCACCCTACATGGTCACATGATTTTATTTGTATTTATTTGATTGCAATAAACGAAGTCATGTGCTCAGAATTTGAGAGGGACAAAACTGTTCCAATGTACTTAAAATATTAATTAATTAATAACTCCCCCAAAACAAAGGATTACATAATCATACTTTGCATATGATTAGATAAGATACTGGACTATCTACAATTAAATTAGGAAGTGCACAGCCACAGTAGTCCTTGAGTTATGAGCTGATCTTCTGAAAAGTTCAAAACATTGGAACGGTTTTGTCCCTTACTGTATGTCATAATTCAAAGTCATACCACTTTGAAGTCATACCACATTTAAATACCACATATAGACAAGTAACATATCAATACAGTACAATACAATAGTACACCGTTGTGGTATATAAACCCCTCAACTTGACCAGTAGACCCCATTGTTTCTACTTGGTTAGGTGGAGACTCAATCTATAACTCTTGAAACACACTCTTAAACTCTGCTCTTAAGATGTTGCTTCTAAACTATTAAAAGTACTGCATAAGACGTTAAGGAGTTATACTCTGAGGATTGACCTCTGATCATAAGACTTAAGAATATCCAAAGTAATTACATTACTTCATATATTCTTTGAGCCTTCGAGAAGGAGTCCCCTTTGATATCATCTGTGGATAGATATCAGGTAGAATTAGAACAAATTCTATCTCACTATAACAGTCATTGTTGATATATGCAATTGACTTGTCAAGGTTTTCATCTTCTTCTAGGGTGGGGAACATGGAGAAAGGTAGAGAGGGACAATATCTAAGACAAACCTGGGTTTAGCTACTTAAATTCCCCCTTTGATGAATTTATCATGTTTCATTTCTCACTTTACTACTCCACAATATATTACTTTATAAAATTTGTTTCAAGGTGCCAATGTCAACTGAAACATAACCAAAAACTCCAGCCATTTCATTAGTTAAAAGAATAGGTCAGGCAGATAGCATATCAAACCACACCATCATCTGAGGGGGCAATCAGTAAACAGGTATAAATGATATATTGTTTGACATTACCAATCTTAATGACACATTGAGGATGGTAAGATGACCGAGCCACCGAAGATGTTCGTTGAGCAGTGTTCAAGGGCTCTCCAGACAGTTTCTATGGTCGGAGCAAGTGTGTAGTGACTACCAAATCAAAGGGTGTAAGCTGTATGAGATGGGAGTTGCAAGCTTGGCACGAGGTACCAGTAACAGGGCAAAACCTCTGGGATATATGGCTATGAGGCTGGATCAGAGTACTCGGGACCGTAGTGGATATTGCTAGGATTACATTTTGAGTGGGGCAGGGATATCACAAAATTGGTCTTACATGGAAGTCCCATTTGCGGGAGAATTGGGGATAAGATACATGAGGACGTATGGCAGGGGCATTTGAATGTAACGATTAGGATCGTGTGGACCGGGAAGATTGATTTGGTGGGGGCGATGGTGTTGACCCAAAGGACGGGGCGGACGAAGGTGGATGCAAATGATGCACAGAGGGCTGCGACCGAAGCAGTTTGAGGGCCGCGAAAGAGGTAGGGGTTGAAGGGTTGCAGTGACGATGAGAGAGCCCTAGCTTGTAGTTGCTACGACAACGTGGCCGTGAAGGAAGCCAAGGTGCCCGGTTAGCGGCTCCTGGAATGTAAGGTTTGTAGTTGGGGGAATCAGCAGCGTCTACAGGACTATCGGATTCCGATCCCGGGTCCACGCTGATTGGTACCCGAGACTGACAGACAGGAATAGGTCACTTTAAAAAACCCGGGTTGGTCTCTGGATCGTGATGAACAAAGTATAGCAAACGACAAAGTCGTCGACTCACCTGATCATTGTCGCCGACACCCAAATACAAGAAGCGGCATCCTTTACCGTGCTACTCTGCCACTTCAGATCGGGCCTCATTCGACTAAAGGATGCTGTTGCTGTTGCTGTCTAAGTAAGCAAATGACAATACACACTGCGTTAACCCCAAGGTTGCTCCTCCACTTACTGAGCTTTTGTAACACCTGAAAGAAACGATACATCAGTAGTAGGGATAACGATCGAACTTCGAACTCACCAGTTGATATTCAGCACTTTCCCAGTCAGTGCCACCGTCTCTCTTGAGTGTATAGTCCTTCCTCGCATACGACAAACAAACCATATACTACTGCAGCCGAGTGCAGATTCCATGGATTTCACTGAGTTGCCGCCCAAGTGAAGGGTGCTGGAAGTCTTTTTGCTCGTCACTTGTCAACGGATCGAATGAGCACTGGCGCCGGGGAGGGGGTCTTCATACTTAACACGGCTTCGGGCTTTCTTGGCCACACCTGGGGCCTTCTTGATTTGAACAAGGGACGGAGAAATTGTGAGAGATAAGTACGTGCATAGGCGAGAGGACAGAGACTTACCCGGTTATCCAGGTGCTTCCCATTCTTCGGTGGGCATGCCTGCGCGTAAACAGATTCTTCTCCTTGTCTCTCGTCATGGTCAGACAGCCCATTGACGTCATCATCCTCGTACCAACTTGATTGCGTTTTGACGTGGAAAGTGCCAAGTGTCAGACGCCCTTGAGCTACGGCTTGTTTGGGCGAGTGCGTTGAAACTAACAAGAGGAAATCAATAGGTTATGACTAATGACTTCAACAAGGTACTCGTAAATACTTACCTCGAGGCCATGGAACAGGTTTTCCGGCCTGTGAGCCATACTCGGACACGCGGGATTGGGTGGGAGCCTCCGTAACTCACCAAGTTAGCACAATGTAGTACAACTTTTCCATTGGTAGATAACCGTAAAATACCGGACCTATCTACAGTCTAAGTTCCCGTGCGGGCTCGACACCTAATCGATATCGAGTTTCAGTCTCTCTCTCGGTTTCTCTACATCGCATGCTCCATCTCTCGTTCCCCGGTTCCCTCGCTGTTTTTAGCCTTACTTAGGTCTCTCTTTGCTCTACTCTCCTCTCCCCCGATGACATTAACGACATTGTCACTCTCGCCCCTCGACCGTCGTTGGTTCCAAACCTTGTCCCTCCCTCCAGGATCTCGGTTCGAAGCCTCGTGACTGACGGACACAGTCACACTCTACTTTACATTGAAGCGCCGCCTCAACTCTTCAACATATTCAAACAACAGGACTCGCGAGAGGGCAGTAAACGATGTCAGATGAAACATCATGATCGTGACAGTAATGCGTGAGTGTGATGAATGTACTGGGTGACACAGTATATTTGAGGACATTTAGTGGGTACGGATACTAGATAGGATGGACAGGGAGTATAAATGTGAACGAACCGAATCCTCCGACAAGAGCATAATCACATCCCCAGACCCGTGTTGTCAGAAAACTAAGAGAAGTTCAACATCGAACCCCGCCGCAGACAGAGGCAAATTACCTTTGAACTAGGAGGACAGCGAGCCCCTGCAAAAACGCCAAACTCACACCGGCATCACCAGATCACCCGGCTCACGTTGAATAGAACCTCCACCTTTTCCACAGGTCAGAAAATAAATAAACACGGGAGGGACGCAGTACTAAAAGGCTCCTTATTTTCATATAAGTATTATACCACGATAAAGGAAGGAGAAACATGCCAGAGATCAATTGTTCGAGTATCTCCGCTTGTCCGTAGCTCGTGATAACATGAAACGACACTTGTCTAATCTAATGCGAGAAACAGCCAAAGTGCGTGATGAGGTGGTGGATGGCGCGACAAGTCCTCCATTATTTGGAGGCACTCAGATACGTATGAAGACGGACTTGTAGCTCAAGGACATACCAAGAGCTTGATAGACCAAGTACTATAGATTTTTGAGAAGCAGGCGATATTGCCGAGGTGTGAGGTACTACCTCCGTAGAATTTGAGGACGAAAATGATGAGGTTACCACCAACCGTAATTGCGAAAAGACGTACACTCCTGCTACCACCACGCCAACGAACGCGGCCCCCATCCTATTACCATCTCAGACCTAAATGGAGTTAGGAATGTGATGGAACGTACGCGTTGTCCAGATCGTATATAGCCATCGTTGACTAGAGCTCAAGAAGCAACAGCGAAGGGGAGAACAGGAAAATAGGGGAAAGTGGATGAGCGTGAGCGGTTGGGGAATGATGAAAACGCCATAGAGGAAATGCAGAAATAGTACGCTCATTTATGAAGGCCGTTCCGTGTAAAAATTGGCGGCGGCAGAGCTGCGAATAGTGTGCCAACTGAGCTCGAACTCTGAGGAAGTGTGGAGGTCGGACGGCATCAGACACTGAAAAGTGACAGCGGGTTTCCTTAAACGGGGGGGAGGAAGCAGATTCGGAAATACTGTAAGAGGATAAGGGATGGAGGCCGGGCTCATCCCAAGCTTTTGGGGATACTAATAATCGGTTGCAACATCCACCTTTAGGGCCTTGATGGGACGAATGTTGGGGAGGGGATATCAACGCGTAACGATCGGTTGCGCCACAAGACTATCAATGACTTACCTCATATCTTGGGTAAGTTAAGAAGACCAGTATAGGCTTCGGGAACAGGGGGGGTGTAGAAGTCAGACAGTAAAATACGGAGATGTGATAGCGAACGAGATAGCCGCGATGTGAAATCGGAAGAAGAAGGGGTATATTTGTTGAGGGTATATGAAAGGTACAGGCATAGGTCCTTTGGGAATGTACATAGACCTAGAGGCGACGGACATAGATGGCGTGTATGGAGATGAAGTTGTCTAGTGCAAGACAGAAAGTGAAATAATGAACGGATTAATAAAGCGGGAGAAGCTGGTCGGAGGCGGTTCAGAAGTCGACAGCAACGTCTGCTTGCCAGACGCCATCACCAATGCTGTACAAAGCGGCGAGGAATATTTTCTCGAATGGGATGATCTTTTGGTCAATTTGCCATTGAGGGTTCGTCGACGACGACTTTTCGGCTAGCTAGAAGAGGAGTTGTCAGGACCAAAACTACCAACCACTCTGGTGCGAAGACTTACTGCAACAAACGACCAAAACTGCATCGCAATGCTCGCCCCGAGCTGACCCCGGGACATCGCAGAGCTCACAGGCATACTCTGCACAAAGTTTAAGTGTTCATATCCAGTCCACTATCAAATATTAAATCACAGTCAGTTCACGATCGGAAGCGGGATATAAAAATAGAACATACCATGATCCGCAGGTGCATCTTCGTCACTCCGGTGCCCACCAACACTTGGTCGTTCGCACCGGCAACCATCTGTCCAATGGCATTCTGGGATCTCGCACTGAAGTCGGCGAGTGATACTCCCTGGCCTGCCTGTCCGATATAGTCAAACCCGATCGGACCACAAACTGGTCCGCTCGAGGCCTTGCAGACGTTTTGGGGGACACGGCGGCGGCGGGGAGAATTGAATTGGGAGGGTGGCGGTGCAAGGGCGCCAGATAGAGAGGAGTAGGATGAGATCTGGGAAGGGAAGACAGGGGCGTGAATGGAGTTGTGGTAGCGAGACATGGTTGATCGCAGTTGGAGTATAGAGTATTAGACTTTGCGGATTGTTGTGATGATCTGCTTGCTGAAGCTGAAGACTCAAGAGGACTCGAAGGTGTTGATGATTCGAGCGTAGTTTGCCCATGATTTATAGACATCCCAGAGTTCCTCGTCGACATGGTGTGTGCTTGTACTGTAGTTGCACTTCTTCACTTGTACGCGTACTGTGAGGAATGGCGGGGGAGGGCGCAACACCAAGGGTCGGGTGTGATTTGCCACACTGTGATGTTGACCAAGGGCGTTAGTACTCAATCACATCACACTTGCAAATCGAGCCGGCTCTTTCCTAATTGAGGGAAAGCCATGCAGCTTGGAACGTTCGGACACGAACTTGAATTGCCGGACTAGGGACGGAGATCGACGTTGTGATATGATCTAGTGTGAGTATCACTTCAGGGTGCGCCTCGAGGCCCAAGCGCTCAGAATATGATAAACCATGCAACCTTATACTGTATCTCGACAACCATAATCAATGACGTGTTCGAAGATATACCTAGGTGCATGAACACCCCACAGCTATTGAAAATATACCATGGTCAATGCGGTCTGGGGTTGAATACTGATATTGAATAGTGACCTTTAATTCATCAAAAATTTGATTTTATGCCACCCAAAATGTCATATCTTAGGTATGGGGGTATGCACACCCGCAGTGATCCCTGCGATACTTCTCTACTTCCAAAACTACATTGTGGCGCCTTGTCAAAATTTGTTGTTGATCAAGACATACCAGCACCCACAAGGGCGACGGTTGTATGTTGGCAAATCCCAGAAGGGTCATTAATGACGTGATAAGAATAGAAAATGTGCTGATGAGAAGCGTCAATCACCGAGGGAAGGAGTTGATAGAATTTTAGAGGGTGATTTGCGACTCACAACAACACAACTTCTCGGATGAAGGAATCGACCCTAAACCAGGTTCGTTTTTGTGATATCACACATCCGAGCTCTTCACAACGGTCCATTCACCGGCTCGATTTCAGGGTCCAAATCGTAAAGCTTTCCTAATCAAGTATGTGATATGACCGAACCGTTGCCTTTTCCAAATCACCCGACGGTTGAGTGATGCTCGTCGAGGATGGTCAGGACAACGACCGAGGGCTCCCTACGATATGTGAAGTTGTGTTGAAGGCAAAGGAAAAGCAACTGTGGGCGACGTTGGATATTTAATGAAGGGCGAGATGGAGGAGGAGGGTCAACAACTCAACGACCTCTCGAGTCCCCCGAGCACACCCACAGAACACCACTTCTTCCTGTTCAAAGTTTAAAACTCTAAACGCTTATCACTATCGAGATGTCCCACTACCACAACCCCATCCACACTCCAGTCTTCCCTTCTCAGGTGTCCGGTTACTCATCCTTGTCCGGCGCTCTCTCGCCGCCACCTTCCCAATTCGCCAACTCCCGACGCCGCAGGGTCCCTCAGCCCGCCGCCAAAGCCACCGGCAACCCAGTGACGCACCCTATCTCATTCGATTATATTGGGTACTCCCAACAGGGAGTGTCTATTGTCGATTTCAGCGCTCGTAGCGCGAACGCATTGGTCCAGATGGTTGCCGGGGGCAGTGACCTCGTTTTGGCCGGCGCCGGGATTCAACAAGTCAACCTCAAAATTATGGTGAGTAGATATTGTACCCAAGTTCAGACACATATACTCATTTACCCGATCAGTGGCCCGGTTATGAGCACCTGAACTGGTCCTTCAGTACACCAGCAAGTTCCTCAATGACTCGCATTCAGCTCGGTGCGAGCATTGCAATGCACTTCTGGCGGTTCGTCGAGGTTAGCTCATTTTTCCAGCATGAGGAGAGACCGGGATTGCTGACTAAATATACAGAAAGCAATGTCTTCTTCGACATCTTGCCCTCAGTGGAAGGTCGGCAATGGGGGGATTGAATTTGACAAGATCATTCTCGTCGCCCTCTACAGCATTGGTACCGATGTCTGGCAAGCAGATATCGCAGTTGACTTTTAGTCCACCTTGGATCCTACCCTCTTCGTGTCACCATACCCTACAAAAGCTTCACCACCCTAACTTATTCCATTCAACTTGTCGTCTTGCATTGTTTTCATCACATTGCTACGAGCCACCATTATCATCGCTATGTTATCTGCATGCACTTGTAACAGTCAATGTACTTTACCCCAAAAAATACAACTCATGAAACATTACCAGGGTTCAATGGGAAAGACAGTCGTGATAACAAAATTGCCTCGTGGTATTTTGAGCTCGAGGCAGGTTGACCCTGAGGAGGGGAGGAGTCACTGATATCACGCCTCGTGTACGACTCCTTCACTGAATCTCCACCTTTACGTTTCCAAAGGTTTAGTGGCGTGTTGGAAAGCCTAACGAAACCCATTATCGTGTCCGGCTCTGTCCTGATGCCTCAAACATACGGCATATGCTGTCTGTATGATTTTCCTCTGACTCTGAATTTTGAGGATAATAGGTATCCGAGCGTTGTACACCCACCAATAAGAGCGGATCGTCGACCAAGTATAAAGGGACGATTATGTTGCCGTTCCCTAACTTATTTCCACCTTCATTATAATTAATGTCTTCCCAATTTGTCGTCTCCACAAGATACCGGGCCGGGGTAATCCTAATTGTCGGATGTGGCTGTGCACTTGTTTGGCTGCAACATCACAGATTGGTCCTGGCACAGAACTCATTCTTTGGCGACAGCCACGACGATCCCCAAGACGACCAGCCCGTTTTCACGACAGGTTGCCTGTCTAACGGGTTACTGGCTTTACATCCTTGCCAGCAGTCAGTACATGAACCTACCCGATTTCAAGGGCTAGGTCCGTGAACGTCATCCAACTCGATATCTGTGCGGAAAGGTCTTTGGTTGGACCGCTCGATAAACGATTCTGTACTACCTCGCCTCCCCTGGTTAATCGCTCACTTGTCGTAGTCACAGTCAGGAATTCCTCACGGAGGTATGTTTCCTTATGATGTCGTGGTTCCGGAGCTTACCATTTAATTCAGATAACTTATCATTACTACATCTTCACCTTATGGCTCCCTCACATTCGGATCAACATTTTTCTCCCCTTGACCTTGAAAATAATTCTATCCATTATTGCTCCGCACCTGAACGCACGGCAACACGCGGGGCGACCATGCCTCTTCCTGAACTAGCCCATCTAGCCCATCCCCAAACCAGTCATACTGGTAACCTTCACACACCGACGCTCTACGTGCCCATTGAATCTCCACCTACGCCCGCCCCCTCTCCTGGACCCAGTCCTACCCGCCCTCCCACATACCCCTTAAGCCTAGCGGGTGTCCACCTCCTCAATACTCACGACCCTTTACTGAGACGACAGATCATCACTTCTATTCTTGCATCATGTACCCCCTCGGAACTGCTGTTCATCTCGACCACCATCGCTCCCCTGCTTAAGCGAGATTTCTTATATTGGCTACCTGCCGAGCTATCCCTTCATATTCTAAGCTACATTGACGATCCGAAATCGCTCATGCGAGCGTCCCAGGTTAGCAAACACTGGCACAAACTCGTCACAGACGAATGTGTATGGAGGCGTATGTCTCAGGTACACGGATTCGAAGACTTCCCCGGAGAGGACTTTTCGTATCGTCAACATTACAAGGCATCCCACATCACCATGACGAATTGGCGGAACGGTGGCACGTTGTTGCAATCTCACCGGATCCCCGTTGTCAGTCCAGATAATGGGGTCGTCACATCTTTGGCGTTAGATCGTGAATGGATCGTCGTGGGACTGGCAAATTCGAAAATCCACATCTTCAGTGCTGAGACTGGTGTCCTTGCGCGAACACTTGTCGGGCACGAGATGGGCGTGTGGGCGGTGTGTTTGGTGTCTAAAGGTGGATATATGACCACGCCGCTCGCGGCACGGGGGACTCTCGGGAGTGGGCGAGGGGCCAGGTCAACGTCATCCCAAGATGATATTGAGAACGATCCGAGGAATCCTCTCATGAAGAGGTATCGGAGGGACGAGATGGAATCCATACGACTAGGCGTCGACAGAGTCGCCCTTACGTCGAAGCAAGAGCAGTATATCTCGCCGTCGTTGAGGATTGCGCTTGGGCTTGATTCTGTCGATGGTGAAGGCGCAAGCTCGACTGCGTCTTCGGACGGAGTCGGGGAGGACCATCTCCAGGCAGATGAAGACGCGTTCCCGGGGAAGACGAGTAATAACTCTTATGCATCTGAAGGATGGGGACAACCGAATGCCCTTGGTTGTTAGTGGAGGGTGTGACAAATTGCTGAGGGTCTGGGATATCAAGACTGGGTGGGTCTATCTTCACGAATAGTTCGGCTGGTGACCTGATTTTCGCTCGGCAGATACTGTATATATATTTTGGCTGGACATAGGTCTACGATTCGGTGTATTCGTGTCCTACACAACCGACCGATCGCGGTTTCGGGTTCGCGGGATGGTACTGTGCGTGTATGGGATATCCAACGTGGCCGAAGGTTTACGTGTTCTCGGCGGACACCAACATAGTGTCCGTTGTTTGGACGTTTGTGGAAACAGGATCGTCAGCGGTAGCTACGATACGACGTGTCGTGTATGTCCCTCCACAAATTGTGGTGTGCCTGACTGATTTGTTTGCTATAGCTATGGGATGTGGACACCGGACAATGTTTGCATATTCTCAGAGGGCACTACCACGAAATTTATTCCGTCGCATTCGATGGTGTCCGTATCGCGTCAGGTGGATTGGACACAACGGTCCGCGTTTGGGATGCTCAAACAGGGTAAATATCAAATTTTGTCGCGTTTCACTTCGTTGCTCAACCGTTTCACGCAGTGATTGCGTGGCTTTGCTTCAAGGCCACACTGCGCTCGTCTGCCAGCTCCAGCTCTCGCCGACCATCCTCGCGACGGGTGGCTCGGATGGCCGGGTAATCACATTTGACCTATCCAAATACACAGTCCTCCACCGAATAGCGGCACATGATTCTTCCGTGACCTCTCTTCAGTTTGACAAGAACTTCTTGGTCACTGGTGGAAACGATGGGCGTGTGAGGTTGTACGAGACCTCTACCGGGAACTACATTCGTGACCTAAGTGATCCGAGCGACACCGTCTGGAAAGTTGCGTATCTGAAAGGTACATGTGCTGTTATGTGCCGAAGGGCCGGGAAGACCGTCGTGGAGATCTGGAGCATGAAGCCCAAGAATTCATGATTGTCAACTAACCCCCAAGTCATGGTGTATACTACATTGGATGTTTTTGTTCCAAGGGACTCTGGATTCCTTCTCTCGTTGATTTGTCGTTTTGCCACTGTTGGTTTGTTTTTGTCCACTCAAGGGTTATCTGTGTCATACCATTGTACACTGTTTAGTCGCCTTTTCTTTGAAAACATACCATGCTTAGGTAATATGACACAATATTGTTTTTCAGAAGGAATGAATACCTCAGGAACGCAGCCGGGAAGCTTCCAGAAACCTTGAATTTGGAGGAGGACTGGACCACTTTCGTCATCTCACATAAGTGAGAGTTATGTCGCCTTCTTCGCACCAACTCCACCGACATCACCTCCAACTACAAGATGTCTGTTTTCAAAATATTACCCACCACACAGCAGTACGATTGGGGAAAAGTGGGGAAGAACTCGAAAGTGGCATCACTTGCTGCTGCGAGCTCGCCTGACTTCACGTTGGGTGAAAAAACACCGTATGCTGAGGTATATGGTTCATTTGGAGAGTGTCCTTGAACCCTACTCACACGCCACGCACACCACCGTAGCTATGGATGGGAACTCATTCCAGCTCGCCGTCACAACTCGTTGAAGGCAAAGGCCTGCTCGCTGACCACCTGCAGGCTCATCCAGAGCTTATCGGTGACCGCATCATACACCAATTTGACGCGTCCAACGGCAACCTTCCTTTCCTATTCAAAGTTCTCTCTATCGAGAAAGCCTTGAGCATTCAGTCGCATCCCGATAAACGAACCGCCGAAGAATTACACACAAAACAACCCGATATCTATCGAGGTCTGCCTTGTATTCTCTAGTGGTGACGAGCAGCATCATTAATAACACCGGCAACACACCTAGATGCTAACCACAAGCCGGAGATGGCACTAGCGATTACACCTTTTCGCGCCCTCTGTGGCTTCCGCCCACTTCCTGAAATCGCCAGTTTCCTTCGCCTCGTACCTGAATTGGCTTCTCTCATACCCGCAACTGTCCTCCAAACTTTCTTATCTGCCGCCACATCCAGGAATGCCGGAGGACCAACCGAAAAAGCGGCTCTCAAAAACGTTTTTGCGGCAGTGATGACTGCACCGGAGCTTGAGTTCCAATATCAGATCAGGCTGTTGGTGTCGAGGTACAAGGGAGGCGGAGCTAAGATTGCCGAAGGAGAAACGCAGGAACTTGTTGACCTCGTGTTGCGATTGAATTCGCAGTTCCCGGGGGACATCGGCATCTTCTGTCCATTCTTATTGAACTACGTTATATTGCAGCCAGGGCAAGCCATTTTCTTGGGTGCAGGAGAACCACATGCGTATATCTCTGGAGGTAATTAACTTGCTTTATCTATTAGATTGACCATGCTAATTAGGTGCGTTTTGGGGATGTATCATGTTGCAGATTGTATGGAGTGTATGGCGAATTCCGACAACGTCATTCGAGCAGGGGCTCACACCTAAACTACGCTGACGTTCCCAACCTAGTCGCAACATTAACGTACGACTCATCCAAGCCATCGAAACACTTGGTTAATCCCCAGCGCTTTGGCGCAGAGACACGATTTAGCACGTTGTTCAATCCGCCGATTCCTGAGTTTGCGGTCATTAAAGTCGATATTCCAACCGGGGAGGCAGAGTCCCACCCAGGACTGGAGGGACCGAGTATCGTGAATATTAACCGAAGGAGATGGATTAATCCAATGGAACGATGGTGAGGGACACGAATCTGGCAGTTGGAACTGGAGATGTCATTTTTATTGGTGCCGGGACTGAAATCAGCGTTCGGGGTAGACAAAACAAACTTGTGGTCTATCGTGCGTTTGTGGAAGGCAAGGAGTGACCACGACGTTTTTTTCCAACCGTGGGCGGAAAAATAGAAGTGAAGCCAAGTTGTTCATTTTACCTTGTATCGAGTCGCTTCTACAAAGTCGTATTGATAGCTTGCAGTCACGACCTCGTGCCTGCGACTGACAACTGAGTGCCCTTCTTGAACCCCTTTCGTCCGGAAAGCACCCTCCGCCTGGATCGCACGAGTCTCAGGATTGAATGAATCGCAATTTTGACGTAAAGTACCCTTGAAACTTCCCAGTATCTGCTGCAAAGCGCAATCCATTCTGTTAGGATTTGCTGTCTCTTCCCTATATCCAGGCCTGGAAAATGTCATGACCGAGGTCACTAACGCCAATTAGCAGGCTCCTGGCCTAGCCCATTTTTGATTCACCAACCCGACACAGGTGTTCCCATTTGCCCCCTTCTCCTTGCTTCAACAAGCCATGAGTCAAGTGGGGTTTCGACATCAGCTAATAAATCCCGAAGGCCAGGCTCGCATCCCACAAGTTCGAACCCAGATATGTCTCGTGTTCTTTTGAATAGCCAAGATGGGTTTAGCCTTGGGACACGCGGGATCTATATCGTCGTTGACAGCCGGCGAATAGCATGTATAAAAAGAATTCAGAGGCATGAATCCCGGAAAGTAGGACGAGCAGGATAAAACCTGGCAGTTTCCATGCATCATGCTTGCTGACGTCAACTCGGCCCATGAAGAGAACCTTCCACTCTCTTTTCTGGAAACATTGATTGTCAACATAGGCGCTTGCGTGGACAGAATGTTGAATGTTGTTAGTCACTCGACGTTCGCCGAAGGTGGTGCTCTCGATAACGGCAGCCAACGCTCGGCGTTCGGCGCCTTGTAGCTGGGCCTGAGGTTGAATTATGGAACCATTTTGAGCGTCTTAGTTGCCGCCAACAGGGACCCACAATGCGATGTGTGAATTTAAATCACCAGACAAGTGACGTAAACCGAAGTAAAATTTATGGTTCCTAATTCGAACTTAATCATGATCCATCACTTACCTTCAGGCACCATGCGGAGGACACGCGCACCGGGAGGTGTTACACCGCCCTCGCCCTTTCACTAACCAATGAACCCGGCATGTATTCGGTATCGCCTTACCGAAATGAGTTTCGTTTCTCAGGTTTCTGCTCGTGTCTGGAGCCCAAGCGTAGTCTGCCGGAGATCAGAGATTTGGCGTTCGGGGGGGTGTTCGAGCAAATACGCCCTCTGTCCACCCCTGTCGCACCTATCAATGCACCCCTTTTTTGGATCTCGAAAAAAAATCGCGTAAATAGTTATGTTCAGGCGCGCAGGAATGATGGTACTGAGTCCGCACAAGATACTGAACCACCATTCGAGAGTGGACAACGGTATGTCTAGCTAGTCTTCGAGCCCAGCACCATTTAACCAAGCGGACAACGAACAAAGGCGGATATGCGAAATTACTCAGGTATTAAGTTTCAACTTCAAGAGTTGCTCATGAATTCCCTCAGCCGCCAGCCGATTGTGGTCGTACCCCTGCGTTTAGACACAAGGACGGTAAAGCACATCGGCGCCGGAAATCCGTCATATACCTGAGATATACAGTTGGTTCTTATTTCGCTCGATTTTTCCGAGGCGATCCTGTCAACGGGCAGGCTAAGAGCTACCTTAGTTATCCCCAAAGAGCATGGAGTTCATATTCAGTTGACAATTATTTGCACTCATGAGCTCGTCGTGGACCCAAAACAGCAGATCTAATTCGCAGCAGATGATACATAGGGCAATCAATTGCAAGGGAAGTCGATGGTCTCTCCTTGTATTTTCCCTGAACCAGGCCTAGAGGTGGTGCTCGCTTGCAGTGCTCGCCGTGGGCAACCACCCGAAAGAGCGGCCGAAAATAATTATGAAATACGAAAATTTAATGGGGGATTGAGGCGAGGGGCTTGGATCCCGGAGGCGGTATAAGATTCTGGTTGTGTCGGGAAACAGCTAATATTCGCTGTCTTTTCACGCTTCTCATATACTCTCCTCCCTTCTGTTCTTGGTAATGCATCCCTATAGAAGTTCCCTGCATCCTCCCGTCTTTCCCTCTCAGATATCTTCCTACTCTTCCCTCACAGGGGCGTTAAGCGCCAGTACTACCCGGCAATTTACCAACCCGAGACGACGGCGTGTCCCCCAATACTAAGAGCAAGGTTCCTTCAAGAAGCTGTGGCGCCCTTTGTCCACCTATTCTTTTTGATCATTTTGGGGCTCGAGGCCAAGGTGTCCCTGTCCATGATTTCATCGCTCTGAGTACAAGTGCCCTCGCGCGAGAAGTCACTGGAGCACATGACCAAATCCTCGCTGGTCTTAACATTCGCCAGTTGACACTCCGGATCCTGGTAAGATTTGGATCTTTCTTGGTCCAGGACCGAGCGTTGACAGCAGATATGCAGTGGCAAGGGTATGAGGGCCTTGCCTGGTCTCACAGCATCCCCGTTAGTGCTGCCATATCTCGTGCACAACTTGGAACGACGGTCGCAATGCAAATTTGGAACTTCATCGAGGTATGTGTGCCTTGCTTTAAACTATCCCCACTGGATCACCTACAATTTACACTGGACGATTTAGGACGTTCGAGATACTCGCACATCTTTCCAAGAGTGGAAACTAGGCTACGACGGAATCAAATTTGAACAAATAATTCTCCTTGGCTTATACAACATTTATGACGATATATGGCAAGCCGATATTGCTGTGGATACCCCGTTTTCGTCCTTGTCTTCTTGAATCTTGCTTTCGCTCAGCTGTCACCAACCTGCTATCTTCGCATTGTTCTGTGGTTTTCTTCTTGCTGTCAATTTTTGCTGTCGGATTGTTATCGCATCTATAGCTAATATTTTATTTTACCCTACTCTACTCGCGTTCGGGTTATTCCGCCGTTGGTCACAACATAGAGACAGATACACTATAGTTTCATAATACGTGCCAAGGAGTAGACGTTCCGCTTGCGCATTTTGCGTGACTAAAAAGCGGTGGAAGAAAATGTAGAACAAAACGCTTAAGCTCTTGGGATATACGGCTTCTAATTCTGCTCCGGAAACCAGGCTTGCAAATGATCTTAAACTGGTTTTCAAGGTTCTTTAATCTGTACCCCCAAAATTCAAATCTTAAGGCTGCGTACATATATCGGGCACAATGACGTATACAACGAAATCTTGCATACCAATTGCATAGAATAGGTGGGCGTCCATAGCGGTAAGTGTACCATTCCCTGTTGGCAATATTCCGGATATTTGTCGAAAACATTGAATTTTAAAGGAGGAAGCTGTTTGGAAACTAAGAGTTAGTCAATTGTGTCACTGGGGAATGCAGTCCACCTACAGAATACCGGAGTAGGGTGCCTTTTTCGAGATCCATAACGTCAACCCCGACCTCCATATTATAGTTGGAAAGGCTAGAAAAGCGGGGATTATAGATGCAAGTGAAGCCGTTCCTTGTTTGCGTGCGAATGCCATTTTCGCGTTTGATTGGCCTCGAGTACCGGATCACCACGCGAGGCTGGTCGAACCCGAGAACATCTGTTAGAATACCTGCTACCTCTCTTAATAACAGTCAGCACACAACCCACATTTTCCGGCATAGGAGGGTCTTACAAACCGAGGAGAGAAGGGAAAACAATATAGAAAACTCCAGTACCAAGGCCCACGTAACACTCTACGTTGCCAGCAAACTCTGCCACGAGGCCAAACTTGAAAATGATGGGGCCATTCTGGTCACATATGGAAACCCAGGTGTAACGTTGTTCACCGGTGGCGCAGATGCAGTAAGATATAATATAATCCCCTATTATCGCTACAGGTACGCCATGGGTTGTGGCTCCACCACGAGGTGTCTCACGCCAGAAGCGCGGGGCAGTTTCAAGGGCATCCGTGCTGCTCCATATTCTCTCCAGCATCTCTGCTCGGCGGATGATTTTTTCGAACTCTGGCGTCCCCAACCATTCTAATGTGATTGTTTGACACAACATACACCTAATTTGTTTGAATAATCTGGTCCACAAGTGCTGTTCCCGGGATGATTGGTCCAACTTGTGACATACCTAGGAATATTGGGGGTTGGATATCGAACAAGGAACACCGGCAAAGGAGACTTACTTGTCTGCAACGCAGGACGACCAAGAGCGTGGGAAGATGTACGAAGATTTCCAGGAGTATATCGTCACGGACGTCGAGCAGCTGCAGAGACAGCGTTTGTCGCCATCCCATCGAGCCAGCGGAGAAGACCCTCTCTGTGCTCCTGGTGCATATTGTAATCTGCCACCAGCGAGGAACGAGTGACGGCAGCAGAGTGTGGTCTTTGTAGGTGCAGTCACAGTCACATCGGACCAGCTCCTTGCCTCTCGCCTCATCGATGTGTCGGGCCTGCCCCAGCCTCCTAGCTCGTCCCGATTTTCAACACTCCCTCACGTTGGACCATGATGGGCGAGGCTCTCAGTCCCGACACCGCAACCGAACCTTTTCTTCGACTTAGCCAAGGAGCCGAAAAATAACTCTGCCCCATCGGAGGCAGAACTCATCTGACAACCCCCCAGACCTCCCTCAAAATGCTTAGGAGGGACGACGGCAACTACTCTGACAGAGCCCGGTAGCTAGAAGATAACCCCGGGCTCCTCCAATTACATGCTCTGGGGGTCCATGATTCCGGGGCGGTTTAGTGGTGAGCTACACCAGCTCCGAACGACCTCTGGCAGAGGTGACCGCTGGTGACTACCTCACATCCCCCCTGCCCCACCCGCTGCGTCCTGCGGCTCCCTGCCACACTCCGCTCTGCCTGCTGCTACAACAGGTGCTCTGCCCCTGTTACACCCTGCCCCGCTCCTGCCACAACAGGGTGCTCTGCCCTGCTACGCCCCAGCTCCGCTCCTGCCACCTCTCGGTGCTACATGGCAGGGTCCCTCCTGCACCTGGCCCTGTCCTCGAGGCCCGCCCACCACTGCTTGCTCAGCTCTCCCCCACTCGGCTATAACTGGGTCTACGACATCGACGGTGCCTGGTACAGTCATGCTCTCAGTGCTATTCCACTTCACTACGCGTCATGATGCCTCACCGGCTGTGACCAAGTGGAACATCCTGCATCATGACCACCACACCATGCCGGTTGGCTCCCCGCTCTGTCGAAACCCAGCCGAAGAGCACAGGGCCTCATAGCACCAAACAGCCTTACTAGATCCTCCTACTACTATCCGGTACCGATCCTTGGCTCGTCGCGTCAGAACTAGTAACCTGGGTATCGCAGCCAAGTCTCTTCCCTCGGTTCTGTCCCTGCCAGGCAGGGAAGCCCTCACGGGCTTTCGCCCATAAGTAGTCGCACAACGTCGCTACAATACATTTGTATTTGCGCCCTGTTACGAATTACAAACCTAGCCACCCTTTCCTTACTGTCCAGAGTGGCCCAGGACAAACCAGGCAAAAATAGTGCTATGTGGATTTGTGTGAGCATGGGTTGTCATTGTCACAACTGACGTGACATATGAAGCTTGTCAAGCATCGACAACCGTCATTTGGTCGAATATTTTTTTGCAACTTCGCTTCGTTTTTGTACCTCTTTCGGTTGCATAATTAAATAACAATATCTACGCTAGGCACTCGAACTCAAATATAAACTATGTACCAAACTCAAATACATATAAGAAGATCGGCTACTAACAACAACATTCGAGCTTGAGGAGGCCAATCAGACTTCACACCCAAATCCCCGCGCATACCCCATTGCTACACGACAGAACTAGTCCTGACTAGAATTCTTCCCTCTTACCACATCCACCAATGACGTTCCACCGAAGATCAAAAGGACAGCAATCATGGAGGACATGGTAAGGCACAGAACGGCAACCCTGGCCAATTCCCGGTTCTTCAAACTGCCCATTGCGCCGACTCTTATGTGACCGTGCGGGAGTCCAGGTATATCCTGCTTTGTGAGGAGGAGACCTTGTGGCTTAGAACGCTACACAGTTTCCAGATAAGTAATCCAGTACGACCTCAGCCTCCCCTGATGCAGCACTCGACAAAATAGCCAGGACAACCCTCCCAGAAAAATGGTCGAAACAGCAGAATTCTGCCACTTCCCTCTGTTCATCGACGGCTGGTGCCAATTGCATTCTGGTTAAGGTTGTTCGACATTGATTTTCCGACCCCAGGCTCCGTTTTGGGTCTGGGAGGTCCGCCCGGAGCGCGAGATACTTCCGCCCCCCTTCCTTCGGAACCCCCTCGTCAACACCGTCTTGGGGAGCCTGGTCGGCAGCCAAAACTCCCAGTGCATATTGAGCAGTTGAAGGAGGAGTCCATAGGACAAGTCCAGTGACTGCCCCTGGAACGCTTACAGAACAAGCCTCTTCGAATGAAGGCTCTCCTTCTGGAAGGTTAAAGAGGAACGCATGGATTGTAACGTCGGTAGGTTCGTGCGAATCAGGTGAGTAGATCTCGCAGATGCTGATCATCACAAAAGAGGTGGCTGAACGAGGCATAACCCACAACCCTGCAAAGAGAAAAGGAAACCTTTCCTTCATGATTGGAACTAGATGGGTAATCTCTCGCGCAGGTAGTGCAGTATCAGTGCTTGACCGTCGGATATCTTGATCATTGGCAGGGCGCATTAATACGGCGAGTTCTTTCATGCCTGTTGCACAGATTAGGTGGGTGTCCGTGGCAGCAATGAACCAATCCCTCTGGCTAGTATCCTGGGTATCCGGTGGAAAGATGTTTGCTACAGGAGGAAGCCGTTTGGAAATCAAGAGTCAGTGAATTGTGTCACTGCGGAAATACAGCACACCTACAAAATACGGGGATAGAATACCCCTCTCGAGATCTGCGACATCAACCTTGACCTTCATAGAAAAGCTAGAAAGGTGGTTATCGACGCAAGTGAAACCATTTCTTGTTTGCGTGGAGGTGCCACCTCCGCAGTTTGATTGGTAATGAATACTGGACCACTACGTGGGGCTGACCGACCTGACCATCTGTCTGAATACCTGCTACCTCGCTTGATAATAGTCAGCACACAACATATAATTTTTGGTATAAGAAAGCCTTACAAACTGAAGTCAGAAGGAAAGATGATATAGAAAATCCCCGTATCAAGGTCCATGTACCATTTTATGCTGACGGAATACCGTACAAAGGCGTCAAATTCGAAAACGATGGGGCCATTTTGGTCGTGTATAGGAAACCCAGGTGTAGCGGTGCTTACCGCCAGCGCAGCAGAATATAATATAGTCCCCCACTATACACTGCGCCAAGGAGTTGATGCAACACAGGTCAAATCGAAATCATATTGATTTCAAAAAGTGTAAACCCTGTCATATTGAAGAGTACACTTTTTGGCTTTAGTATGCTAATAATATGATGAGTGTCACATCAACTTGTCGGTGCAGTGTATAGCCATAGGCTCACCATGGGCTGTGATTCCACTGTGAGGTGACTCACGCCAGAAACGTGGGGCGATCCCCAGAGCATCCTCGTCGGTCCATATTCTCTCCAGCATTTCTGCTCGGCAAATGATCTTTTCAAACTCTGGCGACCCTAACTGCTCCAATTCAATCGGTTGACGCAGCATCCATCCCGTTTGGCTGAAGAATCTGATCCATAAGTGCTGCTCCCGGGATGTCTGGTCCAATTTGTGACAGATCCTGCGAACATTAGATGTCGAACTGAGGGGATAGACGAAGAAGACCTGCTCGTCTGCAACGCAGGACGACCGGAAACGCGGGAAGACGCGCGAGTATTTCTAGGAGTATATCATCGGGGAGATCGAGCAATTTCAGAGAGACAGCATTTGTCGCCATCCTTTCAAGGCAGTCCTGTGTGGGTTGGTGCGAACGTGAGCTTGTCGATATTTTCATATTTTCTCCAATTTCATCTCACGTTCGTACCTGAAAAAAGGGCGCTCCCTAATTTGACTCGGTTTTTTAGTTGCTAACTTGCTATTTTAATAACAATATGTAGTATCTACGGTAGACTGAAAACTCGAAAACAAACTACAATATATGTATCAAGCTCAACTACATATAAAACAATCAAACAACGATAAACATCGAGTGAGCAAGGGACGAGTCAGACTTTATACCCAAATCCCTGTGTATACCCCATAGGCGCACGACAAAACTGGTCCTGAGTAGATTCCTTCCTTCTTACCACATCCAACAAGGACGCTCCACCGAATATCAAAAGGACAGCAACCATGGCTGGTCATGGTAACGCATATAACGACTACCCTGGCCAACTCCCAGTTCTTCATCCCGTCCACCGCACCAACCCCCGCGTCTATGAGTAGAGTTATATGACCGAGAGGGAATCCAGGTATATCCTGCTTCCGCGAGGAGTACTTCGTGGCTGATGAGTGGGACTGAGGGTGTAGAGAAGGATAAGAGGGAAGATCACAAATCCAAGATGCATAGCAACCTACAAAAATGGAAGTAAGTAATCAGTTTACGAAGAAAATAGTCAAAAACGAAACATAGAAACGCGGTATGTGTGTATGTGTGATGACAGAATCATTAGGCCTTTTTTGGGGTACGAACCTTACGATCGGGTACTGATTGATACTTCCCAGCATGCTGATACAGAGCAACGGACGAAACGCCCACATCCAACGCAGCAAACAGCAACAATCCATCAGTAAGCCCTCTTCAGGTTCGTCAACTCCTGCAACCGACCCTCCTGGATATAGGTAAACCAAGCCCCAACTTCGGTATCCCCCATCCCCAACTCCAACGTTTCTTGCACTTGGAGCTTCGCAGCGCGCATCGAAGCTAGCGCGGAAGACCGATATACGCCGTCCCGAGTATAAGCAACACGCATACGAGAATCCTGTCGAATATCCGCTTGAAAAGATGGAATTTTGTGCGGCATGTACAGTAACATAGTCGCCTGATGCGGAAGCAGCAAAAGGAGAACACGGACATGACGAGGAACGTGTCTGTAAGATAGGAAAATACAGCCCATGGTGTGATGTAATCTTCTGGGTTGAGGTGGATGGACGTTTGTCGAGTACTGTTCTCGTTGTAGAAGACTCCCCAGAACACGGCAGCGAAGGATAGTATGTCACGAGTAAACACAGCGCGGTCATAAACTAGGGCGATTGGGAAGATCGGACCGACGGCGTATGTTATTGAAGCTCGGAGAAAGGGGAGGGATTGGGAGCGTGTGTGGTAATCTTGGTGTAGAGCGTCGACTGAAATTGAGATCCAGGTGTTTGGGAATGTTAAAGGCCGCCGAGAGGAGTTGGAAGATGGTTACTAGGGTGAAGATGATACATAGCGCGAAGATTGCAGCGTCGATTGGTGCGAGACTGAACCCACTCCCACCTCCTCCATTACCGCCGCCACTCCCATTACTGGAAGGCGCGGATAAGGATGGGATATCGGAGGAAGATTCTCCGCGTTTGGCAGAGACAACAGCCGGAAGAAACACGCCCAAGAAAAAATAACGAACAGCGAAAAGCTTCAGACACGGATGACTGAAATGCATTTCGGATAGAGGGAAGGAAAGAAACGGAAGGAAAAGGAACGTGTGGGTGGCAGCGCAATGACAGCCTTATTAGGGGGGAAGGACGCGCAATAGAGAGGAAGGGAGACGCGCAACAGGACCGTCATCGTTATTTCGGAGATTTAAGTGACCTGAACCTGCCTTTGGTTTTTTTCAGGGCTTTTACTTAGGGCAGTCTCTGGACACCCTGCAGCGGAATCAGAACTGATGACAAATCCTTCCATTCAATCCCAACAACAAGAAAAAGGTTGACAGAAGAAATGGTTGATTTTTTCGGAGGTCCTGCAGGATCGGAGACTTCTCAGAAAGACCGTATATTTCGGATATAACCCTGAGTCGGTAACTTCCAACTTTGAAGGGTAAGTCAAGTGCTCGCATGGTACAGTGCACACAAGGATCGGACCTTGGGGATTATATGCAGCTAAATAAGACGCGGTTTGGGTGGGTGTTCGCGTAGTCCCTGCATCCAGCAGAATTATTGCCACGAAATTGTCGGCGTTGCTTGGAACATGATTGGGGAAGGACAGCCAGCTCCACCAAGCTCGTTGACGTCGTCAAGGTGGATTATCGTTGATGGTGTGATGTCGTTGGAAAGAAATGCCCTGAAAATCAGCCTTGATGTTTGGACTCAGGTCTGCTCTGATACGTGCTTGGGCCCACAGAAGAGGCAACCTGCGCTCCTGTGGGATGTCAACCCGGCAGGGTCTCGAAAAACCTGGTGCGAAATCAAGTAGGGGGGGAAAACCAAGGAAGGCGAAGCAAACCCCGCCATCATTGTGGCGTTTGATTTAAAGAATCACCGGAAACCGTTATTCGCTTCCTGCTGTTCGTCCGCGGGGTAACCGGCGAGGATTGGATACCAAACGCGTGGAGAGATAGCGGCCGACTAGCTCAGTTGGTTAGAGCGTCGTGCTAATAACGCGAAGGTCTTGGGTTCGATCCCCACGTTGGCCATCGATGTCGTTTCGGAGGTATTTTTTCCATCCTCGGACCGGACCGGAATCAACACATTTCTCCACTTCCATGCGAACATTGAACTCACGCCTTACACTTACATTTTACAGATGGCAGACTTGCTCGGTCACATACTATGATCTGGCTCACAGCCCTCAATGATTTTATGCTCTGCTGCCATCCCCGGTCTCAATTGTCTTACTCCTCTATCCGACGGGCAACAACACTCTCTGGCAACTGACACAAATCACCCCGGCCGTAAAGACTCAAAACACCCATACCCATTCCCCACACACCCTCGTCCAACTCCTCACGAGATCTTCCACCTCCCCCGTAGTGCCTCAGCCTCAGAAATCAAATCCCGCTGTCAGTCCCAAACATCCCCTTATCACATTTTTTTCCATCCACAAAAATTAATTCACAAAAAAAAAAAATAACAATTTTTTTTTTACAGACTATGATCTCGTGAGACACCACCACCCAGACTCTCCATACGCACGGACACATACTCCATCCCCTGATGAACGGCATACTCGCTTTCAATCCATTCTCTCTGCGTATCATTCCCTACGATATCCGACCTCGACGAGTCGAGGTATGGGCAAGTGCAGGGTGGGGTTACTACGGCCATGGACCCGGTTTCGATCCGTTCATGAACGAGCTTAATAGACGGAGACGGACATCAGAGCACGCAGAATGGATGAGACGACGGAAACAGGAGAGGGAAGACGAGGCGCGAGCCCGTGAGCGAGAAGAATGGAGTAAAACTGCTGGAGGATTACGGGAGAGGATTAATGATGGCTTTTGGGGTCGTTGCGGTCATCGGAGGATTGTATCCTAGTTTTATTCTTTTCCCATTTCGGAGGGAACAAGCACATCAGGATGCGGTGGTTAATCTTACACAGGCGAGGAGCGATGCGCAGGAGATTGGACAATTAAGACGGGAGGAGGTTAGAAGGAGGGTTAAGGATATTAAAGCTGCTAGGGAACAGGAGCGGCAGAGATCTGAAGACGAAGCTGGGACCTAATTTATTTATCTATGGTATTGTGTGTGTACATTTACACTTCAATTTACCCAATGATCGCAGAAGAATCCTGTTACGAATGCATAGACAGCTTGATGCATCAATTCGGGTAGCGAGTTCATAATCGGCCGCGTCCCTTTTTGCATCTCCAGTCAATATCCGGCTTCGAACAAATTAACCCAAGATATTAAACGCGACTCACAGGGCACCGTTCTCATCACCCATATGCTCAGACCAGACCTGAGAACAATCCACAGACGAAGTAAACCCCATAAACACCAAATCCGTCACAACCCCACGAACACCATAATAACTCAACACGCCTCTCAACCCACCCAAAGCCGCACCCTGACCAAGATACGCAGCCCAATTCGCTACCGCACTGTAGTCAGGCTCGTCCGACGGATACCCTCCCCTCGGGGGTCTCGCGAGGTTTTCAACTTCCTCCGCCTCGCTTTCTGGTGACATTTCTTTTTCTTTACCTTTACGCGAACACGTTGCCTGTGCGTGTCGGAAAGTGGCTTTAAAGAATTTGAGAACGGTTTCGCCTGGAACGCGAGTGGTTGATCGACCCGTGATGTGCTGCTCGACGGTCTGCGTGATGCTCATCCTGTTTTGGCAAATATTGCGTTGAATGTTAGAGAACGCATTGAAAAAAAAAAAAACCTTTTTTTTTTTTGGACTACTCACGCGGTGATACCGACCAATCCAGCACCTAACCCATACCCAAATGCAGAAAGTACAGATTTGGAGGGTGGGCGGTTAGATCTGTTCATGTCGAATGTACGCGCCAAGGGGGATGGGTTTTGGATTGGTTCGAGGAAGATGGTGTAGGTTTCGGTGTAGTATGGTCTGCTTTCGAGTGAAGACATTATTATCGTTGTTTGCGTTGTAGGGTTGGTTGGATACTAGGGGATAAAACGTTGGGTGTGGCAGGGGCGAGTGTTCGTTGTGGGAGGAGTGGGGGGGATAAGAGAAGTGCGTTGGGGAGACCGTTCCAGAAGCGTATGATGTCATTGTGAGACGATGACTTCATAGCTGGATTTGGGGTACAATATTTCAAATGCTTACTGTTGCCAAAATTGGCCGGTGGCCATCAAGTATACTTACATTCTGCTCTGGACTCCGACGCGTCATTATAGCATCCGAATCCCAGCATTGCAAGATAGCGCTGGGCAGTGCTGCGTGGGTTGCCGTTCTAGCCACCTAACCTGTCTGTTTTACGGTGTCGGACCGATGCCTACTCCGGATGTGTGCCATTCTTATTTGTTGAGAAACCGCCAAGACTCTAGTCATATAGCAGCTTTTCACCCAGTAGTCTGTAGTGAGAGTTGACACTGTACCGAGCGATCTCCCGATTCAACGTTGGTACCTTCTCATGCTCGAAGACAACCCACGAAATCACTATTCTGAGCAGTTACCTTTTCTGGACTCGCCTTCGTGCTCCAGAAGGCACTCCAAGTCGTTTAATAACGAATAATTGTATCACCGAGACGCACCTATTCCGAATATTCGGTGGTTCGGGGTTCGCCATTTTTGAGCGACCTATCGAGGACCAGCACGCCCGACTACCGCCCCCTCCGGATGAGATTACCGACCTCCATCCAATACTGAAGGGCAAGTTCCCTTATTTTTTCATTCATGGGACAGATATCTTGCCCAGGTGGCCTACCACATTTGTGGTTATTGGCTTCGCGAAAACCAAAATCCACGCATTCTCCTTCGACCTTTCAGGAAAGGCAGCTTTAAGTGAAGAACTTTACTTCATCGAAATCCCTGGAAAGCTGGAGACTGTTATTCTGCCCAGTCCCCCTCCAACAGCGCAGTACGCGCTGGGAATTTTGGGTGTTCGACAAGTTGTGCAGCCTGACCTTGTTGGTGAGAATTCTGGGGAGGGATATGAGAGGTACTTTGCTCTCCAGTTCGATTTTCCGGACCCCAAGCGGGTTCTGACATCGGAACACCGAGGGTGCTTCACCTTGACTCCAATGTGCCCACTACCGGGAGTTAGTCCAACGGAGGTCTATTTTACTGACTTTGACCACTTTTCTGGAAAGGTTGTGATATATGCGACGGAGCGGGGGGACCAACAGGTGAACATGATACTCGATTTCTCATTTGATGACAATGTGACAGTTTTATAGAGACAGTGTGATGTATCTCCCATACCTGTACAATCCCGGGTTGTAATACCTATGCACAGGATGCCTACATGGAAAGGAATAGTGAAACCATCTTTTTATCAGGGATATACATAATGAAGGTGTGACCGATACATGTCAGAGAATTCATAATTGTAAGCTGGATACCTGCACTGCCGTTCCTAGCACTGTCTGAGCTCTTGCTCCCAGCAGGCGATGGGAACTTTGATCGTTATGGGACTTGCCGTGCTAGCTGCCGAACCCGTCTGTTTTCCGGGCAAGACTTGTGTATACTCCGGCATCTTAACGTGTGTGCAAGTTTCTAATCCCCTTGATCGCACTCTTGCAGAAATCTTCAGGGCACAAGTTCAAACGTTCATGCATGAGCCGCAACGAATCCTCTGACGATTGCAACGCCGAACCACCGTGACGAACAACTGGTAGGAGACATTGTGCCAGTGATGATATATTTGGCAGAACAACCACCGTGTCATGAGCACTCACAGGTGACCTATCACGTTCGGGGTCACAAGCGTCGTGTGGTGGCCGAGAAGCCCAATGCCGGAGCGCTCTTGCCACGCTCCTCCTGCAAGAAGTCCCCTATTCAGATCCAATGTCAACCGGCAGCTCCCCTCACCCCATTCCAACCGTCTGGGGGCCAAGTTTTTCCCTAAGAGACTTTCTCTCTGTTTGCTCTTAGGGAGCCATGGTGTTCTCTGCTCGATATACAACGTTGATAAGTTGGGTCCTGATAGAGGAGGAAATAAGTTGGGCGGGGATGCAGGACGGCTGATGTGGATCGAGATTTCGTCTCGATAGGCTTGTCGTGCTGTGGTCAGAATTCCCTTCCAATCGCCATGGAATTTGATCATGATGGAACACTTGTTCGAACCCCTATGAGTTTTACGATGCGGAAAGTCATCTTCCTCCGTTTTCCGTTGCTTTGCACTGCAGACAAGTGAGCTTCCCTTGAACTTTTCTTGGTCGATGCTCAGTATCCCGGTAGGTGTGCCACAAAATGAATCGCCTATCGCGGGAACAACACCTGTGGATCATATTCTTCACTAAAACCAAATATATAGTTAGGGAGGGCAGTGTTTCATATTTGAGTCCAAAGAACGGCCTTGTTTGGGTGGGATATTACAACTTTGGAAACGACTTCGAAGTTGATGTTGTAGATCTGGGGAGGAGGACGATCTCCCGGTTCAATGTTGGCACCTTCGTCACCACTTAGAAACAGTCCACTGACCACAATTCCGAGCAGCTTCCTCCTGTTTCTTCAATCTATGCCCCAGATGTCAGTGCAAAATATGCCCCAACAAATAACTTCATCACCGAGGCCTACCTAATCGAAATCCTTGGTGATTCGGTCTTTGCCATTGCTAAGCGCCCTATGAGAGACCAACTTGCCCAACCACCGTCCCTTCCGCACGAAGTTACCCATCTTGGCCGAATAATAAAGGGCAAGCTCCCTTATGTTTTCGTTCTTGGGTCATATATCTTGCCAAGGTCAGCTACTACCTTTGTGATCATTGGTTTCACGAAAACCAAAATTCATGCCCTCTCCCTTAACCTCTCGGGAGCGGTGGCTTCAAGTAAAGAAATTTGTTCCATCGACATCCCCGGAGAGTTGGAAAGTGTAGTATTGTCCGGTCCCCCTTCAACAGCCCAGTACGCACTGGGAATTTTGGGTGTTAGGTGAGGTGTACAGGATCCCGTTGATGATGGGGGTTCTGGGGAAGGACATCAAAGGTATTTCACCCTTCAGTTCGATTTTCCGGACCCAGAGCAGGCCTCACGCTGGAATGCCGAGCCCGCTTCACCTTGACTCCAATGTGCTCAATACTGACCGTTAATCAAACAGAGGAGAGAGCTTACTTCACCTACTTTGACCATTTTTCCAGAAAGGTTGGGTATCCGTGACCTGGGGCGCTACAGAACGGAGGAAGCGGTGGGCCAACATTGTACTCGATTACTCATTCGACGATAATGGGACAATTTGATGGAGATGAACCTGCCTCATGCAATCCTGGAATGTGGTACTCATGTATGGGGCGCTCATGCCAAAAGGGTCAATGAAATCATCCTACCAGTAGGGTATAATGGAGGTGTGACCGATACGCTCAGAGAATTCGTGGAAACTTCCAAATTGTAATAAGTACGTACATACGTTGAAGAGCAACTGGCTTAAAGAATTCGTCCTGGAACCAGTAGTCCAAATCGCATGTGCCTTGTGGTTGCTATTAACTGCATAACCCTGTCGTGGTTCCTGACGCTGTCTGAGATCCAAGCCCCTGGTCCCAGGAGCCAGTTCAACATCTTTCAGAGTACCCACCACGCCTGTGTGTAAGGCAAAGCTGGTGCATCTGACAAATTGTTCAACACTCAACTTCAACACTTACTGGAGAGCCCATCCACTGAAGAAATTCGAGTCGTTCTCAAGCAATGTTCCTAGTTCTAGGCTCTCTGGTCTTCCAGGCAAGATTTATTACGTCAAGAACTCCAACTCAACCGATCCATATCAATCACCCGACCCTGCAAAAATCTGACAAGGACAATGCTATAACTGCTTCAAGGCGCTATGTCATATCTTTTTTCTTGATCCGCGCCACAGTGTAGATATGGCGCATATATAAAAGGCCACGTAGCAGTCGGTCAGTCCATCACTTGACCTACTTCAAGTTTTACCAGCATAATGGTCAGTACAACTTCGTTACCCCGCTCCCTCCCCAATATCCAACCCACTCATGCTCCTCTTTCCACAGCGCGCCACTCCTATATCTTTCGCAGACAGAGACTCTGGTTGTACCTGTGGCCCGGGGTAAGGGTCTATCCAGCTCCTTTCTGTTTTTGCATTAACCCTCATGCATGCAACAGTTGCTTATGTGGCTGCCAAAGCGGAGGACCATGCCAGTGCGGTGGTGGAGACTCCTGACGTGTACTATCACAACCAATTGGTAATAGTGATTACTGAGAACTGAGCACACAAACACTTGTGACTGTCATTCAGTCGCTGAACCTCGTAAATGGTGGAGTGACCTTAATAATGAGACGACCCCCTTTGAGCTGCTTCCCATTTCTGAGAAATTCTGACATCCTCAGCATGATGACGACTGAAGGTCACATGTAAATCAATGAGGTAATTATAGACCTGCAGCTTGTGTGCATACTTCCCCCGAGGAAGGAGAGGGCAGACCAAACCAATGGTTTTAGACAAGGCACAACGCCACTTAATTTCCCTGAGGGCGGACTGTGTCCCCAGTCTCGTGACTTATACATCATTGTATCATGTCTGGAGATTTGGGGTTTGGTGACAGATCAAAGGACCTAGCCAATTCGGGAACATTCGCAAGCTCCCCAAAATTCACGCATTCTCCTTTGACCTTTCAGGAAAGGCGGCTTCAAGTGAAGAACTTTGCTCCATCGAAAATTCCTGGAAAGCTGGAGGTTGTTATTTTGCCCAGTCCCCTCCCAACAGCGCAGTACGCACTGGGAATTTTGGGTGTTCGACAGTTGTGCAGGACCTTGTTGGTGAGAATTCTAGGGAAGGATATGAGAGGTACAGTCGCGGACAAACAAAATCAACAAATTTAATATCTCACGATCGGCTTGATAAAATTGCACGAAATCTTGGCTATAGAGTTGGATTCATGGAATACGTCGAAATACACAACTTTCGGATTTTTCTCATGAGTTTTGGGTCACTGCCAAAATTTTTCACAAATTTTTCGCAACATATATGGTCGAAACCCAAGGATACCATCAGCTGCTCGGTGTTCGGATGGGTCCCCCCGAGGTCCCCCCCTTTCGGGTGGTCACATCAGATACAACCTCCGGCCAGATTTTTCGAAGTCAGAGGGACGGTGGGTGTTGCCACCGGCTGATAGCGTGATCCCATCATTTTTATTCAAGTTTCGACATGTATCAAGTGGCGGTGCTTGGCCGATCAGCCCCATCCCCAGTGGCCTATGGCTTGATTTGCACAAGGAATGAGGCCAATGCTGAAGCAAGCATAGGCGAGCACACCATTATCATATAAACCCTCCTATACTGCGCTTTGCCCTTTTTTCTGGTGGAATAGTTCTGGTGGTGATATAAAATGGTTTAATAATGATTATCAATATTCAATTAATAACGTGACATTGGCTCGTTAAAATTGTTTGAAAACCTGGGGTTGTTCGTGCTTTAGCAAAAGGAATTGATTGCACATATTTTCATAAATTTCTATAGAAATTTCGGTCCTCTGCCAATTTTTTGGTCCTATTTCCTTATTTAGCATTTTGCAGAGGAACGGCTCGAGAGAATATTATGATTTTGAGTTTTCCTGACAGCCTTCGATGAGAAGAATCGTTTCCAGGGTTATTTTTAAAAAAAACTATAACTTCGGAAAAGTTGGTTGATTTTGCCTGTCCGCGACTGTACTTTGCTCTCCGGTTTGATTTTCCGGACCCCAAGCGGGTTCTGACATCAGAACACCGAGGGTGCTTCACCTTGACTCCAATGTGCTCACTACTGGGAGTTCATCCAACGGAGAAGGTCTATTTTACTGACTTTGACCACTTTCCTGGAAAGGTTGTGATATATGTGACGGAGCGGGGGGACCAACCCATATCACATTGCAGGACCCTCTCGATCCTCAGAGGATGTACAAACCTCAAAATGCTTGATATTACCCTTGAAGCCTCTGACCCCGCACTCATTCCAGAACTCATTCCCGAAAACATCCCATTGGTGCATCCGAATTTGCAGCACTTTAGGCTTTGCTGCGGCAAACTTAGTCTTGTTCTGCTAGCTCTTCTTGAAGATCCCTACCCCATCCGAGTTAGTTGAACTCGACACTTACGACAGCAACAAAAGCTCCCTTGGAGTGCTGTGTGATATGCCCATATATTCTGAGGTCTCAGAATCTCTCTCCGCATGACTCCTATCTCCCAAATGACTGGTGAAGGTATTGTTGGGTTCTTCGCAACTCCGCAACTACTCCACCTCTCTCACTGGGCAGTCGTTATGGCCAATGCCGCATTCCTCGAGTGGTTGACCCGACATCTAACTTGCCTCTGCTCAGATATTTGGAGATTGATTGTATTGGGGCAGGAGATTCCGTTTTGTCCGACGCTTTAGTTTCGAGGCTCGGTTCATTATAAAAGGTTGCGGTTATAGGAGGGCTCGAGCTTGATGAGATGCCACTCCCGGATAAGCCTGGTCTGGTCGGGGCATAACACTTAAGGTTTGTGACAGAAGAGCTTATCACGACCTGTTGAAGGCCCACCCAGAACCAGCACGACCTACAAAATAACTTATGGTCAGTTCATGAACCTTTCCTGCTCTTCCATTCCAAACTACGGCCATCTAGATGGGCCGAGCTTTCCAGAAGTCCTATGAGAGGGGCCAGGTTGGGGTCGGGGTGCTTGGAGTCGGCCGTACAGAGAACTGAAAGGGTTTGTGTGGGTCTCAACCGGAACGACTTTGCATGCGGTCTAACAGCCCAGGAAGTACGTACGATCGGATTCGTTGATGAAGAGATAACAGAGATTC
This sequence comes from Calvatia gigantea, assembly GCA_025093985.1. Lineage (NCBI taxonomy): Eukaryota > Fungi > Basidiomycota > Agaricomycetes > Agaricales > Lycoperdaceae > Calvatia > Calvatia gigantea. Next base: position 2,824,848 of record JACAAK010000005.1, on the reverse strand, counting down.
GCATAAGTCTACTAATTAGGGCGTAGGAATATTCGTTGTCGAGCAAAATCAAGGTCCTGCTACCAACAGTCCAAATTGGACGAGTCCTATGGTCGCCGTTCGTCACAGGGTCCAGTACTGTCCGAGCGCCTGTATGCGCACTGCCCAAGTCATTTAGATAACGTACTCTGACATTGAAGCTAAAATAATGAAGTAACGCTAATGATAAGATGGGTCGGTTCGAGCAACGTCTTAATATGAGAAATGTTGACGGAGTTACAATGGGCTCCTTAGAGCCATTTAGTCTAGTCCATGGCTTGAACAAGCGGAGGAAGGAAAGGATGTACCGAACCAATGGTTCGCACAACACCACATTGTCATTTTTAGAGGAGCGCTGTTAGTAAAGGAATCATCGGTTCAACGACCGTCATTCTAGTCACTGCCTACCTGTGGTAGACCGATCCGGGGTACCCCTCAAGCCCAATCGTTTAAACGTTTTTTCGTCACTCCGGCAGGCCCAACTGGACGCTAGCCACCAACATGACATAGCTAAGTCAAGGACTTTTTGGCATAAAACTACATACCCAAAAAGTCATTTGTAAAGGAAAAAACAGACGTAGACTGGATATACGAGACTAGGTTGAACAGCAGGTCGAGTTAATCTCGATATCGTTGAAAACTGCTCCTGGGAAGAAAGCTTGACGGCCCAACGAGATAGTAACGAACAGCAAATAGTTGATAAGCTAGGCAATAGCAAGGTGATGCATTGGACAGCTTCGAATTCATGATCAAGTCAATGTTCTTGTCACAGTTCTGTTCTTTACGGAAAGACCCATTACGTGGGGAACTTAAAACCAGACTCTTGCACTGAGTAGTGACGAGTAGGCTAAGGTAGTTGCGAAATGAATATCGTGTTGTGTATCATAAGCAAACAGAACGTGGCGCGTGAGTGCTGGGAGTGGAGGATCGGGACCTTGGAAAGGTTCCCGACAACCAGGTGTGTGGTCCGAAGGGGGACGCAGACGGGTCACCCTAACCCTGTGCCTTCCGGTCACTGCATATTGTTCGTTGGACTATGTTAAATTTGTGTAAGGGTAGTGGTGGGTGGGCAAATAGAAAATAGAGTCAGGAGTAGTCTAATGTCGAGATAGGGGGGGATGGGAAAGTGTAAAGGGAGTTTGGATGTCCGAGTCCGTATGCTAATGCCTGTGACGTATCACACTGGGCGCAGGGAGTCGCGCCTGGATCTTCTCATCGCCAGGTGCTGCACTTGGCAAGTATTCTAGGTGTCAATATTACAAGACAGGTGCAATTCGATCAGGGCGGCGACCCGATCTAGCTGCTTTGGGCCTGTGTTATCTCTCCTCTCCTATCCCGATTGGCGTTACAGAACTGTGGTGGTGAAAACTTATAAAAGGCCACATGTAACCAGTCATTTCCTCAGCTTGGCCTACTTTTATCCATCATGGTCAGCATAATTCAGGTCCCCCGCTCCGCCCTCAGAGATACCTAACCCATCTATGCATGCTTCTCTCTTTGCAGCACACTGCTACGTCCTCTCTTACAGATCATTACTGCATAAATCCTCTCTGCGAGTGTCGGGAGTGAGGGTGTATCCAATCTCTTCCTACCCCAATACTAACGCATGTCTACTACAGCTGCCCATGCAAGATTCGGTGTACTTGCAACTGACCATGGCCATGACTTGACTTATGACCGGCTGGTAGTCATCATTGATATTGAGTAACTGAAATAATGTACAAAGTTCAATAGTGTTATGGCGTCGTACGATGAAATCAGACCTATTTGACGACCCCTCGCTGCTCGTACTGAGAAATTTAAATGACCGGTGAAGATGTTGTTGGGTTCTTCGCATTCCGCAACTACTCCACCTCTCTCACCTAGCAGTCGTTATGGCCAATGCCGCATTCCTCAATTGGTTGACTCAGATATCCAACTTGTCTCTGCTTAAATATTTGGAGATTGATTGCATTGGGGCAGGAGGTTCCGTTTTGTCCGACGCTTTAGTTTCGAGACTCGGCTCATAACAAAGGGTTGCGGTTATTGGAGGGCCTGAGCTTGACGAGCTACCACTCCCAGATAAGCCGTGGTCTGGTCCGGGCGTAACAGTTCAGGCCTGTGACGGAAGAGCCTATTATGACCGGTTGAAGGCCCATCCAGAAAGGGCCTGAGCCAGCGCGATCTGGGCAATAACTTACGGTCAGTTCGTGAGCCTTTCCTGCTCTTCCATTCCAAACTACGGCCGCCTAGATGGGCCGAGTTTTCCTGGAAGTCCTGTGAGGGGGCCCAGGTTGGGTTCGGGGTGCTTGGAGTCGGGCTGTTCAGGAAGCTGAAAGGGTTCATGCAGGTCTCGACCGGAACGACTTTGAATTGCGGTCTAGCAGCCCAAGAAGTACGTACAATTGGATTTGTTGATGAAGAGATAACGGAGATCCGCACAAGTCTACTAACTAGGGCGCAGGAATATTCAGTTGTCGAACAAAATCAAGGTCCTGCTACCAGCAGTCCAAATTGGACGAGTCCTATGGTCGCCATTCGTCACAGAGTCCAGAATTGTCCGAGCGCATGTATGCGCACTGCCCATATCATTTAAATACTCCGACATTGAAGCTAAAAGTAGTGAAATAACGTTAATGATAAGATAGGTCAGTTGGCGCAACTTCGTAATATGAGAAATGTTAACGGTGTTACAACGGGTTTCTTAGAATCATTTAATCTATGGTGCAGGGCGCCTAGAGGCCAGAACTTTTGAACAAGCCTCCACCAAATATAGAAGGACCCTAAGTGTCCAATTGTGGTGTAAATCTTTAATTATTGCCTGCAGCCGCTTGAGTATATTCTTTGCACCAAAAGCACCTCATGTGTGGTTTTTTTCTGCCTCTGGGCAAGTTCAATGACTAAGCACCCTGCACCATAGTCAATGGCTTGAACAAGCAGAAGAAGAAAGGATGTACCAAATCAACGGTTCGCACAACGCCACTTTGTCATTTTTGAAGGAGCGCTGTGAGTAAAGGGAAAGTCAAACATGGACAGGAGATACGAGATTAGGTCGAGCAGCAAGTCGGGTTAACCTCGATATCGTCAAACTGCTCCCGGGAAGAAAGCTTGACGGCTCAACGAAATAGTAACGACAGAAAATTGTTGACGAGCCTGACAATAGCAAGGTGATGCACTGGACAGCGTTGATTTCATGATCAAGTCGAGGTTCTTGTCACAGTTCTGTTCCTTGCGGAAAAACCCATTACGTGGGGAAAAGTTGAAACCAGACTTGGCAAAATTCCAGGTGATTAAGGTGGCGACCCGATCTAACTGCTTTGGGTCCCGGATTGTCTCCTCCTATCCTATCCCGGTTGGCGTTACAGAACTGTGGGTGAAAACTTATAAAAGGCCACATGTAACCAGTCATTTCCCCAGCTTGGCCTACTTTTATCCATCATGGTCAGCATAATTCAGGTCCCCCGCTCCGCCCTCAGAGATACCTGACCCATCTATGCTTCTCTCTTTGCAGCACACTGCTACGCCGTCTCTTACAGATCAAGCCTGCTACAATCCTCTCTGCGAGTGCCGGGAGTGAGGGTGTATCCTATTTCTTCTTATCCCCAATAATAACGTACGTCTACTACAGCTGCCCATGCAAGAGGTGCACTTGCAACTGACCATGGCCATGACTTGTCTCATGACCAGTTGGTAGTCATCATTGAGTAACCGAAATAATGTACAAATACCTATGTATCATTCAATTGGCGGACCTCGCACGATGAGATCAGACTTATTGACGACTTCTTGCTGCTCTCGTTGAAGAATTCTAGCTATGACTCTTCAAATTCGTGTGATATCAGCAACCTAGATAACAGGTGTCGTAATGCAAGTCGCCCTGCACTGTTATAGCAGTGGTGGAAGGTTGTACACTGTTTCAATGACTCCGGTGACTTTTGATTAATAGCTCGCGTACACAGAGAAAGCAAAGGAGGCACCAGACTAACAGGTGCGACAGGTGTCATGCCACAGCGTCATCTTTTCAGCAACGTTCCGAACGAAGGAATTTCTAGTCTCATTGATGTAAACGTTCACCGGGCAATGGAAAGGTAAAGGTAACCACACGTGGGATACACAGAACAGGTACCACTGTAAGTCAGGTGGCTTCACTTCGAGTGAAGGTCGTGACCGGGAGAAAGGTCGAGGTCAACAACATTCAAGGAGGTGGGAACGCGCAGCGAAAATAACTTCAACATAAACTATAAGTCTTTTTGATATTCAGACAATAACAAGGCGCTAGCGATGGTAACAGTCCTGGATCGTTACTAGGCAGTGGCATTGCCAACGAATTAGACGAGGTAACGCTTGAAGGTGAGGCACTGGACGATGCTGATCAACAACCAAACACAACTGATCAACAACCAAACACAATAAACTTTAGCAAGAACGGCGCTTAGGCGGCGCGGCTTTTTGTTATGGGCTACTTGCATAAATGTTCGGCTGTCACTTCCCCGTATTCACACAGCTGCAACACTGCCAACCTTAGTGTATTGTAATCAAACTCGCGGCAACCGACGAAGCTCTGTTTGTCCGGGAGACGCATGTCAATTGTTTCCACCATAGATTCACTTGATGTCAAGCCATGTTCTCCTGGGAGCTGTTGAAAAGCAGAAGGTCAAGGCCTAAGGGGTAAGCATGGATTTTGACAATAAGATTGCAGGCATAAATTACGGGAGTTATCACTCCGTTACTATCCTGATTTCCGCCTTCATTAACCCGGTGAGTTTAGATTCTTCAAGTTATTCACATACTGCTGATTTGAGTTCTTCCTCAAATATTGTTAGGATGCCATTCCCTCGTTCTCGTCATGGTAGGCCTGAAGCAATTGGTATCAATGATTTGCCAGTGGAGATTTTTTACGAAATCTTTATGCACTATATTAATCTCCCGAGTCCTCAAAACTGGTCCAAGCCTACCGTCCGCCATTCTATGGAGACATTCTCGACTCCGATGCCCCTCACTCACGTCTGTGGTCATTGGCGCAACATCACATGTACCTTCGCCAATCTCTGGACTTCCATTTTCGTCCTAGGACCTTCACGCAATATTATCCCCTTGGTCGAGCTATGGCTCGAGAGAGCTGACTGCTTCCCACTCAACCTCGAATTCGTCGAAAAGTCATTCGGAAGATCGGACAAGGAGACCACGGCAACAAGCAGCGACTTAATCAACAGAGTGTTCTGGAGGTGGTTGTTCCTGTGGGAACACATCAATTTCGAATTTGCCGACATAAGAGGAGACGGCGGGTCAGGAATGCATGATATCCGCACCGACGTCGATCTTGAACATCCTCCTGAGCTGTATTCCGTGCGACTTATTGATCGTGACCCATGGGATCCACAGCTATCGGCTTGGCTTTGGTCTCGGGTCGTCTACAACCCGCATGTGAGCAAGCTGGAGGTACGGAGCATACCAGTTGGACCTATGCATAAGGGTATAACAGAATTCATCTGTCATGAACCACAACTACTAGATGACTTAATCAGGTTGCTGGCTCATTGGCCGAACCTGGATATGGTCCAGGTCAGCATTAAACACGGCGAGCAAGAATTACATTACTCTCTTCCCGACATTCACCTCACCCTGGACAAGCTGCGCCACATCTCCATACTCAGGACTCCTGGTACCCGTGCCTCGGTTCTACCAATCCTCCAACGCTTTACGTGTCCCCACCTTCAATATCTTGAAGTAGCCCCTGACGAAGGCATCGATCAAAGATTCGTTGAGGGACTATACACATTCATCGACCGCTCCGGGTGTCATCTACGAACTCTCAAAGGGCTAGTTCTCGTGGGCATGCCAAAAGACTCTATAGCCCGCCTCTTTTCACTTGCCCAACTTCAAAGCCTCGTCGAACTCAAGGTCGTCTGGGCAGTCAATGACTTTCTTCAAGCTGCTGACGCTATCCCCTCATGCTAAGCGCCTGTTACCCAACTTGAAGTCGTTGGACGTCCACCATTTGCATGACAAGGGGTGGGAGCTCTCGGATATGCTCATGTCCCGGTTTGAGTCGCTCGAGGAGATAAACGTTAGTAGCACTGTACGCTTCGGATGGGCACCGCTCCCTGACAGACTGTGGAGCCACCCTAATATGACGCTGACGACGCTGGCGGACGCGAGACCAGGTGTTCCCGAACGAGTCGTGTCGCGCACTAAGTTGGGCGAGAAACCTGTAGGATCGGGTACAAGGTATTCGTCGTTGCTTCCGAAGCGAGCATTTTGGACTGATATTTGGTTTGAGCATCCGACAGGGACGGGGTTTGATGTCTGATTCTTCTCCCCTCGTCCTGCACTGCCCAAGATTCTCCGAACATTAGATCACTTCAATGGACCAATGGACAAACTTGTACTTGTACCCAACGCGCGTCCGGTATTTTCACTGCTACCTATGTAACACAGAAGTATGTCGCGTATCTGATGGATTATATTTCAAACGAAATTTCTGCAGTGCGTAAATACAAAAGAAGTGCGAGATGTGCCAGATTCAAATATCGAATATCATCCAAGAAAGGAACCGAACATATCAGAGACTATGACCCTCCTCCAGATATTGCGTCGACTATCCCAAACCAACAGGCAGCAGAACCCATCCCAGTCAGAACAGGGAACCCTTGCGCCGGAATGGAATCCTCTTCCGTCCACAGACACCTCCTTGTCAAGTGAACCGGGCACCACCAGGGAATCCATCACTGAACCCGCTAAATCCACCACCGCCCTATACCGCCTCCCTGGAACTGTGCAACGATTTCTGAGAGGTCCATATGCTTGAATCCACCACCCATACCACCACCGTCGTTCATCCCGCCTTCATCCTTCGCCAAAATCGTACCGCTAGCGTCATTGTGGGTCAGAGAGCACTGCACGAGCTTCAGCTACAAATTTGAATTTCTCTTCATCACCATCCTAAGGAAAATGAAGCAAAAGAACGACCCGGCAGGATGGTGCACACAGAGAATGAACGAAACCAAAACAAAGCGGGCTAACATAACACACGTGGGCGTACTCACATAGCACTCATACCTTATGGCCTTATCAAGGTGATGCTTCACATACCAACCAGTGATGGGTGCACTCGCTCGTTGCAGGAGCTTGAACGTTTGTACCATCAATGTCACGGATCAATCGATCACGACGAGAACCCCGTGGGGTGGCTTCTGCTGAGTATTTGAACCACAACCGCAATGCCAATATTTCAATGAGGAAGCACAAGCCGTGTATAACCCATAACGCATAATCGGAGTTTTTACCTCTCCCTAGCCACCTCAGGGAAAATGCAGTTCCCTATGGGCACTAGGATGTCCATAATGCCGGATGGGGGCCGAGGACAAACCGAATGTGCTCTTGCCAGGCATTGGAGCGTTAGATAAGGTTTCTTTCTTTCTTTCTCCACGCAAGCCATGCTAACACCCCGGTTGGCAGTGCAGAACAGATGAAACTCATCGACAATCGGCTACAATGCTCAGGAAGGGGAGCCGGACAAAGAAACCACGTTCAACATGGGGGCTACCCAGTCCACGCGGTGAGTGTCATTCGTCCAGACCCCAAACGTTGGTTGAGCCACCTCAACCTCATCCCCCCTCTCATAACTGACGCCCATAGAGCTAGTATTCTGGCTCTTCTCACACAATTAACGCTGAGGTTCTCCCCCTCCCGAAGTGGCTTACGCTCTGTACCCGCCTTTGTGATTCCTCGCGATTTTCTGCTCAACGGCTCCAGACACATCATTATCCCAACGTGCTTGCAGTTCAAATGCCTTTACTCTGGCCCCTCTCCAAACCTGCTGCGTGGGGTAAGAGCTGATCCCCGGCACGGTTCACAACGACCCAACCATGCTGTGAGCCGGCGCAGGAAACAATCAGTATTATCACTTCCTCTTCGACGAGCCCAATGTGCTTTACCCTCAGACACAATGACTGCGATTCCATGCTCCTCCGTGGAACCTCCCTGATATGGAAGACAATCCCCCAAGTACATACCGGACCCATCCCACTCCCTATCGCAATGCTACTCGGGAGGGCTAACACACATACGCCTCGACGTGTTCCACCGAGCATAGAGTCCTTCGGTCTCCTATTATGGACTTGGTTGCTTGTTCAGTCTGGAGTGCCTAACTGCCAAACCTGCCACTTCCGTCGAACGCCATAATCTGCTCTGCTCGTCTGTTGGAGTCCTGGGCCCTCTCTAAAAATTATGCAGGTGTGCATCTCAGGACCACCGGCTAGGCTGCCACGCTTGCGCTTTGCTTTCAACTTCCAGTCTCTTCTTCCGTCACGTAGCAAACATATCCCGAGAATTTTCGTCAGCATTAGGCGACGTTCCAGTACTATTACCTCCACTCAACTCTGATCTTGCACCCTTTCCTCTTACTCCTCCCCTTTGTTTACAGTACAATGAGCCTTGAACATAGATAGTATGTGTCGTTTGGGGTATAAAAGCAACGTCGTTAACCGTAGAAAAAATTAGTTGATATAGTTGGTTTGTTGTACTCTCTCACTGGTCTGCCCAGCTTCGCCCTCTCAATACCAAGAACCTTTCTCCCCCGATATCATGACATATACCCAATCAAATATTCCAATTTCCACTGTTATTTAAATTCCTCATTTCTATGCAAGTTCGCACGTCTCCTCTCTTTGCAAGCTCCGGTAATGCAAAGACACCGGCGTAGTTCACTATCAATCAAGGTTAAACTGTGGGTTGTGAGGTTATCTCGTAATAAGACATCCTAAAAAGTTATACCCACGAAATCCCTCAAGAACGTCCTGTCCGCACTCATCTCCGTTGCTGTCCAGGTAGTTTTGGGCCTCCAAAAGTCCTCTTGCACACGCCGGATCTGTGGTGACGAAGGGAGCCGCTTTATGACCTCACTCACGGTAGGTCGCTCACTGGGAGTTAAACTCCAACAGTCCATCATAATTGCCCAGATGTCATCCGTCAGCTGTGGTGCCTCCTCGTGGCTAGGTCTTTCTGGCAAGATTCCTTGCGCCTTCATCACCTTGACTATTTCCCTATTAATATCGCGGAAGGGGGCTTTTCCGGTAAACATCTACACCAAAGTCCCAATCACCAATGAACACAGTCAAGACGTCTGAATGAAATTACCTCCAACATGGTAGACGCCATTGAATAAACATCACTCGGAAAGCCCTGACCCGTGCCAAATGCCTCCGGGGCGCACCATTGGACTATACCACCCCCAAATGGATTCAGTTCGGGTACATCAGGATCAAACCTTGATAATCCGAAATCTATGAGGCAGGCAGAGCCGTCGCCTTTGATGAGGATGTTTGCCTGTGAACCTGTCAGATTCTCATCCCGGTGACGATGACTGATTCCTATCCTTACCCCCAAAACACTGCCATGGACAATCTGGTGCCGGTGCAGGTATCGTAACCCAGCCAAGATGTCATGGACCTATCGACAATTGTGAGTGGCCCAGGGTTGCGCATGAAGGATACCCACAATCGGCAGTCGCGGCGTACGGGGATGTGCTTTCACATATGCACACAGGTTACCATTTGCTATCCAAGGAGATACGAGCCCTACCCCATGCTGAGAATCAGGTAGATGATATATCCCATACAACGGCAAGATGTTCGGATGCGCAAGTTGACTCCATATCACAGCTTCACGAAAGAAGGTCTAGAGTTTCTCAAGAAATTGATCAATTTTGAACATCAAGAGGCTCCACGACGTACTCTGTATACAGAATCGGCATTTGATGCTCTAGGTAACTTCACCGCCTTCAGGCAAACCTGGTGACCTCGATACCTGCTCTTGTATATGTTTGTGGATGCACCCCTTTCAATAGCGTCAGGCGGCTGTTCAATCCCATCGAGTCCCACCTGTCGAGGAAAGATCCCTGATGAGACAGATAACCGCAAAAATGCCGTCAGCACTGATTGTCTAGCCGCATCGTCAACTAGATAAGCACTCAGGAACTGCGAACGATAGTCAGTTCATACTATACATGTCTACAGATGTGGTCGGAGAACCTTTTGAAGAATATTGAGAATCTGTTGAGCGTTGGCACCTTTTGCCTCGAAGAGTGCCTGATAGCACTCTTTGGAACGGAGAATCCGTGTTTGCAGAAGATCAATCATGCCTTTTTCAGAAGTTTGAATCGAATCCCACAGGGGATCTGTACTTCCCGTAAGCATTCGTTATCATGACAAATCGTAAAAGACGTGCCAGTGTCCATCCTATTAGTCTTGTACGTAAAAGGACAGAGTTTGGGGATCTCAACACGAGCTCTGCTCGCGTCGATTGCAATCGCGAACCTCCCACTTCTGATGGGGTTGGTAAGATATTCCTCGAATGATGCATGATGAAATTGTAGATGTAGCTCGTGGGCGTCCTCGGGTGAAGGCACATCGACCACTGAGTGGAGTCTCTGCATAGCGACATACAAGGCACTCCGCTCAATATTCAAGAAATTGCAGAGGGTCTGGAGGGTAAATTTCCCAAATGGGAAGGATTGTAATGCTATATGGTATGCTAATATCCTCTTTGTCGCTGGGAGGATATCGCCTGGTATGTCGGCAAGGATCATGGAGTAAAGTAGATCGAGGGCCTCGAGAGGGTTTTTTATGCCAATTCTACGGGCGTCCTGCATGAATTCTAGCAGAGTGACAAGGCGCCCCATTGGATCTGCATACTTGGGGTCGCCGAGGTACTTCATAATGGTCGATGCAAGGACGAAAAGGCCGGAGGTGATCTTTGACACCGTATTAAATTGGTTTCTCGATGGCCAAGATGAGTCTGTAACGTCCGGGAACTCTGCCCGAAGTTTTGAAAAGCCGTCGCGTAAAAGGAGGTCAACATCACTTCGGGTCCTTGCATCAATTAAAAGCTCCTCCTTGTCACAATTAACGACAAAGTCGGGCCGTAGGAAGATACGCTTAAGGTGTGGTTCTGGGCGGCTGCAGATCAACCAAAGGAGGGGAAGGTTCTTCTTCGGCCGTGCGACCTCACCAATCATCTCCACAAACTCGCACTGGGCGGCCGTTCCCTCACATTCATCCAAGCTGTCAAGGAGGATAAGAAGTGGGTCTCGAGTGGTTGGGTGTCCTCGCGCCTGTAAAATTGAGATGGGCTCAATAATGAGCTCCGTGAATTGAATGCGACGGGTTTTCTCGAGGATGGTAGGGTCGCTGGTGATACGTTTCATGAGAAGCACCTTGTAGTCGGGGAAGCGCGTGGCCATTTGATATGCGAGGGTTGGAATGACCGTGTTGGGTTTGTCCCGCTTGTTTGACCGGGAGAAGAAGAAGGCCGCTCCGAAGCGGCCTTTCTTGACGCAGAGCTCGGAGAAGGACTGAGCCACAGCCGATTTACCAGTGCCAGCAGGCCCGGTGACCCATATCATCTGTCGCTGGCGTTCGATATTGTCAAACCAGATCAACAGTCTATCCTGAATTTCTTTACGAGTTCCCGGATGACACAGTGGGGGTGGATCCCGCTCACCCGAATCCACTGCCGCTCCCGAGCATACGTAGGGAAGAAGAGCTTTCAAGCCTGTTGTAATGTATTTAACAAGCCAATCTCTAGGCTATAACTCGGGAGTAAATACCGGCTTTCCCAGAGTCGAGGTACTTGTTGACGATGCTGACTGACCCATTGATACCAGCTATATTTGAGCCACTAACACTGATATTACGGGCTTCTTGAAAGAAGTTGACGCCATCATTACTGTTCTGTGCATTGGCGGCATCTATGGAAAATATCTAATGAGCCAAAAAAACGATTTCATGAAGACATTCCACCCACCAAATCCTGCTGCAGGTTGGTGGGGAGGCACTTCAGAGTTGTGACGGGAGTCGAGGTGACTGGTACCGGATCCTGGGACATGAAGTAGTGGTGTGCTGCTAGGCTTCCCGCGGCTAATGCTCGGATCCGGAGGGTTCGTTGCAGGGACGTGGTCGGAATAGTTGGCAGGAGGGTGAATAAAGTAGTCGTGATTGAGTCCACTAAATTCTGGATGGGCGGCGTCCACTGTGCGAGCGGGGTTGGTGTGGTCGTCGTTGCATCTGGATTTTTGGGCGGCAACTCTGGCGGTGTCGGCAGTTCGGCCGCCACGCCCTTGGTCGAATTTTGGAGGGGGGGAATGGTCAGACCGACCACGCACCCGCCCTTCCGGGCCGGGATGTTGACTTTTCAAACAATTGAGGAATTTGAATATCATGGAGGGGAAATGGCGATATTGCCTCAACATCAACAGTGAGCTGTGTTGCCCTGAATGCCAATTAGCGGCAATGGCCGTGATGAAATTACACGCCCTAACCCCGCCTAGGGCATACGGGAAGTCCGCGGTTCATTTTCACACTTTCACAGTTGACGTTTTTTTGAGTCACGTGGCCTCTTAAATCAACGACATATGCTGGAAAGGCCGCTTTACAGCAATTTTTCCGAATACATCTTAAATAACAAGTCTTCTCTAGGCATACAGAAAAATGCGGAAAAGTAATTTCCGATGGATTCACAGGGGAACTTGGTCAAATCCTGAAGGATTGGGGTAGTGATCCGGAGATGGCTGGGTCACTGCCCCTATCCCTCAAAATTTCACCAAGTATGCCTCCGGAAGCACCATAATATTATTTTCTTGCATTTTTCTATACTTTTGCAGATAATTGGGTCCTTAAATTTTGCTCAATCAATTGTTGTAGAGAAGCTCTGACGTATCAGCCGATGTTCGGCATGTCAATTACAATCTCTTTGTATTGTCTGCTTTCAACTCCTACCCCCTCCCTCATCTACGATCATATTATTGACAGTTGTGACAGACGTTAGAAGACGAGGTTCGAAATTTCCGCACAAAAGTTGCCAATTTACATGTTTAATCTAACCGGAGCGCACCAGCGGACCGTTCCAGAAATGTTCTTTGAAGGTCAGATCTGTCCAAGTACTACATTCCGATATACCTGAGATATAAAGAGCTACTTTCGTTGATGGTCCCCTTGCAAATTTTGAGTCGCAGGCGATTTTCTCAGCCCTCTCTGCAGCTATCCACTCGTGATTTTGCATGGGGCTTGTTGCATATGGTGAGAATTGGTTTCTTGTTTTTTCAAGATTTTATGACAATTTCAGAAAATGGGATTGTCTATAAATCACAGTTCCCAAACAGGTGATCATTTTCAAACAAGTGATCAACGACGGCAAGCCACTGGTCTAGCTCTTTCCTTCCCCAGGAAGGAAAGGGCGTACCAAACCAGCGGTTTCCGGACAAGTCACAACGCCACTTGATTCTCTTTGGGCGTGCTGTGAACGAACGGATCCCCAGTCTCATCCAATGAAGGTCTACGACCCACCCGTCTGAAGTACCCCTCCGAGAAAGGTCGTGCAAGTCCTAATCCATCATCCGACGGGCCAAGTGAACTGAGGTTTGACTCAACCATAGAAACCCACGCTCTGCACCGTCTTCTCTCTAATATCACTTCGGATGTTTTAGGGATACGCCCACTAGACTTCAGAAGATCAAATATTAACCAATCTACTCTCTGCCTACTGTGCTCATGTATAGACCATTATCTTGGAGGTTCATACCTAGTTATCACGCAGAGCGGCAATCAAGTCAAGATGCACCAATTTCCTACCCGCCCCTCTATCCGCTGTTATAAGTTAGCCTGTATCCAGTATCTGCACTTCAGCGCTCGTCCAGCCTACGTGCGGCCAGTTCCAGTCACCGCACCACTTTGGTAGCCTGGCCAAGGGAGCCCATAGAACATGCATTTACCTGTGTTTGGCAGATTTAATCAGATGCTTTTGAAGCCGTTAGCGAGGCACCGAATATCCTTGAGATGTAAATATGTAGAGAACAAATTTTTGGTAGGATGGCACTCAGCAGGTAACTTGCAAAGGGAAAGATAAGGGTAGGCAGGACATATGAGATGAGGTTGAGCAACAGGTCGGGTTGGTCTCGATACTGCCGAATGTCGCGTCTGGGCGGAAACCTTAAGGGTCAACGACCCCACCTCGATGGTGGCGAACAGTAAGCAAATCCTTCAGCTTAACCGAGCAGTTATTTTCTGAAAGAAATTGATGAGACAAAAAGCACAAGGCGATGCACCGGACAGCGTTGATAAGAAACACTAGTTGTTCTTGTCGTAGTTCTGTCCTTCAGGCGAGGCTGATTACATTGAGAATTGTGACTTGACAAGAAATTATTCTATTCAGGTACAACTTGCAACTTGCCTGATAAGGACAACGACCTTATCTCCCCTATCTTGACCTGCCTGCAGCTGCCCTGGTTAGTATCCTTCACCCTCGGTTGGCGCTCCCCCCCAGTTGGCGTTCGCCACCTTCCCTTCCTCCAATCTGTGAAAATTTGCATCATAGATTATTTGAATTTTAAAACATTGTCCAATTTTTTCAATATTTCTCCGTGGACTGCAACGCGGTCTGGAAGTTGCTGTGCTTGTCACGCTCATTGAGGTGGTTTGGCTGGCGTGACGCTGATGTGACGCGCCAACTGAGGTGAAGGATAGTATAAAAAACTTAAAAGGCAACGTCGGTTGATCCTATCCTCCAACTTGACCAACTTTCATTGATATCATGGTTAGCACAACCAACTCCCCCCGTTCTGCTCTCAGGGATACCTAATCCATATATGCATCAGCACACCGCTACGACTTCTCTCACAGACAAAGGATGCTATAATCCCATGTGCTCTTGCGGTCGGGTGTGAGGGTGTATCCAATTTCTTCCTACCCCAAACACTGACGGATATCTACTACAGCTGCCCATGCGGCCGTCACTGTCAGTGCGGTTGACCACGGCCATGACTTGTCTCATGACCAGTTGGTAGTCATCGTTGAGTAACTAAAATAATGTCTAAATGTCTATGTGTTATCCGATTGGTGAACCACGCTCCCTGAGACCAGACCTACTTATTTGGCGACGTCTTGCTGTTGATAAATTCTGTTTCCTCGCCATCACAACCCGTTGCTTGAAAATGAACTTGCCTCATATTGACAACCCAGAAGCAGGCGCAGCGACGCAATCGCCTTACGCCACTGGATATGTGTGCAGCAGCGGTGGAAGCCGTATACCGTACAAGTAACTCCTACAATTGTTGATTAACAGCCCGCGCGCAAAGAGAAAGCAAGGTGGGCGCTGGATTAACAGATCCGCGAAATAAGGTGCAGCGCCGCAGCATCGCCGTTAACCCCTAGTGCTCCGAGCAAAGGGATTACCAGTCCCATCCAACAGGAATTCACCGGTCAACGGAAAGGGAGAGGTGGTCATGGACGCAATACACGAATTGAGCATCATTGAAAGTCGGGTTGATCCCATTTTGGGTGAAAATCGAAGGAGGAGATGGGAGTGCAGGAACTGTATCTTCCCTAGGGTCGCTCAATTGCGACACCGCCGACAAACTCGTGACAACCGAAGTAAATCCTTTTATCTAGGAGACACAGGCCAATTGTTTCTACTTCAGGCTCCCCCAACGTCGCTCTCGAAATGGCAAACTCAACGCAGCTGGCATTAATGATCTACCAGCGGAAATTCTTTATGAAATCTCTATACATTACATTAAACTCCAGAGTCCCCAAAACTGGTCCAGTCCGCTACTCTACGGATACATTCTCGACTCCGATACCCCTCATTCATGTCTGTGGCTCTGGCGCAACATCGCATGGACCTTTGCAAACCTCTGGACCTTCGTCTTCGTCCTAGAACCGTCACTCGGTCTTCTCTCCAAACTCTGGCTCGAAAGAGCTGACTATTTTCCACTCATCCTTGAATTTGTCGAAAAGTCATTCGGAAGATCGGACAAGGAGACCACGGCAACAAGCAACGACTTAATCAACAGAGTGTGCTGAAGGTGGTTGTTTCTGTGGGAACACATCGATTTCGAATTCGCCGACATCCCAGGGGATGGAGGCTTAGGAATGCACGATATTCGCGCCGACGTCGATCTTGAACATCCTCCTGAGCTGTACCCCCTTGTGACCTATCGATCGTGAGCCATGGGATCCGCAGCTGTCGGCTTGGCTTTGGCCTCGGGTCGTCTACGACCCCCATGTGAGCAAGCTGGAAGTACGAAGCATGCCAGTCGGACCTATGCATAAGGGTATAACAGAATTCATCTGTCATGAACCACAACTACTGGATGACTTAATCAGGTTGCTGGCTCATTGGCCGAACCTGGAAATGGTCCAGGTCAACATTAAAGACGGCGAGCAAGAATTACATTACTCTCTTCCCGACATTCATCTCACCCTGGACAAGCTGCGCAACATCTCCATACTCAGGACTCCTGGTACCCGTGCCTCGGTTCTACCAATCCTCCAACGCTTTACGTGCCCCCACCTTCAATATCTTGAAGTAGCCCCTGACGAAGGCATCGATCAAAGATTCGTTGAGGGACTATACACATTCATCGACCGCTCCGGGTGTCATCTACGAACTCTCAAAGGGCTAGTTCTCGTGGGCATGCCAAAAGACTCTATAGCCCGCTTCTTTTCACTTGCCCAACTTCAAATCCTCGTCGAACTCAAGGTCGTCTGGGCAGTCAATGATTTCTTCAAGCTGCTGACGCTATCTCCTCATGCTAAGCCCCTGTTACCCAACTTGAAGTCGTTGGATGTTCACCATTTACATGACAAGGGGTGGGAGCTCTCGGATATGCTCATGTCCCGATTTGAGTCGCTCAAGAAGATAAATGTTAGTAGCACTGTACGCTTCGGATGGGCTCCGCTCCCTGACAGACTGTGGAGCCACCCTAATATGACGCTGACGACGCTGGCGGACGCGAGACCAGGTGTTCCCGAACGAGTCGTGTCACGCACGACGTTGGGCAAGACACCCGTAGGATTGGGGACAAGGTACTTATCGTTGCTTCCGAAGCGAGCATTTTGGACTGATATTTGGTTTGAGCATCCGACAAGAGTTGCATCTGATGTCTGATTCTCCTCTCTTTGTCCCGTACCGGGCAGGATTTTCTAAACATTAGATTACTTCAATGGACCAATGGACTAACTTGTACTCGTACCCAGCACGAGTTCGGTATCTTCACTGCTGCACATGCAATATGGATGTATGTCGCGTATCTGATGGATTATATTCCAAACAAAATTTCTGAAATGCGTAAATACGAAAGAAATGCGAGATATGACAAATCCAAATATCGAACATCATCCACGAGAGGACAGAACATATCAGAGACTATAACCCCCGCGGATTAAACGTCGACTATCCCAGCCAAACAGACAGCAAAACCCATCCGATCAGAACGGGAAACCTTGCGCCGAATGGAATCCTCTTCGACCACCAGCACCTCCATGTGAAGTGAACCGAGCACCACCACCAGGGAATCCGCCACTAAATCCGCCACCAAATCCACCACCACCGCCACCCATACCGCCTCCTTGGAACTGTGCGAAGATTTCTGAGAGGTCCATTTGGTTAAATCCGCCACCCATCCCCCCACCGTCGTTCATCCCGTCTTCGTCTTCGCCCAGATCGTACCGCTGGCGTCGTTGTGGGTCAGAGAGAACAGCATGAGCTTCAGCTACAAGTTTAAACTTCTCTTCATCACCACCCTAAGTAAAACACAGAGAAGCAAAAGAACGAGTCAGCAAAATAGTGCACACCGGGAAACCAACGAACCCGAACAAAACGGGCAGGTACAACACACGTAGGCGTACTCGTACCTTATCAGGATGATGCTTCAAACTCTCCCTCCTATACGCCTTCTTAATCTCCGCATCCCCACAATCTCTGGCCACACCAAGAATCTTATAATAATCTTTCGTCTTACTCCTCTTCAACGCCGCCTCAGCTTTTTTCAGCTCCGCACGTAACCCACGGATATCGTTCTCAGTCGCACCACCTTCAGTCTGGGCTTGTTGGATGGCGGATTTGAAATCGGCGATGGAGTTGTCGAAGTTTTCGAGGTGAAGGTGGATGCGGGCGCGTGTGCGGAGGGCTTTGAAGGAGTTTGGGGAAAGCTCGAGGGAGGTGTCCTGTGTCTTTGAGGGCTTCTTCGTGTTTGCTTGAGCTATATTATAAAAATATAAGGGTGTGTGTGTCAAATTTAGATTGCTGTTGGGAGAAAGGCGAGAGGGGGGACTGACCTTGAGGAGTGTTGTGGCTCGGTTCGAGAGAAGCTGTGGCGCGGATCTGACCACCTCTGCCTTCATCAGGAGCTTCTCCTATACGCTATAAATGCGATACTGCGTTGAAAAATAGAGGACAAGTTGAATGATAACCCACTACGAACCTCTAGCGCCTCTGAGTACTTGTCTACTGCCTCTTGGAGTTTACCCCCCTTAAAAGCGGTATTACCCTCTTCCTTCAATCGCTCGACATCTCTAACGCGCTTCCGCAGCTTCTGTGCAGGTTCACATGAAGGATCTAACCGGAGTGCATTTTGGGCATGCGCCTTTGCTTGTTCCAGTCTTCCACTAAGGAAAAGCACGAGACCCCGCAGAGCGAGAATATCTGGTGAATTCGAGTTTGTGCGAAGGGCATCACTGAACATGAAAATCAACAAAACGAATGAGGATGCGTCAGCGTAGACAACGTACTTGGCAGCCATATTAGCGGCTTCCCAATTCCCTCGTGCCAGCTCAAGTTCCACTCTCCACACTCTCCAATCTGCTGGAATTTCACCGCCCTCGCCTTCGATTGCCTGTAGGCACTTGTCCAGCGCTAGCCTTGCAAGCCCCCACTCCTTCTTCTCCCTTGCCTGTTCAAAGTTCTGTACGTGGCCCTCCAACGTTTTAATCTTCCCTCGTAGTTGTAATGCTTGAGCGTTCGTAGGCTCAAGAGAAAGGGCGTCCTTGACGGTGGACGTTGCGGCCGTTGTTGAACCGAGCGCTAGCTGACATCGCGCGAGCCGGAGGAGGGTCTTAGCTGAAGGTGAGGCTTTCTGAAGCGTTGCCTGCATGTTGACAATCCTCAAGTGCCGGTCTGAACCGTTTGATACCCATATAAGCCGCTGCCCTGTTCGTCAGATAAGCCGGCTCGGAAGGCTTAAGTTCTATATCAATGATGAGATTGTGTCATTAAACTTTTGTGATGATTAGGAGATTTCCCCCGGATCATGTACTTACGAATCGCCTCGGTGTAACGATCAATAGCCTCTCCGTATCTACCAGCTTTGAAAGCTACGTTCCCACTCTCTTTAAGCATTTTCTGCACGTATCGAAAGCCCCTCGGGTGTTTCTGGCTTAACAGCCTCAGGCGGTGTTGTTGGACTCTCAGAAACATCGGGTGCTGCAGAGCCATTGGCGGAGGAGGGAGCTTCAGAAGGTCGTAGGCGAGCTCTTGTCTGAATCCTGTCTGAAGAAACGAACTCAAGAGTTAGTCACTGGAAACATGAGGCCAGCCGCGTGTCACGACGAGGTAACTGTAACTCACGCTTCGACGCCGTTTGCAACCACCTCTGGAGTAGGTGTCGGAGTAGCAGCAGCAGCAGTGGTGGCCGTACCATTCTGCGTGGATTTGGAGGCCGTTTTCGAGGCTGCGCGCTTGGCCTTCTTGTTGGCCATGGTTGAAGGAGAATGAGCTGTCGTTCTGCGCTTCGTTTTTGATCGCTTTTTTTACTGATAAATCAAGTCCAAGTCAAGGTTTGTCCGTGGGTGGTCCACAACAGTGTCCACTATAGGATTATTGCAGCAGGAAACGCGAAGAAATGTTGGCACAATGACGCTCTGCACAGGAGACGCCACAGGCTCGCAGAAGATAGAGAAGTGAATTGCAGAAAAATGACAAACATCAATTGCCATAACCCGATGTGTGAAGGTGTGCGACTATACAAACAGGACCAACACACGCATGCATGTCGGCCGACTAGCTCAGTTGGTTAGAGCGTCGTGCTAATAACGCGAAGGTCTTGGGTTCGATCCCCACGTTGGCCATCTCAAAGCTAAAACGATTTTTTTCTCATTCGGGGAAGGTGAACAGGAATTCACGCAAAATGCTGTAAAATTTCCATCCGGAAAAACACTGCCCAGGACTCACCACGTACGGCACACGCCAAGACGAATACACCACTTCTTACCCAGCCTTCCATTTTTTCACAAGTTTCAATCCCCCACTTCCAAGTTCCCTGCCGGCCGCCTTTTGATTAGTTCGCACAGCCCGCAAACGCGAAACCCGAAGTGACTAGTAGAAACCCGCCTGTCACTATGACACTGCTTCTCCTCGATCAAATTGACAGCAGCGAAGGTATATAAGTAATCAGGTAAAACTTCTTTTTAAGCTTTTCATATTCTTTTTACATGGCCCTCGAAAATAATTTTCAAAGACGAAAGGGAGGTGGTGGGGGCGGAGGCGGTGGAGGCGGCCGTGGTGGGGGTGGTGGTAGTAGTGGGGGCGGTCGCGGTGGTCGTGGTGGTCGTGGTGCAGGAAGTTCTGGCGGTGGAGGGTCATCTGGTGGGGGTGGAGGAGCCAGCGGTGCCTCTGGAAGAGGTAGCCCAATCAGTGTTGGTGGGACTACAAGGCCTGCCTCGACTAACGGCAAAGGTGGTGGTTCCGTCACTACTATTTCGTCCGGCCAGCCATTCTCTGGCAGAACACAAGGTGGTGGAACCAGAGATCAAGTATATGGCACCAAGTAAAAAATTTCGACTTCGTCCATGTTTGTTCGAATGCTGACTATCGATATCTTTATTGTCCAGGCAATATGGAAGTGGCTATCCTGGAATCCCAGGACGTGGCGTCGATGGTCGCGGTTTCCCCTTCTACTTCTGGCCAGTAGCATGGGGCGGTGTAGCTGGTGTCGGAACAGTGCACTACCTCGATACCCACGAAGTACGTACTATTTCGCACCGCATTCGCTTCGCTTTTCTATTCTAACATCCCGCAAAGTACGGCCTTCCCAGACAATACCACACGACCGGGTGGTCCCTTATACACAGCCGCGTTCACCTCCATTAACTCCACCACCAATTCGACCTTCCGATTACTCGCTGATAGAACGACGGTCACATCCCTAATTAGTGATATCAACTCTTCCTGCAACTCTTCGCTCTCCCAGGCCAATTCAACAGCACCCTCGCCCTACCTGCCTACAGGCCCACCTGTTCCAGAACAGGCTGTGCAATATTATCGTGCTAGCAGTGTCGCGTTGACACTCGATGGGTATAACAACACCGCCGTGTTCAGTGGGAACGAAAGCGCACCCGACGCGCCCCTTCCGAACAACACAGATATGGGTTTGTTGAATTGTTTGAATACGACTATTGGAGGGAATGTTCCGCTCGTTGATGCTGTTGCCGGCATGCCAACATCTAGCGCGACATTCCCCACTACTACCTTCGCGATTGGGAGCGGTGCAGGCCATCTTGAAGTTGCTTCGGCTAACTTGAGCTTGTTTTTGGTCGTTTTCGCCAGTATTTCGCTCTTTTGTTGTAATGTGATACCCCTTCATTCTCTCAACCTCATCTCGGCACTGTGTAGAGTTTCCGATCAATTGATACCATATTGTATTACTTATCCGTTTAACTGCTTGCCCGACATGCTACTCTACAGCTCGGCGAATCGAGCAACCATGCGAGTTTCATGGATGGCCGCCCAGCGTTCCAAATGCTAGGGCAGCGATCAGAAAGGGTGGAATACTTCCATTCTGCCTTCCTCTTGTGGGGTGCTACCGCAAGGGGTAAATACTGGTGCACCACCAACCAACCAATCGACCAAACGACCGACCAACCACACCTTCCTGGGCCTGGGAATGTGAATTATGACAGCGCCAGAGATACACAGAAACAATCAACAACCGTACCGAGAACTCATGAGGGTCCAGAAGAAAATCCGGACCGGACAGAATTTTTGAAAAGTACGGCGCTCAGCCCAGAGTAGGGGTAGAGGGCGTGGAAACAGATTGATCCAACAACAGGTTTCGCAAATCGACACCTATTCCCCACCTTCGCGATTCCCCACCTTCGCGATTTGAGCGTATGTGGACTAGATTTATAGTCAGCTCGCAATCAGTGTTAGCCCATCAATTCCGCTAGTATTTTTTTTTTTACAAAACCAAGGGTTGAAACCAGCTCAAGTCGATCAGTCTTGCTCACATGACAGCTGGAAATTCAGGAAAATGAGGAAAAAAAAAACACAAAAAACTCGAGTTCGCACAACATATTCGACCTCTTTACCTTACCATCCTACGTTTGATAACTACGTAGAGAAATTTATTTTAAAAAAAGTCCTTGCCAATTCGGTGACAAGGTTAAAAAAAAAAGCGTACAAGCGACAGCAAACGTCGATAGGGTGATGATAAACTTTATCTTTCATCCAGCCTCTTCACGGAAGCTGAACCTGGAGTATAGGCTGAGGTTCGGCTGTGACAGGGAATACCTTCCGGGCCACGGCTTCCCAAATTTTCTGGGGTTTGTGGGCTCTAGATTGGGGTTAGCTCTTGATGCGGTTGTGGAAGGATCAGCCTACATGTCAGCCGTCAACGGGAAACTGTCCGTAGCGGTATGATCTTGCCATTCTTAAAAATAGATTTAGTGTGAGCTTGCATTTTGAACTGGGGGCATTGTGTGTACCTTCGGGTTCATCAGGTTTATTAACACCATATGCAAGGCGCCAAGTGACTGGTGAGCCAACCGTTAACAATCCTGCGCCTGGAGTGTAAGAATGCCATCGCACGGGTAGAAGATGGAAGGCGTACATATCGGGAGGAATGTCTGGAGAGTCAGCTCCCGTTCCCTTCAATTTTGCGGTCTACTGTGCGTTAGCAATTACCCAAATCACCCAGAGAAAAGCAAGGTAAACATTTAATCACTTTTAAAGTATCGTCAATGTCCCGGAAGTTTACGCTCTCACCACCAACAAATCCGCAGTATTGTTGAGGAACATCCGATTTCCCACCAACGACGACTGTGCGAACACCGTGTTTTTTTGCGAGCAGGACCTGTATACCTATGAATTACAGCAGCGAAAGGAGATTTACAATGTCACGTACCGAGAACACTGCACATGAGCTGCCACACCTGTTGGGGAACTTGATTCATGAACTCAGAAAAATCAGTCACCTTACTCGGCAGTACCGGCCATCCGAGAGGAGAACAATGTTCTCTAGCCTTGAATAGTGGGTCTAGACCTAAGCTTTCTTTGCCCATGCAGACGGTAGAGATAGGGCATTCCATCCCTAATCTGAACTCTGATATCAGCCCTGCATAGCTTGATAGAAAAGGTTGAACGGCACCTTTGGCCAAAAACATCCTGACGTCCATTAATGGTAATGTTTTTGACCGGATTGAACCATTCTTCGTCTTCAATAATTTGATGGGTTGCGTTACGCCATTTTCTGTTGTAAAGAATGCCACCCTTTGGATCATAGGTCCTGGGAATGACTTTGATAATTTCTTGTGCGATGTTGGACACACGGATCGTTGTATCTAAACCTGGTTGCGGGTATGTCTGCTCAGTCTCACCAAAAATCTAGGACCAGTTTAAACACATTAGGAATTGTACGAATTGTGTCGACTCACAAGGCGATGCAAAAACTGTTAAATGTGCATCAGTGGAGGTGATTAATTCAAACCCAAGCGGACCTACATGCGCGACGCAAACGAAACCTGATATATTTGTTATGTTCAAACGATCGACACAACAGCAAGTGCAGACCTACCTCCGAGGTTGTCGGTCTGGAATTTGAAAGTGAGAAAATTCTCCATGAACATTACAACAGGTAGTACCCACGAGATCAATAACCAATTTCTGAACTCCCATCCCATGCATCTTCTGCAGGCCTCGAAGAAGTGTACACTTCATCTCTTCCTCATCATCAATATTGTTATCGAATTTTCCCATTACCAGAACGCCAGTCGCATCATTAAGGATATAGAATTGCGTACTTCCGGCGCTCTCTTCCAACGCTGTGAGGCTGGGCTTCAAGGCCTCAGGTAAGGGAATCTCTGTTGATCTAATGGTTGGCCGACGCCGGATGGGTCCTGGCGATTCTTGTGAGTCCTTTGCGAAAAGTCTATACCAGTTACGACCGTTCGTTCCCTTTGTTGCCCTGCAGAAATTCCGTTCATAATGCAACCGGTTTAAAAACCTCCATCCCGTGCTCTTGTTGAACTTTGAGCGATATGGAACCTCAAGAAGCAAGTCAGTATGCAAGTAGCTCTTTCTGAAGGTCATACCCACTGTGATCGTCTCTTCAACGTCAGCACCCACTCGTTGAATGGTTAACTCAACGGAGTCGAGTAAGGGAAGATCTTGTTCTGCAAAATCTCCCAATCTGTAGCTCCAGTCATTGTCTCCACGAATGGCAGTCGAGAAGAAACTAAGCAGGTAGGAAGCGTGCAAATGAGAATCACTCGGAAACCCACGAGTAATGTACTTACGAATTTTGACGACTGGATAAGCCTTGGAAAGATCCGGTAATCCGTGCATTGTTGTTTACAGCGAAGAAAGGGTCCTCGCCATTGATTCGAACGATGCGAGCACCGCTGAACTGTGTTAGATCCAGTGGTCAGTACCGAGGCAGTTAATCCTGTCTCAACTAGTTATACCGACTTCTTGTAACGGTCTCTTCAAATCATCCTCCCAGAATTTGACCTCTTTTTCGAAAGTGGCAGACGCTATTTCGTGAGCGCTTGGTGAAATGTGTATAGCTTGACTTCCATCAGATGGATCGGTCAAGAGAACAAGAGGGAAGGGGTTGTATGTGATATATACGCCTATAATAGCAGAACCGTCACCATCAAGGATGAAATAAACATCGATGCCCCCATACCGTCATAACAGCCGTTGGCATACATCAAGTGCCCGTCATTGACCTGCCTGAGAGATTGCTGTACGTCGAGATGGAACTCTAAGTCACTTGAGTAGACTTTAGTCCTCATCTTTTCCAAGTCCCTGAGCAAGTCCCATTGGACGTCCTTGTCGAACGGATGAGGCGCATGGAGTTGATAGTTCGTTGACGCGTGAAAAGGCAGTGTCTTGGTGATGACGTCGAGAACCTATGAGACGCGATGTTAGATGGGAGGAGGGATAGAGAACGTGCACATTCCTTACATTTTGCCGTTTATCCTCCTTGAAAGGGAACCCGGACATACATGCTCGAGCCTCCGAGGGTAATACCCATGTCTTCCACGAGATTTTGAAGCAACGACCGAGTGACGGTAGTGGAAACGGTGGAATGCTCGCAGCATGAGCCTTCGAGGCTACTATGTACGCTGAAGAGACAAAAGAGTAAGGGTATCTTTCGCATCTAAGATGTCTTGCGAGTACACGAGGAGGAGGAGGGAAGAGAGGGTTGAGGTGCCCAAGTCAAGCCCAGGGACTGGTGACCAATACTTAACCGAATAGTAATGACAGTTGGAATGGAGAGAAGATACCTGAACGTCAAAGAAGACACCCTCGTGAACGGAATAGGCTCCACAACGGTCCAGACAGGGTGGAATAGCCATATAATAAAAAGAAAGTGGCAAATAAAACCTCGGCACAGCTGCAGACGCTCAACAAGAAATTCGAATAGAAGGGTGACCTAGTGCTAATCCTGCAGCACAGCGACCTCACGTGTGAAATCCGCCAACTCTGCTACACTTCACAACCGATCAAGGCGGCCGGTGAAGTGCTTTGAAGTTTCGAGGTCTGAATTGACTGCCGTACAGGACAGGCTCCAGTCAGTGCCGACATTGAGAGCGTGTGGCTGAGTATGGCTAGTCTGGTCCCTGGTCAAATCAGCCATCAATGCCACCCCCAACTTAACGAAGACTACGGACTTCCAAGGAACCCCATCATTATTGCCGAGTTTGGTCCAGTGCCCCCAAACACCCATTAAGCCTTCTGAGCGCCTCGCTTCACGGCGATTCACAACTGATCATTATGAGGCGCGTCAGTGATATAACAATTGACTTCACTACTACACGCGACGCGGAGTTCGAACGCGCCCTAAGTTCGGACGTACACCTGTACCTTGCTTCCCTCTTGTCCGGCCATCCTTAAAATTGACATGGTATTCGTTAAACACCTTCTAACCATAATGCGTGCGTTATTTACGAAACCTCAAGCGATTAACGAGAGTGATAGACAGAATGGAAGTCATGCTCAATCGCGCTAGCTGAGGAACACCGTATCGAGATCAATAAACAAGGTATGTAAGCACCCCATAAACACCTCCACAGACTTGTGCGAAACCCAAGGGATCTGTATAATCAGCGACATCACCCGCCCTAACTTCCACTGGGGCCGTCTGAGCCCGTCTAGATTCCGCGCGTTTTCCACTGGGATTTAGGTGTCCACCGGCCAAGTCCCTAAATAGCCGATGCCGCTCATATGTAAGGAAGCATGTCCACCACCCTTTGGGTTGGAGATGAATTAATGACATGTATCATGTTTCTGAGTATTCGCTTCTGCCTTGAGGTGTGCGTGTATATATTGGCGTCTGCGCTTGAGCCTCTGACCATGCCTGGGCTTTTCTCTTCCCTGTCCTCACTCATCTTCGCAGTTGGGGGACGTCTGGCCAACTGGCCACGAGCTCCTCGGAGCGCCCACCTAGCCACAACATCGTCTTACGATGAGCAGAAAGGACCGCTCATGGAGCCACTCCATCCTATTTTACAAGAACTACGACAGATGATTGAAGGGGACGCAGATCTTTATATGGGCTTCCATCAAATGTTCGAACAAATCCCTAATGATTCCCAGTATCATGTCGACCCATTAGGCAAACCACAGGTGAGCTGTCTGTCTTCCCCGACGATAGACGCTAACTTAAGGCGATGGTAGATTAGAGATTACCTCGGCATGCTCAAAAGGTTTAACGTGCTTCTCAAGTGGGCGCCTGAGTTCCACGACGGAGAGACAGGACACGTGGTACCACTACCCTTCGTGATAATGCTTACCTGGCCTATGTGCACACCCGCGGGCCTTCGGGTCTTCACGAACCCCATAGTCAATACTCAGCTTAGGAAAATTCTAAACGCGTGGGGCGATTTCCTCTCCTCTCCTGCATCTTGTTACGTCCTCACCGACAAGCCAAACGGATGGTTTAGCGCTGCAGCCAGGGAAAGACTATCGGGTTTGGAAGAGACCTTCGAATGTGACCCAACTAAGGAGTACTGGGGGTTCACCTCCTGGGACGACTTCTTTACAAGGACGTTCCGTCCTGGTGTTCGTCCTATCAACCACCCCGAGGATGATGCTGTCATCACCAGCGGATGCGAGTCTGTTACATACAAGATTAGCCACAACGTCCAGCCCTTGAGTCCATTCTGGCTCAAAGGCGAGCCCTATTCCCTCTACCACATGCTCAACAATGACCCTCTCTCCCCTCAATTCGTTGGCGGAACGGTATACCAAGCTTACCTCAATGCTTTCAGCTACCATCGCTGGCACAGCCCAATCAATGGGACCGTAACGAAGATCGTTCATGTGCCTGGCACGTACTGCGCGATCTCACCGTCAACCGGGTTCGAGAGCGGGAATCCCAACCGCGCTGCTCCAGCCTATTCCCAAGCATTCATGACGAGTTTGGCAACACGAACCCTCATTTTTGTTCAAGCGGATAACGCTAACATCGGTTTGATGTGCTTCATAGCTGTTGGGATGATTGAGATCTCGTCTTGTGAGGCGACTGTCGCAGTGGGCCAGCGGGTGCGGAAGGGTGACCAGCTCGGGATGTTCCATTATGGAGGCTCAACATACTGCCTAATTTTTCGTCCACAGACGAAGATTGTGTTTAGTGATGCGGTGCAACAATCGCTCAAAGACCAAAAGACGGTGGTACTTCTCAATGATAGTATCGGATTCGTGTCTAAGGAATCAGAATGATTGTATTTGTAAGTAGGCTATCCAAATGACCCACATAATGCAATTGCCTACAACCTCGCCCTACCCGGTTACAGGTCCACCTGTTTCAGGATAGGCAGTGCAGCACCACTGAGCCACTAATGTTGCATTGACACTCGGTGGGTTTGACAACACCGCCGTGTTCAGTGGAAACGAGAGCGCGCCTGTTCCGAACACCATTAAAAATGGGTTTGTTGAATTGTTTAAATGCGACTATGGGGGGGAATGCTCTGCCTGTTGATCTCCCCGGCGCGATATCCACTACCCACTGCTACGGCCAAGGGTAGTGCAGGCCGTCTAGAGGTAGCTCCAGCGGCTAGCTTGGGCCTGTTTTTTTTATGATTTTCGCTGTCTTTCGTTCTTTCACCGCAGTGTGACTACTGCTCCACTCCCTTAAATTTACCTCAAGCACCCAAGTTTCCAATCAGTTGACACTGGACCATATTACTTACCCGTTTAATTTGTTTTGTGGCCGTTCGCTCGACATGCTACTTTACAGCCCAGTGATGAAGCAACTATGTGAGTTTCTGCACATCACCCACGGATGGCCGCACAGCGTTTCGAATAATGGACAGCGATCAGAGGGTGGATACTTCCATTCTTCCATCACCCCGTGAGATGTATCTCAAAGTGTGAACACCGATGCACCAGGAACCCGCCTCGCCTCCCTGAGTCCTGGGGTTGTGAATTTTGACAGCGTTAGAGATACAAAAATAGTCAACAACCATAAGTAGCACCGTGGAGAGTCTTGGGGGGGAGGATTAAACACAACTCTCAACAACCCAATGTAGGGGTAAGGGCAGGGCGCGAATGAGGGAAAGCTTTGAGATGCGGTTTGAAGGTTTACAGGTGCGTCTCTCAAATTGAAGACTTCTATCTAGAAGATTCTAGAGCGCATTGCTCATGCTGGCATTTTTGAAAGAATGCTGTTGGTGTGTTTCGTGTCGGCCTCACTTGGAGAGGGAACAATCCACATCCATTTCTCTCCTCCCGATTTGGGCATATATGGTCCAAATTTGTAAAATCGGTTAGCGATCACTGTAAGTTCGCACAACATTATTCAACCTCTCCACCCACCACCTCGCGCCCGGTAACTACGTAGAGAAGTTCATTCTGGAAAGTGTTTATCAAATGCGGTGACGGGGTAAATCGCAAGTAACGGCAAAAGCCACTGATAGTCTGGGTGATAAATCTCGTCATCCATCTACCCTCTTCATCATGGAAGCTGAACCTGAAGTATAGGTAGAGGTTGTGATGTGACGGGGAAGACCTCCCTGGCCACGGCTTCCCAGATTTTTTGAGGTTTGTGGGCCCTAGATTGAGTTTAGCCCCTGATGCGCTCGCAAGGACATTCGGCCTACATGTCAGCC
Source organism: Calvatia gigantea (assembly GCA_025093985.1). Classification (NCBI taxonomy): domain Eukaryota; kingdom Fungi; phylum Basidiomycota; class Agaricomycetes; order Agaricales; family Lycoperdaceae; genus Calvatia; species Calvatia gigantea. The sequence continues at coordinate 2,795,686 of JACAAK010000005.1, read as the reverse complement.
TGCCAACGGGAGATTGATGGTAGCAGTATGATCTTGCCATTCTTGAAAACGAGTTTAGTGGGAACTTGCGTTTAAACCAAGAATTCTGTGTTGACCTTCGGGTTCATTCGGGTTATCAACACCGTATGCGAGGCGCCAAGTTATTGTGAGCAAAGCATTTACAATCCTACACCTGGGAGGTAAGAATGTCATCGCGCAGGCTGAGGAGTGGCGTACAGATCGGGGGGGGGGAGATATCTGGAGAATTGTTTCCCGGTCTCTTCAATTTTGTGGTCTACTGTGCATTAGCGCTCACTCGGAAGCGGGGTAAAGGTGGTCACTTGCTTACTTTCAAAGCATTGTCAATGTCCCGGAAGGCTACGCTTTCACTGCCAATGAATCCACAGTATTGTTGCGGAACATCAGACTTCCCACCAACGACGACTGTACAAACACCAGGCTTTTTCGCGAGCAGAACCTGTATAGCTATGAATACTGTTGCAAAGGTGGTTTACGATATCACGCACCGAGAATACCGCACCTGTTGGGGAGCTCGGTCACGACGTCACAAAGGTCAGTCATTTCGACATGCATACCGGCCGTCCGAGAGAAGGACAACGTTTTCCGCCTTGAACAATAGGTCCTGACCTAAGCTTTCTTTGCCTTTGCAGACAGTAGAGATAGGGCATTCCATCCCTAATCTGAACTCAGGATATTAGCTCTGCATTATTTAATAGAAGAGACTGGACGGTACCTCTGACCAAAAACATCTTGACGTTCGTTAATGGTGATACTTTTGACTGGATTGAACCATTCCTTGTCTTCAATAATCTTGTGGGTTGCATCATGCCATGTTCGGCCATAAATGATGTCATTTGGATTACGAGTCCCAGAAACGGCCTTGACAATTTTTTGCGCAATGTTAGGCATGCGGATTGCTGTGTCCAAACCTGGTTGTGGGTCTGTCTTCTCACTATGGCCAAGGAGCTAGAACCAGTTTGGACAAATTCGGATTGTATAACTCGTATCGACTTACAACGCGGTGCAAAAACTAGGGGGGGATGCATCAGCAGAGGTTGTTAATCCAAGCATAAAGAGACCTACATTCGCGACGCAGACAAAACCTGGTACATTTGTGAAGTTCACCAATCAACATAGCAACAGCTACAGACCTACCTCCAGAGTTGTCCGTCTGAGAATTCGAAATGAGAAGTCTCTTCACTTGTGTTATAATAGGCCGCACTCACGAGATCAATAATCAATTTCTGAATTCCCATCCCACGCATCTTCTGCAGGCCTCGAAGGAGCGTGCACTTCATCTCATCCTCTTCCCTCTCATCATCTTCAAAACTTCCCATTACCAGAACACCAGTCGTATTACTGATGATGTAGAATTGCGTACTACCGGAACTCTCTTCCAACGGGGTGAGACGGGGTATCAGGGTACCAGGCAAGACAGCCTCTGTTGACTTCATGTCCGACCTTTGCCGTATGGGTCCAGACGATCCTTGGGAGTCCTTGGTGAAGAGTCTATCTTGGTTATGCCCGTTCGTGTACTGTGTCGGTTGTCGGTTTGCAAAAGTTTCTTTCATAAAACACCCGATTATGGAACCTTAACGAACGAGTCAGGATGCAAGTAGCTCTTCCAGAAGGCCACACTCACCACGATTGTCTCCTCGAAATTGGTGCCGACACGTTGAATGATTAACTCAACAGAGTCAACTATGGGAAGATCTTGTTCCGCAAAATTAGCTCCAGTCATTACTTCCACGAATTGCAGTCGAGAAGAACCTAGGTGGGTAGGAAGCGTGCAAGTAAGAATTACTCAGAAGCCCATGGGTGGTATACGCACGAATTTTGACGACTGGATAAACCTTGGAAAGTACCAGTGGTCCGCGCGTTGCTATCTACAGCGGAGAAAGGGTCTGCTCCATCGATGCGAATGACGCGAGCCCCACTGAACTGCATCACACTCAATGATCAACACCGACTCTGTTTAACGGGGCCAGGGGTAGGATATACTGACTTCTTGTAACGGTTTCTTTAGTTCATCTTCCCAAAATTTGACCTCTTTCCCGAAGAGACTGGAGGCAATTTCATGGGCATTTGGTGAAATGTGTATGGCTTGACTCTCATCGGATGGATCGGTTAAGAGGACAAGAGGGAAGGGGTTGTATGTGATATATACCCCTGTATTGGCAGAACGGTCATCAGGGACGAAACAAACGCAGAAATTCCCGCACCGTCATAACAGCCGTTGGTATACATCAAATGCCCATCATTGACCCGCTTGAGAGACTGTTGCACGTCCGTGTGGAACTCTAAGTCACTTGAGTAGACTTTAGTCCTCATCTCTTCCAAGTCTTTGAGCAAGTCCCATTGGACGTCCTTGTCGAATGGATTGGGTGCCTGAAGTTGATAGTTCGTTGACGCGTGAAAAGCTAGCGTCTTGGTGATAACACCAAGAACCTATAAGACGCGATCTCAGATGGTAGGAGGGATAGAGAACGTGCACATTCCTTACATGTTGCCGTTTATCCTCCTTGAAAGGGAACCCGGACATACAAGCCCGAGCCTCTGAGGGTAGTACCCAGCCCCTCCATGCAGGCCTGAAGCAACGACCAACTGGCGGTAGTGACGGTAGTGGAAACAGTAGAATGCTCGCAGCATGAGCCGTCGAGGCTAAATGCACACCAAGGAGACAGAAGGGCAAGGGTATTTTTCGCATCAAATACGTCTCGCGGGTGGACAAGGAAGAGGACGAAGGAAGAGAGCTGAAGTGTTTAAATCAGGTCGGGGGACTGGTGGCCAACACTTAAGCGAAAAGTAATGACAGTTGGAATGAAAGGAAGTTCTTGAGCGGCAAAGAAGACATCCCCGTGAGCCGAATATGTTCTACAATCGGAGAAAAGTGACAGTTGAAATTATTTGGCACGACCACGAACGAATGAGCAGCTGCAGACGCCCGATGAGAATTTCGGATAGAATCTTGACCGGAACGGTGACCTCAGTGGCTACGTTGAATGAGAAGTTTTTAAACTCCGCGGCAGCGACTGAAGTGCTGAAGTGTTGTAGAGTCTGGGGACCTTTCCTTCATTTGGTAGCCCCGGGTTGGCTGTGGTTGACGGGACATGTTGTGGTCGGTGTTGATTTTGAGTGCGGACTGGTTGAATATATCACTATGTATTTGGCCAATTTAGCCAGCCAACGATCACTGCTGCTGGCCTGAGTATAAGGAACTCTGCCACTGTTACGTCTTGTTTGAGTCAGTGCAACCGAACGTTCATTGAATATCGAGCCTTTCGAACACTTCATGGTGCTTCACAACGCACTACGATCCGTTACAGCAACATTATGATAGGGTTTACTACCGGTACACCGCACTGTGCGTCGGCACTAACTAGTACCTCGGTGTGTGGAGGACCCGCCGAAGATCATCATTCTTATCCTCTTCTTCCTCTCTGGGAATAGAGGCCAACGGCGAGGATCTGGCCAGAGCTATTAGCGCATTACATGTTTCGATCTCGAAAACACGACAGTTCATCAACTATTCGGTGCTCAGTTCAACCATGCCTACATCCGGGATCCCTATTCAACGAGCTGCCACCAGCCTGTGGTTTTGTAAAGAATTTGTTTTGGATAGACCTTGCCGCCAACTTCAACAAAGTGAAAACGAAAAGCTATCGATAGTATGGGCAATAATCTGTAACTACACTATGTTCTTCACGGAAGTTGGACTTGAAATATAGGTTGGGGTTTGGGCGTGATGGGGAACACATTCCGAGACACAGCTTCCCAAATTTCTTGAGGTTTGTTGGCTCTTTCATCGAGGTCAGCCATTGAAACAGTTGTGGAACAACTAACTTACATATTAGCCGTCAACGGGAAGTTTGTGGTGGCAGCGTGATCTTGCCACTCTTGAAAATTTGTTTAGTATAAGCCTGGCATTTGAGCTGAGAACACGAATTTACCTTCAGGTTCATTAGGGTTAACGACACCATACGCAAGGCGCCAAGTTACAGTCATCTTTGCATTTACAATACTGCATTTGAGAGTGTAAGAAACCTGCTGCATAGGCGCGGATAGAGGACATACAAATCGGGTGGAATATCGGGAGAATTCGTTCCCCTTTTTTTCTTCAACTTTACGGTCTGTGGCGGGTTAGTATTCATTCAAAAGTAAAGGTAGCGCGAAATCACCTTTAAACTTCTGTCAATTTCCTGGAAGGTTACACTTTCACCACCGACAAATCCGCAATATTGTTGCGGAACGTCAGATTTCCCACCGACGACGACTGTCTGGACGCTGTGCTTTTTCGCGAGCAGAATCTGTATAGCTGTGAATACCACACTGACGGTTGAAATGCAGTATCGCTTACCGAGAATAATGCACATGAGCTGCCACACCTATTCGAGAACTCAGTCATAAGTTCAAAAAGATCGTTTCAACATACATACCGGCCATCTGAAAGGAGGATAATATTCTCAGCCTTGAATAACGGATCCTTGCCCAAGCTTTCTGTATTGCCACAGATTGTCGACGAGATATCACATTCCCTCCCGAGTCTAAATCCGAATTTTGGTTCTGTATAATCTGACGGGGAAGACCGGACGGTACCTCTGGCTAAAAATGTCTTGGTGTTTGTTAATGGTAATCTTCGTGGCCGGATTGAACCACTCTCTATCTTCAATAACCAGATGGGTTGCATTACGCCATTCTCGATTATAAAGGATCGCCGCATTTGGATCGTGAACTCGGGGAACGCCCTTGACGATTCTTTGTGCGATGTCAGTCATACGAATTGTTGTGTCCAAACCAGGTTGTGGGCTTGTCTTCTCGGTTTCGCCAAAGAGCTGGAACCGTTTCAGAAATTTCCTAACATGACAGTATGGATTGGCTTACAAGGCGATGCAAAAACTGGGTTGAAATGTATCAGCAAGATGTACCAAGTCAAGTATAAGTGGACTTACATGTGCGACGCAAACAAAACCTGGGGTATATATCATTCAATGATGCGACGTGACAATAATTGCAAACCCACCTCCGGGATTGCCAGTCTGAGATCCCAAAGTCAGACACCGCTTCCATGACGGTAGGACAGGTAGCACTCACAAGATCTATTATCAGTTTCTCAGCCCCCATTTGGCGCAGCTTCTGCAACCCTTTAAAGAGCTTGCATTTCATTGTAAACTCGTTAAGATCCCCGAAATTCCCCATTACCAGAACGCCGGTCTTATCCTCGAGGGCATAGAATTGCGTACTTCGGTAACTTTCCTCCAACGGCGAGAGACTGGGCGTTAGAGACTCTGGCAAGACAAGCCTCTGTCGGTTTGACATCCACCGTCTGGCAAGCAGGTTCCGGAAATGGTTGAGAGCCCTTTGCGAGCATGTTGTACCAGTCGCGCCCGTTCGTTTCCTTTGTTGCGTCGCAGAACATCTTTTGATAAGCAAATCTGTTTATGAGCTTGAACCTAGTTCCCCCGTTGAATTTGGAACGATATTGAACCTCAAGGAGAAACTTAGTGCGCAAGTAGTTCTTTCTGATGTGTACTCACAGTGATTGTCTCCTCAACGTCAGAGCCCACACGTTGAATCGTCAGGTCAACGGAGTCCAGTATGGGAAGTGCTTGTTCGGCAAAGTCTCCCAATCTATAGTTCCAGTCTTTATCTCCACGAACCGTCGTCGAGAAGAACCTAAAGGATTGGAAGTGAGAATCGTTCGAAAATCCAGTCGTAAGCATACTCACGCATTTTGGCGGCTAGATAGACCTTGGAAACGACCGGTGCGTTTTGCATTGGCATTCACGGCAAAGAAAGGATCTTCTCCATTGATGCGAATGACACGAGCGCCACTGAACTGCATCGCACTCAATAATTAGCACTGAGATTGTTCAACACAATCGGAGCAGAATATACCGACCTCCTCTAATGGTCTCTTCAGATCATCCTCCCAGAATTTGACCTCTTTGCCAAAAAGGGTGGAGGCTATTTCGTGAGCACTTGGTGAAATGTATATAGCTTGACTCCCATCGGATGGATCGGTCAACAAGACAAGAGGGAAGGGGTTGTATGTGACATATACGCCTATTATGGCACGACAGTCACCATCAAGAATAAAATAAAAGTACAAGTTCCCATACCGTCATAACAACCGTTGGCGTACATCAAATGCCCATCGTTGACCTGCTTGAGGGACTGCTGTACGTCTATGTGGAACTCGAGATCACTCGAGTATGATCTAGTCCTCATCTCTTCCAAGTCCCCGAGTAAGTCCCATTGGACGTCTTTATCGAATGGTTTCGGAGCCTGGAGTTGATAATTCGTGGATGCGTGAAAAGCCAGTGTCTTAGTGACGACGTCCAGAATCTACAAGACGCGACGTTAAATGGGGGGAGGTAAAAAAGAACGAGTTAATCCCTTACATTTTTCCTTTTCTCCTCCGTAAAAGGGATCGCAGTCATACATCCCCGGACATCCTTCGGCAGTACCCACTCGCTCAACGCAAGTTTAAAACAAACACCAAGCGACGGTCCTGGCAGAATGCTGGCCGCGTAAGCCGTTGAGGTAATATACGCGTTGAGAAAGCAGAGAAGCAAATGTATTTTTCGCATCCAGGACACCGTGCAAGTATACGAGGTGAAAGAAGGGGGTTAAAGTCACTGAAACTAGGCGCAGGGGCGTATGACATTTAACTGAAGAGTAATGACAGCTAGAATGGACACTAGGCATTTGGGCACCAAAGATGACACCCTGGTGTGAACGGACGGCTCCACAGCCGTCCAAACGAAACGAATTTCCACAAACGTGACAGGTCAAACATTGGACGCACGCGCCTAGTGGTGTATCTGTGGAAGATGCTCGACGAAAGAAATGAAGTCTTGGAAGTCTTACTTAATGGAGGGAGAGACCGTGTCGATAATAACGTCATAGAACCGCCGCGCTATCCTCCATCGTCCGACCCATGAGTACTTGAGTATTGTTCGGGAGTGCCCATACCCCGATCATATGGGTGGTGTGTTAACCTTACAGCTTGGATACGTCACGGCGTTCACCCCAGTGCCCAGGCTTTCAGAGAGGTACAAAGCCGAAAAACCAAGTGGAAGAAGCAAGCAAATATTGGTGATGGGCAATCGCCCAAATTACTTACTTTCAGCTATTCGTGCGCTCTTCGTGAGGTGGCTGCAGGCATCCAGGTGCATGAGAACAAATGCACCGTCTGGCAAAGCTTCACGCCGTAGCGAAACCACCGGATACTTCGTTACCACACTCATCCACAAACACCCGTCAGTAAAAGGCCTTTGTATCACATCGAGCCATTCTATAGTAAGCAAGGAAGCACTGCTTTATATGTAGGCTTCACGTATTGTTGGAGTATCCATTCCATTCAGAAGTGTAGGATAATCGACCTTTCCGTAAAAAAAGGGTGGCCTTGTCAAGATCATGTTCATTACCACACCACTGATCGCGGTCTGCATTGATGGAAAGTTGGAAACCCGGTTGCTAACCCGTTGTCTCGCAGTAAACAGTCACTGTCCCTGACGTGTGCCGCTGGAAACTTACACCACGCTGAACTCGTCGCAGAGGACAACAGCCATACGCTATACGAAGGCTTGTATCACAGCGGCCATTCCAGAGAATCTAGGCCCTGTTTATATTACCCACCCTACCAGACACCGACATCGTGAGCGATGATCTCATTAACGATCGACCTACCGTGGGTCGTGGTGATAGCGGTGAAGGTATGGCATTAACCACCACACCCACAACCCTCCCAACCCTGCTCTGTTCCGGAAATTAAGAGGTCGCGTGCAACAAAATAGCACATAGTATTTCTGGACGCCTACATCACAAGGGTGCTTACACCAAAGCATTACTTCACCAGTTTCAACCAGGTGTGAGCTGTTGGTCCAATCCCCGCATCGGTCATGAGAGACAGGGATTCTTGCATACCTTCGAGCCATTCTTCCCAGATAGAAAGGAGGACAACGGGTCAGTAGAGAACACAAGTAATTCGAGATACTCGTATTATGGGAGAATACAAAAGTAACATTTGACGGTTTCAAACATTTTTAATGGTGTTGGTACAAGTACCGACGTTCTCCAACCCGACTTCGACGACGTCACCATCTACCAGCCAGTCAGGATCCGCCTTGCCCAAATTCACTCCGTTCGGCCTTGTGAAGACAAGTGTCAGCATCATGCGCGGGGAAAATGCAGCCTAATACCGCACTCACGTTCCAGTAAAGATGATATCGCCAGGCAATAATGTTATTCCCATTGAGAAGAAGCTCACAAGATGCTTCACTCCAAAGATCATATTTGCGGTACTCGAATTCTGTTGTGTAACACCGTTGACCTTGGTCCAAATGTTCAATGTTTGCGGGTCCGGAATTTCCCTAGTTGAAACAATAGCAGGACCCCAAGGTGCCCAACCATCAGCTCCCTTACCCATAGAGAACTGTGGCTGGGGGAGGCCGCCGCGATCGATTTGCCATCCGCGGTGAGAAACGTCATTGCCGACGCTATACCCAAGGACATGATCGAGTGCTTCCTCGTCGGAGATGTTGAAAGCTTTCTTCTTGATGACGATGACCAGCTCGGTTTCATAGTCCATTTTGGAGAGGAAATCACCCTGGGTTTGGTAACCCTCGCTAACTGGAATGGGGTCGGACGGCGTGTTGAGAGCGGTCCAGGGCTTGTAGAAAAGGATGGGCCATCCAGGGATGACTTGTCCCGTCTAACGCGCTCGAATTAATCTCGTTATCCAACACGGAGCCCTCAGTAGACTTACCTCGTTAATGTGTGCGACGTAGTTTAAGCCCACGCATCGAACGGTACGAATACGCTCGGGAGGCAGAGGTGCGAGTAGTTTGACAATTGGCTATTGTGGCATTCTATCAGTGACGATGTGCTTGACGTCGGGAATATATGATGCCTACTTTGACATGATCGGTGATTTTCAAAGTCGTTAAGGATGTCACCCCGGATTACCCTTGCCCGGGTGCTCTTAGCGGCATCTGTCGATCCGCGTTGAAGGATAGCGTCACCATAGTACTCTTCTCCGTCATCCGAGATGAAACGGACGAAGCGCTGGGCGTTAGCACCCCAAAGGCAACAGGCGAGGAGTAAGAAGAGGTGACCTAAGTATTTCATGGTCGTCAGATTCCTTGAATCCAAAGGGAGTTACTTTCAGACGTGCCTTTTATTTTGGTAGTGAATCAGAAAGAAGACGCCAAGACCATGAGAAGGATCGCTGGCATCAAGTTTTGTGAGAGTTTTGATGAGATGTGGTGGCCAAAATACGCTGAAAGAGGGCACACATGACGGCCTGGCTGCCGTCTCACTCACTTTGTATGGATACATTGCCTGATCTTACCCACTGAGTGTCTTCTCTCTGAAAAAAAGTAGGCGTTGAATCAGTCGAACAATGTGCAGGAGGACAAGGAAGCGGGGTTAAGAATAAAATCGCGAAACCCTTGAGAAAGCGTGTCGAGTTAAATACAAGAAGAACTGAGAAGAACTCTGATAGATGGAAGGAATCTCTTCGTTGTCGCATAAACTTGTTCCGGTTGCTTCTCAGCTGGCATTCTATCCTTGCTCTCCCTTGTACCGGAAAAATCTGCTAGGTCCCTCAGCGCCAATGGGAGTTTCCAGGTTTCATTGCTGCAAAACCACCAGACCTAGTGCCATTGTAAATCTTTGCCGGCCACTTTCCAAGTCTCATTGGCAAACCATAGCCGTTGTCAGGAGGCTCATAAACGTTGTCCCAAATTTGAAATTGAGGCAACGAGAATGTAATAATCAATTGGCCTAGTTTAGTCGCAGTGTTTACGGAAATGCACCTTAAGGGGCGTATCCTTGATCCCGTCTATTGTCCGGCTTGTTTCGGGCGCGGCCATTTCGACGGTTTACATTGAGTAAGCGGGCAGCGGAGCGCTGGACATTCAGGGTTGGGAGAATGACCCAGCCCCGTGCTACGTATACTCGGCCCTGTCAAAACAGCGAGAGCGCGTTTTTTCCTGTGTCTGAAAGCCGCCAAAACGCTTACTTTTTCCCGTACCCAGGTTCTTTAACCGGGGCTCAGGAAACTGGGGCGCTTTAAACACCCCTCTCTGCCTACTTTTTTTTTTTTTTTTTTCATTTCACTAGACTTGTTGCCTTCGAGATTGTGTTGCCACGTTGACGACCTTGCTTAGCTACGCTGGTGGATCCGAGAGTCCACGAAGGTCATGTAAGTAAATGAACATGAAAATGAATGAATGGTGTCGACATTTGCCGTTAGGGTAGCCAGCTGTAGACAACCGGGAGAGCCGAAGTGTTGACGCTAGGACTGAATGAAGGTACCTGGCACGTGACGTAAAGAGGCTCGGTGTTGTGGGCGCGTTGTTAGGCGCAGTTTCACAAGTCTAATTTTGGAAAAGAAGGGCCGGGTGATTGCTCGAGCTTAAGTTGAACCAAATCCAACACACTCTTCCACTTCCACTTTCTTCACCTCAAATTCGTCTTATACCAGCCGCAGGTGAGCTCTGAATCGACGCATAGGAGTTTTAACCTCGTTGACGTTTTTGGTACCCCTTTCTGCAACAGCCTAGTTTAAATTCCGTCGCTGGCCTCCGCCTAATTAAAACCAACTTTTTATCGAAAATCATCGAGCTTTTCGACCATGAGCACTTCATATTCCGCATTCTTCTCCTCCGGCCTCCTTGCCCCGCCCCACTTGTATCCCAAAAGTGCGCGCACACCGCCCTCGTCACCCGGTCTTCTACCATCATCTCCCAGCGGCGCACGGGGCGCTTCTCCCATTGCCGATGACAGCGACATCGAAGACCTCGACATCGATATGGACGCAGACGGTGCTCGTAGTCACACTCCCACACCGTCCAGTATCGGTGGAAGGTCTCGTTCAGGCTCTGTCGCCAGCACAGTCCAACAAGCCCAAAAACCCCGCCTCCGCAAGCGCCGTTCTAGTCTTAATGTCTCGACCTCTCCTATGAATGCAATCAAGTCCCCTCAACGAAATGCTGGCAACGCCCTTCAACTTCAGCAACGTTTGTCAGGTTCCATCGGCAGGAGCCGTGGGGGAAGTTTGAGCTTCCTTGGTTTGGGTTCTCTCCCCGCAGAATCTGACCAAAATGTTCAAAACGTTGCCTCTCAAAGTACCAGTCTTCTTGGTAGAATGAGGAGCGGAAGTGTCGGAGGAACCACGATTACTAACCTCTTCCGGTATGTGTTTGTTTGCCCTACACCGATCCTTCATATATGGTTTTGATCTCATGGTGTTTCGTAGACCCCGCAGGGTTGCCCGGAGGCTGGCCTCCGTCCCTGCGCCAGCACCTCCGCCGACTGCTCCCCTTCCTGACCTCCCCACTGATGCTCCCAAACACAATAAGTCGAACTCGCTCTTCTACAACACATCAATTTTCTCCAATCCAAAGGCTATCTTCTCCCAGGTCGCCAGCATTCGCCAGCCTTTGACTCATCGTACGGGGTCTAACGATACCCAGGCGACGGCGAGTAAACATAAGGGACGGGACCGCGCTTACTTCCTGTACCAAAGGAGTTACAGTTGATAGCGCCATTGACGAAGAGATGAAAGAGAACTAAGGCCACACATCAAGACCGAGGAGCTTCCGAACCGCCCTTTTTTGACAGCTTGTACTATAAAGATCACGCAACAACGCTTCACCTCACGAGTCACATTCTTCCATCCTGAACTATACCCGGTTGACCCGGTTTTGTTGTTCTTGGTGTTCTCCATGATTTGTCACCTACCATTTCCCTGTTTCTTGTGCCCGCATATCCATAGACAACCATTTTAATACTCGTATCGCCCAAGTACCACTCCGTTTCGCATTAGTATTGTTTTGTTTCTGTTATGTCTAGTTCTCCGACTTTGTCATGCCTCATCGTAGAACGATTTCCTTCGCACTTGCTAGGCAAGTTGCTGAATAATGACTGACACCTTTGAGGAGAATGCAGTTACAATCATCTATGATCTGGGCTGGCTTGGTTGTACGAAGATGTTAAAAAATGACAGCTGTCTTTAGTGGCCAACGTGGGGATCGAACCCAAGACCTTCGCGTTATTAGCACGACGCTCTAACCAACTGAGCTAGTCGGCCGACATCTTCGGCGGTATGATGCTATTTGATATTCGGCACTGAACGGCACATTGTAGGATTTAAAGAACATGTCTATCCCCTGTCCTGTGATGCTGATTGAGGAGCCTCTAGGAGCCTCTATTATCCGGCCACAATACACCCAGGCACCTTGCTGCTTGCAGCTTTAACATGATCAGATCACCTGATACCCAAGAGGTGTATGAAATAGGGGAAGTTTGGTAATGTATCTTTATTTGGTTTATAGCATTGCAATGCTCGAATTCAAGGTGTCTGTAAAATGTATTTATTAACGGGCGATAATTTGAGTTAATACTATGGATAATATATAATCACAGATGGAAGGAGATCAACTCCTGAAGATGAGTGGGAGAAATCAATTCTCCAAGATAGGATGGAACGGAAATGAGTTGATGATGTCCTACAGTGAAGAACCCAGAACCCAACACTCGCATTGGGTCCCTCGAAGTACGATGATCTTCGATCGAGAACGGAGGGGAAGGTAGACGCGAACAACGAAGTTCGGGATACGAATCAGGTCAGTGCATCTAGCAATGAATACCGGAAACGCATATGAACCCGAAGGTTGTCGCTGGTCAACAGACTGGGAAACGGAAGGCGAGTGCTGAACCTGCAAGAACACTACACGCCATCGTCTCGGATCCAGTGGTCTAGCGCCTGAGGGGACTAACAACCGCAGTATGAGAACCAACTCAAGAATCAAATACATAAGCGAGGAGATGTGAATCCATGTTCAGCTTCTTCCCTCTTTTCATCCTCAATCCTCGAGATCTCGTCCCTACCCCGTGAGCACAGGAAAAGCACGATCAGGCTCAGAAGCAGTTGAACGCCCAAGAAGGTGCGCTGTACCTTCTGGATCTTCATGTTCCGGGGGAACGTCACGCCTTTCGCTTTCTCGGCACGAAGAAGACTTTTCGACCCGTGAACTGAAACCTCGGCCGTCATACCAAGAGTGATGATCGTGACTGCTGTAGAGCAAAAGGAAGAAAGCAAACCAAAGGGCCCGGATGGCTTGTTAACCCATTTAGTATTGCTCGGAATCACGAGGGGCAGGGTGGGTTGTCGGTTTGGTAAGAGTTTGGAGGGTTCGTACTTAGGGAGGTGGAGTGTATGCTGGAGGCGGGTGTGTTGGCATCCTGAGATCAGAAGGGAAGCTTTCGCGCTTCGTTCGTTTTTAAGATGTTGTATTTCCGGGTGAGATTGAAATGAGGCGGTTGCTTCGCCGAGCGAGGAAGAGAATGGCGATATGGTAGATAAGAGCGGACGAAGCTGCGACCGAGTTGACCCAGATAGAGAGGATGCCAAAGTTGACTACGGCCAGATCTTGAACCACACGAGTGATAAGGATGGAGAAAAAAATGGAATCCATCTCCGAATATTGAATAACGATTGATGTTTTTCGATGGCGTCCTGAAGCTTCCTAGTGGAAGGCACACAGGGGTTTTCGAGTATCAATGAAATAATACATCGCGGCAGATTAGGTGACTAGTTACACTATCCTCCCGCTCTTAAACATTTTCTGATCAATTTTCTGCCATGCTCCTACCATAAAGCCTAAAGATTCAGTAGTTTGCTGCTCTAGAAGGTGGATTGACTCGGGTTGCGTGAGTGTTACTGTCGGCTGGAAAGATCCTGTGGTCCACGAGCTCTAATGCTCAGTAGGTGGATCACAAACCAAGCTGTAGATACCCAGGTGCCCCTTCACATTCTTCCGTACGCCCTACAAACGCACAAAAATGACTGCCTGGATCTCTTCTCCTGTATGCAAATTTTTCACCCCCCAGTTGCACTCCTCCCCAGTTGGCGTTCACCGCCTTCCCTTCCCTCAATTGCCATGAAAATTGGTATATTAGGCTGTTGAAATTCTGAACCCGTTCTCCAAAATTGTTCTATTTTCCGTGGACTGGAACGTGAGTTCGAAGTTGCTATTGTTGTCAGGCTTATTGAGGCATTTCTTTGTGACACTCATGTAGCGCATCAACCGGGGTGGAGAGATTTGAAAGCATCCAAGCACAGCAAGAGATTTCGAAGTTGTAACAAAGTGGACCAGAGCCTACAAAAGTATCTTCAAGCTTCAAGCTTTTGTGCGCGAGCGATTGAAACGTACTCCAGAGATATACTCATGTGGGGGTCTGATTACGGCAGCAGACTTTGAAAGGAGGGCCTGCATTTGAATTGAGGTAGCTACGGCTTAAAATTCCCTCTTCATCCATACCGTTTGCTGCCACCTCTGAACGATGATGTACATACAATGTGCTCTTGCGGGCGAGGATCCCTTTACCTCATTGTTAACCATCGAAATCGACGAGGGTGCTCTGGTGGGCGCGTTGCAGGAGAAGGTAAGGCGGCGCAAGTCGCTGAACCACTTGCTCGATATTGGGCTCTGGAAGGTATGTGCTTTATCACTGGGAGAACATCAAGCACGGACTGACACACTTTCTTGAAGCTTCACGAACCTGTCGCTGCAATTGATATCAGAGATGGGAAAGTTGATATACGAGATCTTTCCAAGATTGCCATCTTGATGGACCCTACCCGCTTCTTATCAGATTATGATCTGGAGCCAAAGGGCACGGGCGCACGTAAGATACCCATTGTCGTTGCCACTCCAGGTTCGCCAACTCTCTTTTCCCTTGAAAGATTCATTGACCTTTCAATGCAGAGGCGTCCACGGAGCTTCCAACTGCCACCGCCCTTCTTCAGGAGCGAAAGCGATACATCGAGAATGACCTACCGAAGAAAGCCCCCTCCTCTGCCGCAATCCCAAGCGAATTTTGGAGATACCAAGAACGAAAGCAATTTCCCTTCCTTTGCAACCGACCCCACAGTACAGCCGCCCCCCTTCCAACGACGCTACTCCATCAAGTTTTTGGAAGATTTGTCGACCTCTGCACCACCCACAAGCCAACAGTTGAGGATAATCAATTGGCACTAGAGCTCTCCATAGACATGTCCCAGTTTTATGGGCAGGAAGCCTCTCGCGCTCACCAGTTTCGTTCATCATTGGCAAAGTATGGCATTGATGTTCACGATAGTTCCGTTGGTGCGTCGGACTACCGCACTGACGGATATTTCCAGATCCGGGGTTTCACTGTGGTCATTCTGGAAGTGGAAGATGAAATCGGCAGCGGGGGGGGGCGCTGATCCTTTCCTGAAAGCACTTTGCTACTACGGGAGCTTCCTGAAACAATTCTCTCAATCTTGGCAGCATCGTTCCGTCCTCCCTTGCTTCCACATTATTCTCTTCGGTAAAGCTCAAATTTAAATCTCAGTTTCCGTACTTATTACCTGTAGGACCGTGCATTGCATTTTCTGGTGCCGTGTTCACTGACAAAATTTACTCGGATATCCTCGGGCCCATTCTACCTCTCTTCGCCCATCCTGCAGATCGGGCGATCCACGAGTTGACCGCACGAACATTTAGTGCTTTGAGGATTGCCTTTAACGAATTGCGGGACTATTATTTGGTCTTGGCGTCTAAGCCAACAATGTTGGATCCCGATGTGCGCCATTTCAGGCCGGATTGCCCGTATCGCAATTACTATCTTGACGAGTTGCAACAAAAACATTACTTCATCTACAACGGAGGGCAACCCGACAGTACAAAGCGTATTTTCTATGCCAAGACTCAGGACGACAAAGAAATCTGCCTCAAGTTTGTGAGACACTATTCCCCTGATGCGCACCGTCTATGTGCTGAGAGAGGGCATGCTCCGAAACTCCTTGCCTACGAGTCGTTACCCGGGGGTTGGAATATGGTTGTCATGGAGGCCCTTGACATTTCTGATATCAATCCGCCCTCAACTTCCCTCCTAAATTCCTATCACCAATTCACCTATTACCGGGATACAATTAGAAATCCCCAGCCTCTCCGGAATGCGATTGTCGCTCTCATCGAAGACCTCCATCAAAATGGCTACGTCCATGGTGACTTACGCGACGTAAACTTCTTCATTAGGAATGACCCAAACCGCCACGGCGACTTCATGTTACTCGATTTTGATTGGGCCGGAAAGACTAACGAGGCTCGTTATCCCATGTACGTGAACCGCCGCCGGGTGCAACGACCAGCTGGGGCAGTGGATGGCGAGCAAATCCTCCCGGAGCACGACCTCGAAATGGTGGACTACATGTTCGGCCAGGCACCTGCGATTCATCCGGCTGATGTAGGAATGACTCCCGACGGATAAGTTAGTAGGGTTCAGCAACACGTCCATGTATTTTATTAATAGGCGGTAATTTGAGTTAATACTATGGATAATATGTAATCACAATCATCACGGGTGGAAGGAGATCAACTCCTGGGTACAGACGGGAGAAATCAATTCTCCCTGATAGGATGGAACAGAAACAAGTTGCTGGTGTTCTACGGCGGAGGACCCGGAACCCAACGCTCGCATTGGGTCCGTCGAAGTACGACGATCTCCGACCGGGAACGGAGGGGAAGGTAGACGCGAACAACGGAGTTCGGGACGCGAATCAGGTCAGTGCATCAAGCACTGAACACCCGGAACGCATATGAACCCGAAGGTTGTCGCTGATCAACAGGCTGGGTAAACGGAAGGCGAGTGCTGAACTTGCAAGAACACTACACGGCATCGTCTCGGATCCAATGGTCAAGTGTCTGAGGGGACTAACAGCCACAGTGTGAGAATCAACTCTAGATCACAGAAGAATCAAGTACGTACGCGAGGAGATGCGAACCCATATTCTGCTTCTTCTTGCTTTTCATCCTCGATCCTCGAGATCTCATCTCTACCCCTCGAGCACAGGAAAAGCACGATCAGGCTCAGAAGCAGCTGAACGCCCAAGAAGATGCACTGCGTTTTCTGAATCTTCATGTTCCAGGGGAACGTCATGCCTTTTGCTCTCTCGGCAGGAAGAAGACTTTTTGACCCGTGAATTGAAACCTCGACCGTCATACCAAAACCGATAAGAGTGATAATTGTGACTATGATGATAGAGCAGAAGGAAGAAAACGAATAAAAGGGCCCGGATGGCAGGGGTTTATTCAGGGATTCTGTATTGCTCGGAATCATGAGGGGCGGAGTGAGTTTTCGGTTTGGTAAAAGTTTGGAGGGTTCGTAAGGGGGCGGAGCGTATGCCGGAGGTGGGTGTGTTGGCATCTTGAGATCAGAAGGGAAGCTTTCGTGCTTCGTTCGTTTTTCGGAAGTTGTGCCACCAGGTGAGATTGAAATGACGCGATTGTTTCGCCGAGTGAGGAAAAGAATGGCGATATGGTAGATAAGAGCGGACGAAGCTGCGATCGAGTTGACCCAGATAGAGAGGATGCCAAAGTTGACCACGGCCAGGCCTTGGACCACGCAAGCAATGATGATGGAGAAAAAATTGAAGAAAATGGTGGGGGTTAAAGAAAGGGAGAACATCTTGAGATCGAAGGACAGGATAGTGTAGTTTTACGAGAGCAAAGGAGAAAGCGAAAGCCAAAAAAATGAAATGAAGGAAAGGCTAAAAGGACCGGAGGCTCTGCCAGCGGATGAATACGATAGAAGGAAAGGAAAACTGTGAACACTTCGCGATGGTCCAAATCGTTGATATATTTTATTATTGGCCTTTGGTAGGCGCCTGCTGTCTCGTCATACATCATAAAACATTCGGGGGGGTTATTTTTAGTCAGTATGGGAACTGAAGAGGTTTGAAAAGTCAGCTGAGACGTGAATGAAACCTTCTGATACAGGGGCGCATCAATGGTATGATTGTTCATCATGAGTTCCCTCCCTCACCGCCAATAGTGAGCCACATAAACATATCTTCACAATTAGAATCAGCAATGATCTCGGGTGGGCGTCCAGAACCAAAGTTTGGATATTATACGGAACGATTGTCAGGAGCCAGGAAGGGGGCATTCTGTAAGCTCTGTCTTCCATATTGTGGCACATCCGGTATAAGCGAGTTGTAACGGTCTTTAGAATACCAAGGACAGCAGCATTCGGCACCGTAAAAAAGCAAGATCTTTGGAAGATGTTTGCCATCTGTCATTCCGTAGTTCTGGTTCCCTCCCTGAGTTTTGAGTGTGGCAACCGAGAACTTAAGATGATTGACATCTTCGACGGAAAGAATCAAACAGAAGGCGGATTGGAAGACGCAAAGGGTGAGTGCCAAAAATCAGCAGAGACGAAGGCCTTCGTAAGGCCTAAGGTGTCGGACAGCGCCTGGCGAGGGAGTTATTTGCGGGAGGCAACCTCTCCGGTAGGAAGATTTATATTCGTCGGAGATCAAACCCCAAGCACGAGCCGGCTCTTGCCGACCCCGAAATCAAATCTTGAAACCGGTTTAACCCCAGCATCCCCGCTCTTGAAGCACTTCTAGAAAAGAATTATCACAAAAATTGTCGATGGGCGCCCAAAAAATCTATATCGGTCTAACTAACACTGCGGATATAAATTATGTATCCATCAAATAAACTAATGATGGGTATACAGAACGATGAGAAATTCCAACATCCTCTAAAGTATCCTCAATAGGATCAAAATACCTGTTGTAGTGTCCAAGCCGCACCAACAACCGCCGCACTAACAAACATTAGTGTCTGGAATAGCACTTTGTTCCTCTCTTTCGGATCGTCGGGTGACCACCAACGAATTTCAGACCAGAGAAGGGGACCAAATACAACGCATGCTTTCCAGAACTAAAGATTCTTTCCGTCAGAGCGCCACCCGAAGCTTCTGCGAGGGAATAAAAACATACCACGCGAACGCTCTTGATCAAAAGAAGTGGGTATTCTTCCGATCGAGCAGTTGTATAGATAGGTTTCTGGTTGGGCACAGAGACGAGACGGGGGTGCGTAAACATCACCCATATTGAATAGAAAGCGACAGAGAAGAAATGGTTCGCGAGGAGGACAGGGGATGGCGCAATACCGGAGAGTAGAGAGACGGGACCATTAACGCATTCACCGCCTCTCTCGAAGTACTTGAAGCATCCTGTTCTTAGTACTGCAAGATACTCGTCTGAATAAAATTGCAAATGAGCAGAGTAAATCAGATGTTTAGAATGTTTATTGCGTACCATCAGCGCCGAAAAGATCATAGAGAGCCACGCTAAGAATGTTGACGGTCGAGGCTAGCGGTTTACGCTGCCAGTGCCAACTTCCGAGTAATTTCTGAATGCTCTTCCAGTCACTCCAATCGTCAACCTGTCCCAGTAAAGACCGTAAAAGCACGACGTCGCTTAGAGCAACTGTCATACCACCACCGGTTAATGGGTGACGCATGTTCCAAGCATCTCCAAGAAGGATGACACCGGCTTTGGTTGCCGAGGTACCTTGGACAACGGGAGGAAGGAAGGAGTTCGGCATTCGTCTTATACGATCTTTGTCGAGGGCTTTTTGGACGGCTGTGTGGAGGGACGAGGGAAGTTGGGGAGCGATATGAGTGAGGATATGTGACTAGCAAGAGATCATGAGATGTTGCAGAAGAACGCAGTGAAGGAGATCGCACCTTGAGGTCAGAGGGTAATGGTTGCTTTACGTCCATAAGAATACGCGTATCGTGTTTTGAGATTTGGTACATGAGCACCGGCCCAGAGCCTTTAATGAGAGCAACCGTGCCATGGTTTGGTATCGGTAGCGTCACGTCCTCTAGAATGGCTCCGCAAAAATGACTTGTCGTCACCGGCTTGGCAAACGAGCGTCCCATAACGGCACTCCGGAAATTTGAGAAACACCCATCCGCGATAATGACAATGTCAGCCCGGTACTCTTCCTTGAACTCCGTTTCTGTAGTCTTCCTAGTCGCCTTCACGCCTACGACGCAGCCCGCCTCCTCGACCAAATTTGTCACCGTCGCTTCAATCATATCAACGCCCTCCGCACGTTTTGCGGCAGCCCGAAGGGACATGATAAACCGCCCATGGTGGAATCCTCGTCCTTCGTATCCAGCAGGATAAGGGATATGTACCGACTTTCCACCTTCGAGGACACAATAGCCTCTCGTCGGAATAGCATCAATACCCTCCAAGCAGTTTTCTATTCCTAGTTTTCGAAGTGCAATGACGCCTCCTGGTTGTAGCAGTTCGCCGACAATCCGGTCTGGTTCTGCGAGTGATCGTTCTAGTAAGGCAATCCGCGGTTTCTTGGCGCGGGGCAATGTCGATAGACCGTGAGCGAGAGCAGGACCAGCAATGCCGGCTCCAACGATGAGGACGTCGTAGTGAGGCATGTCGAAGACGGAGGGGGACAACGTCGAGGGCTTTGAAGAAAATCGACGGTGGACAAAGTGGTCCCATTTCACGGGCTATGACCGGATTGCCGTTTTCGGAAATTCCAGACCACGCTCCCGAAAATGTCTGGAAGCGCCTGGGCAATCAAGACAAAGTAAATCAAACAAGTAGGATGCCATGGCTATTGAGGAGATAGACGTAGCGTCAGTAAAATGTCGATTGAGGTAACGGACCCCGAGTGAATGAAAGGGAACAACAAACTAAATAATAATAAAAACATAATGTCAATTCTCCAGAGGAGAAGGGGTTCCAAAGATTGTAATGCAGCATTAGTTGAGGAACCTACACGGAATCCCCTAGTAAAAGGCGAGGGGATTGTCTGATTGAAGGTTCCTCTGCTGCTACAAGTTAATAAGTGGACCCTAGAACCCAGCCCGTCAGACTTTTGCTTTTTGTTCAGCCCGCGGGGTGCGCACACGTGACTACCCCGGAATAGAAGGACAGGCCAACCACAATTTACGAAGTCTGTTAGGAACAAAAATAACGCAGGCTACTCGCGATTTATCCCACTTTTTCGGCAGCAGCGCGACCTTACACATAAGGCCAGAATGGGGTGAAATAAACGGGGGAAGTACTGCGCCTCCTCATGTATAACAGCATGGTAGCTAAGTTTTTGTGGCGGCTCCAAGCGTCCGCTCAGACCCCATTTATCCCATCCTACCAGAATCTTCAGCCATTATTCTTGACGCGTTTCAGATGTTTGAAGCCATCCATATAGCCCCGTAATAATCCCACATTTTTCCAGGTTGCCCGAAGTCTCCGTCACAAGTCATATTCTGCAAGTTAATGCGGCTGCGTTGACGTGCAATTGGAGACACGGACAGATCTCATATCCCTGGTTTAATGTAGGAGTATGAGTCGTGTGCGGAGGTACGGCATTCGCCACAGTTGTCGGACATCAACGACATGTCTGATTGGACTATCGTTACTGCATTACGGTATAGGTCGGATCCAAAGTAATTTGGATATCGCAATGACACCCGCTTGTGAAGCTGATTGTTAGTAAGTACGATGTAACCAATCACCCTTGCGTCCCGGATAGTCTAACTTACGCGCCACGGGAATTCGACACTCTTTCTCAAGGAGTTTTTTTGTAGGACCCCTCCTGTGTCGTTTCCTCATGTGGTGTTCGCATGTTGGAACCATGTACTTCATCCGAATCGAAAGTCATGTTTTACTCGAGGCCGCACACAAACTTGACACATTAAGTCACCTCTTTCGTGATTTACGAGCCGCATGCCTTCTCCGCGGAACGCGTTTGGTCCCGTAAACCTTCATTCCCTCGATCGCCCAGATCAAGCACGGCTTCAGGGTAACGAAGCAACCAAAACCATCTGTCCAAAGTCTCTCAAAACATTGGAAAAGACGAAATGCACCGGGTGATGTTAGGCCGCAGAAGTCGCCCTCCTCCACACTAGAGCAACCACGAACTCCGCGGGGGAGTGGCTCAACATTCCGACACTGCTATGCCCGCCACGAGTGTGCCCGCCATGAGCGGCGCTAATAATGCTTGGCCATTGATACTGCCGATGTGTTCGTGACATCCTGAAATTGCCCCGGCTTCATGGCACAGGAGTCATTCCGATTTCCCCACATTTCGTCGAGCAACATGCCGGTCACAGGATTGAGCGTCCGGAGATTGCTCCTTGTAAATCATGCCACCCCCCTATATAGCACCTGGCTCTACTTTTAGACGGTTCTGGTGCCATGGAACTATGCTACAACGACACCATCATGGCTAACATGCTAAACCTATGACTGTAATATATTTTAAAACTCTCCAACTCCGGGAGGGTGCTAATCGCTTCCACTGCGTGCCTTTATGGATTAATCGTCTGGTTGACGACTCATGTTATGCGCTTTGTTTTCACGACTGTCAAGTGGCGCAGAAGAGAAGACTGATTTTTATATTGTTTACGAAAGAAGCAGGTACCACTGGGCTGATGCGTGACGGTTGAAGCCTGTCATCTGTGGAAGCCGTCGTGGATGAAGAGATCGGAAGAAGAGTGACTGGCGATTTTCTGCCTCGTTTGTCACATCAATGATAGGTGGTATGACAGATGGTCCGCCCAAACGGGATTAAGAATCATCGAAGGCGGACATGTTTCTAAACTGGCACCAACTGGTATCCATGTCGAGGAAGATTACCGAGAAAACCCCTCCACATGATGAAAATTCATCACGACCTCAGGTACTTATGATATATTCTTGTGGCCAGAAACTGAGGTTTGTACTGGAACGTGCTCGGCATCGGCTTTTTCGGCTTAGCCTTGTTAACGTACTTTACGTGGTATCTCTGATTTGTGGGACGGAACAGCCGTCGCTCACTTATTTCAGAAATGTAAAATGACATTGAGATTTTGATCTGGAGATTGAGAGGTCTCCAATTTGGCACTCGTATTGCTCGAGAACGGCTTCACCTTGTTCCATCGAATTTTAATTCACGGGATAATCCATCCGCCGCACAACACGATTAAGGAATCAGAAACCAGCCAGAACATGCGCAAACATGGCCGTTCGAAATGCATAAAAGCCCACCGGATTCTGTCCTAAGTCCTCAGCTTAGAAGCCTCACCAGCATTCTAAAGCACTCTTCAGCCTCTGTAAACATGTTCGCCCGTGTCGCCACCGTCTTCACCTTCTTGTTCTTCATCCTCCCTGCCCTCACTGCGGCTGCTGCCGTCGTTCGCACTGAGCCAACCAACAACCAGTGCAACGTTGGGACTATCCAGTGCTGTAGGCGCCTACTTTCCTCGTAGTGGTCAATCCATTCTGAATTTTATGTTACAGGCAACAGCGTTCAGTCCGCAAGCAACCCTCTTGTCGGCCTCCTTGCTGGTCTTCTCGGGATTGTTCTTGGCCCTATTACTGGCCAAGTCGGTCTCACTTGCAACCCGATTTCCGTCATTGGTGTTGGCGGCAATTCTTGGTAGGCTTGCCACTATGTCACGGTGGAGCGACGCGATTGCTGATTGTCTTCTCCTCTCTAACAGCTCTGCTCAACCCGTCTGCTGCACGGGCAACAACTTCAGCGGCCTCATCGTTGTTGGTTGTACTCCTATCAACATCAACCTCTAAGCCCATAACGCGGCACGGTACCGAAGGATATCGGAGGTGGCTCAGTCGTGTCTGAATTCCGAGAATGCATAATGTTTTGATTTGATGTTGCCTGTATATTGATGTAAAAAGCAGAAAACCTTACAATCGATCTCCTTCTCCCATTGTTTGTAGTTCTCAATAGGAAAACTTTCGGGCAGATCGTTCGTAACATTAAGTGGCAGATGGGTGCCTAAAAATAGCGACCCAGCTCCAGCTCTCTCAGGCTAACCCCTATTCCACGTTGAGGTTTCTCGTCCAGTGGATTTCTTTCTTCTTCAAACCTTCATGAAGAGCAGGGTTTTGGGTCACTGGTGACCTAACGGGGGCATTTTGGGGAACATTGAACCGAGGGTTTTCTGTAAGTAGCAAAATCCAACGGCTTTTGTGGGGTGCCTACTCATATATTCATAGTTCCTCTCCGCTTTCGGCCTTCCATTTACTGACAGGTGGGTCCAGGGTGGATCGTTCTGCCAAAAGTCACTACTTCTAAAGTGACGTCTGTGACCTTTTCACGTCGTTGATTGTGATCGCAAAGTCCTTAGTAATAGCTACTGGTGCTGATTATCATTAAGATGGATCAAGCTCCTCAATTAGTCCCTGCTTATCTCCCAGCCACAGCGATTGTCATTTTCCTTTACAATGAGTGCCAGAGCATGGGCCATACCT
The DNA here is from genome assembly GCA_025093985.1 of Calvatia gigantea. Classification (NCBI taxonomy): domain Eukaryota; kingdom Fungi; phylum Basidiomycota; class Agaricomycetes; order Agaricales; family Lycoperdaceae; genus Calvatia; species Calvatia gigantea. The sequence continues at coordinate 2,771,562 of JACAAK010000005.1, read as the reverse complement.
CTCGAGGATAGAGCGAGATTGATCAAAGCTGCTTTCGAAGGTAAGCATTGGTCTGATCAGCCTCCGATGTCATGACCCACCACTTGCGCCCACAGCAAAGGAAGGAAATTACAGCCCGTACTCTAATTTCCCTGTAGGCGCAGCCCTCTTAGCCGTCGATGGCACCATCATTAAGGGTGCGAACATTGAAAATGCATCATACGGTACGTCCGTTCCCCCAAACGCCCCAACAAGTTCTTATGGCCGGTAGGCGGTACTATATGCGCTGAGCGTACAGCAATCGTGAAGGCGGCTGTAGGTTGATTTCATTGAAACTCTTAGATCACCTCTAACCCCTATCCAAAAAGAGCGAGGGAATCAGAAAGTTTATTGGTTTGGCTGTTGTAAGGTACGTTTCAATAAACTAGACCAAGGGTCGATATTGATGCACTTCACCTAGCAATGTAAAATCAGCGATATCGCCCTGTGGATTGTGCCGTCAAGTCCTTCGGGAGTTCTGTGCCCTTGATATGCCCATCCTGCTTGTCCCTGGCGACTACCCTCAACCTGGTGAACCCAAACCCGGGTTTTCAGAGGGTGGTGTGCGAGAGACAACGATGGGCGAATTATTGCCAGATAGCTTCGGGCCAGAGCAGCTCGAGCTTCCTAGGAGACCATAACGGCGCTGGGTCTCCATGCGAGCCAATGATTGATCGCCTGCTACATGTCTGCGGGAAAAAAAAAAGTCCTTAAGACCGGATTACCCGTTTATCGATCCCCAATTTGCAGGAGTGGCAGATTGCTTGTTTCACGATGAATGTGGCACTATAAATACCATATCCAATTGATGGCGTTGCGTTGGTGTGAACTTCGCCTCGTCTCTACTCTCAGCCACTCGCGTCTCACGCGCTAGGACAATGCACCGCCTACTTAAATCTGTAGGCCGCCTACACGCCTTTTGAACCTCAAGCTTGCTGTCCCAAAGTCTGATGCACTGCGGAATAAATTATTAACCTTTTTTTATAAAAATTATGATGCACTCCCCAAAGTTGAAACAAACCAAGGTATCAAGTTTTATATATGAAATCGTCTCCCAAACGACCATACGTTTGAGTCCGCACCTAACTACTGCCTAGAGTCCCAAAGTTTCCGCTTTTTTACACTGACCGGGCTTGGAGGAAGTCATTGTCGGCTCGTCGCTGTGTGTGAGCGTCAGAATGTAGCCATCACCATCATTGCGACCGCAGCGCTCATATGCGGTTCCTTACTTACGGAGCCAGCTATTTCCCCACTAGAAGTTTACTCAATCTCTTTAGTTAAAATGAGCGTCCTTTCTGGAGGTATATCTAGGTCAGGGCAGGATAGGCTTTCCTTTGGTTGTACCCTCCCCGTCCATCAGCCCCAGCAACCCCACAGTACCTGACGGTCCTCCAAACCGTATCGTCAATCAATTGACCTGGTCTGTCAGCCGCTCATTGCCCGGCGCACCTGTAACAGTGCAGCGCACCGTACAGGGAGAGCACCCATCCCATACCTAGAGATTTAGGTGCCACCGCCACCGAATAAAATGTCCCACATACTTCCATTTTCCATCGTAGTCCTTACAGCCATCTCCCTCATATTCTGCGCAGTCACTACGGCTCTTGCCTTCCTTAATCTCGACATGGTATGGGTGAACCTCGTGGCAGGAGCAGCGACGGCGCTCTACCATCTCCTCATAATCACCCTGGCATGGTACAGGATGCACAGCAAACGAACCAAGCTCGTCACAGCCGCTACGAATCTATCGGTTGATCCTGAGGACCACATCGTAATACCTCACCCCATGGCCATAACCGCTTTTGGACTTATTATCTTATCGGTTTGGATTATTGCCATTGGGATTACCATCGATATTGCTGTCAAGGGGAATGATAGCGCCCTTGCGCCGAGTTTACCGTCCCATATTGACCAAACCGCCCTCATTGCGAGCGCGTTGGTTGATGGGGCGGAAACTGTGATAATCGTATTTTTCATTTGGTGTTGTTTGAAGGGACAGAAGAAGTCTGATGCGCAAGAGAGGGACAAATTGGAGGAGAACATTTTTAATCCTACTACACCTGTGGTAAGTCTACGATAATATATTTAATTGTATCGCCGAGCTAAGTGAGAGTGAATAATACCTTTGGGAAGCTAAAGAGAATGTACTCCCAGCGGAGCGCTCGCTCTCGGCGGATGAGGCATTCGGTAGCCATTACTGTGGCCCCCACGACGTGCGCTGCCTTTCCTTCGGCCACTTAAATTCAAAACTAATAGTTTCGGCAGAACCAAATATACTGTCCTTCTTAAATCTCCAAAACCTCCTATTACTAGGCAGAAAGTATCTCCCTGGGAGATGCTTACCCCCGGAATACCGACGCCTGCACCCTCGCCAAATTTCGCCAAATATAACACTACTCCTCTACCCCAGACTCCACCACTGACACCTCTGCGGAGACCACCTTCGACTTTGCAATTGGGGTAAGATGGACGATTGTAAAACTAGGGATAGTATAAACATTCTGCTGTAATCGACAGTTAAAATCAGGAGAACAACGCCAGTTCTCGCCCTGTAAATTACGCGTGTACCCTCTCTCGTGGTTTCTCCAGTACTGTAAGGGGATATTCAGATGCCAACTTCCTAAGCCTGGCTTGTGCTTCGTGACTCAACGTAACCTCGCAATCCACGGCTTCGAATGTGAAGTGTGAGATTTGCAGCGACAACGACAACCCCCTTTTTTCCAACATCTCGACCAGAGCCATGCCTAGATCCCCTTCATCTTCCCCACATTTACGCATTGTAATCCTCTCGAGGCGAGGCAGAAAAAATATGGACTCCATTTCTGGGACACGTTTGGAGAGGAGGTGGAACATCAGTTATATAAACCATCCTGAGCATTTACGGAAGACCAGCGACTGTGCATGGGGGAGGTGCGACAAGAGTCAATCACCAATATAATGGCCTTCAATGATTCCGGAAAAACCGGGATGATAGTCACAAAACACAAAGGAGCGAATTGTTTTAAGTAAGTTGGAGAAGAAATGGTATACAATGTTCCTGTATTGTTACAGCAACTCCTGGGAACCCACTCCAATGGAGTTCTGAAGAGGGGGGCTATGGCTAGGATAGCGAACATGTCAGCATCCGTCTGACATTGTTCTTGACCAAGGGAATTATTGGAAAGAAACAGGTAAGGGTGGAGATGAAGAGAACTCCAAGGCAACAGAACAGAGGATAAGTCTGTTCTGGGGGCTCGGAATGATGAGAGAAGGGTCCGGAAAGGTGTTGAGAGTGATAACCAAATTCTTGGAAGGTGGCAATTACAATTGCGTGGCGATTCAGGTGTTGAGACAAGAGAAAGAAGAGAGAGAGCAAGAAATAGATTAGAGAAATAGCTAGAGACAGAGACTTCAGGACAAAACTTGGCTAATTTGTAGCTACCTGACTACAATGTAGAATACAGGTTTTATAGAGGTATAAATGGTCTGTGCGCGTGTATTACAAAGGGAATGTAAAATTTTAAAGAAAGAAAACAGAAAACATACTAAGTGGGGTTGCAAACAGGCCAGAAGCACATTCTATGAAGTTCTAAATTATGAGGAATGTAGGATAAGCATGAAAGGTGAATATAAACGCAGTCCGTAGGTTCTTAGAGTCAGAAATGAGAAGTACGAGCGGGCGAGGGGGAGTAGGACCCTGGATAATTCCTATATATGTCGTGTACTGATTCGGACAAAAATTGGCCCAAAAATGGCTTTTCCCCGTATACCAGTTCGGACAGGCACCGCCCGCCGCAGGCGAAGCCTGGAGGCAAGTTCGGACAAAAGCTGGCTTGAGGCCATCCAAAGGGGCGCCTACAAGGGAACGTTCCAGAATCAGATTTCACCTTGGTAGAAAGGACTCTGGCTCCAACACCCACTACGTTACACATTACAGGACTGAGATACCATACAAGTGACTTAATCTTGAATTTGTGTAGCGCTTTTTGAAATATGGTGATATCATTTTTCCGAACAGCAACTCGTGACATATTTGCGGGCCATGTCCCAAATCGCGCAGTGAACCCCCAGTTGTATCCCCAGCTCAATGGACCTTGAAGACAGCCACAGCATATTCAATCCAAGTGATTGGATCCAACAAGGGAGGACCTACAAGGATGTCCCGATGTGTGTCGTCAACGCCCAACTTGAAATGACACAACTCCCAACTCCCTTGAACGTTCTCTTAATTCATTGCGACACTCCCGTCCTCAAATTTGTTGAGCAAGTTTCGGTATCACTTCGGATCAACATCCGCTTACATAAGAGCGTCCCAGGTGACTGGGTAGGAGTCTGGGGATTATCCAGGGTCCTGGGGGAGTTCAGAGGTTGGGTCATCCGAGGTCGGGGTTCCGGATTAGGAAATCGTGTATGATCCGGGTCTTAAGTCGTCACGGAAATGAGGTTTTCGGGGTCAGTGTCTTGGTCATCATTCTCGGAAGTGAACGGCGTTGTCGGTGAAGTGGAGTGGTGGGAGGAGGGCGCTTACAATGACACTTTTCAGTGTCAGGTGCCGTCCGATCTCCACAGTTCTTCGAGATTCGGCAAACGGATGTCTTCAAGGAGGGCGGGGTTCCATTCACCTCCTCCAGGCGATGTCCACCCCAAACATTTGAGGTTGGGGAGGGTAAATGGTTCCTTGATAGTGACGGGTCGTGGCGGCGGGGGTATGAAGTTCAAAGGAGGGTCCGCCAAGAAGTTTAAAGGAGGGCTCGTGGGTGTGTAGGAATTGTATTCAATCAACTGTGGGCATGATAGGAGAGCTTTGACGCAGATGTCGATGTAGACGTTGCGGAGATGAAGGGTAGTAAGATGCGGAAAACCAGGTGTAAGTTGCAACATAGACGACCCGGGAGCTGCACTCAAAAAAAGCGGACCCCCAGGGAATATGGTAAAGGCGTCTTCTATTATGGTTAGTGCCGTAGCGTCGCCCGTGTCTTCACCCCAGGCAGATGTGAGGTCCTGCAAATTGGGAAGCTTCCGCCTTGACAAGAAACACACCCGTGCTGGTGGTGCGCCCGCCACACGCAGAGTCCGTACCTTCTGCGCAAATTCGTGAAAATCACATCCGCAAGGGGTTGAAGTTCCTTCCATTCGATTAAGGGAGCATGTCTGTCGTAACTTTCGAGATATACGCCCTGTTGAAGTCGTAGATCTAGGTCGAGCGAGAAGGGAAGAAGCCCTGTGTTGTCAAATACGAGCGTAGGAAAGGGACTCGGGATTTCAACTTCCGGCTGAGACCTCTAGCGCGAACGTTGACCAAAGCTCTGGGGAACACAGTACTACTTCTCTCCAATTTCTACATACCGCACTGAGAGCGAGTGGGACGTAGCGGTGGCCTGAGTCAGGCTTGTTTCTTGGCTTAGAGGGCATGTCTGATCTGCTGTTCGAGAGGTCTTGGAGGAACTCAATGGTATCGTCGGACTCGCAAAGTGCTCGCTTGCTGAAGTCGATAGGAGGACATGTGAAGTTAAATATTTGGGCGAGGAGTTCGTGTGGGAGTGAGCTTAGTGGTGCGCAGATGGTGTTGATCTGGTGGCGAGTTGAGATCCTCATTTCTGACAGGGTCCTCACCGCGTTGTTGGGGCTGATGGCTTTTATCTGTTCACTCAGCCAGGGCCACCGAATTTTTGGGACCAACTAACCCTGGATAGGAATTCCGTCATTTCCAAGGCAGTGTCCAATCAGTGCCCGTGCGGTTTCCCAGAGTTTCCTGTAAATGAATTGGGGGTTTTGACCGAAACCTCATGCATTTAGTTTTGTGCCCTCAGGGAGCACAGAGAGGGGAGGTATTTTCGAATCTGGTACATGTGGAGGTCTAAGTACTATGAATCTACTCAATGACTTTAACACCGAATCAAGTGAAGCCAGGAATTCTCGGGAAACTGCCAAAGAAAAGATACATACTTATAAATACATAAATCTTCCAGGATGCACATGCCGCGGCTCTCAGGGGTGACGAATATCCTGTAAACATGACAAGTGCTACACCATGCGCAGCCTTGTTTCCCGGACACCAAAATCAAGAGCTAAACCACCTCCATAAGTATTTGGGGGTCCGATGTTGGTTAACGTTGTAAACGCTGTCGCGCCTCGGCCTTCCCATCGTGACGACAACGTGGACCCCACCTCTCAATATGCAATACCGCCAGAACGTTGGTGCGACACTCATAACACCCCCGCGGACCCGTCTTCCGATCTTGGGAGGTGGGACTTCGGCCCTCGACGACGACGGATCAACTCCTCAGCTGCAACTCCTACAAACTTCCAGCGCCCAGCTCTACCCCGCCTGGCTTCGCCTCTCCATCACGACACAATACTAACTGATTAAACTTCTCATCACAAGACAAAAAGTGTCTCCCCGCGAGACGGGTTACCCCGAGGCCTCTAGCGCTTACAGCTTACCCCACTCAACAGATTCGTCAAGCCCACCAACCTTCCCCTCTCCTAGGGCCCACGATTGACACCTCTTCAAAACTACCTATGACTTTTCAATGCAGGTATGGCGGGCGGTTCAAAGCCAGGGTCAATCTGGGTAAGGTACCATAATCGATGATTAAGGTTACGTGAACATCGTGACCTGTTCTTGCTCTGTAAAGTATGTATCTACCCTCTCAAGTGATTTCTCCGGTACGATTAAAGAAAATTCGTTTGCCAACTTCCTTAGCCCGTCTTGTGCGTCACGACTCCATATAATCTCAGTATCCACAGCTTCGAATGTGAAGCGCGGGATGTGCAGTGATAACCTCCTATTTTCCAACATCTCGACCAGGGCTACACCCATGTCCTCCTCACCTTCCTCATATTTACGCACTGCAATTCTCTCCAAACAGGGTAGTAAGAACGTGGATTCCATCCCAGGAGTGTGGTTGGAGAGGAGATGAAAGACTGATTTCAAGAAATCTCCCGAACATTTATAGGAAGACCAGCGACTGGACGTGGGAGAGGTGCGATAAGAGTTGGCAGTTATGAGAATGCTCCTCCGGGTATTCAAAAAACTCGAGCCGGGAGTCGTAATACGTGAAGGAACGAAGTGTTTTGGGTAAGTTGGAGAAGAAACAGGAAACGGCGTCTTCTCCTTCTTCCGTAAAGGCAGGTTCTGGGAACCACTGGAGTTCCTCAAGATTTGGTAAACGGATGTTGTTGAGAAGGGCGGACTCCCATCCACCTCTCTCAAATGCCATCCACCCGAAACGTTTGAGGTTAAGGAGGGTAAATGGTTCCTCGATAGTCACGGGTCGTGACGTTAAAACCGTCAAGTTCAAAGAAGGGTCGTCTATGAATGTGCGAGCAAGTATAGGCGTATAGCAGTAACACTCGACTAAATGTGGACATGAGCGGAGAATCTTGGCGCAAATGTCGGTGTAGACGTTACGGAGGTGAAGGGTAGTAAGAGGCGGTAGGCCAGGTGTAGGTCGCAACGTGAAAATGGATTCATTTAAACAAAGGAACTCCCCGGGGTTTACGGAAAAAGCATCTTCCTCTAAAGCCACCGTCGAGTCAAACCCAAAATAACCCCAAGCGAATGCGAGGTCCTGCAAAATGGGCAGCCTGTTTCGCGACAAGAAACATATTCATTCTGGCGGAGCGCCCGCCATTCGTAGAGTCTGTATCTTCTCCGGAAATTTGTGAAAAATTACATCCACAAGGGGTTGGAGTTCCTTCCACTCGTTCAAAGGGCGCTGTCGACGAATCACGGAATATGCACGCCGTTGAACGCGTAGATCAAGGTCGAGGGAGAATGGCAGAGGTCCTGTGTTTGTCAAATAGAAGCGTAGGAGTGGGACTTGGGACTCCAACTTCCAGCTGATAACTTCCAGAGCGAACGTGGACCAAAGTTCCGGCGTGGACAGTGCCACTTCCCTCCAACGACCACACACCGCACTGAGGGTGAGTGGCATGTAGCGGTGGCTCAGGTCATGCTTGTTTCTTGGCTTGGGGTACCTATCTGATCTGCTAGTCTGAGGCGCCGTCAAGGAAATTCTCGTTTCTGCCAGATTCGCAGAGTGCCCGCTGGTTGAAATCGATGGGAGGGCATGCGAACTTGAATATGTAGGCGAGGAGTTCGTGTGGAAGTGAGTTTGGTGGGGAATGGGTTTGTCGGAGAGTTGGGATCTTCATTTCAGCTTGGGTGCTACTCATGTTGTTGAAGTGTTGAGCTTTGGGGAAAGGTATTTTCTCTGTTTGGTCGTCACCGGCACCGCAGAATGGGAGTTGCATAGTTTCTGCAAATTCCTGAAACGAATGGGAAATTCTCGGCTGAGACCCTGACGCATTTGTCATATAAGTAAGCGTTGAATAGTGGCGACTGAAGATTGAATCTCCAGGAGGACGAGAAGAATATTTTTGGTCCTGGGAAAAGCCTCCACATCTTGCCCACGTGGGGACTGGGTACTAGCCTAGCCACAGCTGTGGTAAGTGAGGGCCTCCTTGCCTCGATATCCTGGGTCCTGACACTTGTCGTATTCATTTTCTGGACAAAGGAATAAATGACATCTTGGGTTGGTAGTTTCTTTCAGAGTTTCAGGTGAGTTTCTGTACTTCTCGCAAGGATATTTAACTTCAGATATCCACAGCCCCGTACTACAGAAATGGCGTCGTAGATATGACGAAATACAGGTTCTTAATTCTTCCATTTTCGCATTCTCTGAACACCAATCTCCTCTCAGCAGCCGTTCTCATATTCCCACTTCTCGATTCTCTTCCCCGCATGCCCGAACCTCTCTAATTCAACTCAATCCCGAAATCTTGCCTCCTCTTTCCGAATGGGCGCTGGCACCCATGCATATGCAGCCCCGGCTTCGTTTCTCCAGGACGCAATATCGAAACCTCTTGTCGCGAGGCAAGAAGGATCTTCCTGAAAGGTGCATAACCTCAAAGACACCAAGTTCGCACCCCAAGCAAAAATTCGCCAAACTTATCATCGCCCTCTCTTTCCCAGAGCCCATCATCGCTTCCCCTGTGGAGGCTGCCGTCGACTTTCCAGTAGAGGTACGATGGGTGGGTTTCAGGTCGGGGTCGAGTTGTAACTGATGATCAAGGTTAGGAAAACAAGGCCAGTTCTCTCTCTGTAAAGTATGCGTATACCCTTTCTTGCGATTTCTCCAATACAGTGAGAGAAAATTCGTATGCCAACTCTCTAAGCCCGTCTTGTGCGTCATGACTCCATACAACCTCGCAATCTATAGCTTCGAATGTGAAACGCGAGATTCGCAGTAATAGTCTCCTCATCTCCAACACCTCAACCAGGGCTATTCCTATGTCCTCTCCATCGTCCTCGTAATTACGCACCGCGATCCTCTCAAGGCGGGGTAGCAAGAACGTGGATTCCGTTTCGGATGTGCGGTTGGAGAGGAGATTAAAGACGGGCTTTATGAAGCTTCCCGAGCATTTATGGAATGCCAACGATTGGACGTGAGGGAAGTGGGACAAAAGTCGACAATTAGTCAGATATTCCTCCGTGTTTTCGAAAAACCCGAAATTGTAGTCATAATACACCAAGGAACGAAGGGTTTTGGGTAGGTTGGAGAAGAAACGGGATACGACATCTGCGTCATCCGGCGCCATACTCTCTTCTGGGAATCCGCACCATTGGAGCTCTTCGAGGTTTGGTGCACGGATGTTTTCGAGGAGGGCGATGTTCCATTCATCTCCTTCAGGTGAGATCCACCCGAAACGTTTGAGGTTGGAAAGAGTGAATGGTTCCTTGATACAAACAGGTCGGCGAGATGAGGCCACGGGGGTCGAAGGAGGATTAGGCGGCGTGTAACAGTGGTATTCGATCAGGTATGGGCATGAGAGGAGGATCCTAACACAAATGTCGATGTAGACGTTACGGAGGTGGAGGGTAGTAAGAGGTGGCAGGCCGGGTGTAGGTCGTAACGTGGACGCGGCTCCACTCAAATGAAGAGGATCCCCAGGGAGTATGAAAAATGCGTCATCTTTTATGGTTACTGTTGTGGGGTCCCCCATGTCTTCACCCCAAGCAAATGTAAGGTCCTGTAAATTGGGAAACCTCTGTCGCGACAAGAAACACATCCACCCTGGAGGTGCGCCCGCCACGCGTAGAGCCCGTATCTTCTGCGGGAATTCTTGAAATATCAGATCCGCAAGGGGCTCGAGTTCTCCCCATTCGTATACAGGAGCATGGTCGTCGTGTCTTTCAATATATACACACTGCTGTAGTCGTATATCCAAATCGAGTGAGAAGGGAAGAGGTCCCGTGTTGATCAGGTAGGAGCGAAGGAGAGGGACCTGCGTTTTCAGTTTCCAGCCGATAACTTCTATAGCGAACGTTGACCAAAGTTCTGGCGAAGACAATGCCACTTCTCTCCAACGACCACACACTGCGCTGAGGGTGAGTGGCATATAACGGTGGCTCAGGTCGTGCTTGTTCCTTGGCTTTGGGTATGTGTCTGATGCGTTGTCTGAAAGACCGTCGAAGAAGTCGTCGTCATCGTCGGATTCGCAGAATGCCCGCTTGCTGAAATCGATGTGAGGACACGCCAAGTTGAATATGTAGGCGAGGAGTTCGTTCGGGAGTGAGTTTGGTGGGGAACGGATGGCGTTGATTTGTTGGAGAGTTGAAATCCTCACTTCAGCTAGGGTCTTCATGGCGCTATCCAAGTGTTGGGCTTTGTCGAAAAGCTGACAGATTTTCTCTGCTTGGCTGACTGGTTGTGATTCTGAATATTTTGTAGATACGGAACCACAAAGAGGACACGAGTGGCCAGTACAAGACATTATGATGAGAGAGATATTGGTAAGGACATAAGTGACCCGATCACTTTGTCTGGGATTAACCGTGCACGTGGGCTAATATATGGATCCCTCCGCCAGCCCCGGATACAAACATCTTGTTCTTGTGATGGTCAATCACAATGGTCGAAAGAATCACAAACACACATTCTCTATGTCGGAGCAACACCGGACGTAACATTGTAAAAGCAGGGGGCGAGTATTTAACAATACATGACTATGCAACACGCAACGGAACTTTCTACCAAGTCGGAACGTGATCAGGAGCGCGGTCGAAACAGATCTTCCAATCCCAATCCCCTTCGCGACGCACCCACCGATATATCTTTGCCTCGCCACCTGAAACGAGGAGAGCCATAGTAAATGCCTCGGGATTCTTGAGCTCTGTAAGGTGGAGCTCGATCGTCTTGAAGCGGTCGTAAACGAGCATCTGGTTAGCTTCACCACCCACGGGGAGCTGGACTTTAACGAGGTAGTACTCGTTGTCGTAATAGTTGGGTGGGACATCATCCCATTCTGCGTTATCGGGGATGCCGGTGTCGTCTCCGTCGTCGTAGCGATTGATACTCGTCTTATACATCCTCGACATCATGGCCGAGAAGGGGTTGGGTTCAAGGCTTACGGAGAACCATTTCCCTGTGGAGAGGGCCTTGCAGAGGGCTCTATGGGATTTCCAGTCTTCCCTCTGATGTTCTATGATGAGATCAGTTGTGTCGAACAGGGAGAGGGATTGAAGGATACACCCACCTTTGCTACAATATTGAGAGTAGAGACACGCGGAACAGGTATTATGGGTTTTTTCTCCACACAGAATGCAACCCTGGATCCTGTTCAATCGAGCCATATCCTTCATGTTAAGGCCGCCTATTGGAAGAATAAAACTGGGCTCGCTATCCTCATCAATAGCATCCAATGGTATCCTGAAGTCAGGCGAGATATGGTTCCGGTTGACGGACCAACATTTTGACGAGCAGGTTCTGCTCCACTTCCGTCATCTGGTACGCCCTGCCGCGCTGCTCTTCCGGACTAGAATCCACAATGGCCTCATCAAGTTCCTCTTCAGTTTCTTCATCAAGGGTCGAATAGTTGACGAGGACAAGAGGGGTTTTCTCATTGATCTCGTATATTGAGAAAAACTGTGTTGCGTCATCAGTCTGGGCCAGAGTGCAATAGCGCAGAGATACCTACCCTGATGATTAAGGCTCTGAATGTGGCGTTATCTTTGAGGACAACATACCCAAGCTTCTTCTTGTCCATCTCTTTCCCAATATCAGGGATGAGCTGATTCATCCTAGCGAAAGCGATTTGGCGCGGATCATCAAAACCTCTATTGTTGTCCTGGAATATTGCCCCCCACGTACGACGAGTGAATGCGTCTACTACAGGCGCTCTCTTCTTCCATCGGGGGTACTTGGAAAGGTTGATGCCCCTTTGTACGTCGGGAAATATGCTCGAAAATCGCTGTGCGGCGTCGAGAGCTTTGCCGAGATGATCATCCAGCTTGGAAAGGCTGAGCTTTGAGTTGCGGGAAAGATCTATGTTCATCCCTTTGAGGATATGCATAATATCCTCTCGAGTCAGACCTTGCTGTGTAGTGGCCATGGATGTCTGGATGGTGGTAAAGATTAGAGATTTAGCTGTGGTCGTGGAATTCGAAGGCTGTTCGTCATCTCGTCATGAATTTGTCCGCATGCGCGATGGTCACGAAACACGTGACGATGTCGTGTGCTGTGACCCCTGTTGATTATTCCCATGGAGTTGGAGTGTTCTCTCGAGATCTACCACGACCATGACTCGATAGCACCGGGTTTGGTCCACTACCACGACAATACCACATGCCTACAGGAACGCCCTACAACTCGTTTGTTCTGCCTTACAGAATAAAGGTCGATGATTTCGCAACACCAGTTGACCAAGAGACAGCACCAGCTTTGCATCTGCTCACACATACGCATTCTGACCATATAAATGGCCTCTCTGCAAAAACATTCGGCTATGTCGTGGTTTGCTCTCATGACGCGAAAGAGATGTTGCTGCGCCATGAAGTTTATGCTGAGCGCGAACTGAAAGAAACGGAGTTGCGAGCTCAGAGTGTCAGAACATATGCGCACCTCAAAATTGATTCAATTCGCGATCCCGCGATGCCCTATTATCAGGGCTCCAGAGACCTTCTGGTACGATGGCCCCCGCCCTAAAGCGTAGCCCCTGGTTTGATCCCTTGCGTTTAGAAACCCATCTACCTGCATACGCCAACCACTTACGAGCTTTCTAATGATGAAAGGGTTGTTATCACTGCGCTCGATGCTAATCATTGCCCGGGAGCTGTCATGTCGGTACTATATGCGCATTGGCGAGCCAATCTAACCTTCACTTTGCTTTCAGGTATCTTATTGAGGGCCTCAAGGTGCCGTTCTGCATACAGGCGACTTCCGCGCCGAGCCCTGGTTCCTCGAGTCTCTTAGCCGCAATCCTTTCCTCCAACCCTACCTACATTCCTCATCAGACGGACCTTTGCATCAAGTTCTCGAATGCATATACCTAGATACCGCATGTGTATTTTCACCTCTCGATGTCCCGACCAAGGTGAGTTCTTTAAACTAAGGGCCTACCGGCTGAAGTCTCACGCTTGGCTGTAGCAAGAAGCTACGAACGGCTTAATAGAACTCATGAAGCTTTTTCCTCCCAACGTGTATTTTTACATTAATTCATGGACCTGGGGATATGAGGATATCTTGAAGGCAGTTGCGAAGGCTTTTCAATCCAAGGTAGGCCTACCTTGTCCATTTCTGTTACCCAGTGATTCACATCCCCGCCAGATTCATGTCGACCGTTACAAGTATAATATATACCAAAACACCTCCGACCCATATATGCGCCTTGTTGTGACCCGCGATCCTACATGTACCAGGTTCCATGCGTGTGAACGTTTTCACCGGTGCGATCATGTGTGGGTCGACAACGAAGACGGGACATACGAAAATGTGATTAGCCGTCTAGGCCGACGCGTCGTGTATGTCAATCCTGTCACGATGGGGACCATGAGCTGGGACCTGTACCTCAAAGATACCAAACGCCAGTTGACCGAGGGAACGACAGTCAACCACCTGGTAAGTTATTGAGTTTACGACCGAGCTGAGGCAAAGCTCATTGTTACCGCAGCTTGTTCCGCTTTCAAGACATTCGACGCTCCCAGAGCTCAGAGATTTCGTATCGCTTTTTCATCCGAAACGGATTATCCCCAATACTCTTGACCCACGATTGCAAGGCCTAGACTGGCTATGTATCGACCGTATGTTTGAAGACTGTTTGCAAGTCCTTGTCACCAGGCCCGTCGAGAAGATACCCCCCTTTGAATTCGATCCACTTCAAGAAGATGAGGATGTCAATATCAAGAACATTATGGGCGGTGGTGATGTGGCTGATACGGCTCTACGTTGGGCAGACAGTGGTAGTGTCCGAAGGAAGTTGGAAGTCGCACGAGAATACCTTAAACCATTGGAGAGGGTAGTGGTGGACCGGTTGTTGGGAGTATCTCACCCCCTCGGCGCTTCATCGGCCGTCATAGCTATGGGTAAAGGGAAACAGAAGGCTTTGGAAGGATTGCGTTACGCGAGTGACGAAGATACTGATGACGACGATGACGGTGATGACGAACGGGGTCGGACAGCCCATCAATTGTTCGCGAATCTCGCTGGCATCGATGAGAAAGCAACGTCGTGGTGGTTATCCTCACCAGTATCTGATCAAGCAAGTTCTCAAACCACTTCTGATCTTCTTGGTTCATCAAAGCCCCTCTCACCTCTCAAAAAGCGGTTCCCGGGCATCTCTCCACTTACTCCAGTGTCAAGTCCATTCCGTTCGACTGAGAAGAGTCCTGTCAGACGAGAACGTCAATTGGCGACTCCCACTCCTACGCATCGCTCCAGTAGGCCGCATAAACGACATGATCTAGGATTGAACAACAGCCTTGCATCACCCATACGTCTCCATTCATTCCCCCCGCTGCGCACGATCTTCCCACCGTCCACGTCAAAGCCGAAGTCAAAGTCGGAATTGAAATTCCCAGAAAAATACCACCCCAAATCTCCATTGATGGAACGAAAAAACCGATTATCTGAAACGTTGACAGCTTCTATTCCTAACCCAAATCGCCGCCCGTGCACTGTTGTGCCGGTTGTCCCGCAGTTGTCACTCCGTTCTTCGCCTGACGTCGGCTGTCTCCCAGTAGGACCTAGATCGCCCAAATCCAAGTCACCTTCTCAGGGTTCGGCTTTCCTTCGGTCTTCGCCCTCACATCGGTCCCGGCGATTACAGAGTTACCTTCAGAGGATCAAAATTGGGGAACGCCTTGCGCAGTCACGCCCGGGCTCTGTGGCACCTTCGTATGCAGCCAAACGGGCGAGATTGGTTGCACGATATGTCATATTGGAGGCAAAGGAGTCGTATGCTCAAGCAATGGCGAAGTTGAGAAGGCAAGGAGAGGCAGGTGCTCTTACAAGTGATCCCACCATATCAGTGTTCGATGCCATAGAATACGATGACGGTGGGATGGATTGGAACAGGAGCCGGGATTTGGCGGATGCGGCGCGGGCGGCAGTAGCAAGTGGGCAGCCGGTCATACTTCCCCCCCTTAAGTGTGCAGACTCGCAGTCGAGTGAATACGCCTTTTAATCGATTTCTTTTTCGGGCTCGTGTTAGTGCTACTCGGTATTTTATTCGTATCGCTGTGAAGTTTCTTGCTGAACTGTTTTGGGCAACTGTATTTTTCCGTTCTAGACACAGTGTGTTTCGTTGTCTCAACACATACATGCATATATTGTATTCTGGACCGCCATATTCAGTGAGAATTCAATTTGACCAAGCGCGGCGAACAGAAACAATCGAGTCATCTCAGATAACCCAATCTTAACAGAAAGTGTGGAAAATGTTGAAGCGCGGTAAGAAGAATGCTATCCTTACTGCCATGCCATGGGTATTGCGTAAAACATATATACTGATCCTTCGACATTCGAAGCGGCTGTGAGGGATGAATGCCTTGTCAGATCGCGCCTATTTCCTGAGTCCTTCTTGCTCTAAATCAGAGTGCTGCCTTAACATCCTTTTGATGCTGTCAGGTTCCAAGACTTCAGCAACTGGGTTGCCGGGCCCTGGGTCGGGGTCTAGTTGGATGACCGAGGGATGTGATCCTCCCACCAGTCTGTAGTGTCGTAACTGTGATGGCAGCCCCCGCTCACCTCAAAGATCCCCAGACTGTAATCTGCTGCGGGGTTCAGACACGCCTTGGCGGGCCCTTGGGAAGTCGTAGATTTTTGGTCCATGTTACAATACTTCTGGTGCCGGAGCAACGACCACCATCCTCCACTGACCAGGAAGGGCGGGAAGCCTGAAGCGCACCCGGTTTTCGCAGGCCAGTAGACCATGCAGAGTAGACTTGAATTTTAGCCGAAGAACTGGATACGAACTGCGAGGTTGTCTGATGCTTCGGTGGGGGCTCGCTTCCACTATCCATAACCAGAACCGTCGACCACGTATTGTATGAAATTGGGAACGGTGACAAAGGTTGCCAATGAGTTCGGTCGGCGCCATCCGGTGATGATTGCATCTCCAAACGAGATTCAAGTTCTTGGACAGTATAGCGCGGGGTATGGTGGGTGTGGAAGCATAATCCTTCCAAATAATATCACGATGTGTTACTCAATCGCCCCATGTCAGATCATTCGTGCAAGAGGATATGGCCGCAGCATCGTGCTGAGGAACGAAAAACGGGGACAGTCGGAATCAGAAACTCGAATGGCCGCGGACCCACCTCCCCACCCAGACATGCCAACATGCTCTTGGATGATTGATGGGCCTAAGTTAATAACTTAGAGTACCCCTCTTTCGCCGCACTGCTATCCGCTCCTGTCTTTCTTTCACATGCTCCACATAGACTGTGACGTCCTCTGCGTCATATCGAGTGAGAATCCCACTCTTCCGAGAAGCGCCGTTTGTCGTTGAAGAAAGCCCCTCGGAGGAAAGAGAAGATGCTCCAACCACGGATAACAGAGCGACGAATGACATACTTCAGTAAAACCAACAACGCAACTGCTCCCCCAGATCCAATCGCTGTGTTATTCTCATCCCGCCTTACCCTAACCTGACATCCCACAGGATACTCTCATTGCGCCCGTATTCATTTGGTATTGATGAAAGAGTTCTTAAGCCAAAGTCTCAACCCCCCAGTACAATGATGCAAAATGAAGCAAATGTCAATGATCTAGCACACTAGAGCTTGTATTTTGTTATCCATGCGCAGTTCGGATCAGTCTATTCTAAGGTTCCCTATTATGGCTTCCACGTATTAAGGCTAAGCGCCCGAGCCGACGGCAACACTACTTCCACGGGAGCCCCCGTCTTTCTTCTAGCCAGTAGATATATTTAGTCGGGTGAAAGCTGAAAACCAGAGGCCCGACTTCATAGTGTTGAGGAATTTATAGGGCATCATCATCAGGATAATGTTTGTGCGCGAGGAATCGCCTGCCACATAACGACTTTCCACAATAAGGACAACCATAGTTATGCATAATATTTCTTGATTCATGTGTCATACGGTCAAGCGAATACTACTCGAACTCTTGTATCCACTACTCCCTGATACCACTTCCCCAAAACGCTTAGAGGTTGAGGTTGACGGGGCTGCAGCCAATGACGAGGAGGCCAGAGAAATTGTTGCCAGTGCAGCAGACAGGTTGAGCAGAGCTATCGGATACAACGGCCTGGTAAGCAGTTGATTTTTTTCTGACTGAATGGTTACCTACCAGGAGGTACCACCAGCACCAATGACGGTGATCGGGCTGCAGGTAAGGCCAACGAGACCTTCAACCGGACCAAGAACAATGCCGAGAAGGGCAGCAATGACACCGACGGTTGAGCTGTCAGCAGACTGAACACTGTTGCCTGTAAGAAAATCATGAAAATGTGTTCGCCTTCATGAAGAACAACGGTGCCTACAGCACTGGAGGGATCCAGTATTGCATTGACTAGCAGGGGGGGCGCCACCGCGAGGGAGAACGGTAGCTGCAGCAAGGGCAGAGAGGGTGAAGACAGTAGCAGCGCGAGCGAACATGTTTAAAGGGGCTGGTTGGTGCTTTAGAATGCGAGTGAGGCTTCTGAGCTGAAGACTTGAAACGAAACTGGCGCACTTTTATACGCCGGAAGGGCCTTGTTTGCTTGTGTTCCATCTGGACCAATTATTTCCTATTTGTCTGTTACATGGATCATGGGGTGGTTAATTATGCTTTGAATTGAGTGTTCGTGAAACCGGGGGAGAGGAAGGATCGCCAATGCAGCCTGGCTTCAGAAGTCTCGATATAGCCGATCCCTCCATCTCCGCTTTCAGACCCCATTGTTTTGCAAACCCTCAGAACAAAAACCCATAATCGGTTTTCCATTTTTGCTGCAAAATTTTGAGCAATGCGACATGAGATTGGACCCAAAAAGGCACTTTCGCGCCGGTCCCAAGAATAGCCAACAGCACCAACCTTCACTTTTCCACGGCGTGCTGTTGATCTTCAATTATTTTCAATCTCTTACCGTCTGAGGTCTCCAAGTATTGCCGGAGCAACTCATAGCCTCAGACTACGGAAACTATTATTGCCAACCCGAAACGTCCCACTTCATATACCCCACTCTCAGCTTGTCTCCGGCTTTGCTAACTGGGGAGGTTCAATCCCCGATTATTGGTGTGACAGGAAATTCATCAAACAGAATGCCCTGGGCTCTGCTCTGGAGTTCCATGCTCCATCATGATCCCGAAGATGGGGAGCTTGATCAAATAGCCGGACCTGGGCTTCTCGTAATTGCGCCATCATCAACCTTCTCTTCCGCTCCACTTGGACAATCGTGAAAAGGAAATGCTCAAGAAACGAGATTCGTATATACAATTCAGCAGTCAAAACATGTGGTAGGAGACTACAAACAGCAGCGATGACCGCGGAGAATTGTGAACCTCGGGAATTGCAATGTTTTTAGCGCATGTGTTAGGCGTGAGTTTCCCAGCTTCTCTTCACCCAGAATAACCATCACCTGCAATCGAGTAGAGTGGGATTTAGATGAAGGAAGGCGGGCGCCACATAAACTACCTGTGCCAAAGTCAATAATACTCCCCTTTACCGCAAGGTCTGATTTGTGTATCGCCTCAGACCGCCTTCGGGGTGCATTTTCAAAACACGGGACAATCATGACCTAAAAATAGGCACACAGCGGGTAAATTTAGGACATGATCATGAAGGCAGTGGCTGACACTGACACTGTCGATGTATGGAATATGGGCGATTCTCCTCCTGGTTTGGAAAGCTGACAGGCGTCGGGATAATGGGCTACCTTCGGCGCTTCGAGGAGACTTGCTGCTGCCTATCCTTGAGATGGACTCCGCTGTGTCTCTTAATTTCCAGGTTGAGCTCTTATCGGCCGTAGACAGAAATAGTTGTTGTCTGTAGATATTTGGTGAAATACAGGACTGCGAAGGAATGAGATCGTTGGCAGAGACAATTGGTCAGGTGGCGAAAGAGATTACGTATCGAGCCAAGCCTTTTGAGAGACATCCGACTGTCGATTCGGGTGTAATGCGGGATGCGAATGTCGATTAAGATCCAACCCACTGAAAATTACTGGGTAGCGTGCTAATGGTATGGATTAACCTTGCATACAAGAATTATCCAAGCGACGCCCACCCGACGTCTAACGAAGCAACAGTCATCAACCCCGATGCCAGATTGTGTTGGGGGCGGAGGGGGTTAGTGGGGTAGCTCAACACGCTAGCTCTTGCCTCCATTCCAATTCCACAGAATTTTGCATCCTACGCCTACTATCAAGAAAAGAAGGGAAAGGAGGGTTGAGTTCGACGGGAATCGGGCGTGACTGGCTTCCGAGGAGTGGCATAGTGGCGGAGTTATGATTTTCCAGACAGGCGAATGATCTATGACTCCTCCTTGTTGGGGGGCGTGCCGACGAGATACACTCGAGTGCGCTGCATCCCCCGTTATATTCCGCCGCGTTGGTCCTTAGTGTATCCTCTTCTTTTCCCCAAAATCCTTACGATTTACTAGGGCGAGATCGCCTCAGTAATGAGACATATTCTCATAACCCTTCCGCTTTCGTTGGCTGAAACACGAAGATTTTGCCGTTCTCAACTTTCCATCTTTTGATTACTTGTTCTTCGACTTCTTCGCCCCCGCAATTTCCAAGTACGTCTTGGCCATGCATGTGTTTCTTAAGATCCCCGGACGACCATTTCTATGATCTTGCAATTGCTCATGTGTGCGCTCGTCGATCGCTATCGCACTCACACTCGGCCCTTTTTTTCACTATAACCAGCACGAGGAAAGTGATCGAGAAATTATTTGAGGCCTCGATCGGGCGCTCGTTAAACCCGCTATGTGAGGTAGGGTACTCGCTAAAAGTTGACAATCAACTTAGAATCCTCAATGTGCCACTTTCCTGCTGCCACGGCTTGTTCCTAGGATCGAGACGTGTATTCTTCCGTTCAAGCACACTATTCCCGCCCCCGAAAGAAACGAAATCCTGAGAAAAGCAAAGGTAACGACGATGAAGAGGCTGGAATATTTCATAGGTTGTTCGTGAACCTGCGCCATATCGATGATTGCAGTGAGGAATCGAGTTATGTCTTAGCGCCGGATGGCAACGAGCAAGGAGATCGCCAATGGTCGTCGTCCTGAGCGCTCGACGTCAAAATTTGTCTCTCAAAGAGCAATCCCCAGATGCGTCATCTCGTTCGAGTGTTAGGTCAGTCTCTCTGGTTGAAAAGACTCCTGCGAAACCAAAACGTCAACTGGCGGCTCCGACAACTCCTCACCGCTCAAAGAGATCGACTGAAAGGCGAGATCAGGTAAGGAACTCACGCTGCCCATGTGCCTATCGTATATTTTCCTTTTCTACATGACTCTTCACCGCCATGTAAGAGTCTGAATCAAGGTTCCGAACCATGCGCACCAAGATTTCCGTTGGTGGAACGAAATTCGTGAATGTTTGAACGATCAGTGGCGGCTTCGATTCCGACTTGAAATCGACGCCCATCCTGGGACGGCAGTAGGCAACCGGCTGCCGTTCGAATGTCAAACCGTCCTTCGACTGACACCGGCCATCACTAAGTTGGATCCAAGTCGCCCCAAGTTAAATCATCCTCCCAAGGTTTGGCATCTTCAGCTTCACACCAGTGTCAGCGATTAGTCGCCTTCAAGAGATCATTGATCAATTGATCACGATTGGCTAGGGCCTAGCCAACCATACGCCGTTTCTATCACACGGCAATAGTTACCTCGACATGTGCCATTACTTTCAAGATATGTAGAACTAAAAGTGAAGGAAACACCCGCTCAAAAACTTGGCGGTGGAGCGAACAGTTGCGGGGTCACGGTCTCATGCTCACAACGAGAGTCGAGCTCCCTCAGAGGTGATCTCAGGAGGATCGGAGATATTCAATGAAACTAGAAGACATGATGGTTTAGAACAAAAGCCGTAGCTTAGCTGGTGCGTTGTGATCTGTAGTTATTGTACCAATGGACGGTTGGACTCTCCCTGTCATGTACCTTTTGCTTTTCAGGTTCGTGCCAGGGGTCGGATAATTATTGGTATCTACTCACAGTGATTTCCTTAGCATGACTACACTTCTCCCGGATCAAGT
This sequence comes from Calvatia gigantea, assembly GCA_025093985.1. NCBI lineage: Eukaryota > Fungi > Basidiomycota > Agaricomycetes > Agaricales > Lycoperdaceae > Calvatia > Calvatia gigantea. The sequence continues at coordinate 2,750,087 of JACAAK010000005.1, read as the reverse complement.
TTTGTTTCAATGAGCCCCCAAGAACAACAGCACTAACCTGTTCTCCTTTGCAAAGGCTCACATCTTTTCATCCCCGTGCCAGTTGGAACACTGGCTGTGATATCCCGGAAAACTCGATCTTACCACACCCAATCTTATTAAAGGGGGCGAACCGAGTTATCTCCTCCAACTCAATCTTGACAGAAGATGTTCAAGGATTTTGGAGTGTAGTTCGAATAATGATGTACTCATCGTAGTGCCTTTATGAACCGTAAAAGGATGACTTGCCGCAGTCTGAATGCACGCCCGGGTACGCTGAACTCGTTTTCCAACTATCGCAGCAGTTGGGTGAACTTGTCACAAGTCATGGCTGCCGGCGCACGTACGTCGTCGGAAGCGGTAAATCGTGATTATACCGGTTTAAGTGCACCCAGTTTGCTACCTTCTGTATCACAGTAAAGACTTGAATAGCGATATAGGTGCACCGAGGTATTCGTGGGGCTATTGGTTTGATTCGCTACTGGCAATGTACTAGTGAAAATTTCCATCGTTACCGTGGGTTCCAAATCCACCTGTAACTGCTCCTCAACTCGGTGCTCAGTTGGGGTAGTCTTAATCTGCAACCATCTTGAGGAATCCCTGCACACCGAGACAGTTGCTGTCGCTGATATCATAAACGGGATTTGAAGGGGCGCCGCGGGACTATTAAACAACAATGGGATCCGACGACAGGGGCGGCCGAAACGGCATTGCTGTCCACGCACTGGGCGCATTATTTGTTGATGTATCTCCTTGGGCCCATAACGGCTAGTTGGGGTTCGAATGCATAAGATATAAAGGTACGGTGGCACTACATTTGCCGTGATAGGCGGGATAGGTGTACGAAGAGAAGTGATACTGCAGTCATGAGGAGAAGTAGAGGGGGATGAAAAAAGAGCGGGCGAGCGAAGTTAGTCCAGGTCCCAAGAGCCACCAAATAGCAAGGACGAACTACTGTGTCTCGAGGATATTGCGGTTTTAGGACTGCCCGGTGTTCCCTGGCCCTAGATCGTTCACGCAGGAGATGAAGCCAGTACAGTACTGAAGATGAAAAGCCAGAATGGGATGGGATCAAAAGCGCGACGGCTGCGGGTTCTTCTGCCTTCTTTTTTTTTTCGCACAGACAAACCAACATGTTGCCTGAAGCATGATGACGGTTAGACACATGTAAAATTTAGAAGGCATCCTTTCCTCCGCGGCTATAATTCATTGTTCTTTCCACCCGCACCCCCCAATCACACTGAGGTTTCTTGCGTTATCAGTATCCTAACTCATTCATCTTAAGATTCTCTTTGATATACGCACCTCTCACGGGTTGTACACCTATTCCTGATGAAAGGTCACGCACGAGCGAGAATAGGGCGACAGCACATCTGATGCGGGGGAGACGAACCTAAGATGCCACCACTTCCCTGGGTTCAAATGTTTATTGGTTGGGTTTGGCAATAATAGTTATTGCCAAACTCAACCAGCCCATTGCCCCTTCCATACGACATCAGAATTCGGCTCTCAGGGGAAATTACACTGGAGACCACAACTAGCCGGTAACATAAATGAAAATAATAAAGCGTGAAATACATGTGGTCTGATATTGGCCACGATTGGCCCAGGATACCGTCTTACGTAAACTCAGCATCGGTGAGATCTCTTCGGAGGCTATAATCTGAGCGATATTTATAGTTCGCTATAAGTATGTAGGCCTCGGGAGTCGGGGTCCAGCACTCTTTGCTATTTATAGGTGCAAATCTATCTGTTCAGATCTCGTAATAGTCTGTCGAAACATTTTTTGTGTTCACAACCCTCAGCTTCCAATATCAATAGTAACAATACTTAAACAAGGATTTTCTGAATTTACTTCGCGATACAAACAGATAAACACTATCTGGAATTTCATATTTGGGTACCCTTTGATAACTCTCTGTTACCACCGCGCCTTTAAAACAATTAAAGGTTAATGTTAACGGGGCTGCAGCCAAGGACGAGGAGGCCAGAGAAGTTGTTGCCGGTGCAGCAAACAGGCTGGGCAGAGCTACCAGACAAACGTAGTCAGCGATCAAATTCCTCCTAATATGACGTTTGCCTACCAGGAGGTGCCACCAGCACCAATGACGGTGATGGGACTGCAGGTAACACCAATGAGGGCATCAATGGGGCCGAGGACGATGCCGAGAAGACCAACAAGCACGCCAACGATGCCGCTGGCATCAGACTGAGTACTATTGCCTGTAAGAAAGTCATGAAAATGTGTTCACCATCATGAAGAACAGCGGTGCCTACAGCACTGGAGGGATCCGGTATTGCATTGACTGGCAGGGGGCGCGTCGGTGCGAGGGAGAGCAGTCGCTGACGCGAGGACTGGGAGAATGAAGAACAAGAAGGTGAAGACAGTGGCGACGCGAGCGAACATGTTGGTTGAGGCTGGTTGGTGCTTTAGAATGCTGGTGGGCTTCTGAGCTGAGGATTTGAGGTAGAAACTGAGAGGTTTTTATAGGTTTTTGGATAGCTGTGTTTTCTGTTTTTATCTGGAGGTGTAATTTTCCCCACTTTTCAGCCTTATGGACCATGTGAAGTGGTTGAGGTGTTCCGTCAATGAGGGCGCAGTGAAGTGAAGAATTGTCAATCCGACTAGGTAGACCTCTCAATCTCCAGATCCAAATCTCAATCTCATCCCGACCTCTAAGGGCAAATGATCGATTTGCTGCTGTCTTGCGATGACCGCTAAGGAGGGGTCACATGGGGTTGAGGCGAATAAATCAGAGCTTGTCGTATTTTAGGAATAGGTGGTGGGAACCCAATTTCCTGTTGAGGGAGCCACACGGCCGATCTCACATTCCTTCGAATCACTGGAACCGGGACACTTCCGGCAGAGCCAACCCCACAAATGCAAACCTTCGAATATACCTACAGTAGCACTAAACCCGGATTCATTGATATGTATATTTGATTTGACGACTCCGAGCTTGTCTAAACTGAATCCTCAATTATTGATATGACCAAGCAACCCATCAAACAGACCGTCCACCCTGGTGTGTGAAGTTCATGGTGCATCATATTACGAGTGAATGAATGGCTTGGTAAGTTGCGGTTCCTGGTTTTCGGGGGTGTGGCCTGGTGTGGCTTGATCAATCTTCTTTTTAGCTCCACTTGGACAGTCACGGAGAAAAAGGTCAGAAAATTCAGCGGTCGAGGGCATTGAATTGTGGGAAGATCGCAGTGATTGCGGGGTATCGCGAGTCCTGAGATGATCCCCATGTTTTACTTAGATATGAAAAAAATTATCCGAACTCATGTTCATGTTCGGGCGTCACCTCGTTTTAATTCATCACCACCGTTCGCCAGGGTCCAGTTGGGGTGCATCCCTCTCGGAATAGCGTATCTTGCACTGCGTTCTCGTGTTACTCTTCCAATAACCCATTGTGCTAGCGGCAGATTGTTAAGGTTGGTGTAGCCCTCGATGTCGCTTTTGGGCCGAAATTCAAAATCGGGATCGTCCTGACTTAAGAATAGACGGAGCTCCCGGCCCGCGGCCAAGAAAGCGAGGTTGTCGTGGGTCTTTATAAAGTCATGAAGGTGATGGCCGCCTTTGTATTCTATTTTGGTTCCATCGAACTACGAGAAATCAAAATCCTGTATCGGAAGTCTGTTTGATGCTCCGTGAGGATATCCTGCGGCCTACTAAGAGGCTGCAGAGAACAGATGTTTATTCCCGTGGTATGTAAGCCGAGGGGCTGGTCATTATCAACGAACATCCGATAACTTGGAGATTAATAATAGTGAACATGTGTACCTTGACAAGATAGAGAACTTCATATATGACGAAAGAGGTGACTTCACTGTGCACAATTCAAGCCTTTAAGGCAACGCGATTGTGGATTTGGATAAAGCACAGAAATCCAACATATGAGATCCAATCTAGGGACCTCAACATCATCACGATGGTGTGGGCCGTCCCCAGAACATCCTTGCATGAGACATTGATACGTTAGGAAACACAAGAAGGGTGAGAACGACTCACAAGGTAACAACGAACTGTCTGTGGCGTCCAATTGGAATATCTAATTCAACGTCGGACAGGTGTGCCGACGTTGAGAAGGACTGTGATACAATCAGTACTGGCGAAGCGCCAGAAATGTTACGGAGTTCTGATCTGCGTAGTAAGAGTGTGATTGGACAACAGGTATTTGATTAACCACTCAGCACCGTATCGTGTCTACTTTGCCGAATTGTGAGAATATCCGGGAGGCAGGTTCTTTATACCCTTACTAATTTGTTCTTCGGATCACATTAACAGCCATGCTTGACGTGGAAAATATTCCCAAAAAGTAGCGTCGTGGTGTTGCCTATCATGCAGATATTCCGACGCCGGATGTTTATTTCCACGTCGTGCTGGCTGGGCATTGTCGAGACCGAAGCGAGCTCTAGAATGTCTAGTTATATTTGGAGGTGGGGCCGAGAAGGCTAAAGAATTTTCAACCTCATGTCAGTAGTGGGACTTCAATAATATTTAGCCCAGGACCGATAGGCGGTGCCGTTGATGTGGTGGAAGGGGTCGATTGAACGCGGGTCGCGGGTAAGCTTGTGCCGGTAGTCTGGCGGTAAATCTTGCAGCGGCGGAAGTAGACCGCAAGGCATGCGGGCATTTTCAAGGTTCATAGAAGACTGGCACATTGCATTGGTATGGAAGAAATGTCCACCTGATAATCACAATATGATTGATTTAACCTCTCCAGTAGTTCGATTTCACGAAGGGCATGGGTGTCAACACTGCCTTTTGCTTCCTGTTGCGGATCTCGACTTCTACCTCTGTACCCTTCTTGTGCCATCCGTTCTTCACATACCCCATGGCAATGTTCTTTCCCAAGGTCGGGCTTGGAATGCCAGATGTCACAGTCCCTGGGAGATGGAATGATAGGTTCAGGTTGAGTTTTTGGGGAAACAAAGGGCCGGTACTCACCGAGCAAATCGCCATCTCCTGGGGTGAAAATCTTGGCACCATCTGTACATGTGGACAAAAAATGGTCAAGAACAAAGAATTTCGACAGACGGGGTGGGGGGTGTACGTACTTCTCGCCGGGGCACCATCAACTATCATACCTACGCGACGCCGTGGGGGACCTTCCTTGAGGTGCCTACGGACACCCTCAGCTCCAATGAAGTTTCCATTTTCCTTTCTGTCTTTGCCAATAACCCAAGACAGCCCTGCCTCCACAGGGGTTGTGTCTTCATCAAGATCACTGCCGTAAAGGCACATGCCGGCTTCCAATCGTAGGCTATCGCGGGCACCAAGACCAGTGAGTTGAACCGGTGCTTTGGAAAGGAGTTTTGCCACTTCAACGGTTTGCGAAGGTGGGATGGAAATCTATGTCATGGAGTGAGAATTTGTTGTAGCGGAGGTAGAGAGGGATGAGTGGTTTGACATTGATCGAATGACTCACTTCGAAGCCATCTTCACCGGTATACCCACCACGGGCGACGTGAAGATTGAAACCTTCAATTGGAACGAATGCGGATTTGCCAAACGTTAAGCCGCGGAGGTCGTAAGATGTCAGTGATTGGAGGTAAGCAGCTGCTTCGGGACCTGCATTGCTGAGGAGTTGAGAAATGACAGACTATGACGGTCTATGACGAAGCCAAGATCGGACCTTGCAATGCGACGAGACCCCAGTCGTCCAGCACCTCCATCTCGACAGGTCCTTCCTTACCCTTCTCCCCTACGTTCCATTCCTCAAGTTTTTGTTTGAACCATGCAAGGTCTTTCTCCCTGCGACCAGCATTTGTAACGACATAAAAAGCATCTGCAGCGTGCTTTGTGATGACGGTATCGTCAATGATACCACCCTTTTCGTTGAGGAGGACGGACAAGGTTGACGAATACGGGCTCAACAACGAGAGGGAAGAGGGCGTAAGCCATTCCAGAAAATCGGTGGCTGTTTTTCCCCGGAAGCTAAGTGGACGTTGTCAATGGTAAGTGACGGGTGCATAAGGAATGCTTACTTCGATTGCACCATGTGGCCGACGTCAAACAAACCTACTTTGGTCCGTACATGATTGTGACTGGCAACTGGACGACGTAAGTTCCACAGATTCGATGCAGGGCATGAAGGAACCCTACCTTGGCCAGCATCTGCGTATGACAGTGGCATGGAAAACCCGGCAAAAGGAACCATTTTTGCCCCATTTTCGACATGGAAGTCGTAAAGTCCCGTTCGCCTCAACTACCGTCCCAATAAGATTTTCAATTGCTAAGAAACATGTCGTGCTCACTTGTCCTGACTCTGTTGCTAGCCCTCGTACATTCAGTAACACAGAAGGAAACCTTCCTCTGAGGACGGAGGCAGCGCGGAGGACAACCATGGTCGGAACAAGTTGGTCGCGTTCATTGCCGGAACACAAATACTTGCTGAATTATGTAATAAATTGACCCTAACTTTGATAACGTCGCCAACGCGATGCTCGTCGCCCTCTAAATCTCATCCACCGCGGGCGTTGTGTGTCCACATTTTTTGCTTGTTTTACACGTAGTTTCATATATCCTCCAGTATCATGTCTCGCTTCGTTCGAGCCTCAAAATATCGGTGTGCATCGCCCAATATCTCTCTTTGATCACCTGTCTTGACCTCAAGCTCATTCAGACATGTTTTTGGGCAGTCAGCGAAGAAAGAACACGGTTTCGAGAATGTCAAAGTGACCGGCAGCGCCTGGGATACTAATCTTGTTGCTGCCTCCGGCGTAGGTTTAATTTACATGAAACTGATCAATCAACGCTGATTTACGACCTAAGCAATACCTTAGCGTGAACTGGAACGCGTCGGGCGGTGGCGCCTTCGCCATTCTTCCTCTCCCTTCACCCTTCCATGGCATAAATGGCTTCACTTACAAGCTACCAGACCAGCTACCCCTTGCGCGAAGTCACTCAGCCCCTGTCCTTGATACCGATTGGTCACCCCACAATGATTCCATCGTCGCATCGGGTGGTGAAGATGGCAAGACCATGATCTGGAAAGTGGAAGCATCTCTTTTTGAAGGATGGGGCACGGAGGGATGGGTTCCTCAAGATTTTGATCCTGTTCTACGCATCGACGCGTCACCTCGCAAGATCGGTCAGGTTCTCTTCCACCCAACTGCTGCACAGGTGCTTGCGACTGTGTCTGGCGAGCATACGGTCAAGTTGTGGGACCTCGCTTCACCAGAAGACCCCCGCGTTGTCTTGTCTGGACACGGTGATGCCGTCCAGGGTTTGGCCTTCAATCCCACGGGTACACTTTTGGCAACGACGTGTCGCGATCGTAAACTCCGATTATTCGACCCCAGGGCTGGAGGGCAAGCAGTCCGCGTCGTTGATGGCCATGGCGGAATCAAAGGATCGCGCGTCGTTTGGATGGGAGAGCATGATAGGATTGCCACCACAGGTTTCAGTAAAATGTCAGACCGCCAGGTTGGAATTTGGGACACTGGAAGTCTTAATAACTTGAAGATGGTCTCACTCGATCAATCGGCTGGTGTCACGATGCCCTTCTGGTCAGATAATAACATTCTATTCCTCGCTGGAAAGGGGTACGCGTTTTATTTTTTCCTCTTCGGTCCGTGCTAATTTTCATAAATTAGTGATGGCAATATTCGTTACTACGAATATGAGAACGACAACCTGTTCCCACTCGCCGAGCACAAGTCAGCAGACCCTCAACGTGGAATGTGCTTCCTACCCCGCCGCGCTCTCAACGTAGCAGAGTGCGAAATTGCCCGTGCCTACAAACTTCACTCTTCAACCATCGAACCTATTGCTTTTATTGTTCCCCGAAAGGTATGCTCCCTTATTATACCACCCGTCTGATTCTAAGGACCCGCCGTAGGCCGAAGGTTTCCAATCTGACATCTTCCCTCCCGCTCCATCCCTGGAGTCTTCACTTTCTGCATCCGAGTTCTTTAATGGCAAACTTGCACCTGCCAACTTCATAAACCTCGGTGACGGGTCCATTACCTCTGGTTCCCAACCCTCTGCTACGCCCGCACCTCCTTCCACTTCCCCTTCTACCGCCTTCAAAGCCCCAACAACGACCGCATCTGCTCCAGCTCCGGCTCCAGCTCCTGCCCCAGCACCCGTACCCGCAGCAGCAACAGCCAAAAGCACTCCTTCCCCAGCCACACCCTTTAGGAGAGATTCTAGTCCCGTTGAAATCGCTGGGCGCGATTTCGGTGCAGAGGTACGTGCTCTGTTCGGGTAACCATTACCCAAAACCGCTGAAGTCGGTGTTCTCTAGACCCAGGCAATGCAGGATGAAAACGCGCAGCTCGCATCAGAGTTACGCGACGCCAGGGAGAAAATTAGGAATCTGGAGCTGCAAGTTGAGGCGTTGCGCGCGAACGCCAGGAAAGCCTCTCAAGCCCTCCAGATTGATATCTGAGAGGGCGGGTTTTTGTGTTTATGAACGTGTAGTGTATTTGTAATGGTCTTATTGCAACAATAGGATTTTCTTGGTGACATGCTCAAACTTCCACCTTTGAAAATCCGGTGCTTGCGTGGCTAGAAGCGACATCCCAGACAGACTCGGATTGATGCGTTGAAAGGGTTCAAATATTTTGTCATCACTTCTGCCCTTCTGTTGGAAGAAGCGACCACGAACTTGAGTTACAGAAAATTAACAACTTGAACCACTTTTCGATGAAATCTATAAACCGTAGAAAAATCGTTCGATTTTGGGAGACACCGCTCGGAGAACCCGAAAATTCATTGGCTCGTGGTAGAAGATCATTACGAGCACCGATATCAGCTGGAACCGAGTGTAATCAATCGCGACCCAACGAGTACCCCCATATGTACATGAACCCTCAACCCATCCGACGGTCGCATTAGAACCGGCATCGACGGTAGCACAGTAACTGAGGGGGTAAATTAATCTCAACACACCACACGGAATTGTATGCCAATAGCAGTCCCGAGTGAACATTTCGCTTAACGTGCTATCACTGGCTTCATATTCAAACGCCCATCACTGGGTACGATTACATGTTTGTGCTATTCTTGGAATCGACATGCGATAAAAAGTCCAAAAGGCAAACACTTCGTCGTTGAAAAGATGTTTCCCCTCGTCTTGATCTACAGTGGTCCAGTGGCAAGCGTTTTTCGCCAAAACATTTACGATCTCCCGAATATGGTCATTTCTGTCCACTCTTGCGCGCTTGATCACAATAGCCGGGGAAGTGCACCACCGAACCTTCGAGTGGGGTCACGAAGCCTCAAGTCCCCCAGATCCTAACGCTCCCGCTTTTCGCGGTAAAATTATCTCATAATCGGTGTCCATGGGCGCGAAGATTAATCAGCGCCTTGTCACTTAAAAAATACAGGACCCAATCAGGCCATCTTCGTGGGCTAAATCTACTGGGGATAAATGGACCAGCGAATAGGGGGTACGACAACAATCATCAGGTCGTAAACTGTCGTACAGAGTCCTGCTGCGGACCGGGCTTGGGCACCTAGGGGAGACGGGTGAGGGTGCCAGCACCGCAGCGTTTCCAGATATTTTCCCTCGGCGTATAAATACGAAGTCAGTTTCCCCTGTGGCCGTCACCTTTCCCATTTCACCAGATTTTTCCAGTCCATTTCTTTCTTTCGTAATGTCTCCCCCAAGAATCGCCATTATCATCTACTCCATGTATGGTCATGTTGCAAAACGTGAGTGACTCTAATTTTATTGGTGACAAATGTGGCATCCATTTTTTGAGCTTTTAGTCGCCGAAGCTGTCAAGGCTGGAATCGAGAGTGGTGGAGGACAGGCAACTATTCTTCAGTTCGTTAGATTCGCTCTGCTGTCCCCAAGCAGTAGTGCTGATCGCTGCATCAACAGAGTACCCGAAACACTCTCGGAAGATATCCTGAAACTTGCGCGCGCGCCTCCCAAGCCTGACTACCCCATTGCCACCATTGACTGTATGAAAGATTATGACGCATATATGTTTGGTGTTCCCACTCGTTATGGAAACATGCCAGTGCAGTGGAAGGTGCATTCTAATCTTCGTTATATGCCTTAAATAGTTGAGCAGGTTATACTAGGCTTTCTGGGATGCCACCGGTCCACTTTTTTCTCAAGGCACTCTTACTGGAAAATACGCGGGTATCTTTGTCTCCACCAACAGTATAGGAGGAGGCCAGGAGCTCACTGTGCTGAGCTGCCTCTCCACTATGGCCCACCATGGGATGATTTTCGTGTCACTCGGTTATTCTAGAGCATTCTCTCTGCTAACGAGTGTTGATGAAGTCCGCGGTGGTATGTTACCGTTTCTCTTCGTGGCAGTAGTTTGACTTCATCCAAACTCCAGGAACTCCCTGGGGAGCTGGCACCTTCGCAGGTGATGATGGTTCTCGTCAGCCCACCAAGAGGGAGATTGAGCTTGCCAACATCCATGGCAAGTCCTTCTACCAAACCGTCCACAAAGTCAACTTTTAATCCACGTCCATGTCCTTGAGTAAACACCACCCACATATATAACTCCCAAAAGCAATCAGCCTATTTGTACTGGATATTATATAGTGGAAACGCACGAATCGATCGTTGGAAAGTGAGACGTGGCCTACATATTACCAAGAGCTCTCCGGGAAATCAAGAAGATTCCGAAGGCGCACCCCAGTCGCTCAACTGTCCACTGTAATTCACAATGCCTCTCACACCTCGCATTGCCATTATCATCTACTCACTGTATAATCATATTGCAAAACGTGAGGCTCACGAGTTGACTTACCAAAAGTTTATCTAACGAACAGGCCAGTTGCTGAGGCGGAACAAAGGGGAATTGAAGCAGCTGGAGGGCAGGCAGACATTTTGCAGTCGTTTTCTAATCCGCTGCCATGGATTCGTATAGATCACTGAGCATCCTTCCAGGGTCCGGGAAACACTCAGCTCCAAGGACCTAGAAAATATGGGGGTTGAACCCACCAAGAGGAAGCAATATAACTATCCAATCACCACACATGAAACTCTACCGGCTTACGACGCCTACCTCTTCGGCATTCCCACCCGTTTCAGGAATATGCCGACCCAGTTCAAGCTGAGGAACAACCCCAAGTATGCATTACCAATGAAATCGACTGACAATATGAAGGCGCTCTGGGACCACACAGGACAAACTTTGCGGGTAAGTTCACGGACATTTTTGTCTCGACAAATGGTTTTGGTGGTGGACAGGAGGAGACTGGATTTACATTGATGACTACTCTTGTTCATAGCCAACGAAACCGGGGGGCCGATGGCCAACTCCTGGCGAAAATTGTTGTATTAGATTAGTTTCTAATGTATGAATAGAAATCAAGATGAAATCAAGAGAACTTGAAATAGGATATCGGAATGGAAGAATGGTTGAGTAAAAAGGGCTATTCGGCTATTTTCTTGATTTTTGAGATTGAGTTATAGCAGTGTGAAGGAGCAGGGGATGTTTACGAATGTAAATTCAGAATGCATCAGGGGCCCAACGTCTCATAGCTTGGATGATTTTGACGGCATCGTATTTGTCCCATTTGGTTGTGCCCACGCCTTTAGCGATTTAGGAAACATTGAGGAGGTTCACGGATGTGATGCATGCATTTATCTGGTCCAATTAAACGTTTAAACACCCCGTGCAGGTTTCCCCCGGGGTGCGGGTACTGTTGCTGGGCCGAAGGGTTTGCGCCAACCCTCTCAGTTGGAACTTAAGATGGCTGAAACGCAGGGCAAGACATTCTACAATCTAGTCTCGAAGGTTGACTTCGAGTGAATAAGCTGATGTTATTAAAATCACCCTGTCTAATAAACAAAGAGCATGTAACAGGAAGAGGGTGCCATTGAACAGGTTGTTCCTCCGACATATTGGCTACCAAGCTTCAGCTTCAACAACCAACGACTCAGGCCTTTAACGCGAAGCTCGGCTCGACTGACTTGGACAATAAAATTAAATACGGTGATATGACTTGATGATATCAGCTGCACGTTCTGCGACGACATAGACAGGAGCTTGCGTAATTCCACTAGGAATGAATGGCTACATGAAAAATTGTAAACTACCATAGTCAAGTTTTTGTTCAAAAAAAACTCACGAAGACGGATGCATCGACCACCCTTAGTCCCTCAACATTCTTTACCCTCAAATCAGGGTTAACCACACCATACCCTGCACCCTCCCGCGTCATAGCGGCCGTCCCTACAGGATGATAGATTGAGCCAGTAACTTGACGGAAGTATGCGTCAGTCTCTTCGTCGGTGGGCTTGCCTTCAAGCTGCAATGGGTTCACGATGTAATCCGACCATGCAGAGCCCGAGAGAAAGCGGCGGGAGGTTTTGAATGCTTCACGCATAGTGAATCTGTCAAATTCTGTGCTGAAGTAGTTAGGGTTGATAAGTGGATGTGCAAATGGATCGGAGGAGTTGAGCGTAATTGAGCCACCTGAGTTGATAAAACCCATGAGTATCAAGCAAGTGGAGGAATAAGGTCCGGGAAGTCTTACGGGAGGTAGGAGAGACTACGACTAGACTCATGGAGCAAGTAGTTTCCTGCCGGCGGTGGTGTAGTCGGACCGACGTATCCATTCTGAATAAAGGTATGAGATAGCTGTCCGGCAAATCTGATTAGAATAATGCCCACATGAAAGATTAACTCGAAATGGGGACCCTTAGGTCCAGCAGAGGGATCAGGTGTTTTCCCGAAAATCGTCGAGTTGTCGGGCAACCGCAAGAATCCGACAGTATTCGCGACAGTCCCTGCCATGGTACCCTTGTGAGTCTCTTTCCAGAACTCCAACTGCTCCTGGAAGTACGTTTGGTTGTTCAAGTCATCAAGGGTATCAGTGGAGTTGGCAACATATTGTATGATGCCGATGGGGTGATCAGTGAGGTTCCGACCGACTGAAGGGAGGTTCACCAAAGGTTTGATGTTGAACTTCTGAAGCTCCGAACCGTCGCCAATACCAGAGTTCATGAGAACCTGTGGGGTTCCAATCGCTCCTGCAGAGAGCACTATTTCCTTCTTCGCAGTGACTCTGTTCATCGGGCCTGGGCGGCGTGTTAGACAAATTTCTCTCAAAGCAAAATGACAACAGAACTTACCTGCGGCTCCATACACCACGAATTCGACGGTACCGAATCTTAACTTTCCAGTGCTTGATCGATCTTGTGGCAACACCCTGGCGACCTGAGCATGTAAAAGGACATGGAGGTTCTTGCGATCGATATATTTTGGTCCAAGGTACGACGTTGCAGAACTGCTACGAGTTCCATTGCCAATACTGAAGACCATGTGTCCTATTGAAGCCATCATCAGCATCTGACTTAACGATCTATGAGGCTACAACGCGCACCAATACCCAGGGGAGAACCATCATTCAAGTCGAGGTTATATTGAAACTCCTCTCCCAAATCTTTTGTCGTCTGCACCACACGGCTATCGACTTTTGGATAAGCAAATCCAGGCAGACTGACGAAGGTGACACCGTCTGAGTGATGAACGCTGGGGTCAATTTCGCCAGTGATGTTATGTCCGTCAACGGGAGGCACAAAGTTCTCGTTCTAAACGTGGCTGACTGTCAGATGCCGTTAGAGGGTAAAGGTCATTTATTGAGTGTTTACCTTTCTCCAATAAGGCTGTAACGCGTTCCATGACCACCCATCATCGCCAGTGACCGCAGCGAAGCGATCCCAATCATCAGAAGGACCACGACCGTAGAGCATGTAATCTAGCAAGAAGTGTCCGGCTCTGTGTGTGGATATCGTGAAACCGGATACTTACTGATCGAGCTGCTCCCACCGAGCAAGAAACCACGAGCAATGGGAAGCTCTCTGTTATCTAGGCCTTGTTGGGGAACAGTGGTGGAATTCCAATCATACTTCGTATGCGGAGAAATAAGTGGGCAGAACCTTGGGATAGAAGGTTCAAGATCCGTGTTCCTAACCAAAATGAGCTTACGACAAAAGCAGGAGTTCGGAAAGCGACTCACGGGTTTCCAGCTTCGAGTACTAGAACGCTAACGTCAGGATTCTCTGTGAGACGGTTAGCCACGACGACTCCGGCGGTGCCACCTGTCCCGGGTCAAAAAAACAAAACAGTCAGCTCGTTGGGGATCAAACTCACCTCCTACGATGACGAAATCGTATTCTGTTTTCGGAAGGTCGTGTGAACTTCTCGTATAGGGCACCATGGGCAGTCGAAGTAGCAGCAAGTCCAATACCCAACAGTCGGAGGTAGGGGAACCGATCCATTATTTTAAAAATCTATAACAAGTCTATTCGGTTAACCGAAAGTTTTCCACAGTAAAGCGTGAGTAACTCACACCAAAGGAGACAAAAAAGTTGGAGAGCCTTGCAATGGTGTAGGTAATTGCCTGTGACATGTCCCGCTTAAAATAGGACACGCATCAAGCCGAATGAAGGATCAGTGACCCAAAACCCCACCGCACGCGGGTCTATGGGTCACCCGAGGTAGCCGAGATCAGTAAAACTGTCCCTGGCCGAATAATTTTTTCAGCAGAATAGCCATCTGCTGGTTAGAGAGGCGTGCACTTGATGCATTTGGGGTCCAATCTGATCGCTATCACGATGTTTCGTGGGTGGATAGTTAAATCTAAGCTCCAGCTGGGTTGGCGAGTGTTGACTCTGTTGAAACTCACACTTGTAGAGGCAGGAACGTTTCCCCATTTCCTTGCTCTTCACAACAAGGGAATCCACTCTATGTCTGCGAAGATTCACTTCCAAATTTGTTGCCCTCCTCCTAACAACCACCCCAAAAATCCAGCGAGACACAGGGAGTGACTAAGAATGCGCAGAATATGAAGGTTGGAGGAAGTCAACCTGAAGCTTTGAAATATAAGATGTGTGCATGTAAAGGCGTTGCGTTGTTAGCAATAGACATCAAAAGTCTCAATTTGATACGGCGGGGCAGCATGCAGACTGATGACGGGAAAAAGAAAGCGGAATTCGCATCAATGGTGTGGGTTGACGTGGCGGTCCAGGGTTCCGCCATGTGTTCCGCTGTCTGATGTAAATCCGAAAAGACTTTCTGGGGTTGAGGGCAGTGAAGATGAAAAGCACTTGAAAACTCAAAAATAAAGGTCTGTCTGTTGAATGGGGATCAAATATATGGAATAGGTTCCTTGTCCAATGCAGGCACCTGCAGAGCCAACAGTTTCACGATGTCCAGAGGAAATAGCATTATGTTCATAAATATGAGACAAATGACAAGGCTAGGCGTTCAATGACGGCCCAATTGGTACAAAAGAAAGAAAGAATAGTTGTTGGTTTACGTCTGCTCCGAAGGTCCTAGCTACCCAATATATCAGTACTAAATAGAAAAAGGAGAAAATCGTCTATGACAAAAGGGCGAAGCAAGAGCTATAGAATGAGATAACAAGTCCCCTTCGCTTCACATACCAAAAAACCCCATCCAAGGCAGAACAGGGGCCTAACACACGCCCCACCTACACCTCCATCACCTAAGAATCCCCAACACCCGCAACCCAAATAACACCATACGCAGCCCCAAACCCAAGGGCAATCAACAAAGCAAACGCAGCCGTCACATACATCATCATCTTCCCCATCGAAACTTGCTGCGATGCTCCCTTGCCGCTCTTGAATTTCCCACTTTCCTTAGCATGGTCGATTCTTGATTGGGCAAGTTTTCTGTCACCTTTGGCGAATTCGAGCATACGTTTCCGGACGGCTAGTTCGCCCGCGAAGTCGTTTTCGAGGTTGGCAATTTGTGTACGGGCGTCGTAGGGATCTAGGGAGGGCTCGGAGCTCATGCCGCTTGGGGGTTGGATGAAGGATGGGTAATTCTGTTCGCACCATTGCTCGATCTAGGTGGAGTTAGAGAAGTGAGTGAGTGACGGGCGTGTGAATTTTGTTTAGGGGGTGCACGCGTACCTTTCCGCAAGCAATTGAAAGGTGAATGAAGTTGGGGTCGGAGGGAAGAGCTTTTACATGGATCTTGCGGGCGTAGTCGCGGAAGATATGACCGACATCGCGAGGATTTGTCGAGCGCATGATGAGCTACAGAAAAAATAAGTTATCCCGAATCATACGAATCCGAAACAACACATACCTCAGCAGCAGAAGCTTTACGAATCTTGATATTCCTCTGGAACATTTCTGGATTCATGAAGCACAGCTCAAGCGTAGCAATAGCCATCGTAGCAGGAATAGCACAGAAATTGAAGACAGTCTGGTTCTTCAAATATCTGAGATAATCCAAAGCATCCGTTGCATGTCTCAGCGCATCAAGAACCATACCGCTCTGCGCCCACTGCGCTCGCTGAGCCTGACTCGGGCTGGTACATCTCCTTCATCTCCTTAAACCCGTACTTACCCCAGATCTCCTGGGGCCAAAAGAATCGGTGCTCATTCGTGTCTTCACGATAATCACGGATGATATTGGTCTTCTGTAACAGAAGTCCCATCGAGCTTGAGAGTTCGAGCTCTTGGCCGAGCCATTCTGCTTCTTTGCCTGAAGCCGAGAAAATCCCGGACAGGCCTTCGCCGACTAGGCCTGCCACGTAGTGACAGTAGAGGTCGTACTCCGCAACTGTTTCAAGGTAAATGGAGCCTGTTGTGGCGGCCTTGTGCGCATAGTCGGCCATGCCGGTTGCCATCTTTTGTGTAATGTCAATGATGACATTTTTATAGCTGTGATAAAAATCATTAAATGTGAATATAATCTGGCATTAGTCTGACAACGTACGCAGGAGACAGGCGGTTGACTTCGTCAACAACCAGATCATACTCTACAAGCAGTTGGCGATCTTTTTCATCGGGACCACTGCCGTCGAACCTCCAACCTGGTGTGGTGGTGTGTTCGTGGAATTTTCGTAAAATGGGTTGTTTGACGTTATCCGGAATCGTCATGTCATCTTCAATGGTGTCAAGGCCTCGAAGTACGAGGTAGAAAAGGCATATCTAGAGACAGATGATTATCAGTCTAGCCAGAAGGAGTGGTGTGGAACCTCGATCAGTCTAATTAAATTTGCTGGCCACGTCGAGCCTAGACTCGTACCACGCAAACAACCTCTACGCAATTTGCCGCGAGGAGGCTATTTCGGTGCGCCAAAGCAGCACCAGAGACCGCCAGTACACCCGACCACGTCATTAAAATAACCGGAAACTCACTGTCCGAGCAAGGTCGCCGTCCAGCTCCTTAATAACAGCAGAAAAACTCCGACTTGTCATGTCTAAGAATTCCCAGCATCTTCGCATTGACTCTCGATCCCAACCTGATGTCGGGTGCTCCTTCAAAGCCTTGATATCGCGTTTCTGTTCATGGTAAAGGTAAAACTGGAGGAGAGTCCTGAATTCAAAGGGGTGGAATAGGAGAAGAGTGAGCCATTTTGCGAGACCCATGTTATAGAATGTGTGTCTTGGAGGGTGGAAGGTGTGGAGAGTCGTGGGCTGGGTGGGTTTCCAAGCAGACAAGGTGTGGGGAATGCAGATATTTAAATTACAACTTTTTTTTTGAGAACTAAGTTGTACGACTTCGTGGTAGCGGAGCACGTGACTCTGGTTTCCCCTATCTCGGAGATTCCTTTCTTGACAAGAGACGCCCATGGACGTTCCTCTCCACCCACCTGCCCGCGTTCAGACGCTCGCCTCTACGTCATTATCGATGAGAGGCGCAGAGAAACGTATTACGGCCTTCATACAAGACTTCCAGGAAAGATCCACCGCCTCTCAAGGTGGCAACACTGCCGTCACTGTCCAGCTCCAAAAACTCAAGGACGCCTTACATGAGGAGAGAAAGAGAAAGCTGTGAAAGGTATGGCGTGATTTTAAAAACGTACGGAAATCTAACAAACCTCCGCACAAAATATCAACTAGCTCCTCACCAACTCCTAGAATGTACAGTTGCTCTATTCTGCTTACAAAAGAGCGATGTTACAGTACCACTTTTGTGAAGAGTTGAATCCTCTACGTGCGGAGAAGCAAAGACCCGCTGCCCATACATCATCCTCATCTCACCTTTGTTCTCTGTCCATGATGACACGCAAAATTGCGTCATCACAATCAAAGCTGTGGTCCCCCAAGAGGCCCTTCTTATCCGCTGATCCTATCTAAATGTGTCAATATAGCTTTCAGCTCGCTGCCCGATCTCTATCATATGGGCGAGCTGCACAGCGAACATTTGATTTACGACGTCGTAAAGTTTTTCTTCCCTACTTTACCTGATCAGGAAACCAAAGAAGGAGCACAAATGGTACAACTGCCGTTCCCCGTCCTTTTGAATTTTTTTGAGCCGATATCAACTTATTTTTTTTTTTTAAATCAAGTCGATGTCAACCTTAAGCTCGCTACTTCTTTCTTTATTCCTGTCAAACGGCCAAGCTACATGTTGACAGGTATTCGATTCGCGGCATCGCAGAGTTCTTCTTTCAGACTTCACCCCATCGGGAGACCAAAGAAAATGAGCACGATTTACAAATGGTATTAGTACATGACAGTGGTACACAACAAATAAAAGTTCCTATCCGCTGTCCATCGAAACTTGAGGCTGCGTCCCTCACTAGAACAGGACATCATGGAAAAGCCAACTATTCTATCAATGTGTGATAGTAAACTCGTTCGACTGCGCAAAAATGGTATTTGGTTCCTCGGCACTCTTGACGAGATTGACACGGAAGTGCCTTCCAACAGGGAAAGCGACCATGAGGAGGGTACACATGGGTCGAGAGTCGGGTGCCGTCGACATATCGTGCGATGACTATGTCTTGACCCAGTACAGAACGGTCCTGAGGCGCGCGCACAAGTCAGAATCGGCAACACGAGTTGGAAGGAAGGATAACCATGGACATACCTGGTTTGTGAGGACGACAGCGAACGATCTGGCGTCAGTATTGACACGGCTCCATTTAATTCTACAACAAGTGTATTCAATCAGACCTCTGGGTTGGGAATGGCATAGCTGAACATGCTTACGGTTGTGGACCATACGCGCGCCATCCTTGATTATCGTTCGGGACGTTAACCAAGTAAGCGAGAGAGGAGCTCGCGAAAGAGAGGAAGAAGAGCGGCGAAGATAGCAATTTGCATGGCAAGAGAAACTTAAAATCCCCAAAGGCTGGTGGTGAATTTCTACAAGGCAGGATACTCGCCTTTTTATAAGAAAGAGACCGTGTCGTACTTGATATTAAATCTAACTCCTGGTAGTTTAAGTCAGTTGCGCTTCTAGCGTGATGTAGTGGGCGTTCGGCAGTATTGGTGAAGGAGTTCTTTGGCCGCTTTGACAAGACACACGGGAGGGAGGACTGATTATTATCCTTCCTTCAGCCGCTGCGCCGAACAAGATGTGTTGCAAGCTAAGACCAATTTAGAAATACCGGTGATTCGTAGCCTACTCAAGGTGCGCCCTCTTCGCTTCATTGCCGGGTCTGCCGCAGGAAAGTACCTCAAGCCGAAGCCGTAGAGATGAATGAGGAAGCGAAGAAACGACTATAGCTTTGTGATCTGACCTCTCTTTGCGCGGTCCTCTTCTCGTATTGGCACGGAGAATCTCCCTACAGTAACCAAGTTGCTTGCTTGAAAATCAAAAGAACCAGCGGACAGTATGTGTAAGGATTCATCTGGTTGGTAGCGGCTGATAATTGGATGCTGGATCAGATTTCGATGTAGGGTTCGTCCTCAGTTTCCGGGCGGGCGCAAGGACCGTGCACGCCAAAGACACGCGGACATGGACATAAGGCATGCTTCCTCTTAACGTCATTCGTATTGTTGACCGGGAATGTCGGTGCGTTTGAGCCATGCACCACAAACCATGGCTGATGAATTCTACAACCCTAAGCCGCAGACAAACAACCTCGTGTTAGGGTGCGGTCCAGGCTGAAGGCATTAAGGTCCAGAATGTGACAACGTTGGATCTATATAACAAAGTCTGAGGTATATGTATTGGCTTCTGGTAGAGTATATGAGGTCGCAGAACCATGACCATAGCTTTCACGGACATATGATTTGCAATTCGCGACTTCCTGACGAACCCAATAGGGCAACCAACGATTCTTTGTTAGAGCGCCCATTTCACGGCATGGTGCTTTGTTGCACCTCCCCGTCTAACTACTTTTCCAGTGGACTTCTTAACCTTCAACACAACCTTCGGACGAAAGGATGAACAATAAGAAGTGGCATATAGTAAACTTCAAGTAGAACAATATCCACCCCCCAGTAAAATTCCTGGTGGTAGTAAAGGTCTGGTGCATATATGGAGATTTCTGGCAGAGTATAAGTTCGTCGGGGTAGAGGGAATCGTGATCGTGGTATTCCTACCATCCGCAATTTGCGACTACCCACCCCTTTTACAACGATCCGAAGGCTCCAGGCTAACGCGCCTTCGTGGAGCAGCCGGATGGTTCTTTGTTGGAGCGCGGGCCGTTTCAAAGCGCAACACCTTCACCGCACCTATCCGTCCGACCACTTAACCGTTCTTAACTTTCAGCACAACCTTCGGACGAGGGGATGAACAATAAGAAGTTACATATAGTAAATCCCAAAGACCAATCTCCACCTTCGAATGAGGTTTTTCGGCCCTGTCTGGGTTGCGTTGAAATATCCAGACTCAGTTGAGGGACACGGTTCTTGCCCCTCGTGGAGACCGCTAAACTGACGTTGTGTTTGCATGATATTTAAAGGCATCTGTGACATACCTCGTAAGCAGCGCGGACATAGGGAGTCCGGGACCCCAACGGCAAGTAGTCTTTGATGAGAGCGCGGTGTTTCTTGGAGCTTGGAGCCGATGTTATAAGATTCTCCAAGTTAACTTTGGGGTACTTCTAACGATACGGACAACCTTCGACTTCTATGCGGAACTGTCTCTGTGGTCGTCTCTGCTATCCTACAATTCCTGGAACTAGTTTGGAGGTGTTACCGCTCCAAGGCCGGTGTTGACAAAAGTGTGACCAATGAGCTATTGAATTTGTTCCACGTGTGGCGGACGGGTTTAAGCAGCTGGCAGTCCTCTGGCAGTGCTAAGTTTCCGAATATTCCTCTCCCCCTATATCGCTGATCAAGTTATACCGCCAATGTCAAAATAGGGAGCTAGCCGCAAACAGGACAAAAATTGCAATAACTTCGAACGAGGGAATTAAGTGGGCCAGAGGTAGCGCCGAGGCGACCAATGAGAATGGCCGGCACCAAGTTCGCTGGCCAATCAGGTTCCTTCCTTATGAAAATGTTATGGCAAACCATATTCGCACGATAACCGAAGAAGCGGTCGGTGGAGGCCAGCAATTCCTGCATTTACAACGAAAATCGAGGCAGCTACTGCTGCGAGAAAAGGGGGTTAAGAAAAAAGGCGGTGAAGACAGCGGCGACATGAGTGGACATATTATCGAAGCTGGAGTGCCGAGACAGTTTTTTGACCGAACTTCTAGACAAGAACTAGCGAGTTTCTAGGCCCTTGGGATAGTTACTTGGCGTTCGATCCGGTGGAAATTTTTTCTTTAAAATTCTAATTTCAGGAAGTCGCGGTAAATTTATCTGGATTCTTTAATTCCGTGTCGATGTCGATTGTGCGGGGTGACAGGTGAAGCTGTGAAGGGCGGTTTGATTGAAAGAACATCGCCAATCCTTGATGCCAGCGGGCCCTCCAAGGGCTACTTCCATTTCCTGAGTACACGAGGACAAAATGAAGGTGTACATTTTCCACGGGAAGGTCACCATATATAATAAAATAACATTAGATAAATTGAAGGCCCAATCCCGACCTGTTTCAAGAACGCCCAGTTCTAACGGGGAGTTTCTTCGGGGGAAGTCGCATGCCTTCGAGCTTGCGACCCTCAACAGCTTCATTTTAACGGGGAGATTTCAAATTCCGTGGTACAAACTCCCCGAGTACAAAGCACAGGTTCAGAGAGACGACGGAACAATTTGAACTCGGAGGGATGGGAAGTGTGGTGGCCAGGCTCAGTGCCCGGCCACACGAGCCGTTGATCTTGTTCAAGGGTAGATACAAGTTCGATCATGAACGTAACCAAGCACCAAATCCATCAGATGGAAGAGGCTGACTCCGTCTCCTGCGCAGTTCGTAATGACGACCCTGTGAGTAACATATCCAACATTCCCGTCAGGAATGAACGTGGGCAGATAAAACAAGTCAGGGAGCTCCATTTACGTTCGTAAATCCAGGAAGACAAGGTCGTGGACCACTGTGTTGTCCCTCATGGCGTCGGGACCGCCGAAACGTAAATCCCCAAAAAAGGCCTGCGCCCTTGGAACATGTGCGCTATCACCAACTCCGTGCCACTAGAGCCATGCAGTTGATGTTCTATTTGAGGTCCCACTACGAAGGGAAAAATTTTAGGTCAAAATAATCCCTGAGTCTATGGAACCATCTATCCTTTGTCTCGCGCCGTGTGTGTCTGGCCAGAAGGTAGGAGGCGTTCCAGAAGTCGCGAAGGCAGTGATGAGTCGATGAAGTCGCGCCTGAACTCGGCAGGACATTATTTTTAGCCTTCCGTTCCTGATGGGCACGGGCGGATGTCGACATTCCTCTCCCTCCATTCTTTCGTGGAGGCTGACCACGTCCGGTTTCCTCCTGCGGATGGCTATGTTATGAATTGACCTCCGCCGATGACCTAACTTTCTCTCTCCGCAACGTCATATTCCAATCTATCCTGTGAAACTGTGTAAAGAAAATAATGCATGAGAAGAAGCCATTCACAATATAAACAATACTTCCGTTCAGCGCCTGTCATTTGTTGAGGTCTCGGTCTGGCGCCTAGAAATACCTGCCCTCCTTTCATGCTTATCACCGTGTCTCGTGATATTCATTTTGGGCTCCTTTCCAGACTGATATCCAGGATAGAATGCAAAAAATCCTATCCTTTATCACACTCTTATAAAAGTGTCAAGTATCTACTTCAGCAAATTCCGTCTCCCGTTTCCCCCACATTGATGCCTGACATCAGTGAAGAACAAGTGGACGGGGTTACGCCGGCTGGCACATTTTCATGGGTGTGACCCTCCGGGGGGGGGCCACTGCAAGACTGGGATTTGATTGCAGGTCCTGATGACACCTGATGCGGTTTGGGGGACAATGCTGGTACGATGTGATGCTATTGGTTGCCTCCTGAAATACCCCCTCAACGTATAAGAATGACCCGCCTGACATCCGGCACCTTCCGATGTAAAATTGTGTGTTGTGATTGGATGTCAATAACAACGTGCTTTCCTTCGATTGGTTCCTCCTCGTGACCAAAGTTTTGACATCTTAGGTCCTCCGTCGTGGTAATTCAAAATACAAAGAATGGTCCTTTCGCGGTCCCTTCACTCCCGTAATTTTCAACGAATAACTGAGGTGAATTCAGTGCCTGAGAGCGGCCACAACTCCGCTTGGATCCACGACAACGTACGGTCAAGAAATTCCCTATCTCGCCCAACACACAGTGTTAACTTACCTCTTCCGTCACTTAAAAGCTATCTAACCGCGGATGAATACGATTGTTTGGGAAACTTCCACATTTGTTTCTTATTCATTGGCACCTCTGTCCCACGTGGTACGCGATGACGAGACCACCATTCGTAGCCCTGTATTCTACCGGAAAAAAGAGGAAGAACCAAGACCACACGGGTTGCAGCAAGGTCCCCGAGAATCGAAGGGCGTGATCGAAATCTTGCTGCCTGCTCATTCACCAGAAGGCGACCCCAGGCAAGAGTATCAGCTTGAGTGACCATAAGTGTGTACAGCTTCTGCGCTAACTGTTTTGTGGCTAAAGGATTCATTTATTCTTAGGCACGTTGGAATCAGGAGCAGTTTGTGAGTGAAGTAACAAATTGATGGCAAGCTATTGATGCCCCTGAGTCTTGTGCTGTTGCCGATAATCGTTAAGCGCTATCCGCACACCTCTAGGATGTCTTTCCCCTGACTTGATATTCAAACATTGACAGCTTACGGACGAGAGTTTATTATTCTATTGTGGGCTAAAACAAATTGCCGTAAAAGGTGGAAGTTATTAAGTGCAGTCCTTGTGATTCCCTCCAGTTCTGTCGCAGTCGCGAGCCACTCGTGCCAATGAACTGCACAGGCAAACTGATTTTTGAACGGCTCTCCAGGTCGCGGGGGGGTTTACAGGGCACTTGATACATCATGTGAACTTTTGCGCAAACTCTATTCGTACCAATCTCTGTGGATCACAGTATAGACTGTGCCAATTAGCATTCTCTCTGGTCTCTCCGGTAGCTGTACTGATGGTTGGGTGTGTCATTTCACAGGACTTAGATGCTTTTGTAATTTGTGTGTTTCACAACCCAGAACTAGGTTTTTTCTCCTTGAAGAATTTGGAGATAAACTCGAGACGAGCGAACCACCTTCCTAAATTGGAAGCTAGGAGTTTGCATCAGCTATTATTGAAACGCGGAGGTATTGGCTTTGATTCATCTCATGTTATATTGTCGTATGTCGAGCCGTTCGCACGGTTAGTGTTAGTACGAAACCTCGGTTTTTGTTTTCAGGAATCCGAGTTGAAATGACTTTGAATTGGATCCGGAGATTGAGGGGCTGACTAGCTGGTGATTCTTCTTCTCCGGACTCGTTGGACAACACCGTCAGGGAAATTCAACACCCAACACGCCTTGCGGAATTGGGACATTTGGGTATACCCTATTCCAATAGGAAACACGAAGAAGTAACCGTTCCGCAAATGTATAAAAGCCAGGTAGTTTATTCGTCAAACCCTCAGCTAAAAAGCTTTACCAGCATTTCTAAAGCACTAACCGACTTACTAAAAATGTTCGCTCGTGTCGCTACCGTCTTCTCTCTCTCCCTCCTTGCTGCGGCCAATGTGGTCCCCACTACCACTCCAGCTAGTCAGTGCAACACTGGTGGCCTTTACTGCTGTGAGCCCAGATCCTTGGTACAAGCGAATGCGTTTTGACTCCCATCCACAGGCAACAGCGCTCAGTCTGCTACTGACCCCACCACCGCCTTTCTCGCTGGCCTCCTTGGCGCCGCCCTTGGTCCCCTCGATCTTCTCGCCGGTCTCGGTTGTAACCCCATCTCCGTCATTGGCGCTGGTGGCAATTCCTGGTGAGTGAATTTTTCGCCCAAATGAGCCAATTACTGACGGGTTCCTTTTCTGGTAGCTCCGCTCAACCCGTCTGCTGCACGGGCAACAACTTCAGCAATGGTGTCCTTGTCATTGGTTGCAGCCCTGCAAACCTCAATCTTTAAGCGACATTATTTCGGAAAATTAGTATGGTGTAAGAAATTATGAAATATGGTTCCTATGAAAACCTTGATTCGATTTATTCCCGAAATATATGCAAAAAAATCTTCTTCACTTTGGTCTGATCTCGTGCGCAAATGTAAGCACTGAATTAATCAGTCCAACAGCCCTTCAAAACTTCAAACATCATATCATTACTTGTCGGGGTCCTGGGAGGGCTCATTACTTGGAGTTCCTCGTTAGACTGGTCAATAATTGCTCGAAGAGTATGGCCACTGGCGTCATGTTGGCCAAGCATAAAAAGTTTGATCATTATATGTTTGGACAGTACCTTCAGTGGACTCCCCTATTGAGAACCAGAAGAACATATGCTATCCATATCGTCTGCATCGTTAACTTGTCCTTGCTGGTGATGGTTGGGATGAAAGCAGCACCGAGGGCGGGTCCTCCTATCGGTTGTCCTTGTCTTCCGGGATTGCCCCTTCTGTGTCCGACCACGCTGCTGAGCAATTCCGTTAAGTTTTGTCCGATACCGGGCGCGTGCTGCGATTCTGGTTTGTTGATGCGCCTTGAGATGAGGAAGAAGTCGTCAAATAAGTCAAGTTGACCGGAAGCCCTGGGCCTAATTTAAAGCTATTGCATTAGCGAGATTCCGTGAGCTTCCGCAGTGCTATCACCCATATCCAACAAACGGATAAGTTAGAATCCCCCAATCTAGAATGCGAGCTGTCGCAAGGCTGTTTCACCCGGTTGAGCACACAAACCATTCATGTACTACATCCAAGGTAATGAGGAGGGGGACTCCCGAGCCAGCGGCGCGGACTAGTATGTCTTCCGTTCCCCCTGTGCTTCCTGGTAAAGGCCAGCAGGTCCGCAAAAGAAGCTTACCAGGTGGGTTCGTTTAGACCTTAGAGTACTTGATTGATATCGCCTGGTCTGGCACTCGTCCACATGGAAGGAACCGGAACATGGAGGTTGGTCGTGTTCATTACACGAATGCAAACACTGCCCTCGATCCTCTTTCAAAACATTCAAAACATGGCAAGTTCTTCATGTGGCTCTCAGTTAGTGTTCGTCCTATGCTTGACCAACAAGGCATTTCAAACACGTTCCCGGGAAACCCCAGAGAGGTAAGAATAATGCAAAAGGGCTGAAAATCTGCAAGTTTGTTGCGCCCCCACCAGATAATAATGTCATTTGGAAGGGAAATTCCAATCTCGCAAAGCTATAAAGACTTTCAGCTCTTATGGTGATCCAGGAAAATCCTGCTCATCTGATACCCCGAGACTGTCACCTTTTCTTTCTGTTAAATGGACATCTATATTCTTTTCGAAAAGATCAGTGAGGGCCAGAGAGGCCAACCTACCATCGCTGGGATTCCCTCGAGATGAGCTCGATTGAACTGCTTTCTTCACGCTTGAGGCCTTGAGGACTGGGCCGTGATCTACGAACGTCTTAGATTGGTGTTCTTCACCGCCATGATGAAGTTGGGGCTTCGCTCTGTCCTCGTGCAACAGCCTCTGTCGCCGTGCTCTGAAATCAAGCCCCAGGGGTGCTCGCAGCTCACGAACGCCAATGACAGACTCGAGATCACGTGTGGGTCTCAGAAGGCTCCTGTTTGCACTGCCAAGATCAAGCACTGCCAAACCACACTTGGCTCGCCGCTCATTTGCCTCTTGTCCAAAACCCGCAGTCTGTATCCCTCCAGTGGCACGCTAAGTGAGTAAGATCACCTCAACTATTAATCGCCTTACTGAGCTGTGCGGGTTCGTTTAGGGAATCATATAATTCGGAACGCTAGCAGAAAACCAGGGTAGAACTACGCAAGGGACTCCTCTATCGTATCATATAGTGTCGGTTACGCCAACAGGTAGACTTGCTGTCACAGACAACTCGCATCTCAATTCCTAGAAGGACCAGCTTCGTTCACACCGACTACGATGAACAACACGACCGCGAACGTGACGTCATCTTATGATCCGTTAGACGAACCCCCGCCATACACGCCGCGAGCAGACCCCTCCCAAGGAGAAACAGTAGTCGAATTCGGCCCATCCAGGCCATTCCAACGACCACCTCCGCGGCCAGATCCAACGCCAGTAGTGCCTCCACGTCCAGTCCAGCCGACCTTCTTATCTCCCCAGACAACCAGCCGTAGCACAGGGGGCCTTTGGCGACAGCTCTCAGGTCAGATTGAACAGATGGCGACCCAGATAGAGCGGCAAGCAACGGGGGCAGTGAATCGCTATGCTCCACCATCCCATACTACCGGCTCATCCTCCTGGCTAACCTATCCTGGTCGATCAAACCCGCTACCTTACAACGTTCCCGTGACTTCCAGCCCATCTCCAGCACTTCAAGTCCCTCCACGTCATCCCTCCCCCTCGAGTTCCCCATCTCTTCCCGAAGACACTTCTGGTTTTTCCCGAGATTTTTATGCCGCTGGCACGGGTGATGGAGTGCTCAACTTAGAAACGGACAGTAATCGCACACCACGAAACCGTTCAGCTCCTCCCGGACATCCCCCCGACGAGCGAGGACCCACCACGACACCCATTCCAGGTCGTCCGCTCCTTCACGAAGGAAATCTTCTCGTCTATCCAAAGGGTCATACCTGTAGTAAATGTAGGTTCCTCCAACATCCGCCGTTCTCTTGGACTGCAACTCGATACTCATCGCCCTCCCAAGGTCACAACACAGGATACAAACACTATGATCCACTTCGGCCATGCAGGAAGTGCTGGTCAAAATACAGCAAACCCTTTTCCGGACCTTTGGCCTATTCCTATTCCTCAACCCCTTCCGCCGGTGTCTCAAACACTCAAAACACCAACCTTCAAAAACCTCTCCCACATCACGTCTCCGGACCTCCCTCAACCCGCCGCGCAGTACCACCTCCACTACCACCTCGTCGTGCGAGCTTCAGCGAGTATCCGCCCCCCTCCTCAAAACGCGTATTTCAACCGAGGACCAGTGACGACCACCTTGCCGGGGTTGGCACCACCGCCGGGCTCCATGGTGTATAGACCCGGTGATCCACGAATTGGAGGGATGTTGTGTTGGTTGTGTCATGGAAAAGGAACGATGGATATTTTCATCGATGTGATAAATTGTCCTACTTGTGGTGGATGTGGGAGGACGTTCTAAATTCAAGCCTCGCATTTTTTAGATATTTCTGTTGTGTTTTCAAGTATAAGTTCGGTTGCGCCAAGTAACTGAGTGACTAACGCTATGCCCTAATGGACTTCATTGTTGTATTTATTTGATGTATGATATATGATCTACCGAAGCTGTGGTAGCAGCTTTTCGGAGAGTTGAAATTGGCTCCACGCCGTATGAAGCAACCATCTGTTAGCAATTTAGGGGCCATCAAAAACACCATGTCTTATTTCAAAGTACGTCGAACGGGAATCGAACCCGTGCCGCTTGCTTGGAAGGCAAGCATGATAACCACTTCACCATCGACGTGTCATACTTGCTGTCTGTTAATCACATCATGGATTGCACCCGCCTGCTCCAAGTTGCTTCGCCCATCCTTTCCTCCGGAATGATTTGGTCCCACCCCACCACGAAGCGGGTGCGGAACACTAGTTTTCTTCTCCCGCGGTAGAGAAGTCTAACCACAATAGCCAGTGCAGATACAGTCGAGGCCCCCACAGGGACCGTATTGGTATTTCCAGAACCCACAGAGCGTGCAGGAGGTCTTTGACGTGCTTTCAAGATAGCGCTCTGCAGATATATACCAACTTCGGGGATCATTGGCCATCAATGCATCAATCATGATCGATTCGTCAAAACTTAAAAGAGTGGATTACGTCTGATTTCATGGTTCCGCGGAATACCTCTGAGGTCTTGTTCCCGAGAATGAATGATTTCGGGTCAATGACGCGTGGGTAATTTTTAATTTCACGCTCAAGAAGCCCGTAACGAGATCTACTTATCTACGGTTTTTTAAACGTCACTTGATGGACATTGAATCGAACTCGGAGAGTCTGCTTGCGCGCGACTATAAACAGCAGTCGTGAAGCCCCTCATACGCCGAGGAGCTTTTGCTCAATCAGTCTATTTTCATAGCCTTGAGGCATACACCAGATACGCCAAATGGCCGATTGAAATACGCGATATTAATCTGTGGATCTGAAGTTCACAGTCTACACCCCTTTACATAACGCTCTCACAACCTTCAAGATTTATTGGCTGTGATTTGTGCAGTAAAGCCTGAAGTACTGTAGCGAAAAACGCGCAGATAGAGCCAACCTAACATTGAGGCGGTGTTCCTCGGTTTTTGCTGTTTATCCAGGTGGGTTTTTTTTGTGGCTTAAAACGGTACTTTAAATAAATATGGTGAAGATCAATATGTTTTGAGCCACACAAGAAGGAATAACGATAATCAATCGTTCGGTTATTTTTGTTTTATTTCAGGATACAAATCAAACAATGACACATTCTCGGACTTTCAGACAGTACCATCTCTGATTCTCCCGGACACTACGCTGCGTTATGGAACTAATGTCGCTTAAAGATTGAGGTTAACGGGGGTGCAACCAAGAGCAATGAGACCACTGAAGTTGTTGCCCGTGCAGCAGACGGGTTGAGCAGAGCTACAGGAAAGAATTGCTCAGTAATCATGTCCCTCCATTTTGTGCAATACCTACCAAGAATTGCCGCCAATGCCGATGACGGAAATGGGGTTGCAAGTGAGACCAACGAGAGCATCAAGCGGGCCAAGAACGATGTTGAGAAGGCCAGCAAGGGAGCCGACCGCAGGGTTGCTGGCGGACTGAACGCTGTTGCCTAGAGGGTAGCTATTAGAACGCAGTTGTCATCGTAAAGGAGAGTAGGTGCCTACAGCACTGGAGAGACCCAGTGTTGCACTGACTAGTGGGCGGGGGGTTGCTGGACGGGGGCTTAGTATGAGGGACGGCGGTGGCCACAACGAGAGAGGGAAGGATGAAGAACAGGAAGGTGAAGGCGGTAGCAATACGAGCGAACATGTTTACTGAGGCTGAGTAGTGCTTTAGAATGCTGGTGAGGCTTCAGAGCTGAGGATTTGAAACGGAATCTGGTGAGCTTTTATACCTTTGGAACAGCCGTGTTTGTTCATGTTCTGGTTATCATAGGGATTCTCTTGGTTCTTTGATTTCGTAGATCGCACTGGGGGACGGACTGTCCTGTAAATCAAAATTCGATGAAACTAAGGTGAAGTCAATCCTGCGCTACGAGCCCCGGTCCGGTGACCTCTTAATCTCCAAATCCAAATCTCAATGTCATTTCTGAAAATAAATCAACCCAGTATTCGAGAACACCACGTAAAGCATGTTGACAAGAGCTTATGCCGGACAGTACTAATCCCGGCCACGTTTAGCGCGAACCTCGGTTTCAGGGTTAAGAAAAATTTCCTGAGGTTTCTTGACCAGCCGTGTATAAAACTCCAGCTGTAGGCTTCCTTGACACAAACTCCGGTTATCAGTTGAAGCAGAACAAACACAAGTATAGAAAAATGTCCGCCTTCGATAAATCTCATTCTCTCGGGGCCCGCTATGATCTATAATGAATATGACCTGATCAGGCAGAATTCTTTCAAAAGCGCTAATCACTCTTCCTTGGACTCCTTAATCCACGACGGCTTCCATCAATTAGAGAACGTGATCATCAGCCAAAGGGTCCCGGGTTTTCGGGGCTAAAACAACCTCCAAATCCTGGAATGGTCTTATTCTGGTCCAAGAAGTTGGGGCGATTCAGAATGTCATGAGCGTTTCAGCATTGTCAATGGCCAAGCATTACCTGGCACTATTTCTGACGAGTTGTTGGGTCACTCCCGTAGGAATTTGTTGACGCTTTCGTGGGGGTTTCTGCGGCCCACACAGCGACATGCATTTGTTCTTTCCGCTTTCGGGAGGCTGTAGACAAGCTATTGAATCATTGTTGCTGCCCTGAAGCCGTGATTGATATGGGCATTCAGCAAAATGGAGTTTACTGAATGAACATGTTCCTCAGGCGAAGACAGGCAGCTCGTGAATAACGAAAGGAGTGACTTAACATAGTAAATTTTGGGCGCGGCTGCCGCACGACCTCAGGCTCCCATCTACATGGCTGTGATTTATGATGTTTTTTGGGGGGGCCCCGAAATACGGGCGCCACTCCTTGGTAACGGCGATAGAAATTAAATCTGCCCTGCAAAAAACATGCTCGAGAAAGGGCATTGAATCACCGCCATGCGCTTTTCACACAGAACCAGGGATGGGCTACCCCACATTCATTCCTAGTCATATAAGGCCACAATGCGATAATTACTTTGGATGCGACATATCGTGCTGTGACTGGAATTTTATCAGACCGCTCGTTGTACTGCGATTCATCAACATCCCCAGCAGTCGAACCAGGGGCGCGGATCTGGCCATGTCCAGTCAGTGTCCACTCGAACGTACATTTCTGCGCTTCATCGTTGCCAGGCGCATATTCTTGTCCCTAGTACAAACTGTCAGGTCCCTGATCTTCCACTCCAATCCTCATGCGCTAGCTTTAATCTCGTCTTTACTGGACGTTTACAATATGACATTTGCTTGATGGCTATGCTAGTCCTCTTCATCGCGGCCAGCACGGGGAGGCCAACATCCTGTAATAGCCAGTGGTATCCCTCAGCCCAATTGAGGAGTGCACCCCAATGACTAGAAAATATGAGGCCGCCATGACGAAAATTTACATTTCGCAAGCCCTTTTCTCAGTGAGGGATGACAGAAAACACCGGGCCTACGGACATTCAATAAAGTTCTGGATCAGTTCATTCGTCGTTGACCTTATTATTTTGTTGACCCCAATTTCGACAGAGCACAGGAAAGCAGAAACGGTGAGGTGCAGCTTCAGCCGGTCGTAGCCACGGGACTGATCCTTAATTTAAGGATGAGGAATATACCATGTACCATTTCTGCGTCTCAAATTAGGGTCAATCTGAGCAGAAGATCGCCCACATCAAGAACTGACATTAGGTTTATCCGCATGATAGATATATTTATTTACAAGCAAAGTCCACTAACCCCCCGCTTCGAGCATACTGCTTAAGGGAATGTTTCAGGTGGTTGTTGTTCATATATAGGGCACAGTTGGTCCCAAGACTCTGTTGTTATAAGTAAGAGCCAGAAATTCAAGCCTGATGTAGTAATAAACGTACGGGGAGGATCCGATTTTTGAATCGAGGGAATATCCTCGGCGAACACAACGGCGAGGCCTCTGATTGGGTATTGTGAGAACAATAATTAGGATATTATCCCATTGTCGCTTACATATCGAAATGCCAGTCAATATGACTAGAGGTGACATTAGCGCTAGGTATACTATTGCCCAAGGTCTCTCACCAATGCAAAATCCATGGGCCAGGATTATCAGTACGGAAACGGATAGTGACATTGTCTGTTGCATCGCCAATGGAAACCACATCCCTTCGTACGGGGTTCTTATAGTTGTAGGTAGAACTACCGGCACTCCGGACAACATCAAATGCGTGCTTCAGTTTCCCGGTCAGTAGATGTATTTAAAATAAGATAAACAGACTCACGCCGTGAAGATGGAAGGGATGCTGCGAAGTGAGAATCAGGGTTGGCTACGTGCATGGAGTAGGCTAATCTTACGGGACTACCAGGTGAACCTCCAGGCAGGGTGAGTTCAATGACTTTATCGCGAGGAAGCTCGTAGACACTGCCTTTCGGAAGCAAATCCTGGGGTGGTGTGGTCTTGCTTAAAATTTGGAGCAAGACAGGTAGCGATTCTGGGGGTGTGAAAGTGGCTCCATTGATAAGGAATCTCCTGTTGACAAAATCGAGGGTGATCGCAAGGTTGAGTGCAACGTCAGCTGGAGCATCGCCGCCTGGAGCACCGGGGTTTTCCAGAGTAACGAGGCTCGTCTCGCGGAGTGGCTGGGTTGAGGGAGTCTGACTTGTCGTAGGGTCCTTGTTTGGGGCGAAGACATAACGCAGGATGGCAGAGTTGATGCCACCCGCGAAGTCCATGGTACCAATATTCGGCTGGGCTCGAATCCAGTAATTTCCGATGCGTTGGTTGGCGTTGAGCACAAACGAATAGCGCTGGCCGGCAAATATCTGGATGGAATCGACAGTCAATGGCTGGACATTGATACCATCAACCTCAATGATCGTCTAGGTAAAACTAAGAAATCAGAAGATAAGGGGTTGAAATGTATATCCACCATGGTATGGCCGTCGATTGAAAATGTATAGTTGGGATCGCAGGAGATTGAAACGAGGCGGAATCTGTACTTGACACCCTTGAGAACCCGGATGACGGCAAGAGGACTGGTGGGGCCACCGGCATAGCGACCCTTTCCGTTGATCAATGTAGCATCGGGTGTCGGAATGAAACCGGCCTGAGGTGCAGGGACATGATACCTAATGATATCTGAGCTCGGTATGATCCTTGCTATCTTTCATGAAGACGCACCAATCGGCCAATGTGATAACTGTACTTGCTGCAAACTCGGAGTGAGGATTAAGTAGGACTATAAGGAAGGGTCATAACCTACCATCGTCAATCAGATACCTATGTATGGCGAATGTTTATCATTTTGGAGCCAAAGTTTTGAGGTGGCATACCTGAACCGATGAGGATCCGTGAGATCATAAACAACGAATGCGCCTCGTAAACCGTCACAATATTGAGTTGCTGAAAATAACGTTAGCGAGACACTAAATAAGATAAGGAGGACGAACAGTGGTGCGAGTGGTACCAGAAAGTGCCAGCTTGATCGGGTACTCTAAACTGGTAGAGGAAAGAGTGCCCGGGAGAAATGGGACATTGTGTAACACCAACGGGACCATCGGCCCAACTTGTTCCTTCTTGGAAGAGACCGTGCCAGTGCTAGAGGCGTCCTCGCTCAACGAACTAGCTAAGGTTGAAGCAGTAAGTAACTCGACTTACGATGCTAGTACTGCGCAACATGGTTGTGTCCGTCAGTTCGTCGATAACATTCAGCTTAAACGTAGAACCCTATTGTGATAGATTTGGATACGAGAGCTCATTGCTTCACCGAGATTGGACCAACCTTGATGCCTCGAATCAGTGGTCCGGGGAAGCTGGCCGTGGCGGCATTCTTGCCCGCTAGAACGGCACTGCGTAACGGAATGAGTACTTCTAATGGTATTGTGACAGTGAGTACTTGCGATCGAGTAAATCCATCGGGTGCGATATTCTTGTTGACGATGTGTACGTCGGCGTTGGGACCAATGACAGCCGGACTTTGAGAAAGAGCGAGAGGCACGAGAAGCAAAAGACCTAGCTAGAACACGTATTAACGTTTTCATGGTCACCTCCCAACTTGAGGGGGCGGGTGAGGAAGGAAAATGCGGGTCTATGCGAACGTTTTATGGAGCGAGGTCAGTGTAGGTCACCTATAGATTCACATATCAGTCATTATTTGAGAACCAAACAGTTCCTCCGGAACCCAGTCAACCTATCTATCACCGCATCGACCTTTGTACAAGCCCAAAAGGTGCGGATGAAACAAATATGTGTGGATGTGTCGGTGTTCAGAGCCCGCCCAGTAACAATTCCACAAGTGGTACCTGGCCGTTAGTGAACATTTACGGGGTTTAGGATGTTAAGATCTGATGCATACGCATTCGGTTTTGAACTCGGCGTCCGTTATGGGAGTTAATTCCAGCATTTCGCAGAGCTTAACAGGTGTCATATTGGTTGAACGCCGTAATCATAAGATGATGGGGTTCCTCTCACTGATAAAAATCAACAAACTCTTGGCTGTATCCGATGCCGGCGTCCGGCAAAGTAGGCTGCAACCATTGACCATTGTCAGCAATTACTCAGGATCCTAAATCTATTCCAGTGAGACAGATGCGTCGTCTTTTAGGTGGCTAGACAGTGGCGGAAAGGGCAAACGCCCTCCAGGGGTAATTTCAAGATTAAGAGATAGGCGCCCCCAACCCCCAGGGGGTAGCGACAAAGCCAAAAGAAAACGTAAAACTTGCAAATGCCGATGATTACTCCGAGAGATCGCGAATGGGTTATAATCTTACCAGTGATTAACCAAAACCAAAGAGCAACATCTTCAACCCAGTTGCTTTCCTTGCCTTTCAACCACCCACATCATGAAAACCTTCTTCTCTCTCTGCGCTTTAGCCTTACTTGCCTCTGCGGTAAGCTTCGGCCTAGCATGCTCAATTTTGACAACTGAGTTCTTCCAGGCTGAACACGAAGTACGCCAAGAAGCCGCACCAGCTGTGATCACCGCAACGAGGGTGTACCACACTGTAATTGACCAATCACCTTTCCTTGTCGAGGGTACGAGCACCGTTGTCTGGACGTGAGCCATGTTCCCTCTGCTACACAACTACTCTTCACTCACTGGAACGATTTGCAGCCAAAGCCCAAGCATCACAGACTCCCAGCCGGCGCCAACAGAGCTCCCGACAGACTTGCCCTCTGGTATCAGCATTTCCGTCCCTGCAGATATCAGCAGTACAGCTCCAGCGTCAGCAGCTTCGGCGCCGGTAATCGTAATCTAGCTGATTCAACTTGTGCCGTAAATCGTAGTCAAGGTCGAAACGATTCTATGTAGCTTGTGATTTGTGAAGGGTGTCAGCAGTGTGTTTAGACGACTGTTAAGCTGTTACCAGGGAACGCTTCAATGACGAAAACGCAAGTATCGTACCCCGACCCGAGCAACTAGACATGACATGCCACAGGCGAGACGGTCTCTCGCGCCTGCAAATCAGGAAATAGATGATAAGATGAACATACTATTGTGGTCACGACTGGCGGTGGAAGTCAAACCAACACTAACATACTATCCGACACATGTATGACATATCAATTCGCAGCCGCAGTAAGCAAGTGGGGCAGGGACCTCGGCGATGGTTTGCATGTGTCCTACCACTTGGGTGAAAGAAATGAAGAAAGAAATCGTAAGTCCACAGCATCAATGCCGTCAGAATTAGTCACTTAGGAGCAGCAATAGATTTCTGAAGTCGGGACTGCGGAGAGAAAACCGAACCGCCGCCACATCACGCTGTATGACACTTCGGATGGAAAAAGGTAATCCGTTGAGTTTCGTTCCTAGTGATGACGATGACAGGTGACGAATGACGGCGGCCATGTTAGTATAATGAGAGCCATAAACGAGCAACCCCACATAGATTAAAATCATGATCACAAAGCGAAAAAGTAACAGGACGCGTCATAACACGGAGGCAAGACTTTTGCGGATACCCCTGACAGCCGACGTGAGTGACTTGTGCTTCCGGGTCTCGAGGACGAAGAAAAGGGGAGGGTGCTCTCGGGGTGCTCCATTTGGCGGACAACAAGAGGGAGGTGCGCGGTTAAGATGGGTACGTAAATGCTGTTGTGATCAATTGATCGTTAAGCACGAATAGCCATGAAATGATTGAGAGTTTTAAGCTTGAACTTGCTTGGCATTGGACGCCGACGTTCAACGTTCAGTGTCTCCACGTGTCCATCGGCCGGCTGCAGCCAATTGAGAGATTGATATCGCCGTATGGTCGTGTTGGTCCACCTCATCTCACAAGCCTGGGTTTACAACAGGTAAATTTTGAGGATTGATGTGATATTTAACGTTCGAGGATTATCGATTAGGCTGTGAAGGTGAGAGTGAGGAATCAAACACACTGTGTGACCCCCAGCTCTCTGCCACCGTCCCTGAAACAAACAAACAGAAAGGATGTAAATAGTGTGTCGTTGGACCCTGTCATTTAATCACCACCGTTTAACGCCGAGCCTTTCCAAGCCCATGTATCCAGATTCGCAGCGCAGAATAGCCAAAGACGACCGGCCTCAACACACACCAGATAACTGACAACCTTTCACAATAGGAACGTACCAGAAGAAATGCACAGAAGATGCGACTTTACTTCCGAGTCGGTAAGCGTTCACTGGTTCGGTCGCTGAAAGTTAGCAAGGAACTAACCAAATGCAACGACAGTACCCAAGGAAAGCAGTGC
Organism: Calvatia gigantea; assembly: GCA_025093985.1. Classification (NCBI taxonomy): domain Eukaryota; kingdom Fungi; phylum Basidiomycota; class Agaricomycetes; order Agaricales; family Lycoperdaceae; genus Calvatia; species Calvatia gigantea. Next base: position 2,712,935 of record JACAAK010000005.1, on the reverse strand, counting down.
TTCGAACGAAAGCGTGATAGTCGGACGACAAGCCTTAAGCTAAGTTTATACCACTACGCACTGTTGGATTAATCACTTGGCCATCTACAACATCCCATGAAGTCCCACTTTCATCACAATCATATCACAAAAGCTGATCAGTCATGACATTTATAATCGGGCAACGAATCCAGAGCATAGTCTACCCACATGAGCGGATGAGTAAGTAACGTACTCCGCCAGGAGATTCCCCATGTGCACTGTCTGGCAGTTGTTCGTAAGCACCCGTCGGCATCCTGCATTTTCACTGCCAAAGATCTAACGATCGTGTGCTCGTATCACCCACTGCGAGGTACGATCTCAGTCTCCAAGTCGTGAATTGTGTCATCTTCTGCGAGTCAGACTATTTCGAGGTCACTAGCCACATGTCCACGCTGTCAGCTCCGGTGCGGTTCTCTACTCTGGGAAGATTTCTACGCGGTTTTGATGATAGTTCTTGTAGTGTGTATGTATAATTGAACGAGGCTGAATCAGGACCTGGCGTGGTTGGCGAGTCCGGCCTTTTGGTAATGCTTCTAGCTTCACACTTTCGCCATTTTCAGGAACACGCCCCAGAAGTGGGAGGACACGGGCAAAACCCCGGCGTCCCTGATGCCCCTGGACCTCTTCTTTCAAACCCCTTTGTGTAGAGTTACTTCCCGTATCGCACTTTGCAAAATGCAGAAACCTTGAAACGGGTCCAAGAACAAAATTTCGCTTCGCCTAGAACTTTGCTGGAACGCCGACTCCAACAATTTCCTGCTGAAGTTTTCCAGGGCTCTGTCAGCTAGATCGGCGGAGAGGAAGTCACACTCTAGCTTGCCAAGTCCTCGCAATCAGGCCAAATCCATGGAGAAGAGGGCTGCAACCGTATGGGTGTTTGATCTTCCTAAGTTGCAGAGTGCTCGGCGCCCAATCCTGGCAACACAAATTGTCCCTTTTCCCCCGGAATGTGATGGAGAATGGTGGTATTGGCTATCTAATCTTGGAGAACTGCTCATCAACAGTCAAGACTTTCAAACACCTTGGAGGGTGAGAAAAAAAGCTGCGGATAGTGATCCAAGAAATCTGGCAGTGCTCCTCTATTTTTACAGCTGTGAAGTCTAGGTCTTCACGCGATTCCGGCGCATCCTTGGGCTGTCTTGTCTACTTTTATTATTCTCAAATTTCTTAGAGCATCAACCGACATTCTTGAAAAATGTTCAAACACCTACTCCAGTAGACTTCATCAAACAATGGGCTACGAGCTGTAAGTACTGTGAATATTACATAATTTTGTCCCGAGTATAAACTATCAGGTCCCCGACACTGCACCCTCATCCTCACACGCTAGCTTTAATTTTGTCTACGGAAGCCCAGGTCTAAGTTTGCTTGTAGCTTGCTGTATTCGGCTTGTGGCCAGGGTCCCGGAACCCCGTAACTCTTTGAATGTGACCGAAAGACCTATGTCCTCACCCAATTTCTAATTAGTGGTGTATTTTCGGCTTACTCAGCCGGGGATGACTGCCTGGGAGATGGATTTCCAGCGCCCACACCATGGTGCTTGGAATGTATCCCTGCTGATAATTTGGAGAAATCCCGCCTGTAAACTAGGGGCGATTGTGCTTACCGTGTTATCACAGCAGTGACATTTAAAAAATACCCAGTTTTGTCTATGAGCTTAGTGGGACAAATACTTTAGTTAGGATTACAACTCGGAGTGCGCCTGTGTGCGAGATTAGGGTAACAGACTACAAGGACCAAGTAAGAGGCTTCGAAGCAGTGTTCGGAGTGTATTGTACTTAGCACCCGGGCGTCAGATAAACCATTTATCAGTCCTAGATCGGCGAAAATTGAGATTACAGTGCCACATGCCCGGTGAAGGCTCCGAAATAACAACAAATTGGGCGTGTGACAGGAGATGATGCTCAAATGTACAGGAGCAGGTCCAAATCAGTGATTCCAGCGTAAATTTTCTATAACTTAGACCTGGTCCACATGGGCTCCCATACGGCACACACCCGGTCGCAGCAACGGGGACCATTCTGGCGACGACTATAATCGGCGATCCTGATTACAAAAATCGAAATCCAGTTGAAATAATCCTGACAGTTGTCACCTGTACAATTGTCCACCAACGGGCGACACGATGACGGGGTTGTGATCCCCAGCTGACAGAATGCTCATGTGGGTCTATCACGCAGTATGGGTATGGGTTATAGCAGAGTCCACTATATCGCAAATCCTCGCTTGATGCAAGCCGGGTCATTGTGACGCCTATTGTTCCTACCCCTGTCCAATCCCCCATGTCCCCGTGTCTTTGGTACCATAGACACGCCCCATACCTAGGCAGGTACGTCATCTAGCTGTGTGGGTGGAAATGAAAAGCATTTCGACTGCCACCATTTTCGGCTTTCATCAGAATCATCACGTTGTCCGTCTCTCTTCATCTGATATGGAAAGATGAAGGCTTGGAAATCCCTATGGTTTCGATTCCGATATATCTTTTTGGTTACACAACGTACTCTATCTTGAGCGGTATATGTCAAAGCTCATAAGACAGCTATTTTTTGCAAAATGGTACCCAACCACTAGTACCATGGTGGTTTTATACAGGTGCCTAATCATTCAATCAATTCATTTCACAGACAGGCTTTTCCTCATGTTGAATAATGACGCATTTTTACCTCACGAAATCCCGTTAGTACTATGGTTACGGAAGCCCATACGGACCAGGTCAAACTTTGCATGTAGCGAGCTGTATATGGCTTGTGGCTGGGGGCCTGGAACCCCATTACTCCCTAGCAGTGACTGAAGAGCCTCTTTTGCTTTTGTTCCCTGCCTTATTTTTAGCTTGCGGTGCATTTCCAGCTTATTCAACCCGAGACGGCAACCAGGCCCCGGCGGTCGCAGTGCCAACCGATAATGATTATCTGAAGCTCATAGCCTAATAGCTCAAGACTCAACGTCAACATCCTGTGGTAAGCTTCGACCACCGGTGTTCCAGAGTGATGTCGATGATTGTGAAGAGATCTTGGAGCTCAATAACTTTTCGCGGAATGGTTGTAAAGAAGGCAGCAGATCATTCCATGGAATGCTCCTTCTCAAGTAGGGCTAGCGACGGTGTGTGCTTGAGAATAATGGCAAGGAAGGTAAGGGGGATAGTAAGATAGGGAGTTAGGCTTGATCTGGCATATCCTGCGGGCTTTCTAGTCGGATTTTGCAAGACGAAACTGAGCATGGAGAAAGTTAGCTGGAAGGCTTTTTCTGAATGAGGGTGGTGTTCCGGTATGTAAGCATCAGCCTCGGAGAGCGTTGGGGAGACCTGGGCAGGCCTGTGGCTGGATGAACCACTTGCCGGTGTGCGCCGGAATTACGACGCGTCTCCTCGAAGAATACTGTGAAAATAACAATGGAATGGACGTGTGAGTTTGTGTGACAAGGGGTGAAACTGAAAATTACGGGAGTAGGACCAGATCAGTGATTTCGTCATGAAAGTTTGACCTGATCCGTTTGGGCTTCCGTATATGGGGTCATTTACCGAACTACCGGGGAGTAGAGACAATAGGAATCCGTTCATTCAGCCTCCTATATAGTCCCAGGACCAGCATTCTCCCCAACGGCCCTACTACCTCGATGAACCTTCTCCCTGTCGCTTTCCTCGTTTCTCTCTTTCTCGTCTGGAGGAGGCCCAAAAAGCGATACCCTCCAGGACCAAAGCGCTACCCCTTACTCGGAAATCTGTTCGATATTCCTCGAAGTCAAGCATACAAGAAGTTTGCCAAGTATTCAAAAGATCTTGGTAACTTCTTTACTCATGATCCTTTGCTAAGTGGAGGCTCAGTGGCCCTGTTTGACAGACTCAGACATCATTTATCTCGATGCCGCTGGCACACCGTTTATCGTTCTCAATTCTCTCGGAGCATCGACCGACATCCTTGAAAAACGCTCAAGCACCTACTCGAGTAGATTTCATCAAACGATGAGCTACGAGCTGTAAGTACTGCAAAAATTAAGCGTCCGGGGTCACTTGAAATCTTGAACAGAATGGAAGGACGGCGCTTCTTCGCAATGCTACCCTACGACAATGAATGGCGCGAAAGCCGGAGGATGATGGCGAAGTATCTTGGCGCTGATCGAACCTACATTTTGTCCCGCACACGACACTTCATTCGCAAGTCCCTTCTACCCAATTTTCTCAACATTCCAGAAGACTTTCTCATTCACATACGAAAGTGCGTCACCCGCCCTGAATCCGCTTAGTTCTTCGAGCCTTAGAACTTACAAAACCAGTGGTGTCGGGGGAAGCATCTTGTCACTTGCTTACGGCCTTCCCATAAAGCGAGTAGATGACCCCTGGGTCGCGTTGTCTGATGAAGGTATGCGGTGTATCACATCCGCCGTCGTACCCGGAAAATATGCGGTAGACGTGGTGGGATTCCTCAAGTATTTGCCCGAATGGTTCCCTGGGGCTCAATTCCAAAAGGAGGCGAGAGAGGGGAGGAAAATTATGCGGCACTTCTTCCGCCATCCGTTCGAAACTGCCAGGAAGGGCTTGGTGAGAACACCTTAGTTGCCCGCTACACCAGGGGGTCTTAATATTCGCCTTTCAGGCTGACGGCACGGCGCAACCATCTTTCCTCTCCGAGAGCCTTGAAGGACTGAGCGATCGCCAAGACAAAGAGGATCTGGAACGGATAATAGAAAATGTCGGCGGAATGTTTATTGCAGGTGCCCTTTCTCAGTTTCGTGTCATTTGAGCATCCATAAACCTTATACCCCGCTTCGCAGGCGGCACGGATACATCTGTGACGGCTGTTCAGACACTTATCGCCGTGCTCCTTCTTCACCCAGATGTCCAAGCCAGGGCCCAAGCCGAGATTGACGCCGTTATTAGCACCAGTCGCCTCCCCGACTTTGAAGATAAACCTAAGTTGCCCTATCTGAACGCGGTAGTGAAGGAGATATTGCGCTGGGAGCCAGTCGTCCCGACGGGAATGCCACATATGTCAACAGAGGATGACACCTACCGAGGCTACTTCATTCCCAAAGGTTCAATTGTGATGGGGAATACCTGGTGAGCCCCTATCTTTAGATGTGGTTTCAAAACGACGGCTGAGGAAAGGAAGGGCAATCATGCATGACGAGAAAGTGTTCCCGGATCCTTCTAGATTCGACCCAACGCGCTTCCTCACACCCTCTGGCCAGTTGCGAACCGAGGGCGTCTTAGATCCTGAAGTTGTCGCGACGTTCGGCTTTGGCCGCAGGTATTACATCTTTCCTTGCTTCCCGTTTTGATAGAGAATAATCAATATGTCATCTCCAGGATATGCCCTGGAAATGACGTTGGTCTTGCGGGCTTCTGGTTGAGCGCCGCCTCCATTCTGGCTTGCTTTAACATCTCTCCAGCTTTGGATGAGGATGGAAATCCAGAAACTCCTAAGATTGAATTCCTTGGGAAGGAGATTGTTTCGTAAGTGTTGCATTATTGGTCAATTGTTCGTCAAGTTCCTGATCATAGACCCCAGTCACCCAGAACCTTTCAAGTGTTGCATTACGCCTCGCTCAAAGGAGGCTATTGCACTGATCCAAGCTGAGTATGATGAGAATTCTGAGTATATTTGATGCAAGACGAAAGCATTTCCCACCATTACGCTGTAACATTTGCTCGCGTATAACTCTGTCGTAGTTGGCACCACAATGCTCACGCGCATGACTCCCTCGCTTCATGTTGGGTTTCTTCCGTTCTAATTTTAAGTTTGTCTCAAGTGAACAAATGGTTGTGTCTTCTCTGTAGTCAGACCCAGAAGTTCGTTTGATATATTATATTGATGTATGTACTTATCTATTATACAGTTACTGTGAGTGAGTGGTGGTTAAACACGCAATGCCAAGGAGAGAAGTGGGGGGGGGTGAGAAAGAGGGGGGGAAAAAAACTAAAAATACAGTAAATCATCTCCATTCACTCGCTTTACGGCACACCCTCTCTACTTAGTACGGAGGAGTTTCATCAACCTCCCCATTCCCATCACGTCGATCCGGATCCACCTCAAGATTAACGTTAACATCCCCCGCCTTATCCACAACAGCCGGATCAGGCAAATGATTATCCTACCACCTCCAACTTCCCACCTACAACATGCACCCTCACGACATCCCCATCTCTCACCGTCCCCTTTAACATCTTCTGCGCCAACGGGAAAAGCACCTCCGTGCGCACGATACGCGCTATAGCCCTCGCACCGTATACTTCCGAATATCCTTGGTCGGCGAGGTGTTGTTTGGCGGGTTGGGTTACGTCGAGGGTGATTCGGCGGTGGATGAGACGTTCGGCGACGTCGTTGAGTCGTAGATCGACGATATTGAGGATGGATTGTTTGTTCAGTTTGTTGAAGATTTGTATGGTGTCTAGTCTGTTCAGGAGTTCTGGAGGGAAATATTCCGATGTCCTCTCTAAGACTTCTTGTTTGGCGCTTTCGGTAATCTCACCAGAACCAGAAGAGGAGTTGGTGATGGATGAAGAGGGGTGCGCGAGGATATCAGAACCGATATTAGATGTGAGACATATGATGGTGTTTTTGAAGTCGACTTTGCGGCCTTGGGAGTCGGTTATGGTGCCCTCGTCGAGGATTTGGAGGAGGATGAGTGCGACGTCTTTGTGTGCTTTTTCGAGTTCGTCGAGGAGGATTACGGCTAGGGTGGATGGTAGCCGTGTTAGATTATTTAAACTTGCTGCACTTTGGAGAGGAACCAGACGCACCATAGGGTTTTCGGCGGACGGCTTCGGTGAGTTGACCGCCTTCCTCGAAACCGACATAGCCTGGTGCCGCACCAATGAGACGAGAGATGGTGTGTCTATCGTGGAACTACAGCAAAGCTCAGCACGAAACTATGTATCATAGACCTAGACCCGGACTTACTTCAGACATGTTGATCGTGATCAACCCACGTTGTTCGCTGTCAAACAAAAACGCCGCGAGTGCTTTACATAGCTCTGTCTGCAGAATGTTAGGTGGGTCAAGTGTGAGGAAGACTTGAGTGGTGAATGGCGTACCTTGCCGACACCGGTAGGTCCCAAGAACAAGAACGACGCCACAGGACGATTAGGCGCTTGCAACCCAGCACGGGATATGCGCACGGCGTCACTGATGGCGGTAACGACATGATCCTGGCCCACCACTCTTTTCTTCAACGCATCTTCCATCTATACCCTCATATCAATCTCACAGCAGCACCAAAAAGAACAAAGATACGGACATGAACAAGTTTATCCCTCTCACCCTTCAACAAATTCGTCACCGGAATCCCAGTAGCCTTCGCCACAACCCTCGAAATATCATTACTCGTCACCCGATCATGCAACATCGCCAACGGTTTCTCCTCACCCCCTTCCTCTTCCTCCTCCTGCCTCGGAAGCTGTTTCTCCAATTCCGGTATAGTCGCATACCTCAACCTAGAAGCAACATCATACTTCCCCTGCCTCTGCGCCACCTCCAACTGATACTTCGCTTCCTCCAAATCCTTTTTGGCTTGTTTAATTTTATCCAACCTCGCACGTTCCTCTTTCCATATTTTCGTAAGCGCCTCCACCTCTTTACGTTTAACATCGAGATCAGCTTGTAACTTTTCGCGGCGTTCCACACTAAAAACATCCGTCTCCCTCTTCAAACTCTCCAACTCAATCTGCATCATCACACACTCCCTCTCCAACACCTCCACCTCATCTGGCTTACTCTCCTGAGCCAATCTCAAAGCCGATGCGGCTTCATCAACTAAATCAATAGCTTTATCAGGTAAATACCTATCGGTGATGTAGCGAGAGGAGGAGAGGGCGGCGGTGACGAGTGCTGCGTCGGAGATTTCGACGCCGTGGTGGATTTCGTAGCGGGGTTTGAGGCCGCGGAGGATGGAGATTGTTAGAGGGGAGGGTGGGCTCGGGGATTTGGATGGGTTGGAAGCGGCGTTCGAGGGCTGCGTCTTTGGATATTGTTTTGCGGTATTCGTCGGCTGTGGGGTGGTTTTTTTAAAAAAAATTTAAATTTAAAAATTAAAAGTGGGGAGTAGAGGTTGATGTGAGGTACGTACGGGTTGTTGCGCCTACGAGACGGAGACCGCGTGCAAGAGCTGGTTTGATCATTTGTCCACCATCGATGCTTCCTTCTGCTTTACCGAGTTGGAAAAGCGTGTCTGTGAAGAAGCCCTATCAGCCTACGTACACACACACGCACACACACAAGAGCACGCACGTATCTCATCAATGAAACAAATGATTTTTCCAGCCTGGAAGAAGACCAACAACCCAAATTGGTTCAACGACGGAGCTCCGCAATTGTATGCTGAAACAAACGTACCTCATCTTCGATATCACGCAACAAGGCTTTGAACTTCTCTTCGAACTGTCCACGGATGCCCGAACCTGCCAGAACGGAGGACAGGTCGATTGAGAGCACGCGTTTATCTTGGAGTGACTATCATGTGTGACGTGAGTACATCGAGGGGTAGAAATGACTCGAACACCCATTGTATACCTCTGGGACCTCTTTGGAGACGATACGACTTGCGAGGCCTTCGATGATAGCTGTTTTTCCTACGCCTGGGGGACCTATGAGGACTGGGTTTGATTTTGTGCGGCGAGAGAGGACTATAGAAGTGTGGGGTGAGTCTTCGGGTACGGAGTTGTAACTTGCGCGGCGCGCGTAGAAACAGATTACACACTCTGTATTGTTCGACGGATTTCTGTAGTACTGGTATTTAGTTTAGCGAAAGTATATGGATTCCAAGCGGCGTACCATCGTCTCTGCCAATGACCGGATCGAGTTTACCGTCTCTAGCGAGGGCGGTCAGATCCGTGCTCTGTTCCGTGCCGTGTCAGTTGAACCTCGTTTATGTCCGTGGAACGACGACCCAACGTACGTATTCTTTGAGTGCTTCTCCTTTGCCTTGTGGCGCGAAACTGAAGCTGGGAAACCCCTGTGGACCTCCACCTCCACCTCCACCTCCTCTGCTTGGTGGTGTCGCGTAGCTCCGGACCGAAATCCGCGGGATAAAGCTTCGCTGAGTTATACACGCTGCGGGCACAAGGAGTAAAGGCCCCGGACGTGGTCGGGTGCGTAAGTAAGCAGTTGAGCGTAAGTACCATTGGAGGGGTCGAGCATTGAGGAGTTTGTTGTTGGCCATGAAAAAGTACAAATGATTGATGAAAGGCGCCCATGGCACGGACTGCCCCATTCCGATTGTTTCGGTAACCACGTAGATCGCCGGTCGACGCTAAAGTGATAAGATACAGATTCCGACGTCCGCGGTCCCTCGGTCCCTCGGCGAGGAGAAGGCGGGCGGGGGAAGGGAGAGTGTGTTATGTGTCAAGCTTAAATAGCTTTCCGGGTGAGAGTTTCTATGCTTACATCCGTTACTTGCTACCTACTTACTAGAAACCAAGGGAGAAATGTACATACACCGGACAAACGAACAATGGGCGGACGCCATCCACGCCAAAATCTCAACAATGCTCGAAGGCTCAGACGACATATCCGAACTCAAATCACTCGCTCCCCTCGCAGACATTCCCTCCCCAGACGATCCGCGCTTCTCACAGGCCATTGATCACACCCTCCTCACTCCAGATGCTACCACTGCCCAAATCGATAGACTATGCGATGAAGCTATCCGCTTCAAATTCAAGGTCAGACTCTCCATTCCCGCCCAACCATTACCTATCTCGGTTTTTTCTCAATTCTCCAGCCTAGTCCTGCTGCGTAAACGGTTCAAATGTCCGTCAAGTATTCGAACGCATGGCCCAAAACAACTCAAACTGCACCACATGCTGCGTCGTAGGTTTCCCCCTCGGCGCAGGCTCACCTAAAGCCAAAGCCTACGAAGCTACACAAGCCATCGCAGACGGTGCTCGCGAAATTGACATGGTCATCTCCCTTGGGGCGCTCAAGTCTTCCAATTTCGTTGCGGTGTACACAGACATTTATACCACCGTCCAAGCTGCCCAGCCGTATCCTGTTAAAGTGATTATTGAGACGCCGTTTTTGAGTATGGAGGAGAAGGTTGCGGCGTGTTTTATTGCGGCGGAGGCGGGCGCTAGGTTTGTTAAGACTTGTACGGGTTTTCAGGGTGGGACGGGGGCTACGCCGGAGGATGTTAGGTTGATGGCGAGGACGGTTGCGTATAGGGGTGGGAATGTCAAGGTTAAGGCTTCTGGAGGTATTAGGACGTTTGAGAGGGCGCAGGAGATGTTTAAGGCTGGTGCTGAACGACTCGGAACGTGTGTATTGACCTTCCTCTCTACAATCTTTTTGTCCCTGAAAAAATGCTAACCAACGTTTTATGAAACTATAGATCGAGTGGTCCTGCACTCATCCAAGGTCCTGCACACACTCTTGATGTTGCCGCTCACGGCTATTAACCTCACCCGGTTATATATGATGATCTCCTGCTACTACTTACCTACTACCCCGCTTCAAACTTAACCATACCATCTATGATCAAAAAAAACATTTGATCAATCCATGTCAAACAACTCTCCCGAATGACATCCACCCACACAAACACACGTTGTCTCTGATCTTATTTATTCTCCCGATTCCTCCTTCTCTTACCGTATTACAGCTGTTCGCCCCTTCCGTCTGTAAGCTCTCAAGTAGACCTCCAGTTTGATTTCCCTCCCTTCCTGGTTATCCGTTTCCACTGATAACTAACATCACATCTGTATCTATCTTTGGATATTCAACTATCCGCTTCGGGTCACAGTTTCGGAGACAGACAGACAGACAGACAGACAGACCGTGGTACTCAACACACTTCACACTGCACAGATATCGATCCGAGCTTAGAGAGAGAGAGAGAGAGAGACAGAACGACAGGCGCCACCACTCTTAACTTTGATAGCCACGTAAATTTTTGATAAATTCGCTTTTTTTAATATAGCCAGCATATGCACATGCCGAGAGCCCACACATACCGTCGTTAGGCTCTGTGATGAACAGGCGAACGATCACATGCACATATCAATTGTACTACATCCGTCGTGATGTAGTCTCTCCCTCTCTCTCCTTTTTTTGTTTTACACACACACACAAGTACACACCCGGCTGAGGCTTGGCACTCTTCTTCTTTCACTCATACTGCCGCGGAGGAGAAGGTTATTTTTAGAGTGTGTGTATCATAGTTGCACCGCCCCTTCCCCCCTTCAGCTTTTCCGCTCTCTCGGCTTTTGTTTGTAATAGTGGGTGTCCCGTGTGTAGTACACACTCCCAATCCGATAGCTTGGCGTGCCGCCAGAACCCCACGGCACGATTTAAAATTCGAGAGTAAACACGAGGGCGAGGGGGGGTGGGGCTTGAGATCCTTGATCGACAGAGAAAAGCTTCCCCCTCGTTCCAACCAAACGCCAAACGCCAAATGCCAAACATCATCAGACTTAGGAGACAGAGTGGGTCGGGTCGTGATTGAGCGTAGCTTTTTAGAGGAAGTGCACCCTTTGTCAGAACCCAGTTCTTCTACAACTGTGAGTGGGTTAAGTTGGACTCGTGTCAACCCATGCCATTGTTATTGTGCGGTGTCATAGTACCCACTACACACCACCTTTTCAAATTCCATAATTACCCCGACTTTTTTTGACCTGAGTATATTGGTTGTCGTTGGGATATATGGTGTGGTAATGGTGGGGTCAGTTGCTTGATGGATGGGGTCTCGTGATGTATCCACTGTGTCGACGAGTCAATGTGGTACAGGTCATATCGATATATCGGCTTCAAAAAAATATAGACTACGCCGTATTGACGAATACACTCTTTGAAGTCCATATGATATCAATATGACCAGTGGTATGTTGACCAGTCCACTCAGTGTACGGTATCGTTTCGTCAGTACTTTTTTGCCGGATCTTTCATGGGAATTTGGGGGTCAACCGTCTCGGAGGCACTTTTGCCGGAAATGAAAATTTCATGGCTGAGCTTTCCATGGGAACTTCACAAAGAGAAACCCTACCCATTATATGGATAATGTTATACCATAAATGGAGGTAAACCAACCGATTCGTAGATCATCGTGTCCGAGTCCAGAAAAAGAGCCGCTACAAAACTTATGTGTGGCGCCCGTCAATGTACATGCCCTGAAACCGGAAGGGAAGCTCGCCAACGCACACACAGTTACTTATGTACACTACATTATCGTGAAGGGTCCGTGTGCCATGGGACTGTACATGTCCATATTTCCCCCTCTTTTTTCGTGCCACGATCATTCTCGAGCCTGAGGATCCCCGCGAGGCTTGATGCATATGGACCACACAGGCGATTTGATCCAAAGTGCACATGGCGCATCCCATCCCCAAAGAAGAAAAAATTGAGCTAACCGGCTAGGCAGTGTTTCAAGACCCACCCACGGCTCTTGCGCCTTCTTGCGCTAAACCTAAAAATAAAATTCGCTAGCACACACCAATGCGAAGGACCGTCGTGGTAGTGACCGGAGAGTCATCAAACCGTTCTGCAACTGCCAGTGAGGTCAACTCGACCCATGTCAACCTATACCATGCGTAGTATCCCGACTCTCAACACTTTGGCTTGATCATATATATTGTCATTAGGATAGACTTACTTATGGTGGTCAGGCTGCTTTGTAGGTGCTGATGAAGCCTTGTCATGTGTTGACCCACCCCCCCACCTCTCCACCCCCACTTGATTGTCCTGAGGTTGTCGGTGGCTTTTGCCGGATTTCGGAGTTATGGGCCGCGCTTTCATGGGAACTTCGGAGGGGTCTCACGTTGTGCATACAGTCGCGGACAGGCAAAATCAACCAATTTTTCCGAAGTTATAGTTTTTTTAAAAATAACCCTGGAAACAATTCTTCTCATCGAAGGCTGTCAGGAAAACTCAAAATCATAATATTCTATCGAGCCGTTCCTCTGCAAAATGCTAAATAAGGAAATAAGACCAAAAAATTGGCAGAGGACCGAAATTTCTATAGAAATTTATGAAAATATGTGCAATCAATTCCTTTTGCTAAAGCACGAACAACCCCAGGTTTTCAAACAATTTTAACGAGCCAATGTCACGTTATTAATTGAACATTGATAATCATTATTAAACCATTTTATATCACCACCGGAACTATTCCACCAGAAAAAAGGGCAAAGCGCAGTATAGGGGGGTTTATATGATAATGGTGTGCTCGCCTATGCTTGCTTCAGCATTGGCCTCATTCCTTGTGCAAATCAAGCCATAGGCCACTGGGGATGGGGCTGATCGGCCAAGCACCGCCACTTGATACATGTCGAAACTTGAATAAAAATGATGGGATCACGCTATCAGCCGGTGGCAACACCCACCCCTCTGACTTCGAAAAATCTGGCCGGAGGTTGTAACTGATGTGACCACCCGAAAGGGGGGGACCTCGGGGGGACCCATCCGAACACCGAGCAGCCGATGGTATCCTTGGGTTTCGACCATATATGTTGCGAAAAATTTGTGAAAAATTTTGGCAGTGACCCAAAACTCATGAGAAAAATCCGAAAGTTGTGTATTTCGACGTATTCCATGAATCCAACTCTATAGCCAAGATTTCGTGCAATTTTATCGAGCCGATCGTGAGATATTAAATTTGTTGATTTTGCTTGTCCGCGACTGTATATCATTCTACCACAACGGAGGTATAGCCACTTTGTTGAGAATGCCGCTGCGAACGACACTAGCCAGGGGGGGAAAATTCGCCAGCACATGTACTGTACTATTACTATGAAAGGTCCAAATGCCTCCTTTCTACGTTTTTTGTTTTCGTGCCATGTTCCTTCTCGAGCGTGAGGGACCTGAGGGCCTGATGTTTGATGGATCGCACAGGGTGATTGATCTACACTGCACATGGCACACACCAACCCCAAAAGAAAACAAAAATCAAAGCTCGAGGGGGTCGGGTACTCAATAGTTCTTTATACCGTCGGGTACAAGGTATTAGCCCCTCACTTAATGACCCACCGATAACATTCCCTTCTCAACCGCAAAAAAAGGATTGTTATGACGCTAGCGGCACTTACACACTAGGTCGGCGAGGGGGTCTTCCGGGATATATCATATCGATGTGGAGGACTGCCGGGTCGTGGGTGGTGTCCCCTGCTCCATCGCCCCCGGACCATGACCTTCTCGAGGATTTGGTGGTGCATAATTGGAGGTGATCTTAAAGTGCACATAACGCACCCCAGCCTGAGCCACCAAAGAAAAAAAAATTGAGCATGGAGACTCCACGGTTATTTAAGACCCTCGGATACAGTCCGGGGTTTTCTGCAGGGCTGCGCGCGCTTTCCCCTATACCTTAAGGAGGAGAGAGAGGAAAAGACCTGCATAGATTAAACGAATGAAAAGTAAAGGTTGCAGCAGAAAATTAATCCTTAACAGCGGGTAACCTGAGTAGGCAAGACGGACCAAGGATACGCCGGAATCGCGTGAAGACCTAGACTTCGCAGCTGCAAAAATAGAGGGGCGCTGTTGCGATGGGAAGCTGGCAGGTTTCTCGGTATCACTATCAACAGCTTTTTTTGCATCCCCAAAGTATTTCAAACTCTAAATTATTGATGAGCAGTTCTCCAAGATTAGATAGCCAATACCACCCATTCTCCTTCGCGTTTCGGGGAAAACAGTGTGTTGCCGGGATTGGGCACCGAGTGCTCTGGAACTTAGGAAGATCAAACTCCCATCTTCTCCGTGGATTTTCCTGAATTGCGAGGACTTGGGAGGCTAGGGTATAATTTTCTCTCCGCTGATTCGACGGATAAAGTCCAGGAGGACTTCGGCAGAAAACTTGCTGGAGTCGGCATTCCAGAAAAGTTCCGCCTAATTCCAGGCGAAGCAAGATTTTGTTTTTGGACCGGTGTCAAGTTTTCTGCACTTTGTAAATGATACGAGGAGCAACTCTACACCAAAGAGCTTTGAAAGGAGAGGTCCAGGGGCATCAGAGACGTCGGGCATTTGCCCCCCGACCTCCCGCTTCTGGAGTGTGTTCCTGAAAATGGCGAAAGTGTGAAGCTAGATGCGTTATCAACAGGCCAGACTGGCCAACCATGCTAGACCCCCATTCAGCTTCGTTCGATAAGCAAAATTATGCACGTACGTTTTCAACAGCTATCATCAGAACCGCGTAGAAATCTTCCCGGAGTAGAGAACCACACCAGAGCTGACAGCGTAGACATGCGGCTAGCAACCTCAAAATAGTCTAGCTCGCAAAAGATGGCACAACTCATGACTCGGAGACTGGATCGTACATCGCAGTAGGCCATATGAGCACACGTTCGTTAGGATTTTGACAGTGACAGTGCAGGATGCCGAGGGGTGCTTGCGAACCAAATGGGTAACCCCCTCGGCGGAGTACCCTACCTATTCATCCGCTCATTTGGGTAGGTAGGCAGCCTGCCCCCTGGAATTGTAGCTCGTCATGAATGCCGTGACTGATGAGCTTTTGTGATATATGAAAATGATGAAAGTCCAGTATGGGATGTCGTAGACGGCCGAGTGACCCATCCAACGGCGTGGAGTGATATCAAGTTAGCTCAAGAATTGTCGTCCGACTATCGAGACTTTGTTCGAAGCACTGCTTTCCTTGGGAATGCAGGTGTTGCTGCTACATTTAGCTAGTTTCCTGCTAGCTTTCAGCGGCCGAGCCTAGAGACATTTACCGACTCGGAAGTAGAGTCGCATCTTCTGTGGATGTCTTCCGACACGTTCCCATTATGAAAAGTTGTCGGTTATCTAGTGTGTGTTGACAAATAATGGTTGTCTTCGGCCATTCCGCGCTTACGAATCTGGATACATGGGTTTGGAAGGGTTAGGCGTCAAACGGTAGTGATTTAATGACAGGATCCAGGAACATATTGTTTGTATCATCTCCGTTTGTTTGTTTCAGGGACGTTTCGCAGGGTGTTCAAGTCCTCGCTCTTACTCTCACCTTCGCACCTAGTTTGTGAACGTTGGCACTCGTATTAACCCTCAAAAACTACCTATAGCATACCCAGGTTTGCGAGGTGAACCAATGTGGCCAGACGGAGATATCAATCTCCAAATTCGCTGCCGATGGACGTGGAGACCGTAGATGAACGTTGAACGTCGGTATCCAATGCCAAACAAGCTCAAGCTTAAAACTCTCAATCATTTCGTGGCCATTCGTACTTAACGATCAGTTGGCCACAACAGCATTCACATTACCATCTTAACCGCGCACCTTCCTCTTGTTGGCCGCCAAATGGAACACCCTCCGCTCCTCTTCGTCCTTGGGACTCGGAGGCGCAATTCACTCATGTCAGTTATGCTACGGGTGTCCGCGAGAATCTCGCCTTCATGTTATAACGCGTCTCGTTGCCTTTTCGTTTTGTGATTGTGATTTACATGGGGTTGCTCGTTCCTGGCTCTCATTAATGAATGTGGTCGTCGTCATTCGTCACTTGTCATCACCAGGAACGGAATTCAGTCTCAGTGGAATACCTTTTTCCACCCTGAAGTGTTGTACCACATGGTGTGGCGACAGTTCACTTTTCTTTCTGTGGTCCATGGCCGGTTCTGCCCCTCCGGTAGAGCTGACTTCAGGGATCTACTGCTGCCACCGGGTGACCAAGACCCTCGCTTCACTTGCTTTTTGCGTCTACAGATGGATGGGTTAAACATTGGTCGGATAGGATCTTGGTGTTGGTTTAGCTCATACCGCCACTGTCATGATCACAGCAGTGTTCATGTCATCATTTCTTTACCAACCTGCGAGAGCGCGAGGCACCGTCTTGTTTATGGCATATTCGCATCTCCAGGTTGGACTAGCTTTTTGTCAGTTAAAGTGCTGCTAATATTGGTAGCTTTCTGACAGTTACAGTATTTCACTGGGTTTGTGGCTCCCCAGGATCGATGGTGATACAGGGGAATATGAACGGTGGGTTTGGCTGGGTAACTCGCATCGCGAGGATTGCCTCGACAGCTCATAAACGCCAGGTACGGATTGGGCGTTAGTCACTTAATTGGGGGTGGATACGGCGCTTGCGTTCTCGTTGTTGAGGTGTTACCCGGTAATAGTTTAATAATTTGTTCCAACACGTTGCTGACGCTATCTGCAGATCATAAGAGTCGTTCGGCCTTGACCACAGGTTACGGTACAATTCAAATCAGCTAGTCTACGATTACGCCGACGCTGATATTGCTGATGTTGGAACTGTGCTGCTAACGTTTGTAGGGACGGAAATGCTGATTCCAGAAGGCAAGTCCGTAGGGAGCTCTGTTGGCGCTGGTTGGGAGTCTGTGATGCTTGGGCTTTGGCTGCAAATCGTTTTAGTGAGTGAAGGGTTACCATAGCATATGGGGGCACTACTCACGTCCAGACGATGGTGCTCGTAGCTTCGACAAGGAAAGGCGATTGATCAATCACAGTGTGGTACACCCTCGTCGCAGTGATCACGGCTGGCGCACCCTCTTGACGTGCTTCATGTTCAGCCTCGAAGAACTCAGTTGTTAGTATTGAGCATGCTGGGGTAGAGCTTACCGCAGAGGCAAGTAAGGCTAAAGCGCAGAGAGAGAAGAGGGTTTTCATGATGTGGGTAATGGGAAGGAAACAACTGGTTTCGAAATGTTGCTCTTTGGTTTTGGTTAAACACTGGTAAGATTATAACATGTTCGTGATCTCCCGGAATAGCTATCGATATTCGCAGGTTTTACATTTTCTAGTTGCTTTGTCGCTACCTCCTGGGGGTTTGGGGGTACCTGTCTCTTAATCTTGAAACTTCCCCTGAAGGACTTTTACCCCTTCTGCCGCTCTCTGGCCGCTCAAAAGACGATACACCTGTCTCTGGGATGGATTTAGGATCCCGAGCGATTACTGACAAGGCCCGATGGTCGCAGCTTACTGCGCCAGTCGAATGGATGCAGCCAAGATTCTATTGATCTCTATCAGTGAGACGAATTCCATCATTTCTTGATTACGGCGTCCAATTCAAGCGTGACACCTTTTAAGCTTTGCGACATACTGAAATTGACTCCCGTAATGGTTTCTATTCACGTTGTGGTCACCGCTCAATACGTTCGTATCGATCAGTTGAGCATGCTAAGTCCCGTAAACGTTCGCTATCGGCCGGCCGGGTATCACTTTTGGAGTTATTACTGGGACAACGACACATTCAACTTCGTATTTGTTTCATCCGCACCTTTCAGGCTTGTGCGAAGGTCGAAGTGGCGATAGACAGGCTGTCTGGACTCCAGAGGGACTGTTTGTCTCTCAAGTAATAACTGACACATGAATATATAGGTGACTTATACCTGTCCCCCTACATTAAACGATCGCAGCGTTTTTCTTTCCTCACCCGCCCCCTCAAGTTGGAGGTGACAATGAAAACGTTAATACGTGTTCTAGCTAGTCTTTTGCTTCTCGTGCCCTTCGCTCTTTCTCAAAGTCCGGCTGTCATTGGTCCTAATGCCGATTTACACATCGTCAACAAGAATATTGCACCCGATGGATTTACTCGATCGCAAGTACCCACTGCCACAATACCATTAGAAGTACTTATTCCGTTACGCAGTACCGTTCTAGCGGGCAAGAATGCCGCCACGGCCAGCTTCCCCGGACCGCTGATTCGAGGCATCAAGGTTGGTCCAATCTCGGTGAAGCAATGAGCTCTCGTATCCAAATCTATCACAATAGGGTTCTACGTTTAAGCTGAATGTTATCGACGAACTGACGGACACAACCATGTTGCGCAGTACTAGCATCGTAAGTCGAGTTACTTACTGCTTCAACCTTAGCTAGTTCGTTGAGCGAGGACGCCTCTAGCACTGGCACGGTCTCTTCCAAGAAGGAACAAGTTGGGCCGATGGTCCCGTTGGTGTTACACAATGTCCCATTTCTCCCGGGCACTCTTTCCTCTACCAGTTTAGAGTACCCGATCAAGCTGGCACTTTCTGGTACCACTCGCACCACTGTTCGTCCTCCTTATCTTATTTAGTGTCTCGCTAACGTTATTTTCAGCAACTCAATATTGTGACGGTTTACGAGGCGCATTCGTTGTTTATGATCTCACGGATCCTCATCGGTTCAGGTATGCCACCTCAAAACTTTGGCTCTAAAATGATAAACATTCGCCATACATAGGTATCTGATTGACGATGGTAGGTTATGACCCTTCCTTATAGTCCTACTTAATCCTCACTCCGAGTTTGCAGCAAGTACAGTTATCACATTGGCCGATTGGTGCGTCTTCATGAAAGATAGCAAGGATCATACCGAGCTCAGATATCATTAGGTATCATGTCCCTGCACCTCAGGCCGGTTTCATTCCGACACCCGATGCTACATTGATCAACGGAAAGGGTCGCTATGCCGGTGGCCCAACCAGTCCTCTTGCCGTCATCCGGGTTCTCAAGGGTGTCAAGTACAGATTCCGCCTCGTTTCAATCTCCTGCGATCCCAACCATACATTTTCAATCGATGGCCATACCATGGTGGATATACATTTTTAACCCCTTTTCTTCTGATTGCTCAATTCTACCTAGACGATCATTGAAGTTGATGGCATTAATGTCCAACCATTAACCGTCGATTCCATCCAGATATTTGCCGGCCAGCGCTATTCGTTTGTGCTCAACGCTAACAAACGCATCGGAAATTACTGGATTCGAGCCCAGCCGAATATTGGTACCATGGACTTCGCGGGTGGCATCAACTCTGCCATCCTGCGTTATGTCTTCGCCCCAAACAAGGACCCTACGACAAGTCAGACTCCCTCAACCCAGCCACTCCGCGAGACGAGCCTCGTTCCCCTGGAAAACCCCGGTGCTCCAGGCGGCGATGCTCCAGCTGACGTTGCACTCAATCTTGTGATCTCCATCGATTTCGTCGCCAGGAGATTCCTTATCAATGGAGCCACTTTCACACCCCCAGAATCACTACCTGTTTTGCTTCAAATTTTAAGCAAGACCACACCACCCCAGGATTTGCTTCCGAAAGGCAGTGTCTACGAGCTTCCTCGCGATAAAGTCATTGAACTCACCCTGCCTGGAGGTTCACCTGGCAGTCCCGTAAGATTGACCTACTCCATACACGGAGCCTAGTCTGATTTTCACTTCGCAGCACCCCTTCCATCTTCATGGCGTGGGTCTATTTATCTTGTTTGAAAGGCATCTACTGACAGGGAAACTGAAGCACGCGTTTGATGTTGTTCGGAGTGCCGGTAGTTCCACCTACAATTATAAGAATCCCGTGCGAAGGGATGTGGTTTCCATTGGCGATGCAACAGACAATGTCACTATCCGTTTCCGTACTGATAATCCTGGCCCATGGATTTTGCATTGGTGAGAGACCTTGGTCGATAGTATATCTCGTGCTGATGTCACCTCTAGCCATATTGATTGGCATCTGGATCTGTAAGCAATAGTAGGCCAATATCCTAATCAATCCTCTTACAACATCCATTTAGTGGCCTTGCTGTTGTGTTCGCAGAAGATATTCCCTCCGTTCAAAACTTCGATCCCCCTCGTACGTTTATTGCTGCATTAGTCACAACTTTCTGACTCCTGTTTCCCCCAATAGAGTCCTGGGACGAACTGTGCCCTATATATGAACAACAACCACCCGAAACATTTCCTTAAGCCGTATGCCCGAAGCGGAGGAGTAAGTAAACCTTGCTTGTAAATACTTGAATATATCTATCCTGCAGATAAACCTAATGTCGATTCTTGATGTGGGGGGGTCTTCCGCCCAGATCGACCCTAATTTGGAGTGCAGAATTGTTGCACGGCGTATTCCCCATCCTCAAATTAAGGATCAGTCCGGTGGTCACCTGCGACCAGCCGAAGCTGCATCTCACCGTTTTTGCTTTCCTGTGTTCTGTCGAAATTGGCTCAAATCGGAACCAGCATAAGTAATGTCGAGGTCAATGATAAGTAGATTGACCTGGAACTTTGTCAAGTATCCGGAGGACCCTGATTTTTTGTCACCCTCACTGAGAAAAAAGCCTGCGAAGCATAGATAATTAGTCAAGTTTATTTTAGATAATCTAAAATGGAGAATCTAGATGTAGTGTTTTGGATATTGCACAACGAGAAGTGCATCTATAGGGGAATAGGACTTTACAGTCGAACAAGTTTCACCTTTTTGTGCAAGTCACCTTGCCTTCACCACACCCCTTCTCATACTGCTCAGGCTGTACCTCAACAACAAGCGCATGTACCACTTAGCAGTTTGGGCCATTGAAAGCCTTCCTTAAGGTGTTTGGAGCAATGCCATAATGGTATGTTTTGAGCCAGTGGTCGTGTTGCTATTGCCACCGACATTTTCTCCCTCCGCGAAATCTAGGATAAACTTGATTAATTGTATGGTTAAGTTACAGATTAGCTAGAATTATCTTGTAAAACCCTGATAATCAAAAACAACCCTGGTTATTCTACCATGATTATATTGTGTTCAACCGGAGTTATCCTGGATTATGATAATCAAGATACTCAACTCCAGGTAAGTAACCCCAATTATCTGGGGTTATATAACTCATGATAATCCCATTATCACACAATTTGGGTTATCTTAGATGACAATGAAGGGGTTTGGAAAGATGTTTTCATCATGCATTATGGCCCTCCCTTTCATCAGCTGTGATTCGGGTTGTGTGAGGAATCCTAGCATATAATGTTATCTAAATAATGATATTCCACATTTGAGTCCGAATAGATGCATTTAAAACATACATGCACATACAACAGAGCATAACATACATGAACAAAAGGTATCACTAATGTACGCAAATATCTAGGAACTATGTGCAGGAACAGGTGGTGGTACCTGCTGTTGGTGAGAGTATTTCTGGCTTGGTTTGCGACGGTAAGGTCGGGAAGCTGGAGTCTGAGTTGAAGTGGTGTTGGCACTGTCACCTTGAGCTTGTGATGGGTCGTCCAAAAGTTGACTGGATTTGCGATGGCGAGGACGAGAGAGTGAGGCCTGCGCTTGAGATGGTCCAGCATCACCCTGAGCTTCAGCAACTTCATTGCCATCGGATTGTTGTCTCCCTTGAGGTTGGGTGTTTTTACCCTCTTTCCGTCCCTTTAGTCCCCCTCTTCCCCCTCCCCTCTCGCCACGTTTACCTCCTGTTCTCCCTCCATCTTTTCCACCCCTTCCGCCCCTCCTTTGTTTTCCACTCCCACCTTCACTGAGGCTCTGCTCCTGTCCAGCTTTGAACGTTTCCAGAGCTTCCATCTCCATTCTCATCCTGCCCTCTTCCTCCTTCCACCATTTAAGGAATTCTTCCTCCTGTCTCCTCGCCCTTTCCTCCTCTTGTATATCCAACAATGACCTCTTGCTGTCCTTGCTCGGGTCTCCAAGTTGTTCTTCCTGTTGGGAGGATTGGATCGCCAGGAAGGACATCGATTTTGACTTAGATGGTGTTGCAATATTTGTGGTGGTGTCCGTGGTGTCAGTAGTCTTCCCGCTAGCGTTTTCCCGGCTCGCGCTTTGCGTGGCTGGCGTGGTGGGCGGAGGTGTATCCTACGGGGCGGGTGTATGCCCATGCTTTACTCGATCCACTACAAACTTTCGTGAGCACAAATCAATTATGCAAGCATAAATGATCACGCACGAGGTGTTCCGTTGGCTGATGGTACTTTTTGAACTACTTGCAGGCATCCTTGTGGGCGTAATCGTAGGTCCCATAACTAGTCCACTAGGCGCAGCAGCACTAGAACCTGATCCCTGTGCTTGTTTCGTAGGTGTCGCGGTCGGTAGCTGACCCGAACTTGGCGTCCTCCCAGCAATTCGGAGAGATTCTTTCTGTTTCTGCGGTGTAGAAGGTTGGGACAACGGAAGGCCAGGGGGTGATGCCCGGGGTGTTTGATCGTTTCCTTGTTGCTGAGGTTGCGTCTTCCAAGGAGATCCAGAGGATTGAGGCGAATCAGCTATTGTTCTTGGAGTGGCATGCTGCAACTTCGACGGCATCCTGGGCACTTCACCCGGCTTGTTTGTAACGGTGCCGGCCCCGACCTGCCCGGCAGCCTCTTCGGCCATGACAGCCCTCATATCGACCCTAACAACGACGTGAGTTCAATTCGGGCAGCAAAGGAGATATATATATACGCACTTCGGCGCCACATAAACCTTCCAACCCGGCGCAACGCCCGGGCCTCCCGCAGGTTGTGGGATGTCAGTAGCCGAATGCGCAGAAACGTCCGCATCGTCCATTGTAAAGAGGTCATCACCACTAGGCAGTTTCTCCAGCCTCTTCTCAAACTTGGGTAATGGCAAAACGTTCTGCTTGACATGCCACGACTTATTGCGCCTCACAAATGGCTCTGGAAAATCTTGCAATTCCAACCAGTCTTTCCACTTCCTCGTCGCCTCTCCAACAGGCTGACCCCCACGAACGAACGGTGCCTTTTCTTTCTGTTTATCTTGCACGTAACGCGAGAGTTGAATCACAAGGTCTTCGGATATGTCATCTAACATATGTGATTCCAGAAAGAGTTCCATATTGGCGGTAATGTAGGATTGGATTCTGTCGACAAGTTGTGTGGCGGAAAAGTGCGTCGCGTCGGCAAGAATGTAACATGCGTTGTGGACGTTCGCGTAAGTCTGGATCACACTTGAACATATGAGGACAAGCCGGTCGAGGAGGAGCTCATTCTACGTTTAATTGGTTGGCGTCCTGATAAGGGCGAGCGACGAGGAATATAAACTCACTGCAGCAGCCATGATTTCGAACATGAACTCCAACAAATCATCCACATTCTTCACAAACTCGAGTGTCTGAAACATCTCCTTGTCGCACCCACAACACAGAAATCTCAACACGTACTCCATCACATGCCACCTCAAATGCCTCAAATCCACCCTTACAACTCCATCCTCTCCTCTATCCCCACCTTCACCCCCACTTGCACCGGCACCCCATCGTTTCTTCGTCCAATCCGGCTCGTCAAAGAAACTCTGAAAAAGCTCGGAACGCGAACGTAATATCACTGAATGCGTGCGGACTTCCCTGTCCTCTAACTCGAGAACAACATCTGGACTGAGCGCCGTGGGTGTATATAGTCCACCACGCTGAATACCCTCCCGTGATGCCACCACCTCGCTCTCCTTATCCCTGTCCGTCGGTGATGTAGGGGGATTTGCAGAATCAAGTAATCTGGCCAAATCCAAAACCATAGCCTGTTCAGGCGAAAACTTCACAGGTCGCTCAAGCACCCTCAATACCTGTCCCAACTCAAGGGCCCTCGCCAATCCCTGGATCTCGTTCCTGATTTGCACCGGATCCAATTTGACTTTCAAAGTCTTCGCGTAGGGCTCGACAGCATGCGATACCCGCCGGTCCCATACCGCGACGACGTTATCCGAGTAGATGTAATTGAGCAGGATGAGCACAGAGAAAGGGTGACACCCCGTAATGGATAGCTGTGTCAATTCCTTTGATCCTGGTCCAGTGATATGGTGGAGATTAGGACGAGAACGGCGAAGGGGAGGGAGGAGACTGATTTTGACGTTTCGCTGTTCGTCAAAGACAGACGCTGCCTTCTTTGTCGTCGCCGACAGGATCTTACACAAAACTCTTGATCGTGTAGCAAGCATGACCCTATGCGCAGGGAACACTGCCTCAGATGGCAAGTGCACAAGGGTATCAGCACCGTGAGGTAGCTTCATCTCTTCAGCCTTCACAACCTCTTCCTTCCGCATCCTTTCCTCTCTCTTTATCACATCACACATCTCCTTGAGGGTACGTATATCGCCCCCAATCTCATCATCCTCCATCTCCACATCCACATCTTCATCATCCGAACCCTGTTCCGGTGAATGCGACTGTGAAGAATACCCAACCATCGATTCACCTAATGACCCTCCCTCTTTCATCCACGCAAACCTCACATCCTCCTCTTCGACACCAAATTTCACCCACGGCCTCACTTTCGCAACATCCCCTCCAATAACCGCACCCATATATCCCTTCACCCCCACATCCTTAACCCCAAAATCAACCCTCAACGCCCCGAAACCCCCACTCGCATTAGCAAACACCTTCGTTACCCGCTGCAAGAAAGGCACTAGCTGAAACTTGAACGCCTTTACTCCACTGCCACCACTGCCACCGCTGCTAGACTTGAGGTTTCGCGTGCGGACGAAGACGTGTCCGGATTCGGTACAGATGATGATAGACCCGTCCGCGCCTAGAGCGACGTCTTTGACCGCAGTAGATTTTTTACGGAGGGCCCAGACGCGTTGACATTTGAAGGGTCCCCCTGTGCGGGTGGATGATTCTGCGTCATTTGGGTTGGTGGTAGAAGATGAACTAGCTGCATTGGTGATGGAAAAATTGGTTGGTGAGAAGATGTAGACTTCGCCGTGGTGAGATAGCGATGCGAATACGTCGCCGCAGCTTGTGATTTTGACCATGTGGGAGTCTTTGACGGCTTCAGGTGGTCGGTAAGGACGGATTGGAGACGGGAAGGCGTGCGTTGGGAAACTGAGGGTTTATTAGTTCTAGTATGGCGCTATGGGAGGTAAGACTACCGGTCTTACTTGATGCGGTGGTATCCGTCGTTGTAGAAACATTCGACTTGGCGATTTTGCATAAGACATGCCATTGCGTTTTCCTGCCAGTCATAAACCAGCTTAATTTTGATTGGTTTCGTTTTAAAAGTTGGTGCCTTACGGTCATGGTAATAGAAATAACAGGCGATGTCAGTCGCGGCACCTTTCGAGGTTGGACTTGTACTGGTTGAGCCACTTTGTCATAACCTGCCAAAAAAGAAATGTGTCAGTACAACGAAAAGTCAAACCCTACAAACACATACCCAACTGTCCGTTGTTTGTTCCCCACGTATAAACACTATCCTCAGTCCAACAAGCCGAGGCGCACTTGCTTGCAGCAACACCCCTAACAACTTCTTTC
Source organism: Calvatia gigantea (assembly GCA_025093985.1). Classification (NCBI taxonomy): domain Eukaryota; kingdom Fungi; phylum Basidiomycota; class Agaricomycetes; order Agaricales; family Lycoperdaceae; genus Calvatia; species Calvatia gigantea. Next base: position 2,687,062 of record JACAAK010000005.1, on the reverse strand, counting down.
CTCAATGGGCCTTGAACCTTTCTAGGCGTGTATTGAATGGGTTCTTCAGCTCTTCCGGTAACTGGTGGATCCACAGGGTAGCCGAGTTGAGAGAAGCGGTTTAATCCCCAGCTAAGCACTTCGCCATTTTTCGTAAGGGCCAGGGTATGATCTTGTCCCAGTGCAATGGAGATGATGGTTTGAGAAAGCTGGGAAAGGGGTTTGAGGTTGTATTGCGTATGGGAACTCGGACCGAGGCTATCCGGAGAAATCAACGCTGATGGGAATGGCGCCTGTCAGACCGACGCACCGTCCACCGCTTCCAAAGCCGCACACACGTAAATTTCCCTCGCTCTCGGAAGTGATGACGGCTACGAAAATTTTTAGAAAATTAGAATAAATTACAAGAGAAGTACAAACCAGTGTGGAGTTTAGACATCACAACCTGTTTGACCCGTACTGGCAGGAATCGTACTGAGAGGCTTTCCAGATACATTATATCGTCTTTGTGGGGAAACATAACTTGTTCTGGGTCTCTCCTGTCGTTGCTATCCCCATGTCCTAACGTAGCATTTCTGGTATGTATTTAGTTATCAGATTGTCAGATATAATCGTGTCACATACACATTTGCACCCCAGGTAAATAGGTCTCCGTACGCATCTCCTTCTTCCGGTGATGGTTTAGTTCCGTTAAGTGTAGAGTTGTAAAGTTCAAAGCCCGTGTATCCTTCATAATCCTTCAAATAAATATCGATATCCGAGCGCTGCAATAGCAACTGCCTGCAAACAAGATGAGATATGACCCGACAGCATGAAATTTGATAACGCACGCGGCGGGAAGGTTCGCATTATACAATGAACGGTGAAGTGGTGTCCAATGGCTCTCGGTGTCAGGTAGGTTGACGTTAATCGCAGGGTGCCGGAGTAGCGCTCGTACATAATCCAAATGTTCGAGAGAAGTAGATGCAAGGTGTAAAACTGTCCGTCCAAGCCAGTCACGACCATTGATGTCTACATTGGTAGAACCGAGATCCCCATGTTTCTTCCAAGGCTTGGCGCCACTAGAGCTCGGTCCAGTTGACTGTGTCTTATCAGAACCGGTACTCTCCAACAACCGCTGGAAGTGCTGAAGATTGCCTGTGTTGAAGTAGTCATGGAGCAAGCTCATGCAGAGGAGTCAGCAGACAGCACGACCCTGGTGAGGCACCGGAGAACCTCGTCTGGTCGAGCAATCTGGGTATGTTATGCTCTCCTATGGGAGCACAAACGGATGCTAGCTGTGGTCCTGTCGACGAGGAGTAACGTTGGTCCTACAAACAAGTCATTTCTGACGATGATAACTAATATTCAATTCATTGAATGCCACGTGATCTCCAATATTCTGGTCAATGTCTCCCGATTGGCTGGCTGGTTCCCATCTCTCCATCCTTGGCATGCGGTTTATCCCCGAGAAATGTAAGGTCTCTAAACGTGCTCCATCACATACAATCACACTCACTTTGAACGATCCACAACGCACCATTTTGAAGCTGGAGGATGTGCAGAATACCTGAGTGGCCCCTTGCACCTCGTGCATAGTGTTCTCCGAAGAATCTTCTTCAGACTGTTCCTATTTCAGTTACAGTCACGCCCGATTTATGACATAACCCACGCTGGAGCCCCGCTTGGCTGTCGAAGACCATCATCACGAGGGTCGCACGTCTACCCTGAGTCCTCCATACGTCGTCGAGATGCCCACGCGAGCTGAAATTCATCTCAACTATCAACGTCAGTTACTATCTCTCGCACATGGCTTTCCCTTTTACACCAATCCACCAAAATTCAGCAAATATCCAACATTTTCTCAAAGGGGCTTCTCGATTGGTGATGTCGTGCACATCAACGCTAACGAACCGGGTCTGACCGAATATCTTCTCAATATCTTCGAGGACAGAGACCAACCGATACAAATCAACACTCTGCCTCCGAACTTTCACCCTGCCAAACCCCCCGAGATTAATGACCAGGACGATTTTTTCGTCAAAGACACTTGGCTACTTTCGCACACAATCGACAAGGTTCCACCTTCCTCCCCAGACGTGTGAGTTTTCTCAATTTGTTGCTTGTCATATCAGGGTACTCAGCCGTCATTGAAGGATCCATGAGTTTACATGCTCTTCGGACAATGGCGCATTCGTCGGTTTCCCCTTTGGTGCTCGACGCCGCGATATAGTAAACCCCGACTATCTTCGCCCATACATCCGAAAAGCATGCAAAGGACTGGTACGATATGGCAACTAGTATGGCTGGTACTTGGGATAGGATCGAGAATGGGTATTTGTTCCTCATCACCGGAGTGGATTCCACGACAGAATCCTGCTGTTCTTCATACATTCGGGAATCATCAGTGAAAGAGGAACGATTACAACTCATTCCGAACTCGAACAATTTCGTACTGTGGATCGCGAGGCCAGGCCGGTTATTCCATGTTAAACCTCCAGTCGCTAAAACCACCCGTCCACCAGTAATGACAACAGTCTTTGTCCGTGGTTTTGCGATTGCGATAAGCCCGCAGGATTGGGAAGAGCTGCACGCAAAATGGAACCGCTCATTACACTCGTCTCCGATCTTACCGCAGAAAACGGTTTTATACCGTTTAGCGGAATGGGCATCTGGGTCAAGCGATCCGAATGAAGTATGGATACCACCCCTCAGCCTGTACCGTCCGGCACTGCTTCCCAAGGTACAAGCTTCACAAAGGGGTTGTGAAGTAACTCATTCGTTTCCATCCCAGTTTCCCTTTCACCCCTCGGTGACAATTTTGCAGCGGCTCATACCTCGTGTACGAACTGATGTTTTTTCCTCGCATCGTCACGCCGACTTATGTTTGCCTTTTACAGATCCCAGCGGGTGGAATCGCTATTGTACACGACGACGACTGGCGATCAGTTATAGCGAACATGGGCCCAAATGAGGTAAAGAAGTCTCTCATAACATCACAAGGCTCCCCGCTTTACGTTTTGGCAGGCCCACCGTTTGATATCTGACGATTGGAACGTCTGCGCGGAAAAAATTCTCGCTCATTATTATGTTACATTCGAGAACGGTACGTATCACACCTCTCTGCTCTGTCGTTCTGGTTTAATACTTCCCGTTGTAGGATTGATATCTCTAAAGTTACGAACATACACGAAAATGCAAAGTCTTCTTGAGGGTATTGTTGGAATTGTGCTTCGCATCGCCTTGTGGTTTTGATTTTTTTCATCTGGATCTTGCGGTCTTTCTTGTTCTCATCACCCATTGCACCTTGTAGTGATACACTGCGCGCGTATATGAACACTTACGACACGGGCCCCCGGGAAAGGTAACCGGGTCCCAAAGATGATGTATTTTAGTTTTGTTTCTCGTCAATGAGACAGTGTACGATAACATCTCACGCCCCGGCCAAAGCCCAAAAACAGCATGACCCAGCTCAAAATGCGCACCGACCGATAACCCGCAAAACCCGACCCTTCCATACAAGACCGCAAAACCCGACCCTTCCATACAAGACCGCAAAACCCGACCCTTCCATACAAGACCGCAAAACCCGCAGTCCAACACCGTGCGAGCCCAAAAGTGAAGTCCAAAGTCCGATGGGACAAAAGCTATTTTTAGCTTTTAAGGTCGAGGATGGAGCATAACACGAGGTTATCCTCAATGAAGATCAACAGAGACGAACCAATTCTTGCTAACTCCATTAGGGCGAAAAGTTCATATTGATTTCAAACTTGTCGTCATCTATGATCCAGGCACCGAGCTCGAGGAAGGATATAATAACTGATCAAGTCAGGTTGGCTTGGAAATTGAAGAATATAATTGACAGTGACAGCGATGAGTGATGTGTTGATGGCCTGATGGACAACGAATCGATGGTGAGTTCTCTGTGCTTACTCTGTTCCAGTTGAAAGTATGGCGACAAGTGCTGGTTCTCCTAAACTCCTCGATCTCCCTGACGATACACTGCTGGAGATATTTGCGCTACTTCCAGCGCCTTTGGTTGTTCTACGTTGCAGACCAGTAAGTCTCCCACTTTAAGGTTCACCCAGCCGGCATTTAATACTTAATATTTACATAGCTATGCCGCAAATTTGATCGATTGTCCCGCGAATCACACTTGTGGATCGAATTCTTCCACCAAACTGAGCACACGTTACGCCGGCTCACTGACTTGAAGCAGATCGGGACACCAGAGTTCGAAATCAGCATCTGCCAAGCCAAAGCTTTGGAGATGAATTTGAGTAATGGAGATGCTGAGTGGGTCGCCCCTCGTTTCTGGCGTGGAAGTCTTTACGATGAACCATCTTCCTGTATCACTGTGGCTATAATGGGAGACTATATCGTCGTTGATCGAAAAGAATCTCATGACTGGTTCTCCATACACGGGTTGAATGGACCCCCAGTTTACGATTTTACAAAACTCGTCCCTGGGTAATTGGGTGAAGAGCTATATTGATCATGCAACGGGTACTTTCTATTTATTCTCTCCATCGGAACGGTCACGGTAAGCCTTCTTTGTCCCCATTATTTTGTTGACCCTCGCGCCAAGGAAGGTCGTCGCTATCCGAGCAGATCATTGCGGACCCCATGTGGCAACAGGATTCTCGTTGCCACTCAGCGCTGAGTATAACGGGGGTGGCTTTGTACGAATAACCAATGGCTTCGTAGTTGTCCGCTATCAACCTTTTGTTGATGGCCACGATATTGATATCGCCGATCTGGAAAGAAGAACGATCTCTTGGCTCACTGTACACTATCCAGCACCTCTCACGCACATCAGAACAGGTCGCTTACTATGATCCCCTTAATAGGTGCCTCCGTTACCCTCACCTCCTCTGCCGTACACTGGCTCCAACAGGCGCCCCATTCCGAGGATTTTTGCCATTGAAATTCACCTGATCTGTATACTTGATCGGAAATCGTTTGCTATATCCAAGCGTCCTACTACGGCCAGTAGTCAAGGAGCCCAACAGTTAAACACCACCGTTGGGTCTTTTCCCCTAGGAAAAGCTCGTATGGATTTGGCCTTGAAGGGTAACTTTCCCTGGTCCATTCATTCTATCCCAAAGTATCATGCCTCGATCGGCTACCACCTTTGCGATGGTTGTCCTCCGAGTGGTCATCCACAAAATTCACGTCTTCTTCCTTACTCTCTCAGAAGCACAGTCTTCACTCGAGGAGATTTGCTGTGTGGATATGCCAGGAGGATTTAACTCCTTCAATCTGCCCACACCCCCTGTAACAGCTCAGTATGCGTTCGGCATTCTGAGCGTCACACCAACCGTGGATGATGTGCATCAGGGAGAAAGTGTGCATTTCGCTCTCCGAATAGATTTTCCGGATCCGGAACAGATTTCGGCATCAGGGAATCGAGGCCGTTTGACTTGGCGGAGAATGAGTTTGACACCTGCAATTGATGTACTTGAAGAGAAATTCGCTTTTCGTGGCTTTGATTGCTTCTCGGGCAGGGTCTGGTTCACAACACTCTCGGCTGGAGGTCAGACGTCAGACGTCATTCTTGATTACTTATCTGGGTGACCTGTCGTTGTAATCATTATGCTTATAGTTATGTATACTCAAGTTCTTACAAATTGGGGCCGTTGACTACACTCGTCTCCGAACTTGCCGCAGAAAATACTGTTTAGCTGAGTGGGCATCTAAATGAAATACGGATATCACTCCTCAGCCTGTACTGTCCGAAGCTGCTCCCCAAGGAACAAGCTTCACAAAGATGATGCGAAGTAACTCACTTGTTTCCCTCCCAGTTCCCCTCCCACCCCTCTGCGACAATTCCGCAACGACACATACCTCGTGTACGAACCGATCGTTCGTACTCGCATTGCCCTGCTGATTTATCAGCTTCTTAACTTCTTCAGATTCCAACGGGCGGAATCGTCATCACACAATTGGCGGTCGGTAGTGGCAAACTTGGGCCCAAACTGGGCAAGTTGTCTTGCGTAGCACCAAGTCCCCCACGTGACACTTCGGCAGACTCACCTTTGAAATCTGTCGATTGGGACATCTGCGCCGAAAAGATCCGTGCTCATTATTGGGTCACCTTTGAGAACGGTACGTATCACATTCCCACTCTATTGTTCTGATCTGATACTTCCTGTTCTCGGATCAATATTTCTGAAATCACCAACATACACGAAAATGCAAAGTTTTCTTGAATGTGTTTGGAATTGTGCTCCATGTCGTCTTAGGGTTTTGATTTTTCATCGGGATCCTGCCGCCTTTGCCTCATCCCCCACTGCACCTCGTAGTGATACACTGCGTGCGCACATGAACACTTATGATACGGGCCCTTGGGGAAGGTAACCGGGACCCAAAGATGTATTTTAGTTATTTTTCTCTTGAATGAGACAATGTACGATAACATCTCACGCCCCCAGCCAAAGCCTAAAGACGGCTGAGTCGTGCACCGATCGACAACCCGCAAACCCCGTCCCTTCCGTACAAGACCGCAAAACCCGCAGTCCGGTGCTGTGCGAACCCAGAATCGAACCCGCCGAAGTCCAAAGTTCGAGTGGGACAAAAACTAAAAATAGCTTTTGAAATCGGGAGCCGAACAAAACACGGGGCTATCCTTGATGAACATTGAAGGTGAATAGGAACGGACCAATCTTGCTAACTCCATCGGGGCGAGAATTTCATATTAGTCTCGAACTTGTCGTCATCCATGACCCAGGGCCCAGGCACTAAGCTCAAGGAAAACATATGATAATTGTACCAGGTCGGTTGGCTTGAAAATTGAAGAGTATAATTGACAGTGACAGCGATGAGTGATGTGTTGATGGCCTGATGGCCAACGAATCGATGGCGAGTCCTCTGTGTCTTCTCCGTTCTAGTTGGAGGGATGACGACCAGTGCTGGTTCTTCTAAACTCCTCGATCTCCCTGACGATATACTGTTGGAGATACTTGCGCTACTTCCAGCGCCTTTGGTTGTTTTACATTGCAGACCGGTAAATCCCCCGCGTCAAGCTTCACCCAATCGCATTTGATACCCAGTATTCACATAGCTATGCCGCAAATTGGGCCGATTGTCCTGCGAATCACACTTGTGGATAAGATTCTTCCATCAAGCCAAGCACATATTGCGCCGGCCCACCGATTTGAAGCAGATCGGGACATCAGAGTTCGAAATCAGTATTTGCCAAGCCGAAGCTTTGGAGGAGAATTTGAGAACGGAGATGCTGAGTGGGTTGCCCCTCGTTTCTGGCGCGGGAGCCTTTATGACGAACCATCTCCGTATGCCGCTGTGGCTACAATCAGAGACTATATCGTCGTCGATCGAAGGGAATCCTATGACTGGTTCTTCATACATGATGTGAATGGGCCTCCAGTTTACACTTTTCCGAACTCGTCCCTGGGGAGTTGGGTGAAGAGCTACATGGATTATGCGACGAGTACTTTCTACTTATTCTCTCCGTCAGAACGGTCACTGTAAGGTTTCTTTGCCCCGATTAATCTGTCCATCTTAGCGCCTAATTCCGTCAAGGAAGGTAGTCGGTATCCAAGCAGACCGTCGTGGACCTCATGTGGCAACAGAATTTTCGTTGCCACTCAGTGCTGAGTATATAGGGGCTGGCTTTATACAAGTAGCCAATGGCTTCGTAGTTGTCCGCTATTTACCCCTTCTTGATGGCCCCGGGGTTAATATCGCCGATCTGGAAAGAAGAACGATCTCTTGGTTCACGGTACGCCGTCTAGTACCGCTCACGCACATTAGAACAAGTCGCTTACCATGATCCTCCCGAAAGGTCCCTTCCCTACGCGCACTGGGACCCCCTCCGCCGCCGGCTCCTAACCCCATTCACCGCCCCATTCCGGGGGTTTTTGCCACTGAAATTTATCTGATCTGTATACTTGATCAGAAATCGTTTGCTGTATTCAAGCGTCCTACTACGGCCAGTAGCCAAGGAGTCCAACAGTCAAACACTGACGTTGGATATTTTGCCCTAGAAACTTCCCGTATTGGATTTGGTACTGAAGGGTGGTTTTCCTTGGTTCGCTGATTCTGGTCTAAATGTCATACCTCGATCGGCTACCGTGGTCGTCCCCCGAAAGGCCGTTCACAAAATCCATGTTTCCTCCTTACCCTCTTGGAAGCAAACTCCTCAGTTGAGGAGATTTACTGCCTAGATATACCAGGAGAATTCAACTCCTTCACTCTGCCTGTACCCCCCGTAACAGCTCATTTTGCGTTTGGTATTTTTAGTGTCAAACCGACTGGGGATGATGTGGATAAGGGAGGAAGTGCATATTTCGCTCTCCGAATAGACCTTCCGGACCCAGAACGGAATTCGACACCAGGGAATGGAGGCCGTATGACTCGCGCTTGGCGCAGAATGAGTTTGACACCTGCAATTAATGTACTTGAAGAGAAATTCGCTTTTCGTGGCTTTGATTGCTTCTCGGGCAGGATTTGGTTCACAACACTCTCGGCTGGTGGTCAGATGTCAGATGTTATTCTCGGTTACTTATCTGCGGATAGCTTGTCGTAATCATTAAGTTAAAGTTATGATGTAAACTTAAATTGTTATCTACAATTCCACAGCTCTCACAACCCCACGTTGAGTGGACATCATACACCAACATTTCAACCTTACACTGCTGTTTTGGCACTTTACAGGCAATTCACTCCAAGGTGAAACAACTCAGATACGCTCCGGGCTTCAAGCTTCAGAGCTTCAAGAGCTAAAGGCGGGCAGTAACTGATTTTAACAGTGGTTGTGACGGCTCCTGCATTGATGCCTTGATGTGTTGATGGTTGCTGAAGCAGTGTTACGTCCTATGTTCCTACCCTGCCCCAATTAGAAGAACGACAATGAGTATCATCCCTTCGCAATTCCTCAAACTTCCTGATGACATACTCTTAGAGGTTCTTGCACAACTTCCGGCGTTTCTGGTCGTTCTGTGCTTCAGACCAGTAAGTCCTTTCTGTTCTGGTTTGACCACCCAGTATTCAATATCCAGTATTCATGCAGGTATGTCGAAAAATCGGCCAACTATCTCGGTCACGACACTTGTGGATCAGATTTTTCCATCGGACCAAGGACATGTTGCACCGTCCCATCGATCTGGAGCAGGTCGGGACATCAGGGTTTGAAATCAGCATTTGCCGAGCCGAAATGTTGGAGGAGAAGTGGAGTAATGAAGATGCTCTATGGGTTGTCCCTCGTTTCTGGCGCGGGGCTCCTCTTGCTGAAAGCCATATCCGTCGCGTCGTGGCCATAATGGGAGATTACATCATTGTTGAGCAGGGAGAACTCCATAACTGGGTTTCCATCCACAACCTAAATGGGCCCCCTGCTTATAGCTTTGCGTACCCGCCTGCGGAGGGCTGGGGGCGGAGCTACATGGACCTCGGAACGAGTACTTTCTACCTGGTATCTCAAACGGAATATTCATTGTGAGCCCTTTCTGTCCTAATGGACTTGTGGATGGGGGCACCTAATGTCATCAAGGAAAGTGATGGGCATTCAAGTGGGCTTCCATGGACCACACGTCGCAATGGAGTACTCTTTGCCGCTCAGGGACAGGTACATGAGCTGGGCTATGAACAATGGATTCATAGTCGTCCGTTACCTTCCTTCCATAACGGGTTGCGAGGTTGACATTATCAATTTGGAAAGGGGGGCCTTGTCCTGGTTTAGTGTAGGTGAAACTGCAAGGTCTCTTGTAATGAGCTGCTGACCAGAGTTCCTCGAATAGCTGCCTCCTTACCCGCCGACCCTTCAACAAACCGGCACACACTCCATCCGCAGGACTTTCGCAACTGAGACACACATAATTGAGATATATGCCAAGCAAAAAATTGCCATATTCAAGCGCCCTACCAGTAGTCAAGGAGTCGAACAGCCGAACGCCGACACCGAGTCTCTCCCTCTAGGCATTACTCCTCTGGAACTCCTCTTGGAAAGTGACTTTCCTTGGCCCATTGCTTCTGACCCATATATCGTACCTCGGTCTGCCACCTCCTTTGCTATGGTTGTCATCCCACAATCCGTGGCCCAAATTCACGTTTTCTTCTTTACCTCCACGGAGTTAAAGTCTTCTGTCGAGGGTATTTGTTCCATGGACATCCCAAGCGGATTCCACGATTTCGTTCTACCCATTCCCCCTTCGACAGCCAAATATGCGCTGGGCGTTTTAGGCATCCAACAATTCCCGCCTGATGTTGATAAGATCCAAGGAGAATGCAAGCATTTCGCTGTCCGAATAGAGTTTTCGGACCCAGAACGGGATACGGCATTGGCAAACCAAAGCAGTTTGACTTTGCAGAGGATGCATTTGGTACCCGCCGTCAACGAGCGAGAAGAACAAGCTAGAGTCTACCACTTTGACTGCTTTTCTGGTAAGGTCTATTTTCTTGTGTACTCAAATTCCAGCGATTGTGACCTGGTTCTCGATTATTTATCCTTATGTTGATGAATAGCGTGTTGTTTCCATAGTCACTATTCTTGTAGTTGTAATGTATATCCGAGTCCTCTCTTCTTCCTACAGTGTTACAGCGTGGAATTCGAAAACAGAGGACATACTGCACCACCATATAGATACAACGCCACCAATGCATCATCAGATGGCCCAAGTAGTTTTGTGGAGGGGCGAGTGCCCGCCGCCCGACAAGCAGGATTCGATTAGCTCTACGAGGAGGGAGAAATTATCATCAAGCGCCTCATCAAAACCACAATACCAATGCCGGAAGTAGCAAGGGTTAATACAGATGACACTGGGACTTTTACGCCAACAACATCGCTAGGTATCTAGGCATTAAAAATCCCACCACCGAGATTGAATTTTCTCAGAAACCTTCGTCCCCACCACCGCTCTTCCCTCTCCTTCTTCCAGCCCTTTTAGCCTCTCTCCACCGCTTCTTCCACCCCGCCGTCAATTCGCCCTTTCTGCTCCTCCCACCGCTGCCTAATTTCATCCTCACTCTGTGTCCTATAAAATCCAGCTGTGCGCCAATCCCAGCCTTTTGCTTCTAGGTCCTCATATAAATCTTTTGGTCGGTTTTTCGCATTTGGATTTGTTGGGAAGGAAGATGAGGCAAAAGAAGGGTGGGAAGAGAGGAGCGCGAGGGGGAAGAAAAGAGGTTTTGAGGGGTCGAGAGTTATTTTGGATATGTGACGGTTGCTTTGGTTTTGGTTTCGATCGCTGGGAGCGGTGGTTGGGGCGGAAATTGGTTGTTCATGGATTGCTGGTGGTTCTGCTTCGTCGTGTGTAGTTGAGAAAGGAAGGTCTTCGTCGAGTTCAAGATCGTCATCGAGGTTAAGATGACCAAGAAGAGAAAACCCTGTAATGGTCTTAGTTCGAGTTAAGAAAGAGTTGTCAGATCCTAGGTTTACGAACCTTCAGTTTCGGTGGGTGCGAACAAGTCTTTGAGTTTCGTGGGTGCCTTTTGCTGCGGCTCCTGCTGTGATTTCAGGGATTCTTCTACAGCTTCTGTTTCTGCGACTGGTTCGTCAATATAACCACTCCCCTCATCGACTACCATCCTTGAATCTGCTCCCTCCTCCAAAGCTTCATCACCGTGCGCCCGTTCCTGACGCTTCTTTTGTCCACTTTCTCGAGGGACAACTTCAAAATCAATGTCGCCATCGTCTGGACGGCTGGGGACGCGAAGACGGTCAGAAGCTAGATCGGCTTCGTCAACATCAGAGCCCAGAGACTCTTCGCCCATCCAATCGTCCTCTTCGTCCTCATCAATGTTGCCTGCGGAGGTGCCGAAAATTGAAGTAAGGACGTTGAGGGAGTGACGTTTTTCGAAGTCGAAATCAACAGCTGGTGACGTTGACCGTTGGACGGTAGGTAACTGAGATGGTTGAGTTGGAATTGAAGATGGCTGGGAAGCGATTAAGGTACGAGTTTCTGACACTGCTACGGCTTGGACTGGTTGGGCGCCATCTTCGTCTTCCTCTCTTCCTGTTTCAACTTCTTCATTTTCATGTTCTCCCTCGCTCTCTGTCTCGCTTTCATCTCCCGTTCGGTCACTATCTTCCCCTTCTTCGTCACTGCCTTCCACAGGCGCCACATAATCTTCCCCAAAACTGCTCCCTCCGACCTCCGGTAGGACATCAACGTCCAAAAATCTACCCTTCAGGTAAACACTCCCATAAGTCACCATGTCAATCTTCCTTATCCTAGCCCTCTTATCCGGCCTTTGTCTCTGTTTCTTGACCTTTTGCTTCTCCTTTCCCTTTCCTTTCACATCGGACAAGGTGGTGGTAGCAGTTTGCGGTGGCAAAGGTCTTAAAGGTTTCAGCCTCAACGGCCGGTAAACCCTCCCAAGGGGTGTGACGACCCAACTAGCTTTGCGTTTAGCCTTTTCGAGCGTGATGGGTTCCATATCCTTAGCCTCGACCGCGTGGTATGGAACATATTTCCACCGAAGTTTTTTGCGAGGTGGTTCGGCGGCCTTTTCGTTTTCCCTTCTGATACTGGTAAATACGCGAAAACGTGAGTGCTGGGGATGCAGGCCGTTGGAGAAGGTAGGGTGCGCACCGTTCGCGAAAATCGGGTTTGGCTTCTCCGATTCGGAGTTTAGTGCCCTTCCATGTTGAACCGCTTAGCGTGTTAAGACCTGAGGGTTCTATGAGTTATAGGTAGCGTGCAAAATGGAACTTATGACGGACATTTAGAAAGTTTTGAAGGTGTGGCTTCGAGCGTTGCGTAGGCGAATCTTCTGGGTTGGCCGTTCGCATCGCGAAGCCCTAGTCCATCGAGAGACTGTACATTGCCAAACACTGAGAGCCGTTGCGATAAATCTTGTTGAGAGATGGCTGGCGTCAGTCCTGATATATGCAGCCGTTTCGTGATTGTTGGTTCCATAAAATCAAAATATTTAAATATTTGAATCTGAAAGAATTTGGATTATGTGTTTGGATCAATGCCCTGTGACAAATAAAACTTGATAACAGCGCTATCTAATCTCCCTAGCTGGGCTTTGCACTAAGGCTTTGGAAGAATTCGTTGTACGCATGTTCAATGTCGAACAGCAGCTGGCGGGCCTGGTCGTCAGTTAATCTCTCAGAGATCTGCATCCCATTGAGTGTGATAAGCCAGGAAACCATCCGACTTCGACCCTCCGAGTCTTTGTGTCCTTTGAACTTTGAACAACTCGTTACGAGATCGCGAAGTAAGGGATGTAGTTCTTCCTTCGTTCTTAGGTTGAGACGTAGTGCGTCCATAAATGTAATAAAACTCTGTAGAAGGCCATCAGAATCATGATGCCCGAACACTGCGGTGAAACGTACCTGGGTTGTCTCCGCGACCTGCTTGGCAGTCTCTGGGCCTGCCTCTGTCGAATGCTCGACAGTTGCCGGCACCCCGACTTGAATGCGGTGTAGCGCGGCAGGATTATCCATCTAATGACAGGAATGTTAGCTCTTTACACCGAAATCCTGCCCAAACTACCTACCCGGTATCGAGTCATAAACTGCTCGATAGAGGGCACTTCATCCCCGACTAGCTTGAGCATCGTCTTGTACTGTGATAGCAACCGCGTGGATGCTGGCGAATATCTCTATGCGGACGTTCTTAGCAGATATCTCCATTGCACGATTAGAGAATGGTGTGTACTCAGCCGCAGTAATCGAGTCCCGGACGTAGGCCCTCTCGAGATACTCCAACGCAACAATAATTCCGAATAACGTAGCGAGGAGATTGTACTTTTCCCTCTCGGTATTGTTCGTATACAACCGGACTTCTTCGTCAAGGTTGATACTCGCCATTCCGTGCGTTGTTGGTGGTGGTTGGGGGTTATGCTTATGATGAAATTCATAATAGGGCTCCGGCGAATGCGGCCAGCGCCCAGTGGCACAGCCACAGGCTTGTTAAGCACTCCTCACGGAACTCATACCGTGCTTGACTCTAACCGCATCGCAACATCCGCCGTCTCCTTCGCCGCCCTGTGGCGGACCGCTGAGTAAACACCTGATCAACTCTCACAAGACCCGATATAAATGCGTCTCTTTCTGATATCCTATCTCCTGTGTTTCCTCTCCCTTACAATGGCCAACTTCTTTGCTCCAACAACCTCGACTACTGCGGCTGCCGGACCACGAATGGAGCCATGGCATCCCCAATCTACATTCCAGGTACGCTCGTTATGTTTGTCTTACCCTTATTATGATTTGACGGACCCTGTTCAAGACGTTCGGTTCTGGTCTCGATGATTCCAACCTGACACCTGCAGGCGAACAGTTCGACCTACAGAAAGCCTCCATCGCATTTCTTGCGCAGCGATTCTCAGTTAATCCCAACTCTTTGCTCTATCGTAACGGATACGAAGACGATATCACGAAACATGCCTTTGTCCTCCAAACCTACGTATGTCTCTCGCCTCATAGCTGCACAGAAGCATGATTAATTTACGATATTTTACGGCTGTAGAACGGCATTCCATTCGCAAATGTCGAAGCTCATGTCACATTTAACAGACTCAATAAAGTTGTCTCTGTCAGCAGCATCCTTCGTCACAATCAGTACGTCCGTCCCTCCACGTGAGCCTTACAACCAAGGCCCATCTCATCCATTATATCACGCAGCAACAACCTCAGTAGCATCGTCAACGCCTAACCATTCCCTTCCAAGCAGCCATCAAGAGTGCAGAAGATACCCTTAACGGAACCTACAATCCTCCCCCCTCACCACCTACCACCACTACCACCAGTAGCGACGACGATAAAAAGTTCCTCGAATATCTGGCTAATGCAGATGGTTCGGCAACACTCGTTTACTCCGTCCCTGTCCGTAACGATTCAGAAGGGACGTACTTCCAAGCCTATGTCGACGCACACGGAGGAAAGGTTGTCGCTGTCATCGATTATGTTGCTCATTGATTATAGAACATTAGGAGGATATGTACGATATTTTCTGGAGAATGGACATTAGATCTTTCTGATATTGGACAGCAATCTAAGGAGTTTTATCTCGTTAAATACGTGGCGGGCAAGTCAAACACAGGAACAACGGATTATGTTGTTCTCAAGGAGCGCGATGTCTGCGAAAAGGGACACTATATTCTACTAAACAGAAAGTTTGGAAACAAGTTTATGCGATTACACAGCATTCTGACCGCTTTGCCGATGTTTGTCAGAAATTCGCTTACTTGGCTAGGCACCATACGGCGGCCTTGGTCCAAAACCTCGTGAACTGGCTAATTCCATGGAGGAGAAGCCGAAGCCGCAGGATCCCATCGAGTAAATCTAGTTATTCCTTCATGTGATCTACATGCCATTCCAACGCCCGCTTCCCGTCTTCATGGAAAATACTACCACGAGCCGCAACTCCCAGCCGAATGAAAAATCCCCAATCCTTGCCTTGTTCTACGATTTCGTCCGATCCTATTGTTCCAAATATTCCCAGAACACATCATCATGAGCCGCTGCAACATCCCAAGAATCAACCAGCCTCGGCTCCTCGACCTTATCTCGCCCCCAACATAAAAGGTGTAGTAATCTTATTCTTGGTCGGAGCGGATGAAGAAATTCTGTATCTGAATCGGAGATTTGGAGATACACCTTCTCTAATATTGTAGTTTTGCTGAAGAGCTCCTTGACCCAAGCGTTCTGGGCGTGGCGGTTCATTTTTTTCTGGGCAAGGAAAATCCCGGAGGAAGTGGAAGGTCGGTCACTCCATATAAATACCCGAAGTTTCGGAAAATTTGGTATGAGGGCAAATTCATCATGAAGTGCAAGCTGGAGGGTGAATATCAGGCTGCTGTTCGGCAAGCACGAGTTCTCATGCTCACATGGGGTGCCTCGCCAAAAATACGTAGGACTTGGAGAGATTGCAGATAAGGAAGGAAGAAACGGAGGATCTGGGCGTGGGAAACCCCCGCCAAGGCATAGTGCACGAATATTAGAGAGGCGGGAAGCAAGTATGTGAGGCAGAGTGGAGACATCATCCTCCCCACTTGGCACCCAGGCCAACTTAGTGATCAGAGGTCGGTCAGGGAGGACCCTCTCGATGGTGCACCGATTGCCCGCAAGTGCCTCCAATTTGGGGAAGAAGCCTTCTGGGATCGACCCGAGAAGTTCGGGGTCCGGGTCCCCGTTCGCATACAATGTTTTGAGACCAGTCTGAGAGGCGAAGAACTGGGTTTCCTCCCCGTGACTATCCCAAAACTTCGCGCCAAACTCGAAACTTTTGAGCCTGAATGGATAATCTTCAGAGAGAGTTGAACCTGATATGTCGCCGATGAGGCTTTCAAGGTTGTCCATTAATCGAAGGGCTTGCCGCATGAGCTTCTCATACTCTGAGTCGGAGGGGTCTCTCCATTGATACAACTTCTGAATATATTTCGCCAGAGAACGGTTGTACATGGTTATGGTCCTGAAAGAGCTTGATAGCTTGTCGGAGACCAATCGACCAAACAGGATATAAATTGTGGGCACGGCGGGTAATCCGTATTTCATAGTACAGGACTTGACGAGCCTTAGGGAGGAAGGAAGTGGACACAAGACAGAGGTTGTAAAGGGTAGTAGGATTGTCCTTTGCGTTTTGAATGATAGCATCTGCGATTTCTTGGGGGACCCGCATGTTTGAAGATCGCAGTACCTGGCAGTGATGGTGGCGTGATAGTGTCACAGGTATCGAGCACGACTGTAGCCCGGCCAAACAGAGCCACCATCAGCAACTAATCCAAACCCCCAAATGATGGCAAACCCTCACAAGAACTTGAAGCGATGTCTATTTAATCTCATGAGTGGAAATCTACGTTCCAGGTACGCTCATTGTGTTTATCTTACCTTTATTATGATCTGACAGATGTATTCCTGTTCAAGACGTTCGGTTCTGGTCTCGGATGATTCCAACCTGACATCTGCAGGTGAACAATTCGACCTACAGAAAGCCTCCATCGCATTTCTCGCGTAGCACTCTCCGTTAATCCCGACTCTTTTGCTTTATCGAAACGGATACGAAGACGATATCACGAAACATGCCTTTGTCCTTCAAACTTACGTATGTCTCGACTCATACCTGCACAGAACAATGATCAATTTACGATATTTTGCGACTGTAGAATGGCATTCCATTTGCAAACGTCGAAGCCTATGTCACATTTAACAGATTCAACAAGGTTGTCTCTGTTAGCACATCCTTCTTCACTATCAGTACGTCCGCCTTCCACGTGGACCTTTCAACCAAATCCATCTCATCCATTCTATCCCACAGCAACAGCCTCGATAGCATCGTATACACCAACTATTCCTTCCAAGCAGCCGTCAAGAGTGTTACTCCGTCCCTGTCCGTAACGATTCAGAAGGGACGTATTTCCAGGCCTATGTCGATGCACACGGAGGAACGGTTGTCGCTGTCATTGATTATGTTGCTCATTGATTATAGAACATTAGGAGGATATGTACGATATTTTCTGGAGAACCGACATTAGATCTTTCTGATATTGGACAGCAATCCAAGGAGTTATATCTCGTTAAATATGTAGCGGGAAATCAAAATGCAGGAACTACGGATTATACCACTCTCGGGGACTACGATGCCCACAAAAAAGAACACGATGTTCTGCTGAATAACAAGTTTAGATGCGGTTCCGTAGCATTCTGACGGCTTTGCCGACGATGTTTGTCAGAAATTCGCTCATTTGGTCTTAAACCTCGTGGATAGGACTAATTCCATGGAGAAGAAGCCGAGGCCGCAGTATCCCATCGAGTAAACCTAGTTATTCCTTCGGGTGACCTACATGCCATCCCAGCGCCCGTTTCCCGCCTTCGCGAAAAATACCGCAACTCCCAGCCGAATAAGAATTCCCCAATCCCTTGCCTTGGTCCACGATTTCGTCCGATCCTAATATTCCAAATAATCCCAGGACACATCACCATGAGCTGCCGCAACACCCCGAGAATCAACCAGGCTCGGCTGTTCGACTGTATCTCGCTCCCAACATAATATGTATTGCAATCTCACCATTGGTCGAGACGGAAGAAGAATTCCGTATCTGTGTCAGAGATTTGGAGATACACCTTCTCTAATATTGTAGTTTCGTTGAAGAGCGCCTTGACCCAAATGTTCTGAGTGTGGCGATTCAGTGTGCTCTGGGCCGGGGAACTCTCGAAGGAAGTGGAAGGTCTGTCGCTCCATATAGCACCCGAAGTTTCAGAAAATCTGGTATGAGGGCAAATTCATCACGGAGTATAGGCTAGAGGGTGAAGATCAGGTTGCTGTTCGGCGAACACGGGTGTTCTTGTGCTCACATGGGGTGACTCGCCATAGATACGTAGGGCTTGGAGTGATTACAGATAAGGAAGGAAGAGATCGAGACCCGGACGTAGGAGATCCCCGCCAAGACATAGGGCATGTAATATTAGAGGGGCGGGAAACAAGTACATAAGGCAGAGTCGAGATATCGTCCTCCCTACTTGGCACCCAGGCCAACTTAGTGATCAGAGGCCGGTCAGGAAGGACACTCTCGATGGTGCACCGATTGCCCGCAAGTGCCTCCATGGAGAACTGAGTCCGGTACATTGCCAATGAAGATTCCAAGGTTGTCCATCAATTGAAGGGCTTGCCGCATGAGCGTCTCATATTCTGAGTCGCAGGGGTATTTCCATTGATACAACCTCCGGGCGCGCCCCGCCAGGGTGTGGTTGTACTTGGTTATGGTCTTAAAGAGCTTGGTGGCTTGTTCGAGATCAATCAACCAAACAGGATATATGTCGCGGGGACCGCGAGTAATCCTGATTTCATGGTACAGGATTTGACGAGCTTTGGGGAGGAACGAAGTGGACACAAGGCAGAGGCTGCACAGGGTAGTTGGATCGCCCTCTGCGTATTGGATGATAGCATCTGCAATCTCCTGAGGAACCCGCATGATCGCAACACTTAGCAGCGGTAATACAGCTGAGACTTGCTTGCTGCGGCGTGATGGCGTCACAGGTATTAAACCAGACTCACCGCTTTCTCATTATTGAATACTGAATATCGAGCGCCTGAACTGCCTAAAAAGGCACGGCACGTCATTTTTGATTTCTTCCAAGAAGCTTTATGTTACATTTTCCCGTCGAGCTTAAAGCTTAAACCTGTTATTCCATTGGGTGGTCCTATTCGTCCTGGGACACGGTCTCGCACCCACCGAGACGAAATAACCGTCGTTACCTGCCTCAGCAAATATGCCTCCATTGTGTCCTTCCGCTCATGTCACGGACTCTTCCTGTTGGCCACCCCCTACGAATACCCCTCTCCTCCGTTTTTCTTAAATGACTTCCAACAATACATTGTTATTTAAGTGAGGTGCAAGTACGGGATATATAGAGGCGGGGCAAATGATATGGATATAGCAGGTGTCAGGAACAGAATACGAAGTCTGAAGAATAATTATGTTCCGTATGATACGAAGAGAGCGCGCTCAACAGAAGAGTGAGACCCAAGCAAGTCAAACGACTGTCGAGATCCGGAGACACGGCGATCCGCGACGTATCGAGTGCATCAATTATACATACTATCCCAACGCCTCTACACCATCTTCATATTGAGAATAGTACTGCGAACTGCAACTCTCAGTTGATCAGGAATATTGGACAGAAAAATACAGATTCTTGCCTTGTTTTACGACTCCGTCCGACCCTAATATTCCAAATAACCCCAGGACACATCACCGTGGACTGCCATGATATCCAGAGAATCAACCAGCCTCGGCTGCTCGATGTTATGTCGCTCCCACTCCCAACGTGATAAATATATTGCAGTTTCCCTTTTAGTTGCGGCGAAGGGGGACATTCTGTATATGAATCAGAGATCTGTAGATACACCTTCTCTAATATTGTAGTTTTGCTGAAGAACACCTTAACCCATTTGTACTGATCGCTTTGACTCATTTTTTTCTGGGGCATGCAACCCTTATAGGCATTGGAAGGTCCGTCACCTCATATGAAACCCGAAGGTTTGAAAATTCGCTTGCCATTCGGCAACCACGGGACATTGTGCTCACCTCTAATGACTCGCCATAGAGACATAAGACTTGAGTGATTGCAAATAGGGAAGGAAGAGACGGAGTTCTGGGCATCCAAGTCTAACCCCGCCAAGACATAGTGCATGTATATTAGAGAGGCGGGAAGCAAGTATATGAGGCAGAGTGAAGATATCGTCCTCCTCAGTTGGCACCTAGGCCAACTGGCCAACTTAGTGATCAGAGGTCGGTCAGGGAGGACCCTCTCGATGGTGCACCGACTGCCCGCAAGTGCCTCCAATTTGGGGAAGAAGCCTTTTGGGATCGACCCGAGAAGTTCGGGGTCCGGGTCCCTGTTCGCATACAATGTTTTGAGACTAGCCTGAGAGGCGAAGAACTGGGTTTCTTTCCCGTGACCATACCAAAACTTCGTGCCAAACTCGAAATTTTTGAGCCTGAATGGACGATCTTCAGAGAGAGCTGAGCCTGATATGTCGCCGACGAGGCTTTCAAGGTTGTCCATTAATCGAAGGGCTTGTCGCACGAGCTTCTCATATTCTGAATCGAAGGGGTCTTTCCATTGATACAACTTCTGAATATATTTCGCCAGAGAACAGTTGTACATGGTTATGGTCTGAAAGAGCTTGATAGCTTGTCGGAGACCAATCGACCAAACAGGATATAAATTGTGGGCACGGCGGGTAATCCGTATTTCATAGTACAGGACTTGACGAGCCTTAGGGAGGAAGGAAGTGGACACAAGACAGAGGTTGTAAAGGGTAGTAGGATCGTCCTCTGCGTATTGAATGGCGGCATCTGCGATTTCTTGGGGGACCTGCAATTGCATGTTTTTAAATCGCAGCACCTGGAACTTGGAAGTGAGAGCGCCGTGATGTGTCACAGGCTGGCTGTGACACCATCATGCTACCAGAGTATCTTAGCGCTTTCCCATTCTTGAGCTGCCCCAAAAGGCGTGGTATAATATTTGGATTCTTCAAAAACTCTTTAAGCTGCAGTTTCCCATTGAGATTAATCCTTGCTATTCCCTTGGGCGGTCCTATCCATTCTTGGGCACGAAATCTTGCACCCGAGACGGGATGGTTCGTCATCACCTGCTTCAGCGGTATATCTTCATCGTGTCCCTGGCCTACGACACAGGCTCTTCGCGCTGACCACGCCTACGAATTATACTTTCCCCCACTCTTTCCTTGATACTTTTCCACGATGCACTGTAAGTTGAGTAAGGTATAAGTACGAGATGTATAGAGGTAGGGTAAATAGTGTATGGCAGGGGTTGGGAAATGGGTATGAAAGCTGAAAGATAACCAAGTTCGTATGTTGCGAAGGGAGCGGCCTCAGTAACTAGTGGAGTCCAAACAAGTCAATCCACCGTTGAAATATTGTGGTCCGCAACGCGCCGAACACATCCCTGCTACTCCAACGCCCTTGCATCGTCTTCGCGGAAAATATTACCAAGGGCTGCACACTCTCAGCTGATAAGGGATACCTGAAATAGAACGATCCCAATCATTACCTCGGTCTACGACCTCATCCAACCCTAGGAAAGGAATCCAAAGAATCCCAAAACACATCACCGTGAACCGCCACAACGTCCCAAGAACTAAATACCCTCGGCTCGATCTTATCCCGCTCCCAACATAGAAGGTATTGCGGACCCGTTTTGGTCGAAGCGGGAGGGTAACTCCTACATTCGATTTGGAGGTGTGGATATACACCTTCCCCAATAATGTAGTTTTGCTGAAGAGCGCCTTAACTAAAGCGGACTGGGCATGTTTATCCAGATTCTTCTCTAACCGAGCCGACGTGTAAGGATTGGCCGGTTTAGCACTCCATATGAACACCCGAAGTAATGGAATATCGGGTATGGGGGCAAACTCATCACATAATGTGAGCTGGAGGATGAAAATCAGATTACTGTTCGGCAAGCACGAGTTCCTGAGCTCACATGAGGTGATTTGCCATAGATACGTAGGACTTGGAATGATTGCAGGTAAGGAAGGAAGAGACGGAGATCCGGACGTGACTGACACTCGCCAAGAGATAGAGCACGAAGATTAGAGGGACTGGAAGCAAGTATATGAAGTGGAGTGGAAATATCTCCGTTCACATCGGGCATCCAGGACAACTTGATGACTAGAGGTCGGTTAGGAAGGAGCTTCTCGATGACGCGCCGGTTTCCTGCAAATGCCTCCAATTCGGGGAAGAGAGTTTTTGGGAGCGCCCCGATAAGTTCAGGGTCCCCACGGGCATCCAATGACTTGAGACTGGTCTACGAAGCAAGGAATTTGACTACAGCTCCGTGACTATACCAAAACCCGCTATACCGGAAATAACTGAGCCGGAATGAACTATCTTCAGAGATGATTTAGTCTGGGATTTTGCCAGTGAGGCTTTCAAGGTTGTCCATTAATCGAAGGCCTTGGCGCATGAGCGGAATGTAGTCTTTTTCGTAAGGGTATGTATTAAGATACCACTTCCGGACATGCTTCGCCAGAGCATGGTTGCGCTCAACTATGGTTTTGAGGAGCGTGATGGCTTGTCCCAAGTCAATAAACCAAATAGAATATGCCTTGCGAACACTACGAGTGATCCTGATTTCACGGTATAGGACTTGCTGGGCTTTGTAAAGGAGGGAGGTAGACACACGACAGAGGTTGCGAAGGGTAATAGGATCGTCCTCTGCAAGTTGGATGATGGCGTTTGCGATTTCCTGAGGACTCGCATGTTTGAAGGTGGCCGGCGTCGTGATGATTATTACTTGCTTGCAACTGAGAATCCACTGTGCTGTGAACTACACAAGACATGCTTAAGTGAACATAGCACAGCGTCATTCTAAGCCTCGTGGAAAGGACAAAGGTAAAAGAGGGGCTTTGGTGGTATGGGACCGTACGGCTGCAATTTTAATTCCGAGCGGTTCTGACGTTTTGCCATTCGGCTCAGATCATCCCTTGTCAGAGGTTGGCGCCACCCTATCATCTTCTGTTGGGCGGGGACCGTGATTCCCCCGAACAATGCCATCCGTCCCCAGATATGAACATTAAATCTTGCCCAACGCGAAACAGACACCATGAGCGTGACCCGCCTCAGCATGTTCTTGCTCCACTACATCCTTCGCGTATAGTAACCATTCCTCTTTGATAGCTACAAGTTCCACTCTCCCCCGTCCCTTCCTAATACCCTTCAATAATCTGCCCCCATGCAAAATTCAGCATAGACCTACGACCTTCAGTTGACCGGGAGTACCTGAGATCGAGAGAAGCCTACCCTTGCCTTTTTCAAATCTGTGATGATCCCCGAGAGTCCCGGGAAATAACCCCATGAGTCTTACAGTATCCCGAAACCCAACCACACTCGGCTCGACCCTATCCCGCTCCCAACATAGATAGCATTCGGGGCTGTGTTTCGATGGAGGCGGGAGGACCATCCCTACTCCCGACCGAGGTGTGTGGATATAGACCTTTTCCAATATTGTAGTTTGGTCGAACAGCGGTCTGACCAAAGCATATTGGTTCTGTTTGGTCATTTTCTCCGCAAAGTGATAATAGTTGTACAAGTCAGCAAATCCGGCGGTCCAAATGAATATCCGAAGTTTGGGAAAACTGGGTATGAGAGTGAATTCATCGCGTAGAGCCAGCTAGGGGATGAGGTTCAGATCCCTATTGAACATGAACGAAGTCCTCGTGCTCACATTTTGTAACTCCCCATACAAATGCAACACCTGGAGTATGGGCAAATAAGGAAGGATGAGACGAAGATTTGGGCGCTTATCAAATCCACCAAGAGACAAGATGCGAATATTAGATAGATAGGGAGCAATTGTGCGAGGCAGAACGGAGGGAACTTCCTCCTCGAAAATTGGCGTCCAGACCAGCTTAGTGACTAAGGGTCGCCCAGGAAGGATATTCTCAATTGCGTAGCGATTCCCTCCAAGTGCCTCTAAGTTGGGGAGGAAGGCCTCTGTAAACGGCTGGATAGGGTACATCCCTCCCACAACGAATAACGACTTGAGACTTGTTTGAGAGGCGAGAAATTGGATTATCTTTGTAGGTTTTTCGGGATCGCCCAATACCGCATCATCCTCAAAAGCTTTGAGCCGGAATGCGCAGCCTTCAGGAAGAGCTGATTCTGGAATGCGGCCAGTGAGGCTTTCAAGGTTGTCCATTAATCGAAGGCCTTGGCGCAGGAGTGCCAAGGAATCTGAGTTGTCAAGGTATGTGTATAAATGCAACTTCCGAATGTGCTTTGCCAGAGCATGGTTGCACTCGACTATTGTCTTGAGCAGCCTGATGGCTTGTTTATAATTGATAAACCCACTGACAGAATATTTGCCGTAGACGTGGCCAGTGATTCTGATTTCATGGTACAAGAGTCGCTGAGCCTGGGGGAGGAAGGAGGTCGACACAAGACAGAGATTGCGAAGGGTAGTAGGATCGTCCTTTGCGTATTGGATGATACCATCTGCGATTTCCTGAGGGACTCGCATATCTGGGGAAGGAAACCATCCGTGGTTGTAAACGTGGGTCTGGAGTGATACCCTCTCACGCTTCAAGACTAAAAATATACGATGTCATCCGCAGGGTCCTTCCACGAACATCTTCTATGATGGGCGCCTAATTTCTCGAGCCGAGTGGTTCGGTGCTTGGCGTTCACCTTCCTGGCAGTGCCAACCGTGAATGGGATATGTACATTATGGACTGATTCAACATTGACACCCAGTGCCTGAATTTGCTAGGAAGTGTCGAAGGATACTATACTACCTTCCTCGATTTCTAGGGGGATCTTGGGACCCAACGTATGTGACAAACTAACAAATCCCGCAAGGAGGTCAAAGGAACGGGAGCGTGTCAATATGCTCAGGTCGTTCTGCTGGTTATCGAGTTGCCCCATCAAGAATTCCCCATTGGCCTGCGACCCCGCTCTGCCAGAGGCTGAAAATTTGCCTCTCTGGCCGAGCCGATTGAATAATTTGGCCACCCATCTCCATGCAGCGAAAATCGCGTAGCAAAATATCGAAAGTCACTACGGGCCTTCCCTCTAAAAAAGCTGGTCTTGGCCAGCGGCTAGACCACCAAAGTAACAAGTAAGGGCCTTAAGCTTGCTTCCCATCCACTCCTCCTCGACCTCAACTTTCTCCCCCGGTAGTCGAGTTGGGCGCCCCGCGTCATCCAAACCGTCCAAGAGATTGCTAATTTCGGAAAGCTCAGTGTTCCGAGGAAGGTAGTAGGCAACATTTGGCGTAATTTTGTGCGTTAGCGCAAAAAGGTCTCTGCCATGAATCGGTTTAATAGAGGAGAGGGAATATGTAGGATGGTTGTCCATATTGTTATACTCGCTGTCGTCCAGGGGCAATTGGGAACCAGAAAGGTAGGAAGGACCTCCCCACGGAGGACTGAGAAACACGACGTCAATTTTCTTCCGGTTGTTAGACGATGATGGGACGGAATCTGAAGGTGAATGCGAGGGTGGGGATGAGGACACTGTAGAGAGGTAGGCACGGGCGAAAGAGACGTAATCCGCTTGGATAAACTCTATTCGTTCTGCAACACCATAAATTTGTGCGTTATGCCGTGCTAATGCCAATCTTGTTGGATTTATATCAAGGGCGATCACTAAAATATGTCAGGTCGCGAGCGAATGGAGATGAGAACAAATAAACCTCGTTCACAGGTTTTTGCGAAGGCAATAGCATTCCCACCAACACCACAAAAAGCATCGAGAATAACGTCACAACGACAACGTTCAGCAACCTGGTCGGCTATGCGTTCTGGCGTGACACTATACCATCCTTCTTCATCGAGGAGGCACCCTGGAGGTTTGTCATAGAGCGAAAAGAAGCGTGTCCGTTGAAAAAAATCTGATATATCCACAAGCGTGTTTATTAGAAGGTCACGACGTGGATGGAATTCAAGCAACGTACACTTCCTCAAATGCTCCGGCACCTGTGAGACGTCGCTGTAGTACGGAACAAGGCCATTCGCGTTGTATCTAGACGTTCTTATCGAGGCTTCTTTTGTGAAAATTTCGCCTTTATCCTCACGGTGGTCTTCGCCCTTGCCGTGATTCTGATGCAGACTTTGGACTGTCGCTGACGAGAGGGCTGGTTGAATCTGGGACTGATCTTGATGGAGGATGTCCACGAATCGCGATAGGCCGGAGAGTCCCGCTTTTGTTCTACGCTTGCCCATCTTCTGTGTTGAAGATTTTCTAGTTGGGGAGACAGTCAATATCACTGTCCCGATGCCCGACGCGGAATCCAACCCATCAAACATTATTCCCACAGTCCGAAGCTACATGGTGCTAATTTTATCCTCTCATCGGGGTCTTTACAAAATATTACGCCTATCGTTCCGTAGGAAATGTCGTATCTCTCAGCGCTGAGCGCAAACAACAAGGAGGATCGGACCGAGGAGCAAACCGTAAAAGGGAATCCTATAACACAAAAAGAGCAGATACTTATAATACATTGGTTCGACAGCACCAGGCGGACCCGGAAACAGGGTATACATATTACTATACGGTAGCCATTAACGAGACTCCATCAAATTGGTGGCCTCCTCATAAGAATCCCTCGGAGATGTCGACCATGTCCAAGCCCAATTTTCTTTGACGGTCTCCATGAGTTCTACCAACCCCATGTATAATTTTTCCCCTTGTAACGAGGAGAAATCGATGTTGCGGTACATGAGCGTAAAGTATTGCCCATTAAGCCTCGACCGCTCTTGGACTTCAAGCGCACGCGGGCGCCGAACAAGGTCATACACTTTCAAGGCACGCTGTATCGAAGCGTGGCTTCCATCGGTCTTGGGGTTTCCAAGGACCGTAGCCAATATAAACGCGTCCTACAGTTTATTTTAAGAATGGTTAGAAACTGAGGTAAGCGACAAAGCCCAGCTTCCGCGGGATTATAGTTTTACCCACCTCGATAGCTTGCCCTGCACCCGATCCCTGAGTCGGAGCCATGGCATGCGCCTAGGATATGAATGAGTACCACGTACGGTGAAGCAAAAATAGACGTACCGCATCACCCATAAGTGCCACACGTGCATGGGCGAATGTGGAGAGCGGCCTAACAGTATGAATTGCCCATCGTAAAGGCTGATTAACGCACTAGGAGAGGGTATTCGAAGGTCAGCAAGTGTACATAAGTATGGAACGGCGTAGGAGCTTACATCAATAAGAGCCTTAACTTCAGGCTCCCACCTCCTAAAATGACTCGCGAGTTCCTCCCTTTCCGTTTGAATTACCCAGGGAGCATTGAACTTTGTATTTTCTTGGTCGTGGCGAGAAATGAATGCAACAAAGTTAATCAGTGTCCCTCTTGAAACGGGGTAAGCAACGATATGCTGGAATTAGATTAGTACCAGTTCACATGACTACCAGTCTCAAGAAGAGTCTAAAGAACTTACGGCATCCTTCCCAAGGTACTGTATTGCCAAAGCCAAATTAGCAAATCTGCATCGCCACAAGAATTTCGACTAGAAACGAACCTGCATAGGTTGTGTGAAAACGCGATGATTCGGATGTCGAGCCCTCAGCAAGTCCGCAGGTATTAGCGCGCGGTAAGAGTTAGTCCCGCTCCACACTCCGTCAACCGAAGCCAAGCAGTCCGCTGCTTCGGCTCTTCGTCCCTCTGACTGTGCGAGGTGTGCCCTCTCAGTCATCAACGTTTTCCGAACCGCGGACTTGACTCCATCTGCTCCAATGAGTACGTCGCAGGTTGCCGTTGATCCATCCTCGAATAAAAGCTTAATAGGCTCCGAGGTTCGTTGGGTGTATGCCCGTAGCCGTTTTCCGCAATACGTTTTACATGATGAAGAAGTCAGACGTTTTAAAAGCACTTGCTGGAAATCCGCACGATGGAAGGCCATGAGATTCCCTGATACCACCAAAATGAGAATAAGGTAAGCGCTGACGATCCCGACCAGCCGCCCTGGGCCCTTGACAGACCTTGTGTGATAAGAGTATAGAATTCCATTCCTTTTGGACAGTCACTCTTCCGGTAGACAAACCCACGGACTGAGTTATCAAGTGTTACAACTCATTATCGTCTGTCAAATACTATCTGAAGTCCAACAACTCACCTGGTCCTTCTTGACGCTTCATTTCGGTCACTTTCAGGAGTTCCTCTTCGAGCTCAAGCTTTCGGATGATTTCCCATGGGCCTACAGTAACGCACCGTGACAACAGTGAGTTATTACAGGGGATAAGGTGGTTCCGGTGGCGTACGTGGAAAGATCCCAACGCCTGCACCAATCTCCGCAAGTTTCGAAGCAGCTTCGTACACCGTGACCTCAATATCCGGATACCTGGACAATGCAACTAAGGGCTGGGCTTCAGGACCTTTGCTCGCCCGGGTAACCGCCAGGATTCAGGTCGGCTCTTACCTGCAAGAACCAGTCCACCGATACCAGCACCGCTGCTCCACCAGTAAGAATGAGGCCTTAGAGTACATCACACTGCGACATACCAAATGCCTACGCGCAGCCTCGCCGTTGTCGCCGTAAATCTGGAGCTGCCCATGTTGTGGTAGATCGTAAAGGTAAGAGTAGAAGGGGAAGTGGGCTTTGGATAGAGGTTGCTGGGACAGGGTAACAGAGCATGCGCTGTACTTTATGTATTTCCGTCCTGGCCAGATGACACGGTTGGACCGGGCGTACACGCTGATACTGCAAGAACATGCAGGCAAGAATCCTTGACATTTCAGATCCAAATGACGGAGATCTTTGTCGGATAAGGGACCTAGGTTTGTCCCACGATTGCGTCGCTCCTCAATGAATGATGATGGTGATGATATAAGTACCTTGTGAACTCGATTTGACTACGAACTCCCTCCGTCGCATTTTCTTCGGTCCAGTCGAAACGAGGCTGAGTTAGAAGAATGTTATTGACAATAGTGGTTAACGCTGATGAAGGACCCGATTGCGGGAGAAGACTGAGGAAATTGCCAAGGGGTCGCATTCGGACTTACAATGTAAGGGTTGGTGAAGTAAGGTGACCTGGCAATTGTGAATGGTGCTAGATCAGGGTCCTGCAGCCGACTGAACTCCAGGCTTCATAAAACACCTCAGACTGCGAAATGACGATGTTTTCACGCAGGCGGTGGAAAACCTGGAATGGTTCCTAGTTCCTTTTGTGCGGTCGACTGCAGTTAGTCGTGGAGACGTCTAGTTGCCCTTGTTTAGTGGTTCCTTGCTAAGGCAAACCTGGCTAAACTGGAAGCTTCATCTATCGAATGATGGTTCCTCATAAGGAATTACCAAGCTTTAAGCGCACGGAATTATGTATGTGATTTTCTTTATGCTATTTCGACCCTACCTTTCTGTCTCTATAGTTTCTCGTCTTTGCTTTCGCTTTTTTACTCTAGGAATTGAAACTCGGGCCTATCGGTAAAGCAAAACCCGACAATGCCAAAGGTGAGCGCTGAGCGCTGAGTGAGCTTCTATATCCATGTAGCCCTCAAATTTAGGTCTGTTGATAGCTGAGCATGTGGAGGTTGATGGAAGAAAGGGTCATTTGGTGTGTACGAGTGAGTCAAAGATTTTCCTGATGGCTTGGGAATTACTCACGAAGACAAGCCATATATGGGAAGCAGATTATGCATTTCTCTCAATTCGTTGGAGGGACTTGCAAGAACCAGACCGATATTTTCGAACTAGTCATTCTCTAACACCGTTATCTACGATAGTGATATTCGTTACCAACCAGTCCACGATCGTCTTTGGCCGTGATTTTCGTGACTTTTACATCCGCTCCATCCTGTATAATCGTGCTGGCTTCATGTCGCCCAGAAGCCGATAGTTGTCAGCCCCATAAGCACCAGGATCTATTGATAGACCCGGGAACTTGGTACCGGTGCTTGAGCTTGAGCTACTACCCCACTCGTTTACCTGACCGTTTTGAAATGAAAACCGAACCCCGTTGGTAATCCCCCATCCAGTGACAAAAATATCACTACCGCAGGCTAACCAGACGGAATCCAGCTACACCACTAATCCATTTCCTCACTCATTTAATGAGGAATGAAGTGTAATTGACGTCTTTCGCCTTCGTTCTCCTGTACCCGGTCATGTTCCACGAGTACCCCCGTAGGAATCGGACGGCGGAAAGTAACGAAGTCATGAACATTTTACCAGCAACGGCCATCCTTCGGAAGCCTAAAAACAGTTACCTTTCCCCATCATGCCAAGGATTGCAGCGTGCTCTATGAAGGCGGGTTCTCATCAGCCACCTTACTATATCTATTAATCTTGCGCAATACATGATGTATGTCTTTGTCTTATGGGGATGTCAATAGCATTTATATTACTTCCGTTGACCACCACTACAAGCTATTAGTGAATGCTTGTTTTACCTCACTTAAATGGCATGACCTTCGAAACAAAGTCCTTTCAGAACTTTCGTTCCCAGTAGTTCGCCGTTTTCTAGCAACTGCGGTCTGAGTTTAGATTTCGGCAAGTCTCAAACCGAAGATTGAAGTCCCACACGTTGGGCTACTTCTTCCTCGAATACGTGGGGTATTAAGCAGGGTCGAGATAAGGTGCAATTCGAACGGACCGTGTGACTCAGAGGACAGGTCCTTCGGTTCCTGGATCCGTCAGGAAGCAAGCGAACGCAACACACAAAACTATTCCGGGTGCGAAACGTGGACGTATCAGCGGAGGTTCAGATTCGTTTAGGTACACTCGCTCTCCGAAAACGCGAATTCCTCCGATGTCAGCAGGTGCAGTCTTCGGAACTTTCAGCTGTGTAAACCGCTTGGATCGTGGGTTGAGTGAATCCAGGATACCACTTTTGCAAGTGTACATTAAACATCTAGTTCCGGGGAAATGACAAATGCAGGCATGTAAAGAGTGAGTGTAGTCGTGTTCCCCAAGCAGCAATTCGAATCGATTTCCGGACAAATCGCGTGAATAAATGAGTTGCCTCCTATGCTCTTGTGAGCGGCAGTTCATACGCCACTGCCACCGGTGGAGAAAAGGAGGAGGCGCTATCACAGGTAGTTGGATATAGCGGTTTGGTGAGGGTACAATGTTTTCACCAGCCAAAAATCAAGTCGGAGACCTGACCTAGTACGCCTCTGTTGTTGTTGGTCGGAGTCGTAGCGGCTACAGGAACGCCGGGAGCTTTAGATGACAGTGGCGTCGCAGGTTTGGAAGATGTCCCAGCCTTCCTGAAAGCAGCTGTCGATGGAGCGAGCCTGATTGGGGTTCCGACGTTGGGTGCACCAGAGGAAAAGGGCGATTGCGCCGGTTCGTCGATAACCATTGCCCCACTCGATGAATTATTTTCTGTGGGTGGCCCCGAAGTGCTGGATCGAAGAGGTTGGCCAAGGAGGGCTTCCGCTTGCGCTGGTTCCTGTTAACCCCGCATTGTAGTAAGATGCAATGTCAATCGAAAATGAAATGACGGTTGCTCACCGCCCATTTAGCACCAATCATCCAACTGCCGGCAAAGACTTCACCGTTTTTCCGGACAGCTCGGACCGCGTCTGTAACGTCATAGTAGCCAATCCTGAAACAGTTGAGGACTTCTGTGTTCGGCTCTGGTTCTGTGGAACTTCCCAGTGATTTGAAATATTCCACGATTGCAGGATATTTTTCTGGAGGGTAGCCAAAAACAACCACAAAAATCGGATGAGATGGTTGAATCACAGGAGCTGTCCGTGGGTGGCGTCTGCCCATATGCGACGCTTCAGGAGCCGAATTCTGATTTCTGTTGTCAACTAGAACCAATATATCGATAGCCCAAGCTACGAACTTTTGATAGACCATGGGGTGATGAATCCGCGCGAACTTCGTTGGGTATGTCATATATTGAGCCTTGTGGTGGGGCATCCTCATCTGCAAATGTCTGCCGTTGTCTTTATGACGCGTCATTACTCAGGTGGAAACCTGTTTCCAAGATCACATACCGGGTGCTTTGGAACATGGATTCCATCCCAAACTCGGATGCCGATCCTCTCGTGAGTACATTATTGAGCTTTGCCTTGGTTTGCACAATAGGAAGGTCGTCCACGCGTTGATTAGTCTGCGGCGCGTTCTGGCAATGTGTGTGAGTGGGTGCACCGGCGGCTTTAAGAGATTAATATATACCGTGTTTTGAGATGCTGACTATTGGAAAGGTGGTCAGCGTTAACAGAAGGCGAAGAGGGTTAAATGCAGACCATCAAGTACCCGGGCTGGTAATGACTTCGCGACTGGGACAAACTATCACCGAACGACCCGCCAAGTTGAGTGTTGGTACTTGAGGTTCCCCAAGTATTGAGGTTTGGATTATGTGTACTCGCCGAAGAAGACATGCCCGCGACGGTAAATGATGAACCGAACATGTTTGACATCGTTTTGGCTGGAGCTGAAATAAGCGACCAACGTGTAGATGGTGGAGAGTCCCA
This sequence comes from Calvatia gigantea, assembly GCA_025093985.1. Classification (NCBI taxonomy): domain Eukaryota; kingdom Fungi; phylum Basidiomycota; class Agaricomycetes; order Agaricales; family Lycoperdaceae; genus Calvatia; species Calvatia gigantea. Next base: position 2,654,736 of record JACAAK010000005.1, on the reverse strand, counting down.
GTGTCGTCGCTGTTTGGCTGGAGCCTCCAGGTCAAAGTTTTAACATCACGTGATTAAAATGATGATGATGATGATGATGCATACTTAAGTATATATAACCAGTGATGAGTGATGGCGGGGTCAAGTCTGACCTGCTGACCCCGACCCTTCGTCAGACCCCATTTGTCCGTCAGACGGTTGTGTTCTGGGCTGAAGTGTGATGATTAGCCAACACACTATTTGAGTAACATACCAGATGAGGTCGAGTCGAGGAACGGCGATGAGCATAAGACAATGCTGATGTAGGTAGATGACCTTCACGAAATCAGCAACGTCGCCCTATCAGATAAGCACACGGGAGGGGACACGACCAGTTTCGAGCTGGAGGGCTATCTAGCCACATGGTATCTCGACATCCTATCCGACAGGGCGTTGTTAGTTGAAGGGCACACAGAGTTGGAGGCTTTCCTGTAGCGCCTGCATATCTCTCGACGCTCAAAAGAGCAATTTTAGCGCGGGGTGATGTCCGCTCAACTTAGATCTAGGATCCACGACAATAATGCTCATGTAAACTCCCTACTTACCCGAGCATGGATAGAGCTTGAACCTCTGATCCGTGTGCGTTGGGGACGTGCAACCCCGCAGGGAGCATCAAGATTACCTCTACTCAGGGTCTGATTTTGCTGGTGCAGGGAAAGGGCTCCGGGAAGATAAGATTAGAATTATGAATGAGACAGTATTAAGTTTGTGGATGTGTGGTACTAGTACAAACAAGAAAATGATGGAATGATTGCGCCCAACGTCCAGGATAATAACAATGTGGTGATGGTAATGGGTCAAGGTCTGAATTTGTTTATGTCCAAGAAACAAGCTCTTCTCCAGCTCTCATTGCCTCCGCCACAATCACAGTCGCGGTGTGGGCTTTGCGAGCGACCAGCTGGTAGACGAATTTTCGGGGTTGAATAGATAGATGACCGTCCATCATATCCATGTCAGGTAAGATTGGCTTTCCAAACTCGTTAAGCGGGGGTAGGATATTAAACGCCCACAGGGTTCTGAACCATTTCAACTACATTAACAATCAAGCTGTAGAAGTCGTGTGGCGAACACTAACCGAGCGAATATAACTGAGAATGAATTCATAGCGATGTGCATGCCAGGACACATTCGACGGCCGAATCCGAATCCGGCAGTAAATGTGGGGATTCCCCCGTCCAGAAAACGTTCAGGCTGGAATAGGTCAGGTTCAGGGAACATCTATAATAGATGGTCAGCAGGTCAGTCATGAGAAAGGTCTTGCCTAACTGGCTGTTATCGACTGACCTCAGAATCCTGAGCCATCGCACTAGAACAATAGTTAAAGTCATGTCTTAACCCCCATGGATAGAGACTCACTAAACGTTCGCATGTATCCGGCTGCCTTTAGGGATAAACATCCCGTTGTACACGTCATCACAGGTATTGCTATGTGCTACTCCCAGAGGAAGGATAGGCCGCCACCGAAGGGTTTCCTTCATAATTGCTTGATTATAAGGCAGCAAGTCCATATCCTCAAATTCTGGTGGTCGGTCGGGCCCAATTACATGGTCGAGTTCCTCCTGAGCTTTCCGCATAACGTCTGGATTGTACAACATGGCCACTAAACAACCCGACAGGTCATTAGTGTAGGAGTACCAAGAGAGCATAGAGACAAAGACTGACTGATAAAAATTTCATAAATGGAGACGCTCTGAAACGACGGGAATGAGCAAAGAAACAGCTGGGGTAGACACGCTGAACCCACAGTCGTCACCCCCGCTTGCCAAGGAGCGCTGAGGGCGTAAGCGATCTCGGTGTCGTTTAGACCCCAGTTCGTTTGCTTTTCGAGCGCTCGAGTAGCGACACAAGGCATGGCTCTCCCAGTTGCCATGCGTTCACGGACATCATTCAACAAGCTGAGGTAGACTTTCGTGTCTCGCTCACGCATCCTTTCTGGCTCGCGTCCGGAACCATTGCAGACATTTCTGCCCACGGGTCAGGGTAGGGATTGTCCAAACGAGCGGATTCGCGCTTACTGGAAGGTGGAGTAAGAACGGCCACTAAAATTAGATGTGAGTAGGGACCGCGCCAGTCAAAAAATCATCACGCACTGTGTCAACCCAAGAGTGAGTTAGATCCCTTTGTCATGTCAACTTTACTGACAAAATGGTGGAAAGTAGTACGTACAAAGCTCTGAAATAAACGAATGTCAGCGTCGGACATAAGAGAAGGATCGGCAGGGGGACTCACTTTGACAGATCTTCACGTTGAAATTTTGTAATCGTCAGCAGGTGATTAGTAGGAAGAGAATACCCACTTACAACGGTCAATCTCCTTATTCTCCGTTACTATTCGATCATTCATATCTTTCACTCGTCGGCCATACGCGACGCTTGATACGATGGAAATGGCATATCTGTAGGGAATGCATGAGAAAGAATCAAATCCTTCAGGAGAAATGGAGACTTACCTCCTGACATGTAGTCCATATTCCTCCGAGTCCTTCGCATCCAATAGATCGTTCAATAGAACTTTCGACTCTAATGACTGCAATGTTTTGTAATCTTGAGACGCCTCAATGGACAACCCGGCATGCATCAACTGCCCAACATTGATCAATCGAAGGCCAAAAGCCAATCACCGATCACGGATTTTTAAAAAATTACTCACAGCTCGCCAGTTCCTCCATCTCGGTCCATACGGCATTCCAACACCTCGCATTCCACCAGAAAGAAGTTCTCCTCTATCGGGCGGCAAAAATATTCGTCGACAGGAGCTTCGTGATGACACTAAAATAGTACTGACCCCATGATGTTCCGAGGCCGGCTTGAATAGATATTTCCTCGTTTCTCCAAAATATCTGTGGCAGCTTTGAGACTACCCAGGACTTCCAAAAAGGAAGGGTTATATTGGTGTGAAGCTGGTAAAGATTTGAGAGTGGGAGAATGTACCTATGATTGGTGTGCTTCCCACCCAGAAGGAAATAACGTCTCCTACAATGTGAAATATCCTCTTTAACGCTGTCAAAAGGATAAAAGGGTCCATCAACGTACCAAATGTTTTGTGCCATTCCGTATAACGTTTCCAGGGCTGGTAGAAGGGGACGTTCCACCGATTGTCACCCAATATACCAGGCGCGGGTCCAAGAGGCATCCTCCATCTCGTCTTACGCTTGAGTTGCAACGAAATGAATGCTAACCACAATGCAATGCAAGTGATAAGGCACGCGGATGAAACCATAGCCAGAGAGCAGCGAAGCGAAGCCAGAAGCGTCTTCCACAGGTTGCGAAAGGTAGAAAGAAAATTAGTCTCCACCTCGACAACATTCCAAGTACATATACTTTCTTAGGTGCCGCGGTCCATCAACAGTTGAATATGCCGGTATCCTATTCCGGTATTCGTTCCGTGTATCGAAATCCGACTCGGAGATCTTGCATCTCGAACCTAGGGCTACGCAATAGGCATCAGCCAAATCACTCCCACCTGCTGGGGGCTATTTGACATCGGTTGTCCCCACAAGGAACTCGGATAGGGTCATGTGTGAGCCTGAGCGAAAGCACGCTTCTCTTTTCCTCTATGAATAGTGGCGTGCGTCATGACCGCGTTGCGGTCGTGTAAGCTTCCTCTTCTGGAGAATCAGGTTAGTTTGTTAGGTCCCTCGGCTGCTTTGCTCAATACACCCGTGTGTTCGTGGTAGCTATGATAAGAATTATACGCGTATCTCACCGAGGACTTGTTGATGCTTAAAGAACACTTTCCGAGTACTCGTCGCAGATGAGGCCGCTTGAACATTGAACGCGGGTTCCAACCCATTCGATAAGAACGTTCTGCGTCACCCGAAGAAGAGTTGACAGCCGCAGTTTGCCTAACGTTCGACACCAAAGCCTCCGTTCACGACCCTAACCGTAACACATGTTCCCAATTCGTGGCGTGGCATGAGTAAGATAGAAGTGGATAGTGCAGAAGGGTTGACCAGTAGAAGACAAATGCAAAGCGAACGGCGGCACGCAAGTATGTAATCCAAATGATACTGAAAGTATAAATTAAGCAATGCGACTCACACTCGCGAAACGCCACCAATGCAACTCATCAGAAGTGCGTCAACGGTGCCAGCCGACTTGGTCTCCAACCAAGAATCAAGTTGCTCAAATAGTTGCATCGCGGGTCCACCCTCCGCTTTAATAGCCTTCTTCGCCGGCCATATCCCTTTCTCAGCTATTCCAACGAAGTTCACTAGCAGTGGGTCGCTGTCGGTCGAATTTTTAGGCGACTCGATGACCAGGTCAATGCTCCACGTGTCCGTCCCATAAAACGACGCTTCCCTTATGAAATGACGAACGTGCTCCTTTGGGGGGTTGTCGTCCAGTGTCCAACTCAAAACATGGGCGTCAAACGCAATCACTGCGGTGGATTTCATTAACTTTTGGAACGTGTTTCACATTCCGAGGTGGATCTACGTACCAGACCAGATGATTCCAGGATGCTTGATCTCCAGTGTTAAGCTTCGCGTTCCAGCTTCCGCGTTATGGATATCGTTGATTGCTGAAACTGTGAACGTCTGGTCATTTGCATTTGACCAGGGTGAAACGTAGTCGTCGGGGATTGCCAATGGAACCTTGTACGCGTCCAAGAAGGCGGAAAACGGGTACAACGAGTCCCAGTCGGAGTTGGACCCACCCATCACCTCCGGTTTGGGAATAATATCCGTCGCGGAGAACTCTTTGATAATATCTTCCACCAAAAGTTCAAATCCAGGGGCACCATCCGCTCGCCCAATATGAAGATGTTGTTCGTTCGACGTGATCTGACAGGTGATTTAGCTACCCCCTGATTCGGAAGAAGATTAAAGAGGTAACACAACAAACATTTTCAGCATGAAGAACAAACAACCGCTTTTGGTGCATATCATCAAAAGGTCGCCTTGCGGAAAAAACAGCCATCATAATCGCGGTTGCGATGCTCGATAGGATAATACCATTCCAAAGCTTCCGACGCCCAAATCGATGTGTGAAGGGCACGAGGACTGGGAATGATTGAGCACCAATAACTGCCACGATGGTTGCGACTATATTATCCGCAGGCGCTTGAGCTCCGACACGGCCAGTCTAAACAGATATGGAGATAAGCGGACAGCATAAACACCGTAACCCTGAAAAGTAAAACGTACAAGCGGCACGAAGACCTCACAGACAATGGCAAGCATGATCGTACCAACGAGGAGCGGCACTACTTGTGCCACCCCATACGTGAATAATGAAATATCCGCGGTACTTCCCGTGATTAGAGGATTAACTAGGAGAAAAACGAAGATGGGAAAGGCAGAAAAGAAGAATAGACCTGCTGATCCTATTCCTGCCATCTGTATCCCGTACGCCGAAGTTGACTGCAGAAGCAAAAGGGCGTTGAATAGGCTTTGTTCCGAGGTTGGTCCGATGAGGTATTGCGATAGTAATGCACCGAGAAGAGTTGGTGGTGCATAAAGAGCGATCGGGGCAAACGGGCTTGAGAACCAGCTCATACCCTTGTTCAGGCCCTTGCTCATTACGAGCGCGACGACGTTGGGCACGATGAGGATACCGGCGACAGCCACCATAACCGCTACCAGGCCCCTTCCTCCTTGTCCTACCATTGAAGACGAAGAGGAGACCCGTACAAAGAGTAGGGACGCAACGAGAAGTGCCGAGTACATGATTTTCGCAGTCTTGAAGGAGTACATGTAAAACTTGCCAAAAAGCGTAAGGTACACGGTCGTCGGTCGTGTGTAGCCTGCGGTCAGATTAGGTAGGGGCGACTCGTCGGATGACAAGAACCTGAGAAGGGCTAAGGTATTTTCCGCCATATGCTGGGCGGAAGTGAGTTTTCACGACTTCGCTTAGATTGACCAGGGACGTTACCTGCGCAACGCCAGGTTCAATGTGCTCCACGAGATCCTAAAGGCGGAAACGGATACGCCAAATTGAGAGGAGGGCGCAAGGGCGCATATACTCCGCAAACATACCTTCCGCATATGGTAGAGGTAACTATTGCCAACGACTGCCATCTGTGGCGGATTTCAGTGAGATACAGCAAGCAACAGGATGGAGATACTGACGTCAAGACCAGTGACATTGAGATAATACTCAAACTGGCGGAAATCTGTACTGCTTGATTTCAGGAAGGCTGACAAACCTGGCCTTGGCCACGCCACTTACTCTGACAGCAAGATGCCCGAGCTGAAAATTTCATTGGCACATACAGTGCCGAATGGTCTATAAAATGAAGGGTAGATCGATCAGAATGGGGAAAACTACAAAACCAGTTAGTTTGTACCTTGGGACATGGGAATATGCCTGGATCATCTGCTCAGATGTTGCTTGGAAAAGCAACTCGCGACCTGTCGTTCCGGCGGCTTCGGGGTTTCGAATCAGTGCCTGATAAGATATAGTGAGCAAAGGTTGCTGAATGGGTACCTTCAAGGTTGATCACTGCTCGGATCCTACTTCTTAGTTAGGATCCGAAAGAAATTAGCCGGACTAGCATAAAAACTGACGTGGACGCAATGGGGTGTTTTGTTGAAAACAAGTGTGAGCCATCTTGAAGCGACTCCTCCGCGTGGTTAAACACTGACGACATCAGTGAATTACCGGAAATACGCGGACAGGTATCTTTACTCACAAAATACAATTGCGTGTTTAGGTGACCAGTCTGGCGTATTGATCAAAACGCGCATACAATCCACCATGACCCCAACAGCGAGCCCGTCATCGGCAGCCCCTGGACTGGGCAAAGTGCTGTCCAAATGGGAGTTAACCAAGAGAGCGTGTTCTTTGCCTTCTAGTGTACTATCCGAGATGCGAACAATGATATTCGTCAGATTCACGTAAGTCTTGTACAATCGCTTGCCCATCATGTCAAACCTTGCGTGGAATTATTAGCCTTGAAACTCTCCCCTGTTAATGGAGAAGAAAAGCATCCGTACCGATGGCTGCCACTGCCTTGTTGATGCCATACTTCGCACTCTAACTTCCGGCCCGTTTCAGCAACGATTCGTTCACATTCCCGTCGCACCTCCTCAGCTTTCTGAACCATCCACGTGTCCGCAAGTGCGTGCTCGAAGGTCCCTACTGTCCTAAAACCAATATCCTCCGAGAGATACTTTGCCAAACCAAGAATGTTCGCTTCCGATATCTGCGGCAACTGAGTGGATGGGTTTACGCTGCATGTAATTCTGAAATAAGTCGTGAATATTACGACGGGTCACTAAACACGCACAGATCGACCAGAGGCTCAGGTAATGCTAACCCCAAAAGAATTCAGCCATCCAGACGAGAGGGCCGAGAGAGGGGTGCTTACTGTAATGTTGCTTGAACGATATCAATGGTACTCCGACGAGGATCGGCGAAAGAGCAAGTAGTGAGCGTAAAGGTCCCCATCCCCGGCGAATGGTCATGGTGGAACAGACGAAGCAGCAGAGGGTCAAAGCCAGCACAGAGACGTCACTGGGCTGGTTAGAGGTTTCTCAAGGATCGCTTCTTTTGGCAAAGATAGATCCGTCAATGACAGCGACCCTGTGACTTCTGAAAGTGAATCCTTTGGGAGTAGTACTTAACGTTGCAAGAACGTGGCAGACTGAGAGCCAAGTTTAGGTACTAGAACGCAGTGTTTGGGCCATCTGCCAAAACTCAGTGGAAGCTGCGCAGTACTTGTTTTGTCTTCGTGTCGTTGCCAAACATTGGCGGGCCGTCGAGCACTCCTGAGCAGCACATCAGCGAGCGAGTGAAGAGTTCACGAAAATTAGTCTCAGAGAAGCTAAGTCCCGCCGCAACCCCGCGACGCACTATGACTTCGTAACACGAAGCAGGCGGGCAACCATCAGGGAACAAATGGAATCTATCACACAACCTGCCAGTCCACGACGAGCAGTTCTCTCACTCATGTGATTTTTTCTGAGGGTAATGAACGGAATTGGTAACTTATTTCAGTTCCTGATATTCCGCGGATTCTTCTTACCCTCCAGAATTTGAATTCAGCCGCCAGTTCATCAACTCCAGCGCCAAGAAAGCAAACTCAGCTACGTCAGTGGCCACTTTGGGACCAAGGTAGCCCCAAGTGTTAATCCCAATCAGTACCTTCAACGAAAAACCAAACACAGTCCTAGCAAACCCCTTCTAATTCTTTGGGAGCCGCCCGATTCTTACAAGGTAACAAACTTCCGATGGTGCCCTTTGTTGGTTCAGAATCTCTTCATCAGTCTCCTGACCGTTCAACGTTCAACGTTCAGATGACGCGAGGCAATTTCTTGACCTGGCCTCCTCCTCTCCCAACCTGCCCCGGCCCCAAACTTCTCGGCCCTTTAAAATTAAAGGCAGCTCCATATTTTCACTTTCTAGCCACGACTATACCTCCAAACTGTTTGTCCTTTGGTTTGGTGGAGTGCCCATCCGGAGCGGATCTGCACGATCTGGTTATATCCCAGCCACAACCCTGCGCCACACCCAAGTTACCAATCTCCGAAACCTCAACGTTTCAACGATGTCCGCAAGCGGGGGAACACCCGCGGTATCTACTGGTTGATCGCTAACAAGTGGGGGGGGGGGGTTCCCTCCCTGCATGGGCAACCCTTCTGATCGTTGCGGGCGTAACGGACATACGTTCGAAAAGTTCTCGGATTCCGAACCGACCTCATGCGAAGATTGTAAAGTCTCGCAGATTCCCCGTCGAGATAAAACTACCGATCTCTGCTGGTGTGGCGAGGCTGTTCTATTCATAGCTTCACCACGGCGCACCAGTGGCGCACCCCCTCCGCATGGCCCTGATGCTGAATCATCAACCCTGTCTTGTTCTTTACATTGAAAGCCGAGAACACGGAAGTAACAATCGAACAAGAACAACGAAAATGTCGTTGAAGTGCCCTGTCAAGTAGCAGCCCAGGGAACAGCTTAATGTTTCTCCCGTCCCGAATTTGAGCCCGATGTAGGGGTCCGATTCGGGAAGATACCAATGGAAACCCATAGGGCGCTCCCGGTCTCGCGACTGTGCGAAACCGGAGCGCACGTGTCGGAAGTGCGCCCTGCGATTCCCTCGCGCCATCACATCAATTCTTTCACCCGCAAAGGGCGAGCGCTGTTACCAGCGCTACCAGCTATGCCCGCTCTGATTCTAGAAACCTAAAGTTCTTGAATGCAGGGGCTCTAATTCGGGGATAGACACCATCAACCCTCTAATTTCTATTCCGTCAGGGCATTTTATCCGTGCTTTCGGCAATGCCACTTTGACTATAACGTTAAGGCGCAATTGTAAAGTGATTTAAACCAGCTGTTCTGAGAAACAATAGAGTCGAGGGCGAGCCGGAATCCGGACGTCGGGGTGCAGCCCGTAGGGTTGGAGAAAAGATAGGCGTAAAAACGACAGTTAAGCGTTGTTTAGGCGTCCGTACCTCAGGGAGATGCATTCAAGTACGTATAATATATTCACAAAACTACAAATCAAGCTGGTCAACAAAAAAGCGGAAAACACAATGTGGAAGTACATATTCGAAGGAGGTTGAACCAAAGTCGTACAACCACGCCACAAAAAAATAAAAACAAGTGTCATGTCGCAGATTCCTGCACAGATCTCGACCACGTTTTCATAGATCCCCGTCTTCTTCTAATTCCCTTCTGGCTGACCTTCGTTGTCAAAGAATACTCCATCGACTACTGCCTCTTCTTCTTGGGGACTGTATTTATAGGGACGGACCGTGAGCGTCAATACATTTTAACTTGCGATGCATGGCACCAGGATCATTACGTACCACCTTTCGACTTTTTCTCGACATTCCCCTGGTCAACGAGGGACTCAGCCCTTTGTCGTTTACGGTTCGTTTTGGCATTTTTCCAAAGACCAACGGGTGCACCTGGATCGTTGATGCATTGCGGGCAGAACCATTCACCGTCAGGGACAGCACTCAATGGAGGATTCAAGCATTCTAAGTGCCAGGGTGCGTCACACTGGGACACGGGTGAATGCGATGTAAGGCTGGAGAGGCGAGAGAGACATACCTTATCGCATTCCAATGGGTCGCCATCATCCTTCTTACACCCGACACACTCTTGAGGGGGCTGGACGTCCACGGGATGCCTAGGCAACTCCGAAAACTTGTCATTAGGCTTCGCTAATAGCACCGTCGTATTCTGTCCTGCGGCGATACTGATGCGGAGGTATCAGACACCCTTCCCCTATCCGGAAAACTCGGAACATCCATTACTCACTCGAGAATTTCAATGCCCTGCAATGGATTGTTCTTGGTTGGCTTTGTGGAGCTTTTAGGCTCGTCAACACCCAACCCGAGTTCGCCATTTGCGGCGTTTTGTCCCCAGCAGACCGTCATAGGGGTACCATCATCATCAGGTGTGATAAGCCAATGTGTTACACCACCCGAATGCGCAAGAGCGATCTTACAACCCCTGGAAGAAAGGACAAAACTTCAACAAACAGTGTCACTGATGATCAAAAGTTGACTTGCATAATGTCCTGCAAAAAGCGGAACGTAGAGTAAGGGGAACCCGAGGATCCTACAGTCATAGTGTTAATAATCAATTTCAATCAAACTATTCCAGTTACTTTTACCCACCTTCTCCGCTATTTTTCCACTGGAATAGTCGATAAGCGGTGAATGCCGAACAAGCAAACGTTAATCTGAAGGGAAAATACCTTTCCTGCCATCCAGTACATTCCTTGTTTGTCAATTACAACACTGTTCGTGGGACCCGCAACGACGGCAGATGCACACGACGCCTCATTCTGCCCAGAAAACTAAGAACCATCAGAATCTGTTTCAGAAACCTGTCACGAAATTAGAACGCAATAGCGGCGTCGTACCTGTGGCACTGGCTTAGGCTTGAGGATATCAACCTGGTTACCGAGTCCGAGTCGGCAGTAGCCATTGTATCCCCATACATATACAACGCTGCAAGGGAGTAGGATAAGTTCCCGGACAAAGGAGGGATAACGATGGAGAAGGACAAACAAAACACGCGTACCCTGTATCATCGAGCGCCAAGCTATGCTGCTGTCCCGACGCAATCTGAACGATCTTCTTTCCATCGAGTTCTTTGACATATACTATCACGATCACCGTCGATCATCAATAATAAGTGTAGTAAGAGGCTTAAGGCTCCACTCAACTGGGTCTGTCTTCGATGTCGAAAGCTGTCTTGTTTCCTGTAGTGATGCGTTCACCAGTGGTTCCATTCCCGAGTTGTCCCTTCTCCGCGCTTCCAAAGGAAAAGACTGATAGCATGTGGGTGAGGTGACACAGAAGTAGAACCCGAGACGGAGGGGACACGCACCCTTGCCAGTATCTGTCAGGACGAGGGAGAAGGTGATGCCTGCAGACGCTTTCACGACGCGTTCTTTGTTGCCACCATGCGTCACATTCACTGCCTTGAAGCGGGAGACTTCTGGACATGGCGAGTGGCCACACTAACGCGTGTTGATTTAAGCGTCCAAAGAAACCGCTCTGAAGGAGTAAATCACACACCTGACCCAGGTTGTTCACCCCCGCTGACCAGACACTCCCGTCGCTCCCCACCAAAAGCGTGTGGTTCCTCCCACAGGCGGTGTGAACGAACTTTGTCCCCTTGGCGGCGCCAAAATCACTGGCTTTCACCATCCTCGGCGCGTTCTCTGAGATATATTCCTCACCCGAGACGCCGAGACAAGAGGAACCATTCCTCCCAAACAGCCATGCATTCCCGTCGATGTCAATGACGACAAAGTGGCAACCAGTACATGAGGTATGCACTGAAGTAATTTTCACATTTACTAATGAACGAAGGATATGGGGTTCAAGGAGGTCTGGGTTTCTGTCGTGGCGCGCGGGAAGGGTGACGTTGTGAGCAGAGTTGAGCGGAACTGAATTTGATGTTTGAAACGCCGGCGGCGCGGAACTACTTACAGCGGCTCTCCAGTTTCCGGATTTATGGATCCGGCACGGTCTTTTCGTCCTAGTCGAGGCCTATGGGACCGTGAGGGAGTGGAGGAAGTAAGTTAGCTTGTGAGCTGTAACTGTGAGAAAAGCTCAGACGCACCAGTCAGTCCCGCCACAAATCAAGACTTCGTGACGAATAGTATAGTGAGCTCCTAGGCAGGGACGTTTGGAAGGATTGTACATACCTCTGCCCCACTGAGGTTCACTAGAAGTGGATGCGTCGGCGCCGTTGTTAGTGTTGTTTGCACTCATGATGTTGTAGGTTGACAAGTGCCGAACGCTCACTTCGGGTCAATTCTACTCTATTTCTCCAAAAGGCTGTTCTTCAGGCCTGCTTAGATCTACAACAATTTACACTAGACAATGCTTCTGGCTCTCCATCAGGCTCCTGGTGCCCCCTCCCGTCCCCTCTTCCCCCCATCACTGCACAAGTCCCCCAAAACGTACCCAACGTCGCCAAGAGCGCTTTTCATGACGTTTTACATGTTCACGACCCAAACAATACTATGGGGGGGGGGTTAGCGTGAGCGGGGATAAATTAAGCAGGCTGAGGCGACTTACGGATGCTTGTCCCTGTCCGTTTGATTGCATACTACTCGCGGAGCGTCCCATGGTCAGAAACCTCGGTCAGCGCCCACGAGAACCAATTATAACGCACCTCGAAATCTTCCCCTTCCAAGAGCAACAAATCCCCATGAACAAGACTGACAGATAGCACCGTCCTCTCTACTCTCTTAGCCTCCGCTCCAACCTTTGTCGAAACGGCCGAGGCTGAGCGAACCTGGTCGTCCGTGTCCATTGGTGTTGTCTCCGTCTCTGCTTTGACGCCTATCCCGGATTCAACTAACGGTGCTATTTCCAATTTAACGTCCTGCGGATCGAAACCCTCCATCGGAGTCAATTTATCGAGATCGGGTATACGGGCCTGATCGCCATTCGACGCCATTACTGACTTTGGACTGATGCTCATAATTACCTCGCAGCCAAGGCACATGATAGCAATACATCGCTGTTTAGCGCGCAGCAGATCTGAGCCCTATTCACGGAGATATCGATGTAGCTTAAATTTTGCCTTCATTATGACGAAGAACTTACCCGTTTATTGCCCGCAATCACCCATGCCCAAATCACCAATTGACGGATATTCAGTTCTGCCGCACTCCTCCTACCGTATTTCCTTCCTCGGTCGTTCATCAACTCCTGTGCACGTTGGAGACACTTGGGCACGCTCCTCCATGGCACAAACTTTCCACCCTCTCCATCACTGTCGCCTGCATGATACACGAAATATGGGTCTGTTTAACAGAGGGGCGTCAGGAACCTTTCGCCAATCACAAAGAAAGTAACTCGCACTCGTCTCTGCCGGCACTCTTCGCAGAGGCACATCCTTCTGCATCGTGTTCAACAACTCAGATGCTTCCATCTGTAGGTCTTTCAAATTGCATGTAAAAATATGCCGCACGACTGTTGATTCTGCATTCTCGTCTCCTGATATTCCCAACCTATATACTAGCGTCTTCGTTCGATCCTTCCAAACTTGGACCTTGGTTCCACAGGGGACATTGCCAGGCAACTCATTGAGGGGCAACGACAGGGGTAGGGCATCCTGGGGGTCACGAAGTCTATCAATGTCAACTGCGTAACCCTCGATCTCGGGTTTATCCTGCGCCCACATATCGTTAGTACTTTGCGGTCCACGTTGATAAAACATCTGAAAGCGTACCTTGCAATATGAGCTTGAACATTGTCGGTGCCGGAGGTGATATCTAAAGTTCAGCTTCCCACAATCTTCGCAGTGCCAGCCACGAGGGAATGCCGAATCCGGTATCTCTGTTAGAACAGGCGCAAGAAGATGTAACGGCAAAACGCTAAAGAAAGCCTGATTAAAGAAGCAATGTCTTCTCGCGAAGTTGGGGTTCTTCCGCCTCCCTGTGCGATACGCAATTGTTGATTCGTCATCCGAGTCCTCTAAATTGGGCTGTGGCAGCATGGAGAGTCCTCGAGGTTTCAATGCCGGATTCCACCAGGGCGAAGAAAGCTTATCGCGCTCACGAACTTGCCAATCTTCACCTCCAGGTTCCCACCTCATTCTAAATCTCCATCGTACCCGCAATTGAGCGATACCCTCAACAGGCCGCTTACCCCTGGCATTATCAACACCATCTCCTCCACTGGCGTCTACCTCCCCTTCTATTAGACACTCCCACATCCTTGAAACGCGATAAAATCCCATGAACGCATACCCAATTTCCTCGCCTTGGGGAAATTTCAAACCCCAAAAGCTTTCTATCTGTTGCTTGGCAGCAAATATACCAACGGGCATGCCCGTTATGTACGCATCAACTAAGGCTTGGATCTCATCCGGGATGGATACTGGCACACCATTATCTTTTCTGGGTATAGAACTGATCGGAGCAAGCGGTGATCTTTGCGATTTAGGCTTAGGCTTTGTAGCATGGAATTTGGGTTTCGAAGCCGATATAGATAAGCCTAAGGGAGGTTCGGGTTGGGCTCGAGGCGCCTGCTGGGGTACGTCGGAGTCGACCGGCCTCGAAATGTCATCGGTAGGGAGCTGAGGGGTAGCAGAGGGGGCGGGCTTTGTATTCTTGGCTGGCCGTCCCCGACGCTTGATGGGTTTCGTAGATATAAGAGGTATAGGGGCCTGTGGGGGATGTTCAATCCTCGGCCCACTTGAATCCGCAACCCTAACCCCGTTCTTCGTGGGTACGTGTTCACCTGGCGCTAAAATGGGCAGGTCCTCGAGTCTGGTCTTCGATGAACAAGCTATCGTCATCGTTGATTGGCATACTTGTATTGAAGGCATGTGATGCCCATTCACGATGCGTTCGTGCTGAAGTTTCGCCTTCTTAGCTGTGTGTTGGCGCCCGACTCGCACTGGAGAGGGGTTCGTCGTCAGAGCTTTCCGGTTCTCGACACCTTCTCTTGCCTTTTCGCTTCAACTGAGGACGAGATTGTGTTATCAGTCGTAGCTAGTCACTTGATCAAGCAGAGGGAGAGAGGTGGAGTCGATGCTCGTCGTTAATTCCTTCGCACCGTCGTTGGTAATCAGGGTAGTCGGCGCTTGAAGCGGAAGCTGCAACTCCCGAGAAGAGGTACGCGTTCTGTTAGGTAGATGGGATTCGCCCGTCAATCCCGGGCCGTGCAAGTTTCGTGAAGTGTCCTCTTTGAGGATTCAAAAGCGTGTGGCGGTATTGTCACAACGCTCTGTCCACCAATGGCTTGACTTAGCAGTATTCCCAATTGTAACAGGGCGCTGGTGATGGGAGTGGAGGAGAATTTGTGAAGCGTGCTTCAACATCCAAGGTATCAGTTATATTTGGGAGGGTGGGTAGCTTTGTCCAGTCGTGGGGAGGCGAGCAGGGGTCCTATAAGTCGGTCGCGACGGAATGTCCGGTGTTTCGTCAACACTCTGCGCCTGCAATGCACCCCGGGGCCTTCGTTTTCCGAGGCGAGTATTATTCGACCAGTTCGACATCATGCGAAGCCCTACAGGCACACCAAGAAATTGCTCTCGTTGCCCCGTCTCGGACTTTACTTGAGTGCCACGTTGCACTGGGTTACGCTCTGGGGGAGGTGTGTATTTGCGGGCTTCTCCAATATCTCCACAGAATGGACATTGAGGATCATATCTGAACCTCGAACAACAGCACTGCGTGGCGACAGATGGTTCGGTGATTGTCGTCCCAACTGTTACACCATGTGAACCCTCTCTTTGTGCACTTTCTCCAAGTTGCTCCGAATCAATCTTGAACTTCCTCACCGGGTAGTGAGTGAACGAAGTTGATGCAGGAACGTCAAGCTTTTGAAAGACGATGTCAGGGAAGTTATTCAACTTGGGGAGAAAACGGTTATCGGGGTAGTACTGGGGGAGAGGATCAAAGTTGGTTTGGTCGCTGATTACTGTATTTTGCCTTGCCGCAGGTTTTTCTGGGGGAGGACCCCAGCGAGATGGGGGGTGGGACGGTTGTGAGTTGTGCAATGTAGAATTTTCAGGTAAGGTTTCTGAAGGTTGAGGAGAACGTAGTACGGCAGGCCCAGGTGGGTATGGCGCAGGGAGCTGACAGAACTTCTCTGCCCGCGCTTGTTTTGAAGGCTGCGAGGCACTTGCTCCTAACAATTGAGACCCGCTTGCGTTAGCGGATTGGGGTGAGTCTGAAACTGGTGATAGGGTTGGAAAAAGTGATTGATGGGAAACTTGGGACGCTCCTGAGTCATGAGGGCTATCATAAGGCGTTGGCTTGTTTTTCTTGAAGCGCAAAGAAGAGAGAGCACCAGTGGCCTTCTTTTCTTGTGCTAACTCTTGGGGTAGCTTTGAACCTGGAGCAAGAGGTGGAAGAGGTTCCTTCCGAAGAGGTTGTGTAGTTCTCTTTTGCCTTGGTTGAGTCTTTCCTGGTTTCGAGTTCGATACTTTAACAATCACTGGTATCGGAGGTGGGTCTTTTGTGGTGGCAAGGGTCGAACCCTCGGAGGCTGATGGGCCCTCCAGAGGTGCTGAAGTAGCCAAGGGGCCGGGAGGATGCTTGCTCTTCAGATAATACTTGGGCGGCTTGGATTTGTTCCTGACATTCTTGAGGATTAGCGGGATCTACCCGCTGGGCTGGCATGGTAGGCTGAGCACAACTGGAATTGGTGCTACGAGGGGTATCCTCCTGCTTTATATTTGCAACTTTAAGTGGGATGTCAGGCGGTTGCGGGCGGACATCCTCTGATGCACAGACGAATTGACGAATACTGAAGGTATTAATGAGTAAGAGATAGATGGGGTTAAATAAGACGTACAAGGTGACATCCATGCAAAGCCTATCGCCAATCTCCGGGTTGTCTAGCGAAATAAATTCATTGTCTAATATCAAGATGGGCATGTCGGTTGAAGTCCACGAAACATTGTTGACGCATTTAGAAGCAGATATCTCTGTGAAAGTCGATCCTAGCTCTTCTCTGTTCTAAACAAGAATAAGCATCAGTGAAGAGCAAGTTGTGAACATTGAGCATACACTTGACCATAGCCGTGGCCTAACATCGATTTGTGCCTGTTCGGGATTCTTTCGTGGGGAGCCTGGGCCTGCGACTGCCGACCATGTAGGTTTCGTGGGATTGTCAAAGCCTGCTATTAAAGAGACAAGAACGGCAATGGTTGTTATGAGACACAATAACAGTGGCGAAGACATGAACCTCACTTCCTCTTGTTTTCGCCACAGAGGTTCGTCGCCTCTCCGACTTCTTTGGTGGCTCGACAGCACCCCCCGCCAGTTTCAGCCTTTTGGCGGATGGAGGTTGACTCTTCCCGTTCAAGTGGGAACGCTTCTTTTTCGACGAACTAGATTCAACAAGTGTTTGCTATAACGGGAGATGTTAGAATATCTTTGCGGAGTAGAGGTCAAAACATACCTCGCCGACATCCTCAGGCGGTTCATCCTCCTGCAGTGATAGCATGATAGCACAGCACAGCTACCTGAAAGTTTTCTGAGGAGATGTCGTCCTCTACAAAGTGAAGAAATAGGGTCGTAATCTCATAAGTTGCCCATCCACAATGCAACGGTATTTTGCGTGTCTTTCATGCCGGAACAGCACCGGCCCGCTTCGCTTCCTTCCAGGACCCCCGACAACACCCAAGAAACTTCACGTCCAATCCGACATGTCAGACTGAACTAAACAAACCTCTTGGAGTCAACTTGAGCTACTTCATCCTTAAACATTTACATCTGAAGTAGCCGGCGAACAATTAGAAAGCTCTATGATCGTTTTGACTTTCATTTTTATTTCCGCGTTCAGGGTCGCTTCTAGACCCTGGGAACTCAACCTGCGAGATGCCAATCACACCAGACCGACCGGCAGCCGAATAAACACCAACCAAACGTGCTTTCCCGCCCTCAACACCTCTTCAAAGCTTCAAGCTTCAAGCTTCAAGGTTCTATTCTTTGAGCCCCCCCGGCCTTACACCTACGCTAACTCTTCACTTCTCCAATGTCGTGTCCGGACTACATAACCGGTGGCAAGTTAGCAGGTACTCCTCAGGGAGCCACCAAAGAGGACGGTTCATACCTCGCGGCTGCGCCAGGGGGCTCGGAATCGAAACGCGCAGTTGTTATGATAACCGATGCATTTGGACTTGGCATAGACAACCCCAAGATAATGGCTGATTACTTCTCCGAGCAACTAAAATGCGACGTATGGGTACCAGACATCTTCAAAGGTGGGCCTCTTGACTCGGCTACTGTCGTTATGCCTGGCGGTTGATGGAAGTTGCATCCTAGGAAAACCCTTGGTCCGACAAGGTCAACTGAAGATGCCCGAGAAAGCCGGGGTGAAGATTGGCATAATAGGCTGGACCAGATTGGTTTTCGCGATGCTTCCGAGCTTACCCAACTTCATTGCCAACCGTTCGTCCATTGCAGACAAACGAATCAAGGCGGTTCGTCCAAGCCCCGTAACATCAAAAAGAATATGTTGTACTCATTCTATTCCTGTAGTTCATCAATAAAATCAAGGCTGAGAAGAAGTATGACAACATTGGTGTTGTCGGCTATTGTTTTGGCGGAGCTGCCACTGTCCGGTTGGTGGTCACTGATATCGTCGACGCTGCCGTTGTTTGCCATCCAGGTAACTTCTCCATGAAACTCGTAAATCGCCTCGCCATTCCCACAGCGTGGGTCTGCGCGGAAGGTCAGGATATTAGTCCTACTCATACTCTATCACCTAATAATACTGATGTCTCTAGATGACTTTACCTTCACCCCTACCAAACGAAAGAAGGCCGAACAGATTCTCAAAGAACGCACGAAGGACGAGAAAAATGGCATCGCCTACGAGTTCCAAGACTACAAAGGTCCGTAGTACTTCTCCAGAGTACCGGCCACGCCACCTTCCAATACTTACTCTTCTTTGAAGGCACCGTCCACGGATTCGCAGCTCGCCCGGACACGCAAGATCCTGAGATCAAAGAAGCTTTTGAAAAGTCCCTGGAACAAACCGTATCTTGGTTCAAGAAACACCTATAAGGCACTGATCCAACCACCCCGGTATACCCATAACACATCTAGTACTCGATCCTTGTTGTAAGCTATGCCACAGTACATAACACCCGTCCTTTACATCTTGCCCTCTTGTAGTAACTTTACTCCCATGGACTATTCACGCCCACAGTTCTTGCACTCAAAATGGAGTTGAGTAGGCGAGACCCGAAGCACTCTACTCGCGTCCTTAATCCAGAAGCATCCAAACACCACACCCGAAGTCGAGGCGGATATAGTCCCTCAATCACACGAAGAGTATAGGTGTCCTTTTTAATAACCCCCCGACATGGAACGGATTCGTTGATAGAGCGAACTAGACGAGGCATATTGAAACGGTAGGACAACCCGCAGATCTGCTGGAAATCACGTATTGTCGTCTGGATGTCAGCGGCTTTAGATATGATAATCCCCATATTTGTCCGTTGTTATAGATGTGAATGCGTACGCGCGCCCAACATTTAGCTCAGGGGTTCAAGAAGTGAAAGGTGGATCAAATTCATATTTGGGGTACATTTCACCAGAACAAAGTAACACTGACAGAGGAAGATTAGTCGTAACGAGGCATCGGTTGCGAGCACACGATAAAAGGAACGACGTGGAATGGCAGACGGAATATAAGTACATGAACATGAACATGAAATAGTCCGTAATTTCAACCGAAATGAAGCGTAGAGGAAGACTGGAAGCCCATATCAAACCGGAGACGCACGACTCAAAGAGAAGAGACCACCACGGGTCTGCGTGAGGGAGTCAGCCACTCCCAAGAAAGTTTCCCCCAGTCGAACCTATAAAGGTGAGCAGACAGTCTCACTCATCAAGTAGGAGGGGACATACAGAATCAAGGGCTTCAGCATACGAAGACTCAATATGTGCTCTCGCGGGAAGGGAGGGATTACTTGAAGCAGTTGCTTCGACCTCCCTAGCGATCTGTGCCATCTGTCGAAGACTTTCGTTGGGTGGGCCGAACGAAACAGCATAGAAGGATAGCTGTCTCCTGCAGATTCAGATCCGGTAAGTGAGTCGATGGGATATGGGCAAGGCAACGCGAACTCACCCAAGCGAATTAGCGGTGGAACAAAGCCCGTGAATCGTTGAGTCTTGAACGTTACATTCTCCATCACAAATGAAAATAACAACTGGTGCCCTGTATCAGAAATCGATTAACCCGATCCCGCTCCGAAGCCCCAACGGCTTTGATGGTGCCTACCGCTCACTGCTCCAGTGATCTCGCATGACAGACTCAGTTTCCCTAATGGCACCTTCACAGTTGGTGCCTCCATCAGCCTCATACTGCAATAGTGTCCGCAACAGATCCTCCGGGGTATGCTGAAAATCATTCTCAAAACATCGCGTGATGGAATGATTGAACAATATAACACTATAAGCGTCTCGTCGTGCAGGCGCAGCGGCCTGCCCTAGTGCTCTTGTTCCTAATTCCGCCAATGCGGCCTGCCTGGATTGCCAGAGCCCATATAGCGAAAGGTAAACCGCACCAAGCCTGTTGTTGTGACCCTGTAAGATCATTGAAGTCGCGGGAGTTGAATGGAGTGGCACAGGCGTGCCCTGGCACATTGATCTAGACCTTTGGAGATGTCATTTGTACGTGACACCCCTGGGAGGCTGCAAAGTTTCCTACCTGCCGACCACGAAGATCCTGATACGCGTTCGTGTCAGTGAAGGAGCGAACTTGGGAAAGCAGGTTGTACTCACACATGGAAGGCCTGTTGCATTGTGGCCGGTTCTCGCATGAGAATAGATGCCCGTCGTTCGATAAGTAGCTGGGAATCACCTCAGAAATGGGGACAAAACAATTGTTCCAACCTACCCTAAACCAGTTAACTGGTTGGTGGCGTAAGGAGGATGGAAGATTGCCAGCACGCAATACGACGGTTGCGCAGCCTGACTTTGGCTGGTTGCATGTTCCGGGCCTGCGATATGACATTGAGGTGTGAGCATGGGTTCGGATCATAGATATGTCTTCACCTGGGCACATTGCGTCACTGAAGACTCGTCAACTTCAGAGCGGTCAATGGAATGTTGACACTTACCATTTAGCAAAATTCGCCCGGTCTTCGAGTGAATAAGGGTCTTATGAAACCGTGTCAGCCGCCGTCGGAGGTCCGGCTCGGGAGATACTTGCCTCCGAAACCTAAAAAAAAAAGCAAAAATAGGTGAACATCGAAAACCTGACGAGGGTAATAAACTACATGCCTAAACGTCTCCAATACAACTTATGTGATATCCAATCCTTGGGGCAATCTGGGTGTGGCGCAAGGTGAGTGCTGATATGCTTATGGTCAGATCCAGTACAAGTTTGCCCTGGATCAGTTCGACAATAATCAAGGTGGGCATGACGACCCATGCCTTGGCAAACAAGGTTGCAGAGCATTGGGGCACCTTCGTCATTAGCACCAAAGCGATGGCCGTTCAGCTCAATCGCTGTGTTGTCGGGACCATCCACAGCCCATCTGGTTTGGGACATGGAACCATGACTCGTTTCGTGCTCTTGTTGAGGGTGACCTGGCGACATTGGTCATTTGCAAGCTGAATTCAGTGATGCTGTCCATCACTGACCTCGGGGTAGAGTGCAGAGATATCCACAGTTTCCACATCTATTGCGGTTAAGCGTTGAGCGAAAAAATAAGAATATCTATGTTTTCTGTAACAATACCTTGTTTCGCAAAAGTGAAAGGGTGATGGGTCCGGGCTGTGGGTGTGCTGGCCTTCATGCTCGCACTTCCCGGCCGGGATCGACTTGATACATGGCAGGCGTTTGGGCACTACACATGATTATAGGTACAGCTGAGAAGTCAACCCATGGGAATAGGCAGACCTTGATTGTACTAGACGGCAATGGTGATATCAGCTTGTCGATGGGGATGTTCTGGGTATGCTCTCACTTTCGTATATTGGAATGTCTCGTGGCGACCTCTGAATGTTACAGATTGTGGTGCGGTATCAATCTCACATATACCAGCACCGCAAAGCTCCTGACAACGGTGGGACTCCCTACATACCCATCAGCATTGGACCAGATTAATCGGTTTCGATAGTCTTACCCGCAAAGATGAACTGACGAGCTATCTAAGCCATGGAGATGGCCAGAGTCGCAGAGTCGCATGCACAACTTGCAAAGGATAGAGCACATTTGGCTATCACAAACATGTTGATCGTGGTGTTCGTCACGAGACGGCAATTTGAACAGGTCATTTTGCAAAGATCGACGTTGGTCAGAAGATCCGCAGCGCCATTTTCCATCTCCCGTCGCAACAGGTCGACGTGTATGCTGTTCGTCTCGGAATGTTGCAAGTTGGCGGAGATCCATGATCCAACGTGAAAAACCCTGAGCCTGACAACGTCGTTGAGATGGGTCCCAAGCTCGTTCACCCAAGTTACTTCGTCCATTTCGTGTCTCGCATCGTACTT
The DNA here is from genome assembly GCA_025093985.1 of Calvatia gigantea. Lineage (NCBI taxonomy): Eukaryota > Fungi > Basidiomycota > Agaricomycetes > Agaricales > Lycoperdaceae > Calvatia > Calvatia gigantea. The sequence goes on along the minus strand of JACAAK010000005.1, from coordinate 2,632,329 downwards.
TCCCCAGGCGTGCTTGAGATCAGCCAACGTCTCCTCGCGACCATGTACTCCCAGTGATTGAGACGATAGGAACAACCTAGATAGCGTGTCTGGACACTCAATGACACTGTCATTGTCAAAATTCTATGGGGGGTTCCGTATGAACGTAAATCATCCTATACAAAGCTCGGCCACTTACCTTAAGCGACTCATTTTCTGAACCAACGTTAGCAAGGCCATACTGGAGGGCGACTGGAAGGATAGCCAACATGGTCTGGGCACGGTGCGAAGCGATTGACTCTAAGGAATAGTTTGGAACTCAACCAACTAGCGAGGAACCACGAAAGAAGGCTCACGGGATATGGAATTCCAATCATTTCATTAGCCTATCGTCTTTCATATCAATGTGTGATGAATTATAAGGGGACAACTTTGTTTGTTTCACCTTTAGTTTAACCATCAATAACTTCAGGGTGTATAGGAATTGACCTGCTGAGAGATGGGTTATTTTTGCTAAACTAAGGCGGTGCTTGAGCGTCGAGAATAGCACGTAGAATTGACGAGATCCAATAACGGGCCACGGTATGATGTCAAGACGCCCGGCATGAAGTTGAGAGATGAAGTTTGCGCCTTGTTCTTCCCCGAGTTTTTCCTGCGGGGGACGGTAGTGAGAATCAATTGATATACAGAGACAGTCCCCTAACCTGGACCTTGAGTGAGAACCTGCGAAACGAGGCGTTTTAGCGCGAGGGCATTAAGTAGTAACGTAAGCCACGTACTCTCGTCCTATCTTTGCCTTCTCAGATTCAACAACGTCCTGGAATGGCATTCAACGGCGAATTGAGGAAAACGTATAGTAAAAATACCTTGATAATAACGACGAGAGTTGACTGGAATAGAGAAGGGTTGGCGGCCGGATCGAGGATGAGAGAAGCTGCTTGGAACGGCCGGAAAAGACCGTCAATGTCACGGGAGAGGCCGAAATTAGTTCCGAAGAGGACCTAATAGGATAGTCGATCATAGCTTATTTGATCCAACTACTGGAAACCCATACGAGGTTTGAGACCGCAGTGCTGAGCAAAACAAAAAAAGCATCCTCTTGTGAAGGACACCTAGTACTACGAACACCTGAACGAAGGGTATGAGACAATGGAGGCTGTGGAGAGTAAAAGAATAGCCTACCCTCAAAGTCCAGAGCCACCAGTAAGGCGTCGTCGGTTGGAGTGATGGACATCCATACTCCCTCTACGATGGTAGTGTCAAGAGTGAAGGGTTAGTAAAGTAGGGCAAACGCACCTGTCTTTCCCACAAATGAGGCATTCATCAGGTGGTTGAGAGCGAAACTTTTGCCAACGGATCGTTCGCCTTCAGGTTTTTGAGCATAGTCTTCGCCTTAAAGTCATAAGACGTACCCATTGACGAGACCACTCTGACAGGCTTTAAGAAAATCAGTATCGAGATATTAGTTGCAATAGAGCAGGCGTCATGCCTTACCTTGTCCGCCATGTAAGATCGCAATATGGATTCATACCACCCAAGTGAGAGGTTGTCAACGATCCGCCCTACTTCAACCCCAAGGAGCGACTTCTCAAACTCCGCTGATGAAACGCCATCTTCCAGTGGTATAAAACAGTTATCGCGAGCAAATGCGATTTGGATGGGAAGGAGACAAAGGAGATTTGCAAACCACTGGCCTGCAGAAAACTGGGAAATGCCGCCGGCAAATGTACGTGAGGGATCTTGAATCACGTCAGGATACGTTGTAGTGTTGATGGATATTGCCCGCAGCTGCCCATCCGTTGGTTTCTTCATTTGAACCTCGAAATTTTTTATCATGTCCGAAAAATACGAGGCATACTTGCCATGGACCTGATTCGAAACGAAAATCATTGCCTTCGGTCGTCTCGTGGCGGCCGATATAGTCGTCTCACGAGACACAGCAGCCACCACCGGGAACTGAGTCCAAATGTCACCAAAGCAATCAAGCAAACAATTGTTCACGCAATTCCCCCGCTTTCCCGTGCCCTCCAAGGTCATTTATGCCCTTCCCCTTGAACGGGAACTCCGATAGCGCCAACACCAAAGATTGACAGTAACACTTCTCCTCCTCCAACATCATCAGGTGTACGCTTTGCCGATTGACGAAGGAGGTTACGGAAAGACTTCCGTGATTTTCAGGCAGTACGATAGAAATTCTCTCAGATGCATCGAATGTATCCCAACGATAGGCGGTGAGAATCCTCCGATCAGCTACCTGGAACACAACCAAGGCGCAAGTGCCATCCGGAGAGGACATGACGGAAATTGGTATTTCGGGCAATGCTACTGCCGCTGTTCTGATAAAGTCGTGATGAGCGTCAAAACAATCTATCCTTTAAGCAGGGCCGTCCGACATACCGAAACTGTCGCTTGGATAGAGAATATATACGAGCTTGAGCGCTGGAGTCCACGAGTAGAATCTTCGTCCGTTCCCGTCACGAAGCAAATGCATGTGATGGTTTCGTTGGCATCATAACAATTGGCAAGCTCAAACGGCCTTGCCCGGCTTCGGAGGGATCCAAGATGCTCATCGAACGCGAAGACATGCAGTATGTGCTGTTGCAGCGTGATGAGGCTAGAGGCGCGAAAGGAACAAGGGGGAACCTTACCTTTTGGGGCGCACACAACACCAAAAGGCGCTTAGTCTCATCGAGAGTCAACAGGATCTCGCCGCCAACCTCATCCTTATACCACAGCCTCTTTGGTCGACTAAGTTGAAGAGCACCCCCAATGTTGAAGAGGCTATCCAAATATAGTGCAAACTCCTTACACTGATCGATGAGCAGGAGGATGCGACCATTTCCCAGGAGTTGTGAATGTCTGAAATAAGGCGATCAGGGACAAGGTCCAGTGATGTGGTTTTAACTTACAGAATTTGGTGGTGAGACGGAATTGTCAGGGATAATGACCTTTGATGGTTGATGTAGGGTGTCGGAATAAATGACGGATCGAGCTGGAGATTATGCCGATGATCACTCGAAATTTCCAACTTGTTGATCCTGTACTCGAAGGTGGACTCGATGTGCAACCGCCGGCGGGCGGAGATAACATATGTGTCTGTAATGGCTAACTCAAAGGGGAACCGTGATGCACTAAGGACGCAGCATACCGCCCAGTGTTCCGTCCGAGAGAATATCTAAGCTCTCCAGGGTGACGAACGGTACCCTATGGACGTAACCGTCATTACACTGGGAGTGCAATAAAACTCTTAAATTGAACGTACAGGATGGACCTGTCTTCAGACATAGAATTAATTTGCTCAATAAATACATTCGTCGATCGGCTCAGAGCGTCTTGCTGGGCGCCGTTCAATTCCCAAAAGAGCTGTGCTTGAGCAGCCTCGTGTTGCTTCTTTAAAACCACTGGCATCAAGATACCAAGGGCTTTTATCAAAATATTTGATAGGTAGTCGTAGGTCGCGTCCAAGGAGCGGCGGACAGCGGGCTCGACGAGAGGCTCGTCCTTCACATAACGGTCGAGATTTGCCAAGAACACTCGGTCAGTGAGTAGTTCGCAATATCGCGCGACGTCTTTCGCAATATCGATTTCGGGTATCATATTGCCGGTTGAAAAAAAGAATAGCAAGCGCGAGGAATTAGTTTGCCTCGCTCCCAGTTTCTCTGGGCAGCCCTCCCGGATCACGGTTCTGATGAGGTCCTCTTGGTAATACTGGCCATACTTCCTGCAAATGACGCGAACACAAACGACACGATGCTTTTGATCCCGAAATGCAGAAGGTAGTTCCAACAATTTCTTTTCTAGGTCAATAAGCGAAGGATGGAGGGGGTGCCCAGATAGAAGACTGGCTACTTTGCCTTCGGAAAGATTTAGCAATGCGCCACTTCGCTACCAGATCCCAGAACCCACCTTTGAGTTCAAAAAACTCATCTTGGGTGATCTTCACAATCCTCTCGGATAACCGTGCAGGATCGAGAGAACTAAATGGACGTTAACTCCCCTAACAGTCAATGATTAAAAGCGCCTCACGGATATTTCTCCAGTACTTTGCCAACCAAGTAAACCATTACTCCTTTATCCACGGTGCCGTGCTTGCCAAGCGAACCCTTACTCAACTCAGTCATTCTGTCCGCTCGCGCTTCCTCCGTGCCCTTCGCGATGGTTTCTCTCCGCTCTAGCCAGTCTTTATAGGGTCTCTGGTATGTCCCGGTATCCAAGCCATCCTTCATTAGTGCAATAATCACCTTCTCCGACAGCTCACATCCGATTCGGATGATAGAACCAGACCTTTAAAAGTGTAAATGATAGTTACTGCTCATGAGAAAATTCTTACAGTAACTCTCGAAGACGTGAGCGAGTGAGTGTACCATTCACCACCTTTCGTCAATCCGGGACGGGAGATATTTCGGAGATAGGAAACCCTGAGCACCTTCACCTAATATGAGTGTCGCGCGTGGCACACGAGCTCGTTCGTTCTCAAACGTTTCCGGTGCCTGTATGGGTTGCAGTTCGACCTTCAGAGCTTGATTATGTCTGGGAATATATGGTGTAGTGAAGGATAAGTTACATACCCGGAACCCTGGACGAGACGCTACGCTTTCTTCGATACCTACTTTCTCCTCGTGGTTCCATACGAATGCCTGACTTTGAGCGGGCGACATAAAACATAGATTTTGTTCGGAGATTTCTGTAAGACACCTAGAATTTGGTTCATTGTTGGAATTACAGCTAATGAGGAAGAGTAGTATACCGCATGAAAGTTCTACGATTTCCTCTTGGTCCGGATCGCGCATGGTCCTCCCATGTCGTGTCTTGGGGCCAATAAACCGGGTATAGGACGTCTGTAGGGTGGATTGGCCTGGCAATGTAGATCCCAGACCGGAGAGTTGGCCCAGAAGAATCATCTTTTGAATGTTGAAGGAGCCGAAGCCTTTCCGGTATAAACGTATGGGAAAAACATGGATATATGACACACTTACGTATCCTCATCAAGACTTTTCAGTGAGAACAGGAAGTTGGCAATTTCAATTCTATCTCCATATACTCCTATCGGACGGATAGAGAGTGAATCAAGGGTTTTGAAATCGACTCGTGTGGGCGTAACATAAGCGCCTGAAGAGATATCGTTGATGAGCCGCTTCAGACCATCCTGGGCGACGATAACCTTATCGACTTAAAACATGTAAGACGTATGGGTAAGCTCCCAACATATAGATAATTTCACCTCGGCCGTCACTACCCTGTTCATGGATCAGGTCGAAGACACGATATAGCCTTGGGATTCGATGGGCAATATCCTTGTCCCACTCAGGATCCTGGTTTGAAAATTTCAACGTAACAGACACCTGGGGTGTGGTTGTCGAGCCCCTTTGTCCATCCTTTGCTCTAGCCGTCAATAGAAGTCCCTCCAGAGTTACCATAGGCAACTTACGGCCGGGGTAGGGTCGTCTCGGCTTACAAAGTCGATACCTGTGGCACGACTCAGACAATAACCGCTTCACCAAACACCAAGATGCTTACTACCTGAAGTCGATGGCTCTGGGGAAACATAGGGAGGTGAGTAAGAAACCATTTCTCAAGCCGAAATTCAAGCATTGCAGGAGTCCTTTTGAACGAGCAGGCGTGAGGCCTTGAGGACTCGACGTCACCGATTAACCTTCACAGGTGCGGCTGAAGAATGTAGGAACAATGAGGTCCAATGGTATGGAATTACGAAACTAGTCTCAGATCGGTCGGCGGATTGCTTGGGCCGTTCTTAACGGATGCCGCAGAGTCTGCAATCGAACTTTTGCCTTTCACTGGGCGAAGAACCCCGAAACGTGTTGATTTATGACGCCAACGCCATCATTCGGACGATCCTGTGGACTTGGAGTTCCACGGTATTCTATCCGCAGCCCGCGGATGAGGATTATGTTCATGCTGTGATTATCCGAGTATCAAAACCGGGCGTGAATCAAGAACGGGAGGAGCGGAGGGGTATAAGGTCATTTGCCACTTGAACGTCCCCTACATTCAAACCATACTTACGCAGGGGCTGCAGTGTGGATCATCGATTCGTCGGCAAGGCCACCAGCAAAATTTACGACGGTGCCTATTCGAGGTCCACGGTTCTTAGAATCAGAAGCCCCGTTCATCGTGATCTTCACGGCTAGGCATTGTGTCATCCCTTTCACGCTCTTGCCCTGGTACAAGGTTGAGGTCCATAAAACTACTTCAGGGAGTAATACTTTACGTCGCTAAATGATCCTCTTTGGATTAGTGTGTCGATCACAGCGTCTGGGTGGGGCAGCGAGCTGGAATGATACAGTAAGGGACAAAACCCTTCCAATGATTTTGACTTTTTCATGAAATCTCAAATAACTCAGCAACCACTAAGCCAATTCATTTCAAATTTTAAATGAAGGTAGTCATGCTTCTTATCTACAAATATGTTTAAGCATTTAATATTATACTTTGTTTCTATGGAGATATGAATTATTGAATATTATGAGTGCATTGGAAGGGTTTTGTCCCTCATCTTCTCCAGGCACATAACTCTGTTTACTGTTCTCAAACAAATTCAAATAAAATCATATGATGAGAGTAGATTGTGTATAAAGATGAAAGCTTACTTCTCCAGGCCAAAGTAACCCAATAACTTATCTTCTGTTGACATGAAACCTCTCTCTTCTTCTCAGATTGATCATATCCTCTTTCTCCTTGACAAAGGACATACTTGTTGAATCTCGCTCCATACCACTATGTTGGTTCAGTCTATTTATAGCTGAAACAGGGTTCAAGTATTTCACCTTCAGAGGGTCAATAATAACAGACCATCACAGACTACGTACAGTAAGGGACAAAACCGTTCCAATGTTTTGAACTTTTCAGAAGATCAGCTCATAACTCAAGGACTACTGTGGCTGTGCACTTCCTAATTTAATTGTAGATAGTCCAGTATCTTATCTAATCATATGCAAAGTATGATTATGTAATCCTTTGTTTTGGGGGAGTTATTAATTAATTAATATTTTAAGTACATTGGAACAGTTTTGTCCCTCTCAAATTCTGAGCACATGACTTCGTTTATTGCAATCAAATAAATACAAATAAAATCATGTGACCATGTAGGGTGATGTATAAATGGATGTGCTTATTCTCAGGTGCAAATTAACTCCCCCACTATACCTTTACAACTATATGCGCTCTCTTTCCTCTACTCAGACCAATAGAGTCCTCTCTTACCTGGACCAAGGGAAATCTGCTCATCATATTGCTTCTATTACTGGTCTGGGAGTCAGTACTATTTCTAGGATTCGCTCCAAACATAGATCAACACTTTCCAAATCTGTTGGTGGCCGCCCATCTAAACTTTCTCCCTCTGATATCCACTATTCTGTTCGCCTCATCACCTCTCGCAAGGCTGACAATGCCTCCCAAGTCACCAAATCACTTCAAAATGTTATTGCCCAGCCTGTACGCAGGGCACTCAGAGGAGCTGGAATGAAGGCTGTAGTCAAGCGGAAACGACCTAAACTTACTGCTGTCCATAGGAGGAAAAGGTTGGAGTGGGCAGAAGCACATGTTAACTGGACCCTGGAGGACTGGAAGAGGGTTATTTGGACAGATGAGTCCAAAATCAATCGGTTTGGATCAGATGGAAGGGTTTGGGTATGGAAAAAGGCAGGAGAGGGGCTGAATGATAGATTGGTTGAGAGAACAGTCAAGTTTGGTGGAGGAAATGTGATGATCTGGGGTTGTATGCTGTGGGATGGAGTGGGGTTTGCCACTAAAATTGAAGGGAAGATGGATGCTGACCTTTATGTTCAAATTTTGGGGGATGAACTAAAGAGGAGCATCAGGTGGTATGGGAAGAATGAGGAGGATATGGTCTTCCAACAGAACAATGACCCCAAACACAAGAGCAAAAAGGCTACAAACTGGCTAGATGAGTCTGAATTGGAGGTTATGGTATGGCCCCCACAGTCTCCAGACCTTAATCCCATTGAACATCTCTGGACTCACCTCAAGAATAAGCTGGGAGAGTATTGAATCTCGAAATGACCTTTGATGGTTGTTAGGTTGAATAAAACGGTGAGTGGAGTTTCCGAGGTCATGAAATTTCCAACTTGTATCTATGAAGGTGACTCGTGTGCAACCGCCGGCGGGCAGATAACATATGTGTCTGTAATGGCTAACTCAAAGGGGCCGTGATGCCTAAGGACGCAGCATACCGCCCATGTTCCTCCGAGAGAATATCTAAGCTCTCAGGGTGACGAACGGTACCCTATGGACGTAACGTCATTACACTGGGATGCAATAAATCTTAAATTGAACGTACAGGATGGACCTGTCTTCAGACATAGAATTAATTTGCTCAATAAATACATTCGTCGATCGGCTCAGAGCGTCTTGCTGGGCGCCGTTCAATTCCCAAAAGAGCTGTGCTTGAGCAGCCTCGTGTTGCTTCTTTAAAACCACTGGCATCAAGATACCAAGGGCTTTTATCAAAATATTTGATAGGTAGTCGTAGGTCGCGTCCAAGGAGCGGCGGACAGCGGGCTCGACGAGAGGCTCGTCCTTCACATAACGGTCGAGATTTGCCAAGAACACTCGGTCAGTGAGTAGTTCGCAATATCGCGCGACGTCTTTCGCAATATCGATTTCGGGTATCATATTGCCGGTTGAAAAAAAGAATAGCAAGCGCGAGGAATTAGTTTGCCTCGCTCCCAGTTTCTCTGGGCAGCCCTCCCGGATCACGGTTCTGATGAGGTCCTCTTGGTAATACTGGCCATACTTCCTGCAAATGACGCGAACACAAACGACACGATGCTTTTGATCCCGAAATGCAGAAGGTAGTTCCAACAATTTCTTTTCTAGGTCAATAAGCGAAGGATGGAGGGGGTGCCCAGATAGAAGACTGGCTACTTTGCCTTCGGAAAGATTTAGCAATGCGCCACTTCGCTACCAGATCCCAGAACCCGCCTTTGAGTTCAAAAAACTCATCTTGGGTGATCTTCACAATCCTCTCGGATAACCGTGCAGGATCGAGAGAACTAAATGGACGTTAACTCCCCTAACAGTCAATGATTAAAAGCGCCTCACGGATATTTCTCCAGTACTTTGCCAACCAAGTAAACCATTACTCCTTTATCCACGGTGCCGTGCTTGCCAAGCGAACCCTTACTCAACTCAGTCATTCTGTCCGCTCGCGCTTCCTCCGTGCCCTTCGCGATGGTTTCTCTCCGCTCTAGCCAGTCTTTATAGGGTCTCTGGTATGTCCCGGTATCCAAGCCATCCTTCATTAGTGCAATAATCACCTTCTCCGACAGCTCACATCCGATTCGGATGATAGAACCAGACCTTTAAAAGTGTAAATGATAGTTACTGCTCATGAGAAAATTCTTACAGTAACTCTCGAAGACGTGAGCGAGTGAGTGTACCATTCACCACCTTTCGTCAATCCGGGACGGGAGATATTTCGGAGATAGGAAACCCTGAGCACCTTCACCTAATATGAGTGTCGCGCGTGGCACACGAGCTCGTTCGCTCTCAAACGTTTCCGGTGCTTGTATGGGTTGCAGTTCGACCTTCAGAGCTTGATTATGTCTGGGAATATATGGTGTAGTGAAGGATAAGTTACATACCCGGAACCCTGGACGAGACGCTACGCTTTCTTCGATACCTACTTTCTCCTCGTGGTTCCATACGAATGCCTGACTTTGAGCGGGCGACATAAAACATAGATTTTGTTCGGAGATTTCTGTAAGACACCTAGAATTTGGTTCATTGTTGGAATTACAGCTAATGAGGAAGAGTAGTATACCGCATGAAAGTTCTACGATTTCCTCTTGGTCCGGATCGCGCATGGTCCTCCCATGTCGTGTCTTGGGGCCAATAAACCGCGTATAGGACGTCTGTAGGGTGGATTGGCCTGGCAATGTAGATCCCAGACCGGAGAGTTGGCCCAGAAGAATCATCTTTTGAATGTTGAAGGAGCCGAAGCCTTTCCGGTATAAACGTATGGGAAAAACATGGATATATGACACACTTACGTATCCTCATCAAGACTTTTCAGTGAGAACAGGAAGTTGGCAATTTCAATTCTATCTCCATATACTCCTATCGGACGGATAGAGAGTGAATCAAGGGTTTTGAAATCGACTCGTGTGAGCGTAACATAAGCGCCTGGAGAGATATCGTTGATGAGCCGCTTCAGACCATCCTGGGCGACGATAACCTTATCGACTTAAAACATGTAAGACGTATGGGTAAGCTCCCAACATATAGATAATTTCACCTCGGCCGTCACTACCCTGTTCATGGATCAGGTCGAAGACACGATATAGCCTTGGAATTCGATGGGCAATATCCTTGTCCCACTCAGGATCCTGGTTTGAAAATTTCAACGTAACAGACACCTGGGGTGTGGTTGTCGAGCCCCTTTGTCCATCCTTTGCTCTAGCCGTCAATAGAAGTCCCTCCAGAGTTACCATAGGCAACTTACGGCCGGGGTAGGGTCGTCTCGGCTTACAAAGTCGATACCTGTGGCACGACTCAGACAATAACCGCTTCACCAAACACCAAGATGCTTACTACCTGAAGTCGATGGCTCTGGGGAAACATAGGGAGGTGAGTAAGGGACCATTTCTCAAGCCGAAATTCAAGCATTGCAGGAGTCCTTTTGAACGAGCAGGCGTGAGGCCTTGAGGACTCGACGTCACCGATTAACCTTCACAGGTGCGGCTGAAGAATGTAGGAACAATGAGGTCCAATGGTATGGAATTACGAAACTAGTCTCAGATCGGTCGGCGGATTGCTTGGGCCGTTCTTAACGGATGCCGCAGAGTCTGCAATCGAACTTTTGCCTTTCACTGGGCGAAGAACCCCGAAACGTGTTGATTTATGACGCCAACGCCATCATTCGGACGATCCTGTGGACTTGGAGTTCCACGGTATTCTATCCGCAGCCCGCGGATGAGGATTATGTTCATGCTGTGATTATCCGAGTATCAAAACCGGGCGTGAATCAAGAACGGGAGGAGCCGAGGGGTATAAGGTCATTTGCCACTTGAACGTCCCCTACATTCAAACCATACTTACGCAGGGGCTGCAGTGTGGATCATCGATTCGTCGGCAAGGCCACCAGCAAAATTTACGACGGTGCCTATTCGAGGTCCACGGTTCTTAGAATCAGAAGCCCCGTTCATCGTGATCTTCACGGCTAGGCATTGTGTCATCCCTTTCACGCTCTTGCCCTGGTACAAGGTTGAGGTCCATAAAACTACTTCAGGGAGTAATACTTTACGTCGCTAAATGATCCTCTTTGGATTAGTGTGTCGATCACGGCGTCTGGGTGGGGCAGCGAGCTGGAATGATATTACTTTTGAGTTGGGATGTAGAATGGGTTTGGAATTGAAGTTATGGATTTTTGCAATCGGTCCGAGAGCCATTCCATGTCAAAGCCTAACTGCAATCGGAACACTTGTGTGTTCTTGAAGCCGCAAGATGCCAGTCACATTCGGCCGACTCAACAAACACCATCGAAGTGCGGGCGTTTGTCCTCTTTGAGGTTCTATTCTTCCGCACTCACGTAATTCTTTTGCAACTTCCGAGCGTGCCAAACGAAAGGAAACCGAAGAAATACTCACATAGTACGCAAGGTACGAGGAACTTGGTACCGCGCACCGCCTTAGGGTTCCAAGGTTATAACTTATGGAGGTCGGTAATCCTATCTCAGAGCAGGGACTGCACCATCCACTCAATCAATATTTATTATTATTATTATTATATTACTATTCTGAGTGAACAAAATCTGAAACTCTTTGTTGCGATTTAGCCTGGAGGCGTTGGAGTTAGGGGTTGCGGCCAGCGGTTTGAACTCAGAATCGGGGCGGACTCAATCCCTCCTTCGACCAAACGGAACGCATAAACTCCTGTTGTACTGTATCATAGTAGACCTTAGTAATTACCTAATGTAGTGGATTCGTGAACGATGTGGAACGGGTTGGGTCCGAACAGGCGGACAAACCGCGAAACCTCACATTGGAATGTCAAAATCCTTGGGTAAAATGTTCTACCCGAATATCACAAGGTAATCACAATGTTACAAGTATGGGACAATCATCTCCACGAGACTACTCATTTGCAATCTTGGGCTCTTAAGAACTACCTGACATCCAATTCCAGTACTTGGAGCACAGACCATTCCACTTCGCTGCATTAATAAGAAAGATCAAAGTAATCAACGAGCGGTCGATGTAACTCTGCGGGAATAGAACTCACGCGGAATGTTTTGTTGCCACGCTGCCATACCGTCGATGTCTTCTGCGAGTACAATTGCGAGGCCTCTACAGGTAAAATTAGGGATCAGAAATGTACCACTTGCATTGAAAACCTCAGACACGCACTCCTCAAGATGCCAATCAATGTGACTTGATAGTCAATCAGACATATGAATATACTATGTAATGCGTCAGTACTCACCAGTGCAAGATCCAGGGTCCAGGATTGTCGGTATTGAATCGAATGGTGACTTGATCGATATCTTGCCCGGAGGGAACATCGAACAGCGACGTCGCGACTGTGTCCCTCCTTACCGGATGTGTCCAGTTGTAATCATAAGCACCAATGGAGCGAACGACTGAGAATGTATGCTAGGGGCCATCGTCAGTAATCCCACTTATTGCTTAAACCTTGAGACATACGCCATGAAGATGCATTGGATGCTGGACGGAAATGAGTTAATTAAAACTGACGACATCTCGCATCTAACACTCACAGGTCCACCCGGAGTGGGGTCAGCGTGTGTGAACGTGAGCTGAACAGTCCTATTGCGTGGGAGGGGAACGACTGATCCTTTGGGCAAAATTTTGACTATTTTAATGGTATTTCAGTTCAGCCCTCCACAGGTAACAAGGATGTTGCGCACATGGATCCACGGTACCAGACAGAATTTGCAGCAAGACATCCTTAGGAGGGGGACGGAAACGGGTCCCGTCGAGGGAGAAGCCTTCATCCTACAAATACAATAAAATTTGATGATAAAGTATGGAACAAGTTATAACTTACTGTCAAGTCCAATCTCATGTCAAGTTTGTAAACATCAGAGGCATTGGGCGAATGTCCGCCAGGCTATGCAAGCGTTGAGTCCTCCGTGCTGCTACAGACGACATATTTTGGTAACATACCGCCGGTAAACGGTCTAGTGGCTGTAAAAGACAATCATTTGGTTCAGGAAGGGAGGTCGGAGGACAGGGGACGGTGATGAACTCACCTCAAGGAAAGTTTCGTTGAGTATACGAGGTATAGTGGGAGGATTTGTGTTCGGTGTCGCATTCGAAGCTCTGGAATAATGCAGGACAGCCTTTCCAATGGGTCCTTTATTTCTGGGAACGTCGGCACGAATCCCTATGGATCCGATATGAGGGAGTCAGAACGCATGTACGGAGGGGAGGGTGACTTACAATAGTTCTTGGTATCATCATGTTGAGTAGTATCCAGCTAAGGAAAATTAAAAACTGCCAGGTGCGAATAGATTTGCATGCAGTCAAACTTACAATGAAAGAGTAACGTTGAGCTGGTACGGGTTTAGCTCCATATTATAGAAGTGACTTATTCGAGACACACCTGCATGAATAGGGATGGAAGTGACCTTGTACCGTGATACCATTATTCCTTCGACCTCAATGACTGTGAGTTCATGGTCGTCGATCGAGAACATGTATGGGGCATCGCAAGATGTGTTGATGAGGCGGAACCGGTACCTTTGTAACGTCAGTCGAATAATAGAATTTTATAAACTGATGTTTACTTTTTCCCCTTTACGACATTGATCATCGGCTGGACCTCGCTGTTGATCAAAGTAACATCCCACTTGCTGTATAAATGCCAGTTAGCTGCCTGTCATGGTTAATACGCGAGATAACGTCACCTTCGACCGTGGGTTGATAGTTGCTCTAAATAATCATAAAGGGTCAGAAGACATGAAGGGCGTTGCGCCGGAAAATATACGCACGATACCTAACAATGTTGAACCATCAGAGCCGAAGCAATCCAAAAAAAAAATGAAGCTCACCAGTCGGACAGCATAAGCACAGTAGAATCTGATGAATATCAGTTGCATAAGAATGGATTCGGAGTTCACGCCCAGGACTCTCACCATCATCGACGTCGTACTCCTTCAAGTAGGGATCGTCTTTGTCCCGGATGATGAGAGCACCTCGAAGACCATCACAATACTGGGCCGCTGACGAAAAACTTAAGCATACCGTCGGAGAAGGCGCGTCACAACATACAGTAATGAGAGTGATACCAAAAAGTGCCCGCTTGGTCGGGAACTGGGAAATTGTAGGGGAAAAAATCGCCTGGGATGATGGGACACTGGGTCACGAACGCGACACCATCAGCCCAAGCGGTTCCCCTGATCTGTTCGATACCGTGCCAATGCTACCGGGGGTGATCAACTTGATGTGCAGAGCATCTTCTGGCGAGGGCGGCTTACGATGGTCAGTTCCCTCAACATCTCCCTATTGGTGAGGTTATTGTGCACGTTAATCTCAAACGTTTCACCCTGAGCCACGGGGGATATGTTCAGCGATGAAGAAGAAAATGCGACCAAATGCAACTACCTTCCATCCATTGATGATCGGTGCAGGAAAGGTTCCAGGATCTTGTGGACTGAGCCCACCAAGGATAGCGGGACGCTCAATGACCTTGCCATCAGGAGTTGTATATTTGGTGTCGCCATTGAGGATATAGAGGTCACCCTTTGTCGTGATATTCCTGAACAGAGAAGGACCTGTTAATAGCACCGGCGCAGTGCGCCAAAAGCTGAAGGATGGGAAATACATGGCACTACGATCTGCTGAGCTGGGGTGAGATATTTTATAGGCTGCGGTCCTTCAGGTAATGACATCCGGCGATTGACAGAAAGCATGGAAGGTGGCGAGAACGCCCGGTACATAATCTGCTGTACCTGGAATGCAGAGATTACAGATCTCCCAGCCAGTAAGCAAAATGGCCAACTGGTATCCGAAGCTCACCATTGCAGTACTACACCTAGTTAAACTCCAGATATGACATCCAGTCGCTCACGGACTCTGGGGAAACAAGTTCATTGACGAACGGGTGAGTATGGTGGTGGGATTGGCTTCGACAGACAGAATGTTCTATTGTCATGACCGGTGCCGGCAATAGAACCGTGCGGCGACCCTATTGAGCTCTTCTTACGAATGATGGGGAAGCGAGAACAAGATACCTGTCGAATGAAATGTCAGGGTACCTCTGATGAAAGAATGTATCGTGGGTTGGCCTTTTGAACGAAACAACTTCATTAAGTGATATCAAACAATGGGTATTATCTCGATGTTTACGACTATTCATCTCCACCATCAGGTCTTTCTGGGACAAGTCGACCAAGGAACGAACCGTCCAGAGCGCCTATATATTATGTCAACTTTCTGATGGACCCACTGAACCGAATAGCGGCTTACGTCCAACGCTGTCGTTCAGGTGCTTGCCCCGATATGCCGAGATCACAGGACTCGGCGTGGAGAGCAAATTAATACTTGAGGAAGTAGACATTTGTGTATTTGTTGAGGAATTCGGTGGAGCGGGATAATGAACCGTTCTAGATGGAGTTGAAACAGGTGATGTTGGGTAGTTCGTAGTCATCGAAAGGCCGAATGAAGAAGAAGGTGAGAACGAGAAGGGTTTTTGCGTTTGTGGACTTGTCTAGGAGGGGGCTTAGTAGACATTTAGGCGCCCTGGAATGGAAAGGACCTACTTGTGGCGAAAGTACTTTGAAGGGTCTGGAAGGGGTGATAGGGGACTTTTGAATGCTTTTGGATTTGCTTGGTGAAGCAGGGTGAGGGAAAGAAATCCGGGGATACCTCACAGCGTAAACCCCATGAAGAATATTGAAAAGGAAGAGAGAAAAGGCTGCGACTTCTGTCATAAAATCAGCAAAATGCCAACAAAGGGGATAGCAGGACATACCCAAAATGCAGAACCATTGGTAGAGCCATTCTCCAGACCCAATTTCATGGTCAGAGGAACCCCGAACAACGTAGATAGCCTTGTGCAAAGATGGGATGGGTAGTAGATACGACGCAAGGATGCCTGTAATTAGGCAGGCACTGTTGGCCCGCACACGGTACAAAGCTTCAGTCGGGTGTGGTTTGAAGTGGTTGACGAATCGCGCGTAAAGTGAACTGAAACTTGACATCATGGAAAATTGAATTGCTCTTTTTGCTGAACAACACTACAAGTCCCTTGTGCAGTCCTGTGGCCAAGGGGACAAACACCGCACACAGAGATTGAACTCAGCAAAACAGAGGAGGCGGTGAGAGCACCAGCTTTGAGGATCGTTGGTAACGCTGAACCGCCCTCAGCGAGCAGCAGCATTTACAGTCGTAACACCACGTGAGGTGTGACAACGTCTTTGCACGCACCTCTGCACGCACAGCGCACACTCATCACAGCTGACGAGGTCGAAAACTATTTGAACACTATGTCAACGAGTCAAGACGGCACCGGCCATATTGATATATCGTATTAAATTCAAAAGCGTATTCTTCAAGACGACACACTATACACTTTTTGAAGTTGATATGATATTGATAAGACTTTTCCACACCAGCTGAACAGTGTAGATTTTTGAAAACAAACAAAAGGGCGCAAACGGAATACTGCACGCAACAATGGTATGTACACATATATCACATTCAAATCTTCCAATGGGATTTGATCATATCCGACGCTCTTTCCGCAACAGCATAAACCGAAGCCTGCGTGTGAGCTGCAGGGGTAATTGGCTAACGAAAAGATCGCCGTCAGTCACCAAACGAGGAGCGACGAAAGGTTGAATGCATACCAGTACTGAGGCGTCTACTACACGTAAACCTTCTGCTCCCTTTAGCCGTAAATCGGGATCCACAACACCATGCCTTGCTCCCCAAGGCGACATAGCACATGTGGAAACCGGGTGCGAAAATCCTGCGAGACCGTTTCGCATAAATTGGTCTATTTCGTCATCCGTCGTGGCATTATTCAAAGGTTGTATGACATAACCGTTGAAGGCAGGGAGGGTGATAAGCTTGCGAGCAAGCTTGACTCCTTCCCTGAGTAGGGCGACGTCAAAGTCATTGCCGAGGAAGTTAGGATTAATCAAAGGAGGATCGAAAGGATTATTCGATCTTAGAGTGACAGAACCTCCTGCACAACCGGAAACTGTTAGAATAGAACACTTTGAAAGAAATAGTTCGTTACACACGGGCAGTCGGTTGCAAAAGAGCTGTCCCAATGGTCATGTAATGACCCGTTGGTGGAAAAGGCGGTCTCAGAATGCCATTCTAAATTTAGTCACATCAATTTTGCAAGTTCGAGCAGTTAAATCCAGAACATGCCATTGGAAGAATCTCAACATGAGCTGTGTTAGGCCCCGGAGATGGGTCCCGCCCGGGGAATTTCTTGAAGATGTCTGCATCACGAGGAAGGCGGATCCATGCCACGGTGTTGAATATTCCGTCGACAAGTGGGCCAGCGCGCTTTTTCTGCCATAATTCGAGGTCCTCGTTTCCAAGCGTCGTGTTCCGATTCATCAAATCCAGAGTTTCCGAATCCTTTGCGTTTACTAACCATTGGCCCGAAATAATACCATGGTCCGACAGGTTTTGACCGACGGATGGAAGATGGTGAACGGGCCTGATTCCAATTTGAGAGAGAGACTCTGAGTTGCCAATGCCAGAATTTAATAAGACGTGCGGACTGCCGATGCTTCCGCCCGAAAGGATTATCTCCCTCTTAGCTCGGACGCGCCTCACAGGCCCTAAAGCAATGTGAGAGACTCCTATTAGCTGTCACGTACAAGAGGCTCACCCCCAACGCCGTCGGTGAACTCGACTGTATCGAAAGAGGGCTGGCCTTTGCTCTTCTTTGTCTCGAGGACCCTAGCTACCTGTGCATGGAGCAAAACGTGTAAATTCTTCCGGTTGATATATTGAGGTCCGAGGTAGGATGTTGCGGAGCTACTCCTTTCACCATTCTTGATAGTGGACTGCGTAAAGCCTGAAGAGGAGGACTAAATAAATGCTAGTAAGACGTTTCCTCCCAGTACTCACCAACACCGAGATGCCTTCCAGAATTATAATCCAAGTTGAAAGCAAAGTCCCCGCCATGCGATCGGTGTGCAGCTTGGATGACCCGTTGATCAAGGCTCAAAGGGAATCCAGCAACGCTAACGGAATTAACACCATCGAAGCTATGTACGGCAGGATTGAATTGTCCAATCGTGTTATGGTGATCGGCAGGTGCCATCCATCTTTCGTTCTAGCGACGTTATGACGAGCGGTGAGCTTAAAGGAATAATGGGCGGCCATGAGGACGAACCCTGCGGAAATATTTCTGTATGGCATTCCATGACCAGCCAGGATCCCCGGTGATTCGGGCATACCGATCCCAATCTTCGAAAGAACCCCTCGTGTAGGCCATGAAATCTAACACGTCATAAATTCGCTTAAATGTGTTGGGGAAAGTCGCTAGTGGCACTCACTGACGGAGCTGCTTCCACCAAGAACATGACCTCGTGGAAAGGCAATGGATCTGTTATTGAGTCCAGGCTGGGGGACGGTCGTGTAGTTCCAATCATTGAGCGTCTGTGGCGTCGCTCGAAGACAATAGAATGGAACAGAGATGTTGAGTATGCCGTTAGGACTAGCAGAAATCAGTAACGGGTGGTGATGATAAACGAGTCATCATCATGCTCACGAGCCGCCTGCCTCCAGGACGAGAACTTTTGTGTTCGGGTTTTCAGTGAGCCTGTTTGCCACCACGTTTCCCGCGGTACCGCCTAATATTTCGTGGTTGATAAGTAATATATCACGGTGTCGTGGACTCACCTCCGATTATGACGAAGTCAAATTCAGTCGAATGCAGGTCGTGAAATGATTCAACTATTCCTGCATTGCATACTGTGACTGCTGCCGACACACTGGCCACAAGGAGGGACAAAAACATGCCGTGGACAAAAACCAGACTGCAACCTCAACATAACCCTTTATAAGCAAAAGTCTAACATGAGTTCTTTCTCCCATGGAGACCCGCAAAGGGGGAGTGCTAAAGGGGTTTATATTCTTGGAGCAAAGAAAGAACTTACGGAGTGGCTTCTGCTCAAAATGATTGGCTGGTTACCGGGTGATAGTTTAAATTGGGATGTATTTTCCTTTGCGTGGGGCGTCTAAGTGTGTAATTGGCGCGGATGTCTGTGGGGAACACGGAACCAGTGGTGCTGAGAATAAGCAGTGAGAAAGAGAAATACACCCCTCAGTTTTGGTTACGCAAACGAGAAGGTGATTGAATCCTTACATGATGATTTAGCCGTTTTATGGGCTGACTTGATGGAGGGAAGGTGTAACTATGAATGGAACAATACCGGCACCAGACCACCAGTAGATCTAAGTATGACGCTGGATCCAACTAGCGGAATTTGAGGGAAGTGTTGTGGAAGGTCAACATTATTCAGAGTCAATATACGACGCTCAGGCTGAGCGTCGTATATCCAGCGGCCTGCAGGAGTCTCCAGCACAGTGTGAAAAAAATCATTAAGCTAAACGGGGTTCAACGAACCGATCTAATCATGATCGTGGCCAAAGCGACGTAAACACGATATTGCGATGACATACGGTCACAGTTTCAACGACCACATCTGCTTCATTTCATGGACTCAGAGGCCCCCCTAGTCGTCGACAATGGCACAGGTGTAAGCATATTATCACGCAGATTTCCTCTTCCGATTAATCATTACAACCCACTCAGTTTGTCAAAGTCGGATATGCAGGCTCAAACTTTCCAGAACATGGTGCGTTAAACGACTCTACTACCCCTGTCAGCCTTTTCTTACCGGGTGAACACCTGCACAAAATAGTATTTCCGTCCATAGTCGGCAGACCTATCCTCCGTGCTGAAGAGCGCGTCGGGTCAGCAGTAATCAAAGATATCATGGTCGGCGACGAAGCTGCGGAGAACCGTAACTATCTCCAAGTAACACAACCCATGGAACATGGCATCGTGAAGAACTGGGAAGACATGAAACATCTATGGAACTATACGTTTGATGAAAAGTTGAAAGTGGATCCTAGGGGCCGGAAGGTCTTGTTGACGGAGCCGCCAATGAACCCGAGGGCGAACAGACAGAGGATGTGTCAGGTCATGTTTGAAGATTACGGGTTCGGGGGCGTGTATGTTGCCATTCAGGCAGTGTTGACGCTTTACGCACAAGGTGATTCTTCTCTTTTAGCAGCGTTGCGGTCGTAGTGATGACGTCGTACCAGGTTTGACGACGGGCGTAGTGGTTGATTCGGGAGATGGTGTGACCCACATCGTACCGGTGTACGATGGTTTCGCCATGCCGCATCTTACACGTCGGTTGGATATTGCGGGTCGTGATGTGACGCGATACTTGATCAAGCTGCTCCTCATGAGAGGATACGCGTTCAACCGAACAGCAGACTTTGAGACCGTTCGCGAGATCAAAGAAAAACTTTGCTATGTGAGGTGCGCCACCGCATTTCTTCAACTTGGAGGCAAAGCTAAACGTCCACATGTCAGTTACGACCTTGATCAAGATACGAAGCTCTCGGAAGAGACCACTGTCCTTGTTGAGAGTTACACGGCAAGTTTGGCATCTCTTTATGTTTTAGCGCAGGTCTCATACATGGTTAATTAGCTCCCTGATGGGCGAATGATCAAAGTCGGCTCAGAGCGCTTTGAAGCTCCCGAATGCATGTTCCAGCCCCATCTGGTTGATGTTGACCAGCCAGGTGTCGCAGGTACGTCCAACTGTTGGCCGCCAAAACACCAACAAATGAGTTGAACTTTTATGCAGAAATGCTATATCAGACAATCCAGGCTGCAGCTGTTGATGTTCGTACGGATTTATACAAACACATCGTTCTCTCCGGAGGGTCAAGCATGTACCCAGGCCTTCCAAGTCGTTTGGAGAAGGAGATGAAACAATTGTACTTGATGGGTGTACTCAATGGTGATCCGTCGCGCTTGAGCGTATGTATCGGCTTTACACTATGCTCATCCTTTCGGACCTCACGTTTTCTCTGCAAATTTTAGAAATTCAAGATTAAGATCGAGGATCCGCCTCGGAGGAAACATATGGTATTTTTGGGTGGTGCTGTGCTGGCTGATATTATGAAGAACCGTGAAGAGTTCTGGATATCACGAGAGGAATGGTTTGAGCAAGGTGTGAGGGCCCTGGATAAGCTTAACCGGTCAGAGTAAAGAGGAAGGCGCCACCTTTGAAAATAGATCCGCGCATTGGACCATCGCTTATTGTGTGTAGGAGTATCAAGGTTCGCAATTATTTTCCCCAATTTGATTTCATGGATCATGCTCTTGGATCTATGGATTATATCCGCTCCACCGAGTAGGCGCAGGTAAGTATACGAAGTCATACCAACAATCAAGACCAGAATACGGGATATAAATTCAAGTCATCAAATTCCTTATTCAACTTTTCCAGAATGCATCCCACTCCCCCATCCACAGAGGGACCAACTCGATCCCTCTGATTATATCTTGACTCTGTATGAGAACCAGCTCCCGCCCTCGCATCCTCCTTATTCTCCGCATGGGGTCCTCGTCGTCTAACTCATCATCGGAGGCCTGACGTTCGTCCGGAGGAAGGGAAGCAGCATGGTCATAGGTTTTCGAAAGGACCGCATGGGTTTTGGTTAAAGCAAGAGACGCCGCATAGGAGAGTGGGGTTAGTGAGTGGTTGGCTGGAGGTGTTGGTGATTGTGAGTGTTCTGTTGGTTCTGCTAATATCGACACAGATGGGGATGGTTTTAGTGGAATATTCGGGCGAAAGTGTCCCAGGAGAAGGGCCGAGAAGAGGTCTCCGACACCAGAGAAGTACCCTGGGATTAATGGGACACACGCTGCGTGGATTACGGAGGAGTGGGAGTATCTTGGCAAGGTATCCTCATTTGCTTCGTGAGTGGGATCGCTCAAGTACGTTTCTGGTGTACTGTTGGCGGCCGGAGTGCCGAAAGAAGGGAACGTGTGAGAAGATGTCAAGCAGAAGAGGTACTCAGACTCTTCAACGGAGATCTGGGTCGATATGGTTGATGGTAAGGCAGCGAGGAGCCAAGGTTTAAGAGGGATTGAACTGATCACTACATTTGGGACCTGGTATTCTGTGTGTAAGATTCGAAGAGCTTGTTGAAGAGACGTGATGTCTGTTATTGATATCTCCGTCAGAACCCTGGTAATAGTGGAATCAGCCTAACAATGTAAGTGAATTGCGAAGGAGAAAGTGGTGCTAACTCGACCTCAAACCAGTTGGGCGTAATGATAGTAGCAAGAGGTAACATTTGTCGATAGACGGGTATCACGTCTGGTGCGACGTATAACTTCCCTGCATCACCGATCACAGCTGAAATCGGTGGCGGTAATTGTCTTTATGGGATTCAAATTAATATAGATATGACGTACGATCAAGGAGGTATACTAAATCTTGTCTCGTATTCTTTAATTTGCGAGCAGCCCGCTCAACCGCGAGCAGAGCCTCAGCCTCAGGGATGTAACCCGTCAAAAGTCTAGAGGGCGTAAGCATTTCATTCTTCTCTAGCACATCGAACATGACGTCGAGCTCTGAGGCAGTGGTTCTAGTTCCGCCTGAGCGTCCATAACCTATGGGTCCATCCGGTCATTGGTTAACGTGAGGTCACGACTCATACAATCAATAATTGGAATACCTGCATGATTGGAATAATGGACGGTATTAACTACCTGAAATAAACGAACGTGTCAACAAACCCTTGCCCAGGGTCACTAGCCATGAAGCTGAGCTCACATCGACGTCATATCCGAGACATTGAAGAGGAAACACTGCAGCCTTGCCCCCGACGTAACCAAAGACGACGTGGGATTGGATGCTGAGGATGCGCTCGCGGGACATTGTAAGCTGGCTTGGAGTGGTTTCTTGGGGATTAGATATCATCATCTGCATAACAAGCGAACCTTCCCAAGTTAAGAGCCTCTGAGCTAATTTAAGAAATGGACCCAGGTCACGTGGATGGAAATAAAAGCGGTCGCCGACGAGGCGTATCTGCGTAACGACTCACCTTTTCCTGTACGCAAGTTGTTAGGTGGATCCAGCATTTTATGGGTGTGAATCAACATCACGACGCAATTAGTAGGGGGATGAGAAACTATTAACATACGACTGACATTATTCCATTACTTTTCTTCCTTGATCGAATTAGTTGAGCTCACTTCTTCGCACGTCTCGGATGGGGGTAATCTCGGCCGACCCAAGCTTGCATCCTTGTTCCTCACTGATTCTGTAATACCCAATGGTTTCCTGTGGGTGCGCACTCTTCGTTACGTTGTTTCGGTGTTCTCGTCGTTGACAACGCCTCCGGCCCAGAGACTGTGATGTATCGAATATGTTGCTCTGCGGTTTACTTTGAGATTTAACGCAATTACGCTTTATACATCCTGTCGCCGCATCAACGAGATTCATATTGGTACCACAATATTCTGGGTCAAGAAGCCTGGAACGCCTCCCATTGTCGCAACTCAAGACGAAAGTGTTACCCACGGACACCTCAGGTGCACAATGATTTCTCTTCAATGCAATCAATGCGATTTCTGCTCGTGCAAGCCCTTTGTGGGTAACGTCCACCGGAGAGAGATTAGCCCTAAATTTTGGGCAATTCTCGGGGCGGGTTAGCGTGTCAACACAAACACTTGGACGGATCTTAGGAGGATCATTATAGAGGGGGATGATGGTGTGTTTGGGGTCCTTGCTTACAAATTTTAGTCAGCATTGGTAATCCTGTGCTACTTTTGCACAGCCTTAGTCAGAATTGGTCAGCTTTGACTAAGCAAAAGTTGTTCCCTTCTACTCCTTCAAACGTTTTCGCACTGCCACCCTTTTCGCATCAAACACTGCCACCTCAGTGCTTTGGGAGACTAACACTCAGTCCATGACAATATTCAACACTCCACCTGGTGTAAAAATTATAAAACATCCCCGGAATGACAGAGAATGACTCAGACTACAGTCTTTATATAATTTCCTTAGTCAGACAACAGTCCATACTAAAAAAATGAGTCAATACTGAATAAATGACTCAATGGCTGTTTCTATGACTCACTACTCACTAATGCTGTGAATCTAGCTTATTAATTTTCACTGCCTGAATGGTATATAAAGAGTGGACTCTGGTGGGTGTAGTTCAACAAAACTTTACTCATTACCACTACATTCTTGGCTCTTATACTGCTTCTATACCTATATCCTATCTATAAATTGGCTCAAAATGTGAGTTATCTATGATTTGAAATATTCTTTCTGTTACTAACTTATTACTTAGGGATCCACCACCACCACCACCACCATCTCCACCCACTACTCCTGAGAGGACCCGCCAAGAACTCAGGGCAGAAGAGCATTTACAACGTCTTCAAATGACAGACCCAGATGATCGTCGTGACAGAGCTATCTCAGCTGTCCCTGCACCAATACTTCATGGTGCTAGATTAGCAGCTATGATTCCACAAACCATAATTCCTGAAGACTTGGATCGTCCCTTGATAAGCAGACTACCCTTGGGTCTTCCACAAATTCCACAAACTATTGTACCAAGAACTACAGTACCACTACCACAAGTTCCTTTGGGTATTGTACAACCTACTACAGGTTCATCAAATACAACAAGGCCAACTACTGGATTTAATCCTCCACCAGTCTTAAATCCTCCACCAGTCCTAAACCTTCCACCAGTCTTAAACCCTCTACCAATCCTAAACATACCTCAGACTATCATTCCAGCAGATTTGGATAGGCCTCTGCCAAATCAAATTGCTCACTTCAGGAACCTGTTACAAAACATTCCTGCTGTTCCAATTATAGGAAGAGGTAGAGGCAGGGGTGGAAATGTAGTATTGAATACTCCAGATGAAAATGCTCAAAGAGCCAGAATAGCAGCACTTGAACAACATCTTAGAGATGACCAAGAAAGAATTAGACAACAAGAAGAAGCATTGGCTTTACAGAGACAAAGACTTTTAGCTGAACAACAACAGCAAGAGGAAATGAGGAGGAGAGATGAAGAGTTAAGGTTGGCTGAAGAACAGGAGCAGTTGAGGAGAGCTAGAGAAGAGGAGGAAAGAGAAGCTAGAGATAGGGAGGAACAGGAGAGAAGAATTAGGGAAGAAGAAGAAAGGTTAACTCAGGAAATAGGAATTAGGACCCAAGGAGCTATACAGCTACAAAGGGAACTAAGAGAGGATGAGGATAGAGCTGCTGGGGAAAATAGGGAACAAGAGTTGCAGAGGTTATTACAACAGTGGAGAGAAGAACATCAAGCAGATATAGCAGAGGATGAAGATGATCATTTCTTTGACCAAGATGATGACCTTGATGAACTGGAGCTAGCAGCTTTAGCCATGCTTCAACAAGCTCAAGCCCAGGCCCCTGCTATACCACCACACCTAGGAAATGCATTGGATATGGGTGATATTAGAAATATAGAGGACCATAATCCAAATGATGAACCACCACCACCACCTCCTCCAAGAAGACAAAATATTCCAAAAGCATGTCACCCTTATTCAGAGCCTCCAGAAATCCACAACTTGGGTCCAATGAATGTGGAATGTCCCAATTGTAGAGCTCTTCACTTTATGTCTGAAAAGCTCACAAATTCTTCAAGAATCAACCCCAAATTTGGAACATGTTGTTTACAAGGCCAGATTGCTCTACCACCCTACCATTCTATGCCACATGAACTGGAAAATCTTTTATGTGGTGTCAGCCCTCACTCAGAAGCCTTCAAGTCAAATATCAGGCGCTATAATGCTGCTCTTGCCTTTACATCACTGGGGACCAAGATTGACCAATCTGTCACAAGATCATCAGGTCCATACTGCTTCAAAATCAGTGGAGAACTCTGTCACCTCTCAGGAGCCTTACTTCCTACTGAAGGCCAACCACCTGTCTATGCCCAGATCTACATTCATGATCCTGCTGAACAACTTGATCTCAGAATGCAAAACAACCAAGCTTTCTGTGATCCTGTTGTTATGGGTGAACTCCAAGCCATGTTACACCAACACAATCCTTATGTGGGTGCATATCAGCAGGCATTTCAAATCATGAATGCCAAACCTCAGCATGAACACCATTCAGTTTATGCTAGGCTCAGGGTATTGGCAGGAAATGACCAAAGAGTATACAATGCTCCAACAGTTGATGAAATATCTGTCATTGTTCCTGAAACTGGAGATGTAGATGTTTCAGAACACAGAGATATCATCCTACACCTTCAAACTGGTCGGTTACAAAGAATCAGCAACTTATCCCACTCATATTCCCCACTCCATTATGTATTGCTGTTTCCCTATGGTGACTCTGGTTGGCATACCAATCTACCAGCACAGCCAGGAGTTGGCAATAATCCAAGGTCCAAAAAGGTTACCCAAAGATGTTATTATGCCTACCGCTTTCACATCAGACCTGGACCTCAGCCACCACTGTTTTGGGCTGGCAAATTGTTCCAGCAGTTTTTGGTTGATGCTTGGGCCTCTATTGAGCAGAGTAACCTCCACTGGTATAGGACTCATCAAAAGGAGATTAGAGCTGAGGTTTACCAAGGCCTTCAGGATGCAGCTGTTGGAGATAGGGATGAAAACCTCAACTTGGCAAATTATGGTCAAAGAGTTATTCTACCTGCCTCTCATGTTGGAAGTGAATGTTACATGAACCAACTTTTCCAAGATTCTATGGCTATCTGTAGGGCATTTGGGAAACCAGACATCTTCTTGACAATGACTGCCAACTCCAATTGGCCTGAAGTACAGGAGGCATTATTGGTCAACAGGAATGATGGCAGGACCAAACAGGCATCTACAGATCGTGCTGAAATTGTGGCCAGAGTTTTCCAGGAGAAGAAGAAAGCACTACTCAAAGAAGTCAAGGATGGTCTATTTGGTACAGCTGTGGCAATGGTACACACCATAGAGTTCCAGAAAAGAGGATTACCTCACATGCACCTCTTGATTTGGGTTGAAAACCTAGACAAAATCAGAGATAGCCTGCATGTTGACTCTATGGTGTCTGCAAAAATCCCAGATCCTGTCACTGAACCTCACCTGCATAGAGTGGTTACATCCATGATGCTCCATGGTCCATGTGGTCCTGATCATCCCAATGCCAAGTGTATGGTGAATGGAAAATGTAGCAAAGGATTTCCCAAAGAATTCAGGCCTACAACACTATATGGAGAAGATGGATATCCCAAATATGCCAGACCTGATGATGGACGCACTTTTGTCAAGAATGGCTTCACCTATGACAACAGGAGAGTTGTGGCTTACAATGCTTATCTCAGCTCAAAGTATGGATGTCACATCAATGTTGAAATCTGTGCATCTATTGAGTCTGTGAAGTATGTCCACAAATATCTCTACAAAGGCCATGATAGGACAACTCTGGAGATATCAGCAGGCCCAGAGCAACAGAGAGATGAAATTAAAGAGCATGTTGACTCTCGCTATGTCTCTCCTGTTGAAGCTGTGTGGCACACTTTTGAATATTCCATGCATGAAGAGTCTCCAACAGTTTATAGGCTGCCTATCCACTTGGAGAACCAACACTTGGTGTATTTCAATCCAGAGGATAATCATGCTCAGGTCTTGGGCAGACCCAACATTGACAGGACACCACTTACAGCCTGGTTTGAGGCCAATAGACAACATCCTGAAGCTCACCACATCCTGTACCAGGACTTTCCTAAATCTTGGGTTTATGTGAAGAAGAACAAAGAGTGGAAGGTCAGGCAAAGAGGCTATGCAATTGGGAGGATGTACTTTGCATCTCCAGCTGCAGGGGAAAGGTTCTACCTTAGGATGCTTTTGACTGTGGTCCCAGGTGCTACCTCATTTCAAGATATCAGGACATTTGAGGGCACTGTTTATGACACCTACAAGGCAGCCTGTCTTGCCAGAGGACTGTTGGAGGATGATAGGGAGTGGGCCCAATGTCTGAATGAAGCTGGAGATATGCAAACAGGGAGTTCACTTCGCCAGTTGTTTGCAGTAATCCTTCAAAACTGCTATCCAGCTGCACCTGAAGTTCTCTGGAATGATTTTAGGGCCAAGATTTGTGATGACTTGAGGCATAGGCTAGGAAGGATCCCCCAATACAGAAACAGAGAGTTTACAGAAGAGCAAATCTATGACTATGGTTTGCATCTGTTGAATAGAATTCTTATGAATTCTGGCAAAACTCTCAGGGATTATCCACCAATGCCACTGTCTCAGGGACCAGGAGAAGAAGAGAATTGGGAGGATATTGCACAGAACTTCATGCTGGCAGAAGAGCTTGCCTATGATCCAACAGCATTGGCAGGTATGGTTGAGAGAAATACTCAATCATTCAATGTTGAACAAAGATCAGTCTATAATGCTGCCCTTGATTCAGTCAACAACAACTTGGGCAAGATGATCTTTATTCACAGTGCAGGTGGAGGTGGTAAAACCTTTGTCTGTAACACTCTTGCTGCTGCTGTCAGGTCAAGAGGTGATGTAGCACTTTGTGTTGCCTCCTCAGGTATTGCTGCACTACTGCTTGAAGGTGGAAGAACTGCACATTCAAGATTCAAGATACCAATTCCTGCAGATGAAACATCAGTAGCATCTATCAAGCGCAATTCTCAGATGCATAGAGTCCTGGAGAAAACCAAAATGATTATCTGGGATGAAGTACCCATGCAACACAGACATAGCATCAAATCTGTTGACAGGAGTCTCAGGGACTTGCTTCAAGATGACAGATTCTTTGGTGGAATTACAGTTGTATTTGGAGGTGACTTTCGCCAAACACTTCCTGTAGTTCCAAGAGGGTCAAGACAGGAAATTATTGCAGCATCTCTGTGCAGGAGTGAGCTCTGGAGAGCCACAGAAGTCCACTACTTGGTGCAAAACATGAGATTGGATAGGACACCAGAAAGTGATCGTCATGCTGCATGGTTACTGGAAATTGGGGCAGGAACAAACTTGAATGCTGAAGAAACAGTTGAAATCCCTCCAGAAATGCACTGTGCAGATATGGATGGTCTTATTGGGTCAATTTATCCAGATATTGGACAAGGCAACAAAGGGGATCAATATTTCTTGGACAGGACAATACTTTCTTCCAGGAATGATGAAGTGGATGACATCAATAAAACCATTCTTGGGAAGTTTCCAGGGAACCCACATATTCTTATGGGTGCTGATTCTATAGAGCTGGCAGACCAAGTGATGAATGGATATCAGCCTTATCCACCAGAGTACCTGAACTCTCTTAGGGCAAGTGGGTTGCCTTTGGCCAAGTTGGTGTTGAAGATTGGTTGTCCAGTAATGCTGCTGAGGAACTTGGACCCATCAAAGGGACTGTGTAATGGAACAAGAATGGTGGTGACAGATATCAAGAGGAGGGTACTGGAGTGTAGGATCATTTCTGGAGACAGGAGATATGCAGGAAGTACAGTGCTGATTCCAAGGATCATACTACAGCCATCAGCTGAAACACTGCCAATCCCATTGAAGCACAGACAATTCCCTGTTCGACTTGCATTTGCAATGACAATCAACAAGTCTCAAGGGCAGTCAGTAAAACATGTTGGGATTAATCTGCAGACTTCAGTGTTTTCACATGGGCAGTTGTATGTGGCATTATCTCGGTGTACATCAGGAGAAAGGATCAAGGTGGTGTTGCCTGAGCAAAATGAACACACAAAGACTATGAATGTAGTATACAAAGAAGTACTTGGTGGACTTAGACTGTAAAATTGTAGATAAAAAATGGACAGCTATATGTAATGAAAATAAGAAAAATTGAACTGTGATAAATGTTGAATGAAAATAAGTAAAAATGTGAAAATAAGGTAATTGTCAGAAAAATAAGAGTAGGAAAAATAAATTAGAATATGAAAGTACTTGAAAGTTGGACAGTACCGCCCGTGCCGAAGGCATGGAATTCGGCCTAGTCTATATAGAGTGGGATAATAGGGTGTCTGGGGGCTTCTGGGGGGCTATAAGAGGGGGACAATGGTGTAGGCTGACAAATTTTAGTCAGGATTGATAATCCTGTGCTGTTTTTACACAGGATTTGTAAGAGTAGCACAGGATTTGTCATGCTTTGTCAGAATAGCACAGGATTAGTCAGAACTGACTAAGCATTTGTAAGCCTTCATCCCACTCTCTTATGCTGAGCACAGCATTCATCAGAACTGACTAAGCCAAAAACGTCCCACTGTCCATTCTTCCACTCTCTAATGCCTGAAGGCTGGCCAGATTATCAGTTTGGCCAAACATTGTTGATAAGATAATTATATATTAACATTGACTGATAATGAAGTTGAGTAGATTGATAGTAGATAAGAATGGACAGATAGTAAGATAACAACTGATAATGAGATTAACTTGGCTAACACTAGCTGATAAGGTGATTATACAAGTTAACATTGACTGATAATAAAGTTGAGTAGATTGATAGTAGATAAGAATGGACTGATAGTAAGATAACAACTGATAATGAGATTAACTTGGCTAATACCAGCTGATAAGGTGATAATAATACTGAGAAAGACATTGGTTAATCGTAATTCGTGGATGGGTAATGAACGTTCAGATGGATTGAAATAAGTTGAGTGGGTGTTCTAGACGATAAAGGTCAAGAAGAAGATAAGAAATAGGGTTTTTGGTTTGGACTTGTATGGAGGGGGCTTAGAAACTTTGGGCCCTGGATAAAGGAACTCTTGGGAAATACTTTGAAGGGTTTGGAAGGGGTGATAGGGGACTTTTGAATGCTTTTGGATTTGCTTGGTGAAGCAGGGTGAGGGAAAGAAATCCGGGGATACCTCACAGCGTAAACCCCATGAAGAATATTGAAAAGGAAGAGAGAAAAGGCTGCGACTTCTGTCATAAAATCAGCAAAATGCCAACAAAGGGGATAGCAGGACATACCCAAAATGCAGAACCATTGGTAGAGCCATTCTCCAGACCCAATTTCATGGTCAGAGGAACCCCGAACAACGTAGATAGCCTTGTGCAAAGATGGGATGGGTAGTAGATACGACGCAAGGATGCCTGTAATTAGGCAGGCACTGTTGGCCCGCACACGGTACAAAGCTTCAGTCGGGTGTGGTTTGAAGTGGTTGACGAAGCGGTAAAGTAATGTAAATTGCATCATAAAATTGATTGCTGTTTTGCTGATCTAACACTCAACCCTTTGATCCATTGTCAAAGGGAAATAACCGAAGATCAGAACTCAGTCAAAAAGGCGTAGAGACGTTTGGGATCGTAGTAAGCAAGCCTTCTGGATCACACTTTGACACGTAACACCAGTGGTTGACCAGTTTCGACTAGCTAATCGATAAGGAGAAGTCGAAAACTTTTGAAAACTATCTTACACAACGGCCGGCTTTATTGTTTAAATTAAAAGCTATCTTAATGAAATATGCATTTTTAAGATTTGAATATATTCTAGACTATCCATACCAGGAACAGTTACATTTAAACCAACAAAGCCAAACCGAAGACTCACCAAAAGTCATGCAAATCATTCAAATAGGGGAAATAATAGTAGAAAAAGGAGGGGTAGGAGGGAGACAATGGTATAGGATTATAGGATTAAGAGAAAGATATATTCATACATACACTGGTCAGGTTACAGTTGGGGTAATTGATGACACTAAGATATAAATCTATAAGGGGGGAAATGATAGTAGAAAAAGAAGGGGTAAGAGAGGGACAATAGTATAGGGACACAACATTAAGAGAAAGATACATTCATATATGCACTGGTCAGGTTACAGTTGGGGTAATTGATGACACTAAGATATGAATTTATAAGGGGAGAAATAATAGTGGAAAAGAAAGGGGTAAGAGGGAGACAATGGTATAGGGATACAGCATAGGAGAAAGATATATCCATACATGCACTGGTCAGGTTACAGTTGGGGTAATTGATGACACTAAGATATGAATCTATAAAGAAGGAAAATGATAGTGGAAAAGAAAGGGATAAGAGGGAGACAATAGTATAGGCTGATAAATTTTAGTCAGAATTTGTCAGAATTGGTAATCCTGTGTTGTTTTTATATAGCCTTATTAGTTAAAATAGCACAGGATTTGTTAGAACTGACTAAGTATTTGTAAGCCTTCCTTCTACTCTATGATACTTTACACAGTATTTGTTAGAACTGACTAAGCAAAAAAGCCCACACTATTGTTTTACTTTTTCATACTTCAGAGATTATCACACTGATAATTTACTTAATATAACATAAGGTAATTATAAAATTGAGTAAACTAACACTGGCTAATAGCAGATAAGGATAATATAACATAGGCTGATTATAAAAGTGAGTAGACTGACATGGACTGATAGTAGATAAGGATTTACTGACAGTAAGATAACAAGTGATGATAAACTGATAATGAAATGAACTTGGCTAACACTAGCTGGTAAGGTAACTCTATATATCAATATAGGCTGATAACAAGGTACACAAAATAAAGATACACTGATAGTAAGATAATAACTGATAACAAGGCTGATAAGGTAATTATGTTGGCACAGGTGGTACTTCAGTATGGACAGTAGTTTTGTGTTCTTAGTTACTTTTATTTTTAAAGTTATTCAAGTTATAGTCTAAGTGCATTAAAATTTGTATTAGTATTACATGTATCTTTAGAGTAAAATACAAAGATAAAGAAAAATAATAATAAAAAATACAATGACAAGGTATAATTTGGATGTTGTAACTAATTCTGTATGTAATTAACTTTTCATGTTTTATATACAATATGTACTCTGAAAATAGATGTAATACTAAGAGAAAAATTAATGAAGTTAAACTGTAACTTGAATAACTCTAAAGATTAAAATAACTAAAAGGACTAAAGTACTGCCCATGCTGAAGGCACGGAATCTGGCCTAGTCTATATAGAGTGGGATAATAGGGTGTCTGGGGGCTTTTAGGGGGCCATAAGAGGGGGACAATGGTGTAGGCTGACAAATTTTAGTCAGGATTGATAATCCTGTGCTGTTTTTGCACTGCCTTAGTCAGAATAGCACAGGCTTTGTCAGGCTTTGTCAGAATAGCACAGGCTTTGTCAGAACTGACTAAGCAAAAGTTGTTCCCTTCTTACACTCATCGCATCAAAACGTTCCCATATTTCACTTTTCGCATCAAATACTGCCACTGCATCAAACACTGCCACCTCAGTGCTTTGGGGAGACCAACACTCAGTCCATGACAAAATACATGGTGTATAAATTATAAAACATCCCCAGAATGACAGATAATGACTCAGACTACAGTCTATATATATTTTCCTTAGTCAGACAACAGTCTATACTGAAAAAATGAGTCAATACTGAAAAAATGAGTCAATAGCTGTTTCTATGACTCACTACTCTGATCACTAATCACTAATGCTGTGAATCTGCCTTATTAATTTTCACTGCCTGAATGGTATATAAGGAGTGGACTCTGGTGGGTGTAGTTCAACAAAACTTTACTTACTACCACTACATCCTTGGCTCTTATACTGCTTTTATATCCAAATCCTATCTATAAATTGGTTAAAAATGTGAGTTACCTATGACTTGAAATATTCTTTCTGTTACTAACTTATTACTTAGGGATCCACCACTACCACCACCATCCCCACCCACTACCCCTGAGAGGATCCGTCAGGAAGTTAGAGCAGAAGAGCGTTTACAACGTCTTCAAATGACTGACCCAGATGATCGTCGTGACAGAGCTATCTCAGCTGTCCCTGTACCAATACTTCATGGTACTAGATTAGCAGCTATGATTCCACAAACCATAATTCCTGAGCACCTGGATCATCCCTTGATTAATAGACCATCCTTGGGTCTCCCACAAATCCCACAAACTGTAGTATCAGGAAGTACAGTATCACTACCACAAGTTTCTTTGGGTATTGTACAACCTACTGCAGGTCCATCAAATACAGCAAGGCCAATCACTGGATTTAACCCTTTACCAGTCCTAAACACCATACCCCAGACTGTCATTCCAGCAGATTTGGATAGGCCTTTGCCAAATCCTATTGCTCACTTGAGGGACATGTTACAAAATATTCCACCTGTCCCAATTACAGGGAGAGGTAGAGGCAGGGATGCAGTATTGACTACTGCAGGTGATACAGCTCAAAGAGCTAGGATGGCAGAGCTGGAACAGAATCTCAGAGTTGAGAGAGGAAGGTTGTTGGCTGAGCAAAGACAACAACAAGAGCAGGAAAGGAGGGAAATAGAATTAAGGCTAGTACAACAACAGAGGATAAGGGAAGAAGAGGAGAGACTTTTGGCTCAACAACAGCAACAACAGGAAATCAGGACAGCTCAGGAGCAAATAATAAGGGAGGAACAGCTGAGAGTCTTGGCTGAACAACAGCAAGAAGAGGAAAGAAGAAGAAGGGATCTGGAGCTAAGACTGGCTCAAGAGCAAAGAATGAGGGAGGAGGAGCAAAGACTTTTGGCTCAACAACAACAACAACAGGAGATAAGAAGAAGGGTTGAAGAATTGAGGTTGGCTCATGAACAAGAGCAGTTAAGGAGAGCTAGAGAGGAGGAGGAGAGAGAAGCTAGGGATAGGGAGGAACAAGAGAGAAGGATTAGGGAAGAAGAAGCAAGATTGACTCAGGAAATAGATATTAGGACCCAAGGAGCTATACAGTTGGAAATGGAACTAAGAGAGGATGAGGATAGAGTTGCTGGAGAGAATAGAGATCAAGAGTTGCAAAGGCTATTACAACAGTGGAGAGAAGAACATCAAGCAGATATGGCAGAGGATGAAGATGACAATTTCTTTGACCAGGATGATGACCTTAATGAACTGGAGCTGGCAGCTTTAGCCATGCTTCAACAAGCTCAAGCTCAAGTCCCTGCTATACCACCACACCTGGGAAATGATTTGGATATGGGTGATATTGGAAATATAGAGGACCATGATCCAAATGATGAACCACCACCACCACCACCTCCAAGAAGACAAAATGCTCCAAAAGCATGTCGCCCTTATTCAGAACCTCCAGAAAAGTCTAACATGAGTTCTTTCTCCCATGGAGACCCGCAAAGGGGGAGTGCTAAAGGGGTTTATATTCTTGGAGCAAAGAAAGAACTTACGGAGTGGCTTCTGCTCAAAATGATTGGCTGGTTACCGGGTGATAGTTTAAATTGGGATGTATTTTCCTTTGCGTGGGGCGTCTAAGTGTGTAATTGGCGCGGATGTCTGTGGGGAACACGGAACCAGTGGTGCTGAGAATAAGCAGTGAGAAAGAGAAATACACCCCTCAGTTTTGGTTACGCAAACGAGAAGGTGATTGAATCCTTACATGATGATTTAGCCGTTTTATGGGCTGACTTGATGGAGGGAAGGTGTAACTATGAATGGAACAATACCGGCACCAGACCACCAGTAGATCTAAGTATGACGCTGGATCCAACTAGCGGAATTTGAGGGAAGTGTTGTGGAAGGTCAACATTATTCAGAGTCAATATACGACGCTCAGGCTGAGCGTCGTATATCCAGCGGCCTGCAGGAGTCTCCAGCACAGTGTGAAAAAAATCATTAAGCTAAACGGGGTTCAACGAACCGATCTAATCATGATCGTGGCCAAAGCGACGTAAACACGATATTGCGATGACATACGGTCACAGTTTCAACGACCACATCTGCTTCATTTCATGGACTCAGAGGCCCCCCTAGTCGTCGACAATGGCACAGGTGTAAGCAGATTATCACGCAGATTTCCTCTTCCGATTAATCATTACAACCCACTCAGTTTGTCAAAGTCGGATATGCAGGCTCAAACTTTCCAGAACATGGTGCGTTAAACGACTCTACTACCCCTGTCAGCCTTTTCTTACCGGGTGAACACCTGCACAAAATAGTATTTCCGTCCATAGTCGGCAGACCTATCCTCCGTGCTGAAGAGCGCGTCGGGTCAGCAGTAATCAAAGATATCATGGTCGGCGACGAAGCTGCGGAGAACCG
Source organism: Calvatia gigantea (assembly GCA_025093985.1). Classification (NCBI taxonomy): domain Eukaryota; kingdom Fungi; phylum Basidiomycota; class Agaricomycetes; order Agaricales; family Lycoperdaceae; genus Calvatia; species Calvatia gigantea. Next base: position 2,596,276 of record JACAAK010000005.1, on the reverse strand, counting down.
TAACTATCTCCAAGTAACACAACCCATGGAACATGGCATCGTGAAGAACTGGGAAGACATGAAACATCTATGGAACTATACGTTTGATGAAAAGTTGAAAGTGGATCCTAGGGGCCGGAAGGTCTTGTTGACGGAGCCGCCAATGAACCCGAGGGCGAACAGACAGAGGATGTGTCAGGTCATGTTTGAAGATTACGGGTTCGGGGGCGTGTATGTTGCCATTCAGGCAGTGTTGACGCTTTACGCACAAGGTGATTCTTCTCTTTTAGCAGCGTTGCGGTCGTAGTGATGACGTCGTACCAGGTTTGACGACGGGCGTAGTGGTTGATTCGGGAGATGGTGTGACCCACATCGTACCGGTGTACGATGGTTTCGCCATGCCGCATCTTACACGTCGGTTGGATATTGCGGGTCGTGATGTGACGCGATACTTGATCAAGCTGCTCCTCATGAGAGGATACGCGTTCAACCGAACAGCAGACTTTGAGACCGTTCGCGAGATCAAAGAAAAACTTTGCTATGTGAGGTGCGCCACCGCATTTCTTCAACTTGGAGGCAAAGCTAAACCTCCACATGTCAGTTACGACCTTGATCAAGATACGAAGCTCTCGGAAGAGACCACTGTCCTTGTTGAGAGTTACACGGCAAGTTTGGCATCTCTTTATGTTTTAGCGCAGGTCTCATACATGGTTAATTAGCTCCCTGATGGACGAATGATCAAAGTCGGCTCAGAGCGCTTTGAAGCTCCCGAATGCATGTTCCAGCCCCATCTGGTTGATGTTGACCAGCCAGGTGTCGCAGGTACGTCCAACTGTTGGCCGCCAAAACACCAACAAATGAGTTGAACTTTTATGCAGAAATGCTATATCAGACAATCCAGGCTGCAGCTGTTGATGTTCGTACGGATTTATACAAACACATCGTTCTCTCCGGAGGGTCAAGCATGTACCCAGGCCTTCCAAGTCGTTTGGAGAAGGAGATGAAACAATTGTACTTGATGGGTGTACTCAATGGTGATCCGTCGCGCTTGAGCGTATGTATCGGCTTTACACCATGCTCATCCTTTCGGACCTCACGTTTTCTCTGCAAATTTTAGAAATTCAAGATTAAGATCGAGGATCCGCCTCGGAGGAAACATATGGTATTTTTGGGTGGTGCTGTGCTGGCTGATATTATGAAGAACCGTGAAGAGTTCTGGATATCACGAGAGGAATGGTTTGAGCAAGGTGTGAGGGCCCTGGATAAGCTTAACCGGTCAGAGTAAAGAGGAAGGCGCCACCTTTGAAAATAGATCCGCGCATTGGACCATCGCTTATTGTGTGTAGGAGTATCAAGGTTCGCAATTATTTTCCCCAATTTTATTTCACGGATCATGCTCTTGGATCTATGGATTATATCCGCTCCACCGAGTAGGCGCAGGTAAGTATACGAAGTCATACCAACAATCAAGACCAGAATACGGGATATAAATTCAAGTCATCAAATTCCTTATTCAACTTTTCCAGAATGCATCCCACTCCCCCATCCACAGAGGGACCAACTCGATCCCTCTGATTATATCTTGACTCTGTATGAGAACCAGCTCCCGCCCTCGCATCCTCCTTATTCTCCGCATGGGGTCCTCGTCGTCTAACTCATCATCGGAGGCCTGACGTTCGTCCGGAGGAAGGGAAGCAGCATGGTCATAGGTTTTCGAAAGGACCGCATGGGTTTTGGTTAAAGCAAGAGACGCCGCATAGGAGAGTGGGGTTAGTGAGTGGTTGGCTGGAGGTGTTGGTATTTGTGAGTGTTCTGTTGGTTCTGCTAATATCGACACAGATGGGGATGGTTTTAGTGGAATATTCGGGCGAAAGTGTCCCAGGAGAAGGGCCGAGAAGAGGTCTCCGACACCAGAGAAGTACCCTGGGATTAATGGGACACACGCTGCGTGGATTACGGAGGAGTGGGAGTATCTTGGCAAGGTATCCTCATTTGCTTCGTGAGTGGGATCGCTCAAGTACGTTTCTGGTGTACTGTTGGCGGTCGGAGTGCCGAAAGAAGGGAACGTGTGAGAAGATGTCAAGCAGAAGAGGTACTCAGACTCTTTAACGGAGATCTGGGTCGATATGGTTGATGGTAAGGCAGCGAGGAGCCAAGGTTTAAGAGGGATTGAACTGATCACTACATTTGGGACCTGGTATTCTGTGTGTAAGATTCGAAGAGCTTGTTGAAGAGACGTGATGTCTGTTATTGATATCTCCGTCAGAACCCTGGTAATAGTGGAATCAGCCTAACAATGTAAGTGAATTGCGAAGGAGAAAGTGGTGCTAACTCGACCTCAAACCAGTTGGGCGTAATGATAGTAGCAAGAGGTAACATTTGTCGATAGACGGGTATCACGTCTGGTGCGACGTATAACTTCCCTGCATCACCGATCACAGCTGAAATCGGTGGCGGTAATTGTCTTTATGGGATTCAAATTAATATAGATATGACGTACGATCAAGGAGGTATACTAAATCTTGTCTCGTATTCTTTAATTTGCGAGCAGCCCGCTCAACCGCGAGCAGAGCCTCAGCCTCAGGGATGTAACCCGTCAAAAGTCTAGAGGGCGTAAGCATTTCATTCTTCTCTAGCACATCGAACATGACGTCGAGCTCTGAGGCAGTGGTTCTAGTTCCGCCTGAGCGTCCATAACCTATGGGTCCATCCGGTCATTGGTTAACGTGAGGTCACGACTCATACAATCAATAATTGGAATACCTGCATGATTGGAATAATGGACGGTATTAACTACCTGAAATAAACGAACGTGTCAACAAACCCTTGCCCAGGGTCACTAGCCATGAAGCTGAGCTCACATCGACGTCATATCCGAGACATTGAAGAGGAAACACTGCAGCCTTGCCCCCGACGTAACCAAAGACGACGTGGGATTGGATGCTGAGGATGCGCTCGCGGGACATTGTAAGCTGGCTTGGAGTGGTTTCTTTGGGATTAGATATCATCATCCGCATAACAAGCGAACCTTCCCAAGTTAAGAGCCTCTGAGCTAATTTAAGAAATGGACCCAGGTCACGTGGATAGAAATAAAAGCGGTCGCCGACGAGGCGTATCTGCGTAACGACTCACCTTTTCCTGTACGCAAGTTGTTATGTGGATCCAGCATTTTATGGGTGTGAATCAACATCACGACGCAATTAGTAGGGGGATGAGAAACTATTAACATACGGCTGACATTATTCCATTACTTTTCTTCCTTGATCGAATTAGTTGAGCTCACTTCTTCGCACGTCTCGGATGGGGGTAATCTCGGCCGACCCAAGCTTGCATCCTTGTTCCTCACTGATTCTGTAATACCCAATGGTTTCCTGTGGGTGCGCACTCTTCGTTACGTTGTTTCGGTGTTCTCGTCGTTGACAACGCCTCCGGCCCAGAGACTGTGATGTATGGAATATGTTGCTCCGCGGTTTACTTTGAGATTTAACGCAATTACGCTTTATACATCCTGTCGCCGCATCAACGAGATTCATATTGGTACCACAATATTCTGGGTCAAGAAGCCTGGAACGCCTCCCATTGTCGCAACTCAAGACGAAAGTGTTACCCACGGACACCTCAGGTGCACAATGATTTCTCTTCAATGCAATCAATGCGATTTCTGCTCGTGCAAGCCCTTTGTGGGTAACGTCCACCGGAGAGAGATTAGCCCTAAATTTTGGGCAATTCTCGGGGCGGGTTAGCGTGTCAACACAAACACTTGGACGGATCTTAGGAGGATATGACGTTTTGTGGAATAAGGGGCTAAGTTCAACCCCCTTGGGCTTAAAGCTTTTCTTGCCACAAAACTTCTGCACATGAACGCGCAACACACGGCGATCACAGATAGTGGACAATAAGACACGACCCATAAGGTTGATTTGAACATCCGGGGTCATTCATATACAGTACACTTTAAATGCGTAAGGTGCTGGAATACCGTGCCCTCACTTGATAAACGACGCATGGAGTTATGGCATGTTGCAAGATATCTGTTGGGAAGCGTAGAAGAACATTGTTCCGGGTGTAGGTCTTGGAGCTATACGGGCCTTGACAATATTTGGCGAAAGGCTCCATGACGCAGGGTTTCCCAAAATGGAATCTGATCTTGGCGCTTATTCCAGTCACATCGAGGGCTGCAGCTTGAGAATCAGCCCATTCTGCTTTGAACACCCACGGCTCCGTTGTCTACAACACCCACCACAACCTGTAGCATAGACCACGGAGCAATGTCAGATGGGCCCAGGTTAGTTCGTACATCTACACCGGCTGAGATTGCTCCATTGATGTTCCACATGGCACAGGTTGCGGCAGTCTTGGTGTAATGCGTTGAATGACGCAGAGTCGCAATTCCGACAATTATTGACTTCCTCTGGACCTTCTGACTGGAAGCGGGTGTCGACGGCGACGGATTCCTCGAATAGGAAAGGCAAGGCGCGCGTTTCGACCGTTCCAGAGCTCTGCGACGTCACTGTATACCGACATACGGGCAAGTCTGGGGATGATGTGTACAGGATGGTGCTGGATGTTGCGGCGGGTGATGAGAATGTGTCTCTCGAACCTTGGAAGGCCATACTCGGTACTCCGGAGCTAAGACAAGAATGGGATCCTGCTGTAGAGGAGGCGCACCTATTGGAGATGTTTGACCACAAGACCAAGATTTCGAAGACGAATTACACATTGGGATGGCCAGCGAAGTGTGTATTCTATCATTTTGTCAAAATATTGGAAACTAAGAGGATGCCAGCCCACGGGATGCAGTCACCATATCTCGACTCTTTCATGATGCAAATACTGTTATCGACATTTCAACCTCGCTTCCCCGTTCCGCTGACGAACCTGCCTACCTCCGCCCCTCACCGCCATTTGTCCGCTCGCATGTAAAATGTATGGCTCTGATTCGTTGTCAGTTGCAACATTGCTCACCTATCGCGCATAGTGTTTGCTTGGTGCATACAACTTCTACAACCACAAACCAACGGCGATGACCCGACGAAAAAGAAACACAATCGACTGCGCATAACGTGTTTCTGGCAACACGACCTCAAAGCTATGTGGGGTTTCAGCTCGTCTTCGTCGAGCCTGGCGCAGCAACTGGCTACAATGACGCTCAGTTTATTCAAGACAGTCATGAAACGCGGGGGCCGTGTTGCAGAGCTCTCAAGTTATGGGAATGGCATATCCATAGAGCGTATACGATATCAAATCGACAGGGAGGCTCTCAACGTGGAATATGCGATTATACCAGAGGAGGACGAACATACAACGCCGACTGAACAAGTGCAAGGCATGGAAGACGTGCATTTCCTTCGGGAACAACGGCGTCTGACACGATCAATTGAATGTGTCTTGCCATCATTGGAAGGTTGGGATGTTCAAGTGACTACAAAGGGTTCCTCGGAAGAAGTGGAGAAGCTACCATGGTCCGGGGCTGCGTTAAAGACCAAGTCGCCCTCGTCATCTTCAGCTGACCAAATTATCCTTCGACTCACGCACGCTGCGCTTCCTGACGCCTATTCAGTTCTCAAAATCAAGGTTACGATTGAAGTTTCTGGTGGCTCTCGAGGTCTTCGACTTAACGGCATCCCCAAGCCCGTCGTGTCTGTAGAAGAACGTGATCCTTCATCGCATTTTATTTCCCAGAATATTTTGCAAGATATAGCCAGCACAGCTGATCTTAGTTTCAACACGGCCACGTCGGTGGGAACTGTGGAAAGCGGGGCATCGACATCATCTGCCAATGTGATCACTCGCACGCCGACTCAAAGATCGGCAGCTGGGGGAAAGTCGATCTTGTCACGTGTGCGAAGGAATTATATCTATTTCTCGTCATTACTGCAAGAGCCGGAAGCGAAATGGCGAAGGAGTATGTAGTTCAAACTTCTTTATTGTATTTCAGGCACTCATTCTCTTCCAGCTACTGAGGGGCGTGGCGTATCTATTACGCAGTTGGATTCCATTGACCCAACACTTGTTGTCTACCGCGCTGAAGCCACTTTCGTTGGTGTCAGCTTGTTGGATTTGTTCGCTGCTGTGGTGACGCCCGGGGCCCGAGTGCTCTGGGACAAACAGCATGAAGATGCAGTTTTGTTAGAGGATGTAAACGAGTTGTCGGAGCTCTGGCACTACAAGACCAAACCAACATGGCCAGCCAAGTGGGTCCTGCCGTCTTCTATAACAGGTTCTCTCGCTCATACGTACACACAGCGGACGTGACTCGGTCCTTCTTAAAACGGTTTATAAATCTCCGAACACAATTCATGTATTCTCCTTCTCAGCAGACGAACCACACCTCTTCCCTAACATCCTACCACCCGAACCCAACGTCATTCGTACACAAGTTGACCTACAAGGATGGTCCATCGAATCTCTATCACCTACGACGACCCAACTGACACTCCTTGAACAATCCGATCCGAAAGGGTGGACCAATAAGACAGCCATCCCCACCCAAATGATCAGCACCTTAGCCGGCATAGGCGAGTTCGCAATCAAATGTGGCGGACCTCCGACCGTGACGAGACTCGCGGGTGCACGAGCGAACGAAATCAAATATGACCACGAGAAAGCGAGCTTCAGAGTGGAGTACGAAGCTTCTGCGAGTCGAAGAACAAACATGGACGGTGCTGACGATAGCAATGATTCTCATTCCCCTGCGATTGAACTCGAGTTACGGTGTGACCTTGACACATGGGCAGCTTCGCTGGATATCATTGTTGATCCCCCGCCTCAGACGATCTCTTGTTTGAGAAGACATCGATTATCGACTGATGGTGGCGGATTGTGGTTGACGCTGGCTCATGATGCGTTGTTTGTGGACGAGGAAAGGTTGTTAACGATTGTTCGGAAGGCACCTGGGAAGGAAAAGGGCTTTGTAATGGTCAATGGGGCGAAGATTCATGTCGATGTGGAAGAGATTCCCGAACACGAGATCAAGGCTCTCGCGAAACAGAAGCGTGTTAAGCCTGTACGAATTCCACTGGACCAGCCGCCTGTAATGGATGTTGTCAAGAAGAAGAGAGCAGAGTGGGGAGACAACGGAGAGGGGAGTACATCGAGCGCAAGTGGAAATAATCCTACTGGGGCGGCCAAGGTGGAGAATTTGGCCAGCACATGGGCTTCAGCACCACGAATATCTAGTCCCCTCACAAGATTTTTCACCTATTACGTCGACCAAGCGACGACGACGACACAACAGGCTGTGGCTGCCATTGCACCCACCAGTGCTTCAGGCGATAATGTTGTCCCTTCACCCTCAAAGTTGCCATTGCAATATGCACTCGAGGCACTGTCTTGGGTTCAAGATGCTCATGGTCAGGCACCTAGCAATGATTGGACATTGGTGTCAGATAAAGGACTCCTTGTGCACCGGAAATCCATTCCTGAGGTTTCGCCCACCATCCCTGTCCACCGAGGCTCGAAGGTCATCGAAGGCATGTCTGCAGAGGAGCTCGCACCAGCGGTCACACATTGGGACTATCGAAGGAAATGGGATGATAGATTTGACACTGTCAAGGTTCTTGAGTCATACGGCGGGGGCTGTGAAACGGCATTTTTAACATTGAAGGCTGGATTTCCTTTCAGAGATCGTGGCTTCTATCTCGTGAACGCCATCGTGCGGGGCACATTATTGAGTTCTGCGACGTCGTTGTCCCAACAAATTACCATGGATAACAGTGGGGGTGGGATATCAAATGGCACTGGTGCTGTGACTGGGGATCACTCCAGCAGTTCGAGGCGCACGATATACTGCGTGTCGGCGTCATTCAGCCCAGATTCGGTGGCGTCGTTCGCTCCTGCGAAATATAATCCATATACACTCCCCGTTGGGCGAGTATATATTGACGCCTGGATACTCGAAACCCTTGACCCGTACACGAAAGAGAACTACATGATCCCATCCACGTGTTGTACACGATATGTGGCAGTAGACTATGCAGGTTCAATACCAGCAGCCGTCAATTCTATGATCAATGCTTCAATACCGGGTCGCATACTAGCGCTGGAAACGTTCGTCAAAGGGTCTGCACCCTTACCAGTGCTGAGATTGCCGGCACCGTCCTTGGTAATGGGTCCAGTGGGAAGGAAAGAGGAAGAGATGTTTGCGGGATTGAAAGAGTCGGCATGGAAATTAAGGAAGAAGGATGAAAGTAGACTGGTGGTGTGGGAGAGGTTTTCGGTGGAGGACAGGGTATTAAGTGTTTGCGTGGAGGTGCATTTACCTGTGCACGTTGGGAAGGGGAGAAGCGCGAGTGTTAGTGTTGTAGGTGCAAGTGGGAGTATGGGCATCGATAAGAACGGGGATGGAGAAACCGGAACGCAATTTCAGATGGTGACACCCAGACCAAGTACGATGATGCTCAGGACTGGAGGTCCTGAGGAAGAAACGGAAGTTACGACAAGTTCAACGAACAGTGGCAGGGAAATCAACACCACACCATCCATTTTGGATGTTATGGTTCCTGTGTCGTCATCATTAGTTTCGTCCTCGGTATCGATACGACAACGGCAACGAACAGTTTCATCCACTGCAGCATTGTCTCCTATTGTAGCTGCCGCTTCGGCATTTGAGGAACAGCGGAGAGGCAGAAGCGCGAGCACGTTCAGTATGAGAGGGGGGGCGCCACCGGATGATTTGGTCGTAGCAGAGTTGGTGGTGGATAAGAAGATGTATCCAGAAGGATACGAGGTGAAGGTCAAATCAAAGATGAGGAAGAGTGTCAAGACCGGACAGAGAAACGGGTTTGTGCCCCTGAGAGATGGCGGAGCAAAACTCATTGCCGGGGAACAATTGGACACAACTGCAAATTCGGAGAATGTGCTTCCGTTGAAATATGCAGTGTACGCGATGGCGTTGTCCCCGATGCATTCATCTGGGGAGGCTGGGAGGAGACATTTGGTGCGAGTTATGCTACCAACAGCAGAAGTTGAGAAGATGACATTTGGGGAGGTGAAGGATCCGTTGATGGCTGAGGCGAGAGTTATACCGAAGGAGAAACCGCAATGGTGGAACGATATGATTGAGTCTGGTGGTGCAATTGTTTGGGTTGAGATTGCCCCCATCACCAGTGACAGCGGAACCGGCACGGGAGGGGTAAATAATGGGAGTCTGAGGAAAAGAGTCGGAGAGAGGGGTCTGGGAAAGGCAAGATGGTGGTTGTGGAAGGAAAGGAGGTCGTAGTTATGGGCGAAAAGGAGGCTCTGACGAGCCTCGGACGGGAGGAGTTGATGGATAACAGAGTCGGAAAGATGAACGTGATTTCGAGGTACGTGGTTAGACTTTTGTGTGGTCGTTTTGGGGCAATGCCTCCACCCCGCGAGCTGACACTGATGGAACGTCCATTGGCAGGGTACCGAATGACTCGGAGGCGCTTCCCGGGGAACTCAGAACGCCCATTGGCATAGCAGATGAGCTATGCGATGCAGGAAGTTCCGCGACTTCCGCTGCTTCTGGTTCTCCTGGAGATGACGGAGAAGCAAAGAAAGACGGAGGAACGGAGCCTAAGAATAACGAAGAGTCACCAGCGGGTAAGGAACAAGCGAAGGCGAGGGTGCATGTCCCGAGTTTCAGTTATGCTCAGCAACGAACTAAATGAGTATGACATACTCTAGGGAGAAGACAAGGATGGACCTCATGTGGACCATGCGGTACACAGTTCTGGAGGACTTTTGGGATTTCTGCAGGGCTACCAGAACCCGCTCATGAGATTCGGGGTGGGCGCGGGCGACGGAGAGAAGAACAGGGCCAAGACGGCGAGCGTCAGCGACACGAGATCCAAGTGATACAGAGGCGCCCACGGTACCAGGAGGAATTGCCAACGAGACCGGCGCCCCAAAGGAGAGCAGGTACCGAAGGTGCGGACCAGCAGACTGAGGGGTCCTGGGCAAACGCGCGGATCAGTTTATCCCGTCGTCGACGTTAATTCGTTGTGGCAGTGATTGCGTTCCTGGTGGGATCACTGTTAAGGAGTTTAATTTCGCCCGCAGACTTCGTTTACGTAGGTGAGGCGACCCCACAAGCAGAGGGTAGCGGGAGCTGGAGGGAGATACGGCGACTATTTGAGGTGAAGTACTGTATTTGGGGGATGGGACCTACAGATAGCAGCTGTGCGGCGACATGAACGATGAACTACTATAGTGTAATCGTAATTTTTAATGGTTATTTATTACATGCTCCCGCTGTCTGATACCAGGGCTTGCTGCTGGGTGTCGAAGCTTGACGTCGGGGGTTGGTGCCGGCACAGTCAGCCCGGGTTTCGTGTAAGAACATCCTCTGTCAAGTTGAAGCGCCTGTCCTACACTGCGCCAACGAGTTGATGTGACACTCGTCACATCAATATCATATCAAATCCAAAAAGTGTAGTCTTAAATATGACACGATCTACACTTTTTGAAATTGATATGATTTCAATACGATCTGTGTTACATTGAACCGAATGTGGCAGCAGATGAGGTCCGAACGCAGGATCGTTCCGTCTGAAGAATTGTTTGCAGTGACTTCCGGTGGGATCCTGTTAGAGCAGGCGACCGTTTACGTGGTGAACACCACGAAGAAGAGCGGGACTGTGAAGGAGAACGCGACTTGTAGACACAGGAGGACGTTAGAAGGCTCGACTGATATTTGAGAGGACCTTTGTTTTATCTTTCATGCCGGCGGCGGATTGTGATACATCTCAGCTCCGTGCGTTCACTGGTGTTGTGGATAGTGAAATCCGGTCATCCCTCACCTACAAACGCACAGGCTCACAAGGCATTACGTGCCTTACGTCAGTGTATGGGTGGGCAACCACTGGGAACCAGTATGACCTGATAGCCCAATGGTAGAGCATCTGGTATATGTCCGGAAGGTCTGGGGTTCAATCCCCCATCTGGTCAATTAAAATTTTCTATGATTTCATCACTATGGGATACCTAGTTACAAAAACTGGATGATCACAGGTGCTCTTCATTGACCACCCATCACGCTGCTAATTCTGAACTTCGTGGCCCCAATAGACGGGAAGAATTGATGTGGTACTGACGGGGTACTCATTCTTAAGGCATATAATAACTCAGAGGCGCTTCACGAGGAGCTCAAACGGCAGCTGGTAGGATTAACGGGCGGTTCAGGAATTTCTGCTCTTCCCGTTTTTTCTAGTTTTTACAGAGATTGTGGAGAGGGAGAGAAGAACAGAAAGATGCAGGATAGAAGTGGTGAAAAAGCACAACGGTAGAGCCAACGAAGACATTGGTACGCGTGCCCACAAGTTTAATCATACCCAAGGACGGAGTAATCACATGTGGTATGCTCAAGGGAGAGGACGGGAATAGACATATTGCGGGCTATGCGGTACACAATTCTGGAAGACTTGGATTTCGGCAAGGTCACCAGAACCCGCTTTCAAGGAATGGCGGCTCCTAGTCGGATGTAGCGGGCGGTGCGGGGAAGCATAACATAAAGCGCAGATGGTAGGCCAGTAACACAGACTTCTACAAGACTTCTTCATAACATTCCTTCAGGTGTTTCTCATGTAGATACCATCCAGCTACCATCCAGCTACCATCCAGCTGAAGGGACGTAGATAGTTCATTTAACTCTAGGATATGCCCACCGCAGGCTGCGTCCAGGAAGTAGGTTCATTCGTTGTGGGAGAGAAATGCAGAGTTCATCACTGGTCACAGAAATAGAGTGACGCGGCGGCGCTTGTGCGTTGCGAACGGCACGGAGTTCAATGGGGTGGTGTTGAAGGTGTGGAACAACAGACACCCGAGACAGGCGCGTAGATTAGTAACAGCCGAGATGGGATAGATTGTTAACCAGTTTGTCCTGTGTGATGATGAACATGCGCCGAGCAACAGTGATAGGGATCACGGAAAGTTGTTAAATTCGCTTGTGAACAGCTCCGTGGCAAAAGGCAGTGGGTTCTGGTGGGAAATCTCCTCCCCCCATGTTCCAATGCGGACACAAAAAGCCGTGCTAACCAACGAGCAGAGAAACTAAAACCAAAAACAGGTACGTGACTCAAGGTGCTGGGCCCGGCACTTAAATGAGCATTGCCAGCGGTGGCTGTTTCGAACAACAAGAAGCATTCATTGTAGCCGCCCGACTACTTCTAACGACGCCTCTTTCTTTCTCTTCCCGACGACCCCAGAAGATCGCGCCGAGCTCCCCATATTTTGGTCTCGCCATATGCGATGAATCCGAGCACACAAAGTAAGGCGCCTCAATCCGACCAAGCTGATGGCGATATCGTCAACATGGAGATTCTGCAAATACCAAATGCAATCCTAGAAGTTTTGACAAGAAAATTGGGACTGTTTGGAAAGGAGTTGAGTACTTTAAACTGGACGGAGAAGGTGGATTTCGTATGATCTTCTCGTCATGATGTCACTCATGCTCCCAACCCTTAGCAACGGATACTGCAAGAGTGGCGAGCCCGTCATCCGAGCCTGCTTGATCCTGCTACAGCTGCGAGTCATTCGGATCTCGCCGTACAGGAGAATCAAGTGCAACGAACTCAACGGAATTTGGGCCGTAACAAGAGGGACATCTATTCATCCGCAGAAGGGGTTCGTGTCTTGCGAAATCAGTTATGTTTTCAGTTACCAAAACGTGGGTAGCACGGAGATCTACTGGGAATAGAACCATTACCACTCGGATCAAAGCGCCAGAGGACGTCCGTTGAGCAAACCCCTTCCTGGGTCCCCACCCCCTACGCGAGACAACAGCAACTACAGGGCACGTCAAAAATGCAACCTCTCAGGGTGCAGCCTGGAGTGGGTGTGGCGTCGGAAGGGATGTCAGGCCCGCCTGGAATGCAAGAGAGTCTAGGTATGCGAGGACAAATACAGCCCAGTTACATGGCGGGTAGCAGTCCGAGCAGGGCGTTGCAAGATCCTCTGGTGTATGGCGTTCCTTATCCAGGTGAAGTACTTTTGGTAAAATCTGGGGCACAGCCTCCAATTGGGAATGGATCGACTAGGGTGACGTTGATGCAAGAACCAAGGACGCAGCATGGCGTCCTACAGCCCGGAGGGCGGATAAATGCACCGCCGCAGATGGAAAGGATCACACACATAGACTCTCTGCGGGCTGGGTCGCCTGCAACACCAGAGAACGCGATAGTGAGTCGGGCCAGCACCTTCACCAGTACTTGTTGTCACTTGTTTTTTTTACTAGTCGCCTCATCAAAGCATGCATAAGCAGCATAACCTGCATGAGAATACTATGCCGGTGAACGCTGCATTACATATGTTAGGTGGTCTGCCACCCATTAACGGCGTCAGTCCTCAGTTCGATCCTGGTCCCGGCCCACAACTAGGACCCAACATACGAATACCCCCCCATCCTTGTGTTGTGCCTGAGAGCTACGCGGCCCAGGACGGCAGGTTGCCAGACGGATCACCACTGCACCAACAGGTTCCCAACCTTGCACCATCGAGATACCCACCTATTCCACAGAATCCGTCACTGAGTCAAGGTACACTGGGGAGGGGAACGTGGTTTGGACTGTCACCTATGCCTGGCTTTATCATGGGTAGTATGCACGCACCCACGGCGATGGGGGGAATGACGGGTATGAACCAGCCTGTATGTTTAGATCAGTTCCCACCGACGGTTGGTGTGACAAGCGTTGACACGGGTGGTAGTAATACGGGTGCAGCAGATGGGCCTGGCATGGCGGGCCTGGAGGACCTTTGGAGTGGCCTTTTCGCACCAGAATTCACGCAGGACGTGGCGAGCACTCTGGATGATTTTGATCTTGATTTGTTAGGGGTGGACGGAGATGTCGTATTTGAGCGGGATTTCGGACAGTGGTTTCCCGCCCCCGTCGAGGAAGGTGAGAATTCAGCGCCAGCAGCGGTCGTTCGAATTCGTTCGAACTTCAAATGTCAGATCAGATCATTGTGATGAAGTGGCTGATACCCTCTTAGATGAACTCTTTCAGGCCCTCACAGTAGAGGCACTGGTAACTGCCGAGCTGCATTCCGCGGAACGTTGGCCACAGCCCCGATGTCACCCAGGAACACGTGTGGATCTTACGAAGCGAATCCACAACTGGCTGACTGATGAGAACCGGGAACAGGACATCCTATGGTTATCCGGGCCTGCCGGAGTGGGTAAATCCGCAATAGCACAAACTATTGGAGAACTTGCGGAGGAGCTTGGCATCTTCGGCGCTGCCATCTTCTTTTCCAGTGGCAGGAAAGTCGATAACTCGTCACTCTTCGTCACTTCAATTGCCTCTCAACTCACGGTACAGGATGACACATACCGGAAGCTTGTCGCCGACTTGTTGCGAGGGGACCCAGCAGTCCTGAGGATCTTGGATAAACAAGCTCAATTGAAAAAACTCCTCACCAAGCCCTTATCCACTCTCCAGAATTCTCCCAAGCGGCTGATTGTCATTGATGGGCTGGATGAATGTCGGGGAGACGCAAAGCAGTTGCACCTTGTTAAACTCATTGCGGAAACTGTAACGGCTCCCGATTCTCCTCCCTTCTTATGGATGGTCTGCAGCCGTCCAGAGCACCATCTCAAGGAGCTTTTTCGAAGTGACATCCTTTCCAAAGTCTGCTTGCAACTGGACCTCTTGCCCCAAGAGTCTGGTGCTCAGGCGGATATTGAAAGATATCTCATAGATGGACTTGAACGCATTGCACAGCGTTACGGCAGCTGGCATAATTCTGATTCGACATTGCGCGTGGTCAAGAACTCAGAGGAGCTGAACAAACTTGTCCATGCAGCACGTGGCGTCTTTGTGGTCGCTTCCTCCATATTCGGGTTCGTTGGTGATCCAGCTATTGCCAACCCACCCGCTCAACTACGAATTGTTCTCAATGCCATAGATGGTTCCTCGACCGACAGCGATGGTGGCAATTTCCTGGCACCCATTGATGCCCTATACGTCGGAGTACTCGCGCGGCTGAGGAGGAGCCAACGGCAAAAAACACTTCAGCTTCTCGGAATTTGTGCCATTTCCCCACAGATACCCGCATTACATTTGGCCAATCTACTTGGCATCACCCGAGTGGCGTTCTATTCCGCTCTTCGATCCCTACACGCTTTCCTTTCCGTGCCACACCATACAGCAGCAAGCCAGGAAACCTTACACTTCTTTCATGCATCATTCCCCGATTTTCTGGGCCACCGTTCCCGTTCAAAAGACTATTTTCAGGACCAAGATATTCATCGATTTAGAATGGTGAAAGCTTTCTTCCGTGCACTCAATTCCACCAGCTTCGCCTATTCGCAGGGTCTATCGTGGTTACCCTCGGAGGTTGATCAGGATGAAATTGACGTGGCGCCGAACGAGTCCCCTCTTTCAGTTGCATACGACATGCTGAACTTTGCGGCCACCCATACTTGGGAGCTTTGTACGAGGATATCGAGCCTCAGAGACCAGGGGCTTCTCTTTGAAATGGTGGCTAGCTTCGACTTCAGGCGCCTCCGGCTATTTAGTGATGTGATACCGGTTCGACTGCTTGTTGAGTTTTTCCGATGGCTTTACGCGTTGGTGAGTCGGTCGGCGTGTCGTACATTTTTTTATATTGTTGACGGGGCCCTTAGGGAAAAGAAATACCAGAACTGGCATATATTGTTCGAACAGATTGTCGCTTTGATGAAGATAAGAAGATGCTCGAAAGATGCGGTCCAATTTCACAGCCACTTGTACGTCCAATTTTCATAACATCTAATGGATACGCTGACCATCGTTCTTTCGAAAGAACTTGGAGTCCGCGGCGGAGACCGACGAACTCGAAAAATCTCCTCGGTATATCTTTGTCGGTTTCTCTGTGGAGATCATTGTCGCCCTTTTGGTTCCGGAAGCTGTGATAATATATTCGATAGAAGATATTGGTAACCTCTAGGATGTATGTGCCACCTTGTGTTCATAATGATTGAGGTGGCGTTAGAGAGTGCGACAAGTGTGTCAAAGCAGCTGACGTAGTGAAAGGAGCTAAGCTCATAAAGGCTAAGGAAATTGATGGGGAGGGGGCGAGGAACTGGGGGGGTTGGGGGAATGAGGACAGGCCGTAAATTCCGATAAACGTATTTCGGTCCTATTTAGTGCTGCGGTCTGGATATGTATTGACCGATTCCCGCGACTCATGTCTTGAAATAAATCAGTTTCCAGAGACCAAACTTATATAACCAGACAAACATTCTCTCTGGACCTCAACACATTATCCGGGCGACCGTCTGCCTCGTCCACCTTCAATTGTTGCCCTCAATCCAACTCGAACACTAGGGCTCAAAACATCCACCAACTCATCAGAACGCACAAGTGGGTTGTATTTCGTGCCTTCAAAGAGATGGCATGTAAGGAAGTCAAGGCGCGTTGATATCAATCACGGCGAGACATAGAGGTAGCGGATTTGTCTCTGGACCCGGGCACAACGCAAATTTTGGGTTCCTAGAGTATAAAGGAAAGTGGTACGGGGATGCAGGGACGCGTGTTTGACGATAGAACTCCAGTAAGTGCGGCGATCATGAAACAGCCCAATCAACTCTGGGGAGTCAGCACTAGTCAGTAATGACGACGCTAACGAACTTCGGTTTCCGCAGTGTATCTTTGGCCAGTGGCTGTAAGCGAAATCTGTTGTTCCTCCAAATTGTGGTCCCAGCTTTGATGGTGCACGATGTATACAGATACATGTGTATATTAGGGGGAGGGAATGGCGTGTGTAGTTACGACGAGGTCCGTCCTGATGGAAGATTGCACGCAAGCGAATTGGGCGGTTGGTCAGCGCTTCAACACTCACCATTGACGAGGCGCTCGGTTCACCAAATGTGCGAACACCTTCCGCGCGGCATCGTCAGGATTTAACCTTCTCTTTTGTGGGTCGGCCTGCCAAACTTCCCTGAGTACGAGATGAAATGACTTCTCCAAATTCTCCGGACCCGAATTTGGGATGAAAGCATTCAGGGGGTGTACCCAGGGTGGTGGGCCACCGTCATACTTGACACAATAAAATTTCCCTTTTTTTGTGGACAGTTGCAAACGTCGTATCGGGATGAGGTTTTAGGAGCAGCCTTGTCTTGGTGGATGTGTCCTCATGGAATTGACGAGGTTACCTCTGTCGTGTGAGCGGGAAGAAACTCTTAGTATCCTTGAGTGCTTGAGTTTGAGTGAGTTTGTTGTTTGGGAAGGAAGTTAAGGTTGTCATCAGGGGTGAGACGTGTCTCATGACACCTCGGGAAGAGGATGAAGCACTTGGCTAGGGCAGGTGGTGACACAGCCGTGTGCTGTGTTCATCGGAAACGTTCCTGCTGCGGTGGCAATGGGAGTTTGAGGGAGGGAGGAAACACCTGGGGGGGGAGTGAGGTCATGGCTACAGACGCAAAGGAGGTTCTGACAAGTCTCGGTGGGGAGGCGTTGATGGGTGATAAGTGTGTTGCAAAGGTTGGATGCTATTTTAGGGTTACGCGTGGTTAGACTTTCGTGTGTAGTCGTTTTGTGGTATTGGTGGTTGAGGGTTTTTGTTTGTTTTTTTCATTTCGGCAGTGATACATCTTTGGTTTCACCTCCGCGTAGTTCATATATGTGTTCTATGCGTTCGTCGTTTGCCTTGGCCAGATGGTCGCGTCCCGCAGCCGTTCTTTCATTTAATACTGCGTGGAGTATTGTTAAGTTTAAAACCTCATGATCTCTGTCAGGCGAGGGAGACTTTGGCTTTTGATTGACATTTCATTGGCGAGATTACCGAGCGGCTCGGAGGTGCTTCGCTGGGGGAGAGAGCCCAAGGCACCTGTCAGAACGAACGGATGATCTATGTGATCCAGAGAATTCTACTAACTTCCGTGGCTTCTGGTTCCACCGGGGATGATGGGGAAGGGAAGAAAGACGGAGAGACGGAGGCTAAGAGAAAAGGAAGAGCCATCGAACGGGCGGCAAGGAATAGCCGAGGATGACGGTTCATGTATCCGAGTTTTTAATTATACTCGATGATGAATTGATCATGGATGGCGTGTGCTCTGAGGGAGAGAACAAGGATGGACCTCATGTGGGCCATGTGGTGTCTAGTCCTGGGAGGCTTTTCAAAGCACTTCGGATCCAGTTTATGAGGTTTCAAGAGAGTATGGGCGTTTCTGAATCAGGTGAATGAGGGAGGGATGATGAGAACAAAGCACAAAGCCAAGATGACGGGCGCCAATGAGAGGAGGGTCAGGTGATGTAGAGGTGCCCACGGTACCGGGGAGGAGTTGTAAACAAGATGGGCGCCTCAAGGGAAAGTGGCGGCGAGGGTGTGGACGAGCAGATGAAGGGCCCCAGACGGATGCGCGGATCAGGATTTTATCACCTGTCGAATGTTGGTGGTCGTGGCAGTGATGACCTTTCTGGTAGGATCATTGTTAGGGAGTTTTAATTTCGCCTGCGGACTTTTACGTAGAAGGGGCAGCCCCGCAGGCCAAAGGCAGTGGTTGCTGTGGAGAGATACGTACGGTGACTGTTGAAGGTGAAGCTTTGAAGTGGAGTTCATTGGTTATGTATTTACTTAAAGGATAGGACCTGCGCAATGTCAGTAGGACGGCAGTGGTCGTAAAATTTTAATTAATTAATTTGACCGGCAACGGGCGGAGATTGGGTCGGCGCCCAAATAGGAAGGTAGGTGCGGTGTTTGGCAGGAACCAAGCAAGCAAAGCAAAGCAGCCAAAGCCCCAGCGCACCGCAACGACAGCTCTTCCAGCTACCACCACCGTCGACGCCCTCCTCATCCTCCTCCTCGTCGACCATCACAGACTTCAACAAGTCACATCCCGATACCGGCGCTGTCACACTCCTCGGCCAGGCCATTCCCGATAACACCGCGGGCCTCGTATCGCTGCCACCTTCTTTGCTACTCTGTACAATACCCATCATATCGAGACACCCCCTCCGACGTCTCTATCTCCTGCGCTCGGTATCTGACATCACTATTCTGCAACCCCGAACCGAGTCTATCTTCCCATTTCCCACTTGCTCTTGAAGATTTCGGTACGCTCCCTCCGTGCCTGCGTGTCACTCTCGTATTGAACAGCGTCGTTGGTCATCTTTCTTGGTAGGGGCAGTCTTGCAATCGTATAGGAGAGGATTTTCCAGTCAGTTTGCCGTCCTTGAGTCGACTTGGCTTCCCCTGCGATCTGTACTTATTCACGGATCTGTGTAGAGGCCACCCCTTACCCGTCCACCCGTCTCTTTTGTGTTCCCTTGCCCACATCAAAATCACCCTTTTCGGGGTGTAATTACACTACTCGTTCATTGTTGGTATCCACTCCCGTGTTTCCCTCTCCGCCCCGATGGCGTCAGCGCCACCACCACCTCCGCAACAACAACCTCAGCCCTCACAGCCCCCCCAAGCGCCCTCCGATGCAACCCCTCCTCCCCTGTCATGGGAGGGCGACAAGATGTGCGTACATATCCTCTGTTTCCGTCGCCATGACTCAACATTGTCTGACTAACTTGCTTTTTACCACCCTGCTTTTTGTTCTCCTCGGACCCATCGGCCTGCCTTGTCACCTGATTCCGCTCTTACCCAGGTTCAACATCTACATCTACGACTATTGTCATAAGCGGGGATTTAAGAAAACTGCAAGGGAACTATTGATGGAAGCAGATATTGCCCCCGAATCTACCCCCCCAATAAATGCCCGTCAGGGCTTGCTTTTTGAGTCAGTGATTTCAACTCTGATCCGTTGCGTTGACTCGGCTTGCTGATTTTCGATTTTCATTTTCTTGCCTTGGCTGTGTTTCGTCCTTGATCACTCTACATAGATGGTGGAGTGTATTTTGGGTCCTGTTTCAGGCCAAGTCCAATCCACTAGGGGGAGCAACAGAAGACGCCCTGACTTACACCCAGGTCAGTGGGCTTTAGCTCATTTTACGTTGCTGTTCCCACTTTTTCCTTTCTAGTCCGTTATCAGCAAGCTGACAGAACCCACTTCATTACAGCATCAAACGCGGCAAGCTTCATTAAGAATGCAAAATACCCAATCAACAGCTCCGGGAGCAAATGGGCCTCCACTTCATATCGGTATGATGTATTCCCTTCCTTTTCACGGCCTGGTCTCATTTTTTTTTCTTTTCTTTCCCAAGGTCCGCAAGCGGGAATGCCTCCCCGGATGATAAACGGTATACCACAGAGACCAGGCAGTTTTCTTACGAATGGAGCTTTACCAAACGGAGTTGGTCCTCCCGGCGCTCCAGGAGCGGGACCGTTTGGCCAATCAAATGGAACAACTAATCCTGGAAATCCTCCCCCGCCTCACGCAGGCGTCAACCAACCGCCACAAGGATCTGCTTTCATACCCGGTGGCGTTCCTCGGCCGCCATTGAATGGTCCTCCTCCGCCTCCAAACCAGGTGCAGCAAGTACGCGGACCGACCGCTGGTCCTTTCCAGAGTCCAACGATGGCGCATTCATCTCCAGCGTCGGGAGGACCACCTCCACAGCAACAAACTCAATTTGGCATGCCCGTAGGGGCCTCTCCGCATATGGCGAACATGGGCATGGGTGGGAGAGGAATGATACCGCATAGTCCGATGAACCCGGGCCCACAAGGAAACACCCCACAGCCTGGACAGCAACCTGGCCAGGTCCCGAACCAAGGCCAGTTCGGTATGGGACGGCCGCCAAGTCGAACGACCACACCCGCCGGTCTCACTCATCCTAGTCCATCACTACCCGTGAGACAAGTTAATGGAGACATCATCAACATGGAAATTTTGCAAATACCCAACGCGACTCTGGAGGTACTAAAGGGAGAATTGGGATTGTTAGGAAAGGATATCAGTGCTCTGACTTCAGTTGATAAGGTTTGTTTTTGTTGACTCGTCGTATTCTCGTTATGTTTTTGATGCTCATATCCCCTTTCTACTTTTCAGCAACGAATACTGCAAGCATGGAAAGCTCGTCGTTCAAGTGTCTCCAAACCCGGCGAGAACCCAACCGCGGGTCCTTCAAACATCATCATGCGCCCGCAACAAATACAAAACCTACAAATGCAACAGGCTATGCAAAACCGCAACAAGAGGAATAGCAATTCTCCCGGAGACGAGGTTAGCATCTTTCGCGTAATCACTATAAAAAATTTTTTCTCTACGGTTGCTGAAGATCATTTTTGCAGCATGAAAATCTACCGAGAACGGAGTCATCACCACCCGAACGTAAACGCCAGCGGACGTCCCCTGGACAGACACCCTCCATGGCTCCTATGCCGTACCCAGGTCAACAGCAACAACAAGGCGCGTCTGGAATGCAACCCCCTGGGATGCAACCAGGAGGAGGTGGGATGTCAGGAGGAATGCCAGGTCCAGGTGGTATGCAAGGCCCGAATCCGGGTATGCCGGGTCCTATGCAGCCTGGCGGGATGCAGCCCGGTGGACCGCCTGGAATGCCGGGTGGTATGCAAGGTCCCGGACCTAGTGGGTTGCAAGGTGGCGGAGGTCCAAATATGATGCCTCATGGTCCTATGGGACATGGCGGACCTGGACCTGGCGGTATGCCTCCTGGGGCACCTGGGATGCAGCAGGGAGGACCGGGAGGTGGACCTGGAATGCAACCTCCGATGGGGAGTGGACCGGCTGGGATGATGTTGATGCAGGGACCGAGGATGCCCAATGGTGTACCGCATCCTGGTGGTGGACAGATGGGTATGCCGCCGCAGATGGGAGGGATGGCACAGATGAACCCACCGCAGATGGGTCCTCCAGGAACACCACATAATATGATGGTGAGTACGGTCCGTATCTTTGATTAATGTCCTTTTTAAATTGTGATTAATGATGGTTTCCTTTCTCCCTCCCCGGCAGTTGTATCGTCAAAACATGCACAACATGCACAAAAACAACATGCCGATGAGTGCCGCTTCCCCTGGCTCTGGGGACCCGTCGTTTGGCCCTGGTGCTGGGCCTCAATTCAACCCGAACCCCGGCGCGCGACCTGGGGGACCTAATCCCACTGCGGGTGGACAGCCACAAAATCGAGTAATGCCTCCACCGCCTTCGCCCGCTCCGGGGAAGGATGGATCAAAGGACGGCAAAGCACCAGACGGATCACCACGAAACCAACAGACTCCTAACCCCGCACCAGCGACGCCCGGACCTAATCAACAGAACGCACCATCAAACCAGGGTACACCTGTCGGGGGAGCGCGGGCAGGACCGTCACCTGTGCCCGGTTCTGTTATGAGTGGTCTGAACCCGATGAATCCGTCTGGTGGTATGAACCCACCTCCGGGAATGGGAGGGATGATGGGTATGAACCAGCCTGCGAATATGAATCAACCCCCGCCGACTGCTGGTATGTCTGGCGCGAACGCGGGCGGTAATAATGCAGGTGCGGGAGGTGGACCTGGGGCTGGTGGCGGAGGAAATGGTGGAGGGGGTCCAGGAGGTCCAGGAGGTGGTGGTATGGGAGGTGGTGCAGGGGGAGGAGCGTCAGGTATGCATTTCTTGGCTGGTATGAATCCGATGGTCGGTATGAATGCAGCTGGTACAGGGCTTGGTATGAACATGAATATGAATATGAATATGAACCCCTCTGCTGCCGGTGGTGCTGGCATGGGGGGCATGGGGGATCTTGCGGGTGGCCTTTTCTCGCAAGAGTTCATGCAGGGCGTGGCGAGCGCTCTGGATGATATTGATCCCACTCTGTTCAGACCGGACGGAGATATCAATTTTGAGAGAGATTTTGGACAGTGGTTTAACCACTCGGACGATCCTCTTGATTTGAAATAGATGGGACGTGGACTGGTGCTGCAGTAGAATGTGCGTGGCCCCCTTAATCTGGATCTTGCCTTCGCTATGGACTCGCGCTTCTTCATCCTCCTGGAGCGGATCGGTGGAATTCTTCTCTTTGTTGGTCATTGCGTGTGCTTCGCTGTGTTACTTTTTTTTTTGATGCTGTGTTTTGTGCTCCATTTCTTATACATCCACCCGTTGTTTTCCTTCTGCTCTTTTTATTATATTCTGATTAGTGTATCACCTATGTCTCCTTTCATGTTCTTTCCTCTCCGCCCTCCCCACCGTCCCTTCTATACACTACCATCACCACTACTACCGTATTTGCTTGTCTGCATGTTCTTGTTTTTATACCAGTTCATCAGATATTTCCCGCATCCCTCGCGTGTTCCATATCACAGCTGGTCACTTCTTCTGATGTACAAGCATCTCTTCTTTTTTTTCTTTTCTTTTTTACTTATTTCTTCTTTCATCATTTATCTTCCCCCGCTCGCGCGAAGGCCTACCTGCCTTCCTCTCCCCAACCCGCCTCCTCCCAAGATTCACCTCTCGCCGCGGTTTCACGCTAATGGTTTATCTCGTCGACATTGCCCCGGTTCTCTCCGATTACCCGGGTTTCCTCTTCTCAAAACACCGCCGCTTGGTGATCATGTTCAGTGTTATCTTTTCCCTATGTTTTCTTGTATCTGTGCGATTATCCGCTTTCCTTACATGCATCCTTCTTGCTCCTCCTTCGACTTCTAACATCATTGATCCCTCTCTTTCCGTACTTTTCATCCCTTACTTTCTACCCCTATTTCCCCCTCTTCCACCCCTTAGTTTTACCCTTTTTTTTTCTTTTTCTTGTTTTGATAGATCAACTCATACTGCTTGTATACTACCTCTCGTCTGCTGTTATCTGGTCTGCATTATAACGCTCGTTTTATTCTCTCCTCAATTTTGATCGCACAGAAGTCGTCAGATGGTATCGGCATGATGAATCTTGGGGTGAAGGAACGCATTGATGGGATGTTGGCAAGCAACTTGGACAGAATGGCGGGCTCCTCGGCGGGCTCAATCAAGCTGGGATAGCCCCGAGATGTTCATTTGTTGGGATGTGGCCGCGCCAAGTCGGGTATCCATGTTACAAAGAATCTCGGCAAACTTCATACCAAGGGAATGGTACCAATTCTACGACTGTGAAAGATACTATGTCGTTCCTGAGCTAGGCTCTGTCCACACCAGAGGAATCCATTCGTAGTTATGTTTGCATTTATCTGCCTTGTGTTTGTTGTGCAACGCCTTTCACGATACCTCAAGAGGGGTGAACTACACACCACCACGATATAAGCTTTGGATCCGTCAAGGCGATCCCCAACAAACTTCGATATGCACTTGGGACATTCGCGATTGACACCAGAACAACTGGCCGCCGCAGAAACCAGTTTCAATGCGAGGTACCCTACGGCCAAGCCTCACTGGTCCTTCAAACTTTCCACCCTCCTGAATAAACCCGTTGCAGAGGTTGTGTCAAAACTCGGAGGGCCGGACAACTTCGAGGTCCTCGCGAGGTTGAATCCAGTCTGTATCGAGTATACGGAAGTCGCCCGGGATTGCGTTATCATCCCTGGGCCATTGGATGCAGCTCGCGTACGCGAGTCGCCTTCGTCGTCCGGGGCTGGTGCGGAGGCTACATTAGGTCGATGGAGGGAAGCAGTATCCACGGATCAATTTCACAGCTAAAGATAGATTGACGGTATTCTGGGGCTTGATGTCGGGTGTTGTGCAACAAAGGGGAACGTATGTATGGAATGAGGAGGAGAAGACAGCATTGTGGGAAGGTCACGACCACAGATACGCCTGGGCTGGAGACCTGGACGAGGAAGGTAGTCAAGTTCCTAGATGACGGAAGTGGGAAGACTAGGATTGAAGAATTTGTGGAGGGTTATTCAAAGGAGACCCTGCGAGTCTTAGAAGGTGTCGCCAAGAGGTATACTAGGAATATTCATAAGTGAGTGAATCCCCATCTCACCGCATAAAGCTGCTGAAATAAAGGGCTAGAAACTGGATGAATAAATATTCTGAAGCTTGGAAAGACTAAATGCGATACGCCTCACCATGTAGTTAATCTGGAACACTTGTTGAAACTCGTCGAATACGTTGTCTTGTTGTATGGTCGCTCTTGCGAAAGCTGAAATGCACACGTGTTTACTTCTATCTGGCCACCCGACAACTCTTGTGCGTTCCAGTCTCGAAAACACCCAAGGTGTCAAAGAAATGAACCATATGGGGGATAGTCTCCAAAGGGTCGAGCGTCCATGTGATCAGGAATAATGCACTGAGCCATGGACCCTGAGATCTGAGACGTCACCGTCGCACGGCAACTCTTTCATATATGTAAGTATGACTCGTTCTGTTCGTGCTTCTAAGACTCCTGAGTCATATCTTTCCGTTTGAAGCTTGAAGGTTTGGACCTCACCAAGTCCAGGTACCGGGTGGACCTTGCCGTATAAATACCAGTTCGAGCACTGACACGCAATCCGGAGCTCATCGCCATCAGACCAACCAACTTTAAAAGTGCCTCCAGCCATGTCCGCAGACAAGTCACCAGGATCCAACGATCAAGCTGAGTTCAACTACAGCTATCCAAGTTCAACTGCCCAATGGTCGTTCGAAATCTCAACCATCCTCGACCGGCCCCTGAATGAAGTCGTTGCCAAACTCGCTGGTGTGGATAATTTCGAAGCATGTATGAAGTTAAACCCCACTTGCGTCGAACATGCGGTAGTGAAGCAAGATCGAGTCGCGGTCAAGGGCGAACTCAGTGCTGCTCGTGTACGCGAGTTGCCATCAACTTCCGAAGATGGCAACAAAGAGGGAAAGAAAGAATATGAAAGGGTATCATTCACCGCCAAGAACAAAGTCATGATGCTATGGGGATTGTTGTCAAGTACCAACAACGAGCGAGGGACGTATGTGTGGGATGAGGAATCGAAGACGGCACTCTGGGAAGCAACAGCAACTGATAATCCCGGGAGCAATATTTGGGTAAGAAAGGTTGTGAAGTTTTGGGAGGATGGACCGGCCAAAACGAGGGTTGTTGAGGCCGTTGAGGGACATTGTCCAGGGCCGTTGCCAATCCTCGAAAATGTCGCAATGAGCTTTTGTAAAGATATTCATACGTGAGCAACCGCCATTTCTCTTTCGATCAGAAAGCATCTGACACTCGTTAACTAGGAAATGGATGGCGAACTATTCAAAAGTTTTCGAGCAAATTCAAACTGACTGACTCCATGGGATTACATTTTGAATTATTGAAATAAATCTTCACCCAATGAGATAAATTTTGAGAGTTTAAACGAGGTGAAAACCACTTGCCAAAGTTCTGGATTAGTTCTATAAATAGCAGTATGTGGAAGATGCAGTCATAGCCACTTGAGGAGATTCCGATTTTTTGATTTTTTGGGAAACATATTCAGATTCAGGGAGGTGAAAAAAGACATATAATAATACAACAAGTCCCAGTTGTCGAGAGTCTGGCATTCCAAGCATGCCGCTTTGTCAATGGCGGAATTCAGATGTCCCGTGGTTGCACGTAGACATGGAGGTGCCTTCCGCGATGAACAGGAACGAAGTATTCACGAAAACTTATGTTATCGATCCTACCGGGGCCAATGTAAGCATTCCGTGACCAGAATGTCAAGGCTATTGCCACCGAATACTTACGATGCATTATCAGGCCTCAGATCGAGTTTACGGATGACGTTGGCGATTACGAGGTAGAGTTCGCACCAAGCTAGACTATGGCGTGCGTTCGTTGTTACTTTATGATGATGGGGAGAGGTGAGGTACTCACTTGATGCCTAAACAGCTTCTAGGACCCTTCGAAAACGCGACCAAGTACCTGTCCAAGCTTTGATTCCCCTCACCCATCCACCGCTCGGGGATGAAGCAATCCGGATCCGGGAATATTTCAGGATTAGAATGTAGGATCGGCGCGCCCATTGACACGACCGTCTGTAAAGCGGAGCACTGTCAGCTGAAAGGATAAAACGGGAATGCGAATGATTTACTCCAGCAGGGATAGTCGTTCCTAGAATTTCTGTGTCTATGGGACCGATGATACGTGGAAGGGGAGTGACGACGCCGTGGCCTAGGCGGAGGGATTCTTTAATCACAGCCGTCTACAAATGTGCTGTCGGTTGGAGATCAATATGGCCAGGCAATCCCCATGAGCTTACCAAGTAGGAGAGCTTTTCGAGCTTCTCGTACCCGACTTGTAAATCTTTGTCTGGCCATATCTCCATCAGTTCCGCAAGTAGTGTTTTCTGAACATGCGAATTGACGAGAATATAATACAACGCCACGGTGCAGGCGTTACCGACGGTGTCGCTTCCTGCAAAACGCATGTAGAGGCCTTCATCGAGGAGGTACTGGCGAGAGAGTGGTGGCGGGCGATATTTGTTATCTTTTAATTGCTCCATGCTGCTATCGGCACCGAGAACTTGAGAATTATCGGCGCTTGAAACATAAGAATCTTCTCGATCTCCGGGGTTCAAAAAGTGGTGATAGATCGTCTCGTGCCCATCCCCGTGTAAGCTCGACGGATCTTTCATAATCTCGTCAATCTGATCTCCCATCATCTTCCTCTGCTCTAGGATACCTTTTGTACTTGGCTTCAGCACCGATGCGAAACACTCGGGGACATTCAAAAGGATCTTTTGGATCAAGGGAAAGTGTTTGAAGACCCAGATCATGGGGAGCGTGCGGTCTATCGCGGAGAGGATGGCAGACTGGAAGTTTGGTGTATCCAGGGCGTGAGAGGAACGTGCGAAGCAATAGGTTGTTATAATTTCCAGGGATAAAGAGCGGAACGCCATGTCCAGATCTCCGGGGGTCGACTTGTAAGCGAGGAGGCGAGCAATTAAATGGTCGATCTGACAAAATCATATGAATTTGCAGTTTATACTGTTGGCATCAGAGGTGACGGGCATACGCACTTTGTTTTGGATGACGCCCTCAAGGGCCAAGATCGCCCTTCGAGAAAAGAAAGGGCCGATTGCGGTCCGGCGTTGCATTGCTTGATGGTGATCGTGCATCGCAAAAACGGACTTGTCGGTGGCGAAGCAGGAATACATTTCAGGTTGTTTGATAAAACGAGTCCCAATACCATAGATGTCGTTGTAGGCTCTTGGATCGCTGAAGTGAAGCTGATGCCAATACGTTACTTGGTGCCCTTACAATGACCTGGTATACTCACTTCATTGGGACCAACCCTGACGATGGTACCTTGGGCGCAAGTAGTTAATCTTGGGAACGAAATGAGGAGGAAGAGGGTCACCATATTTTGCGTGAAGGGAGAAGAGATGTTTGACCCATTCACCGTCTTTCACAATGTCAAAGTAGGCTCTGTATAACGAGGTGATGGCAGCCAGGGGTGGACCAGGATATTTGGATAAAGGGTGGAAGAACGACGATCTAACGGCCTGCCCAACAGCAAAGACAAGTGCGGATAGCACCAGGAGACAAACTGTGTTTGAAGAAACCTGGAGCATCGCGGTTACTCAGAGAAAGCAGTGGGTCGCGGGCTACCGGTGTAATCCCCTCCTAAGGTTAAGTAGGAGCGCCTCAAAGAACTCCCCTTCGTCGCAAGCCAGAAGGGGAGTTCCCCTTTCGTGTACGTTTAATGCATTTCGCAAAGGCCGGATCTGATTTGAGAGACCTCTCCAATCTTCAATTCTGCGATTACTGTAATTGAGAATATAACGGAGGGGGGATCGCGTCTAGGACGGAATATGTTCTTGGACTGGGTATATCGGGATTTTTGGGCTTGTTTTAAAGGGTGTTATCAGAAGCATGGAATATGAATGTAATTTTGTCCTGACATGGACGCAGAATTATGATAGTGGTGGGGGGCAACGTATCGCGGCAGTGATCTAGCCTGAGAGAAATGGATTGATGCGTAACGCTACGACGAATGGAGATGAACCTTTTGACGGTGTTTTAGGCAGACTGAGAATGTCCAATGGCTGCGCGGTAATAGTAGCGTATGTCCCGCGAAGATTTTCCTGCGACGACATATCAAGATACTAGTAACAGAGGTGAGGGAGCTGCATCACCACCAAGTAGTGGGCATGGTCGCCGCGACGGCATCGAAGTGGCGCAAAAGCAAAGGCGGACTGCGAGTTTCCTTTTGAGGGCAAAGTCAGGAGTGTTATGTAGGCCGTAGTGAATTCTCATTCCAAGATGTTGCCAGTGCTTAGTGTCAAGGCAGAAACGCTAGCAGGGGTTTTGCAGGTGCCGATGGTGATAGAATTTGGCGAGATACTGGCAGGATATATGACAAAGCGATTGAGAGTAAAGGGAAGTTGCAGATGACTCGGTTTCGACGGAGCGTTGTTCAAAGCGCTTGCATTAAGCATCTCTGCCATCTGCTGGAATGCTGGCGCCCAGACGGCTACGCTACCATTCCCAAGATATATCATAGTTGGGAGAAAGCGTCAGTAGGGTCTTGTCATACTTATGTTTATCGAATCACCGTTCCGCTATTTGCAAAATATGACACATGGCAAACAAACAAATAAAGCAACTTACCCTGACATACAATTGCTTATGTAAACAAAGCCCATGCAGGGTGATTGAGAGTTTGCGAAGTAGTTTGTGTGCGAGCTCTTTCTGTCATTTTTTCTTTTTCCCTTATCATTCCTTACGACTTATCTCAGCACGACTTATTTCTTTAAATCTCTGGGCGTACATGCGATGGCACAAGCGGTGTTCGATGAGCACCCTCTAGAAGAATACCTGCGCGGTGAGGACTAGTATTAATCTTCCTCTCAACATGGGGCCCAGTTTAATGGTCATTTTTTGCACAGAAGCAGGAGAAGGCTCAGAAATCATGCCCGGCTCGACGGCTGTTCTGATACAAGAACTTGAACCTTTTCCTTTACCCTCTTCGGCGGATGCAGATGACACTGACGCCACCACCGAATCCTACATGGAATGGAGACCACAATTCCTAATACACTTCATCCAGGTAAGTTCGCCTACATTCCAATAAGGGGTCGTGCACGGTACCGTGTACCACGCACGAAACACGTTGGCACAGTGTTGGTTGAATTCCAAATCCAGCACACTGACATCGTTTCAATAGCACATAGAAACTCTCATCTCTACAACACAGCTTACGAAACCTACAAGTCCGCTCGTTGAACGCTTCAAGTACAACGTGATATCGTCATCCTTACTGTCCCCAGATCTCGCAACTCCACATACCTATACCCACTCTTCTAGTCGACACCACTCAATACCGGGTAACTTACCCCATAGTCGGACGTCGAGCGAAGTTTCGCAGCACCAACACCCAGTGGTTCCCACGTCATGTCCTCCTGGTACCACTGCGAACGTTAATGCTACTGAGGCGCAGCAAGGTTTACTGTCTGTATTGACCGTGGTGGTTGCTGTTCTCCTCAGCGCCGGTTTAACCAGGATAGCTATTGTGACCATGTGGACCGGCTTTGCTTGGACATACCACCTACGGGTCCAGAGCCGCTCAACAAGACTGGTTGACTTAACTCCCGTACGCACCCATTATTTTCCCCACGATCATAATCAAAACTCATCTCCCTTTGTTCCGAACAGTGTTTAGAAACGCTCGATGAACTAATCTCGGCAAACAACGAATGGGAATCCATCGTGCAAGAAGTAGTCACCACCCTCGAAAAAGATGAACGCAACACCATGGGTTCTTCACATACGTCCGTATCTTCCACTCTCCGTGTCGCACTCCATTCAACACTCCAAACAACGCAAACCCAATGCGACAATGTCCGACACATCCTTTCCGCGCTCACATCTCCCTCAGATCTATCACAATTATCTGAAATGTACGCTCCCCCGTCGCCCGTGAAACCTTCTTACTCGTTCCATGACTCTCGGAGGCCGTCATCCTACCCGGCGAGCCGTCCACGAGGCACAAGTCCTCTCACGTCCCCTACTTCATCAACAACAAATTTCACTGACCATAAACGTATGACGTGGAATGGTCTACACTTCACACTCGCATTCTCTCGGTGGAGGATTAACAGCATATTCAACACCCTCTCCGACGATGTTGGCACGAAAACGGGTGAGGTATCGATCAGATTTGTCTTCACTGTTGGGAAATTCTGCATCGACTTCGGCAGCGTCTAGTGCGCCTGTTACGCCTGTGCCATCTAGCCCGCTTGCACGGGTTTCCGAGAATACTCCCAAACCAGGTGTAGATGTTTTCCCACTTCCCGACGACCCGTTTTCCCATGGAGAAGGGGAAGAAGAGGGACACACAAGTTTCGCAGCAGCAGCATTAAAAATGCGACGTCGTCGAACAAATAGCGGGCTCGAAGCCTTTTCTCCTCCAAATTCTCCACCGAACAAGTCTCAGACGGAATACGGACGTGGACGTGGACGTGGCTACACACTTACATTTGCAAGTCCTAGCCTACGGGGTAGCAGCACATTCTTGCCTGCGTCCAAGTTCTCGCCGATACATACCTCTCGACAACCGCTTTCGCTTTCTGCGTTGAATCATGTTTTGCAAGCCGCAGTGAGTGCAAAGAGATATGCGTGCTCGCATTTGCTGGCTTTGCGGTTTTTGGATGAGGATCCCACAACCACCTCTACCTCTTCCTCCTCCTCATTAAGTGTGGCGACGGTGGGAGAGGGAGATCATTACTGGGACGACGTAAAGAGTGTCATGGAACTCCTCATAAGCGCCTTAAGCGACACCAGCGCACGGTTATCCGAGGCTCTACGAGAAGTCGAAGCGTTAAGGCTTCGAGATCAAACACCCACACCTGTCGGATCCATTGACGGGAATAACAGTCCCTGCGCTAGTCCCGATATCAGGAAACTGGTCATGGAGAAGGAGAGCGGGAAGGGTGAGGCGCTTGAGTGGTATTTTGCTCGGGACGCCTGGTAGTGTTGCTAGTGCCAGTACTGCAACTGCAACTGCTACAGCTACTGCGGTTGGGACGGGGGCAGTGGCTGGGGTGTCGTTTGCGCCTATGCCGAGTCAGATGAGTCAGTTTGCGGGACATGTGTCTGCTATGCAAGGTGCGTTGGAGGATGCGAGGGGGTATTTGGAGGAATGCGTTTGTGCGCTTAAGAGTGCCGAGGATCCTTCTTCCTACACTCCACCTCCATCCGGAAGGGAACCAGGTTCGGGAAGAGGGAGGGAGAGAAGAGAATACTTCGGAGGCTGGTGCAGAACACCACCCTGCGCTTAGAGCGTACGAGAAACTACGTCGTGAACTCGGATTCGCACTACGCGAATGCGAGCGAGGCCGGAATCGACTCCTTGATCTCGTGAAACCACCTCAACCACTCGATCCATTCGACCCCGACCTTGAAGGAGAAGGAGGCTCAGAGGAAGGAGGTGTCCCAGGTTTAGGCCACGATTCTTTGAGTTCCGAATCGGATAAAGCAGACGTTATATCTCCATCGCATTCAGAAGATGGGAAGAAGGATGTGGTTGTTAATGTCGTATCAGGCGATGATCTGGAGCGTGAGGATGATGCTTCGAGGGAATTGTTGCTCGGCGCGGATGTAGGGCATTTACCACCTGCGCATGTTGGTATCGAACAGGTGTTCGAGGCTGATACTCGGACATCTTCAGAGGGGCCCGTTCGACCGAAGACGAAATTGAGTAGGGAGGAGAGGATAAAGCTTGTTAAGGCAAGACGGGAGTCGGCTGCGAAAGGTGGATTGGGGCTCGGTGTAGGGTTGGAGCCTTCGCCTGTGATACATGGTGTACGTGAAGAAGGAGATGAGGAACGGGTGGGAGGGGGGTATGAAGAGAAGTGGGGACCTAGTGGGGACGTTGTGCAGGAGTTGAAGGATGTGATATGGAAAGTCGGAGAGAGAAGGCGGAAAGTGCAGGTGCAGGCGCAGTCGCCGTCCCGGCAACTCAATCAGCAGGAGCAAGTACAAGAAGAAGAACAGGAGCAGTCATCGTTGCTGACTCCGGAGACGAGTCTACCCCCGTCCCTGGACCTGCCTGGCTCTCGGAGCCCCCCTCAGTCAAAGTTGCCTTCACTGATTGCTTCACCACGCCCAAGACCTGCGAGGATGTTGTCACCTTTGGGTTTAAGTTCAGCGAGATCTCCCCCCTCGAGGAGTATTCGTGATTCGTTGGACCTTTCGCCGCGTCCGTCGCGGCCGCAGTCGCTGATTCCACGGAGACCGTCGAGTATGAATATACAAAACCTACTCGCGAGTTTGGAGCGGGAGTTGCCTGTGAGGAAGGATGGGGAGGAGTTTGTGTTAAGTTCTGATTAATTTTTTTTTCTTTATTCGGCATTCGCCTTCATCTCTCGTTCTCTGCATTTTGCATCTATTCATTCATTCCTTTTCTATACCCTTGGTGATCTTAACATGTATACCAGCATGACCTAGTACTGGCGACGCTCATGATAGACGCCGCGTCCACTCATTTTCCATGTCGCTCGTTTGTTTTCTCCCTGCTCCTTTGTGTTTCAAGTTTACGATGTTTATGATTTTCAGCTGATGACTTGCTGTTTGGTATAGTAGTATCTTATCTTATCTAGTTGCCTAGTTGTCCCTCCTCGGATGGATGGATGTATATTCATTCTTTTCCTGTGTTTGACAAATCTGAGACAGTGTGTAATCAGACTGGAGTGATCGCGGAAAGGCTATCAAAGTAGTATACACTGCATACCCCAACTGATTCACCTACATATATAAGAGGGGAGAGTCCGACGCACCTCTCAAACTTCGCCCGCCTCAACATCCTGGTGTCTAACCCATTTAAACTCATCATTAACACAGTTGGCTCCTCTTATCTGGGCATATACGAAATCACAAAAACATTTTTTGGAAAACATAACCATCACTCGAAGTGGCGGACCCAATCTCCGTATTGGTTTTGATGGGGGTAGCGGTTACGGTGATCGCAGTTGATGAATGTTACCAAGCATACAAGAGACGAAAAGCGCGCAAGGCCATTGAGCGGGAGCTCGGTCTCACGGCTGAAGATCGCCGAGAAGTCCGTAGGATCCGACGACAAAGGCAGCGGGAACAGAGGGAAAGGGAAAGGGAGTTCCGGCGACGTATGAGAGAAGCGATGCGGAGAAGTAGAGAGGAAGGAAGAGGGGGAGAGGTATGGGATGAGGAGATCATGGCAGGTATTGGGTTACCAGGTTATTCGCCGCATCCAAGACCGGGTGTGGACCGAGCTGTGACCCTGGAAGAAGAGTTGTACGGGGTCAACTCACGGAAGAAAAAGGGGTTCCGGAAGATATTCAGCAGACAAGATAATGGCCCGGAGAGGGGAGAAAACTGGTTTAGACGGAGAAAGCAGCGGGGTACTACGGGTGACAATCCTCCTCCCTCTTATCAAGAAGTCATGGACAATTAATAGCTTACGTACAATTGCATGAAATTGATGGGGGGAAGTCACGTGGGTAGCAACTAGGATCAAGATTCCCACGGCGCCAGCTGTTTTCGTTCCTTCTCATCCTCTCAATTCTCTCCGCCGCTACGCCCAACAGACGAGCCTCTTTTCGTCTCCTCACTCTTTTATCACCCACTCTCCTTTAAATCATGACCCTCCAACATTTAAACGTCGCTCGTAGAATGCTCAAGCGCCAGGGCCCCAATCCTCTCGACGGACCAGGCAGGGGTGGTCCTGGAAATGGTCCTGGCCCCGCTGGTTCTGACCCCCAACCAGGCCGTATGTCGTTTCTCAGCAACTTGTAATATGTACCCACATCCTGAACTATTGCAGCTGGGGACGGCGGTAATGGAGGCGGCAATGGTCCCGTGTTCACACGACCCTCCAGCAGCCTTTCTTTCCCGGATAGGCCCACCCCCACAACCAACAATGACAAGCCCCCGCCCACGACCGAGGCCAAACCCCCACCACCACCCACCACCTCCGCTTCCCAACCGCCCGCGACCACATCCACCACCTCGGCTACTCCTACCTCGGCTCCGGTTACCACCACCTCATCCTCCTCGTCTACACCCTTGACCAGCGCTGTTCCGACCACCTCTGTACGTGTTTTTTGAACCCTCTCCACATGTTTTCTAAACATTTTGACTTCACTCGTATATGATCAGTCCAGGAGCACTGTGATTATCACCGCCCCCGGCATTGTTGCCACCAGTTCCTTTGGGACGGTCACACTTCCATCAATCACCCCAACCACCTCAACTCCCTCCGCTAGCGCGAGTGCCTCACCCACTTCTGGCGTCAGTGTTGGAAAAGTCGTCGGCGGTATTGCCGGTGCCCTTGTTGGAATTGCCATCATCGGCTTCTTAATCTCGTTCATTCTCGTGAGTCATCTCTGCATTTCATTACGTCTCAACGCGGTTCTTTCTAAACACTGGGTTCTCTTCTCTTCTTTTTTGTTCGGTTGCGATTATTTAGCGCCGTCTCCGGAAACGCCGCGACCGCGACAGTATCATGGGAGATGAGTTCCGCCAATCCCAATTCGTGGCAGACAACAATGATCCACTCGATCCTCCCACCATGGCTCAACGCACGCACAATGCCACGCCTTCTATCGCTAGTGGACCTGGTATGGCAGGCCAGGGTGTCTACCAGTCCAACGCTGCCATGTACGGTGATAGCGCTTACAACGGTCCCGCACATGCCGCAGCTGGTTATGGTGCAACCGGGTATGGAGCCGCCGGATATGGCGCAAGCACTGCTGCTACTGCTGGCGCCCTCCAAGAAAGGCCGAGATATACCTACGGACAGAATAACGAAGACGAGACGGAAGAGGCCGCGCATGGGGTGTACAGCTCTCAACCCCAGTTCCAGACCGCCTATAATCCTGAAGCCTACGGCTCTTATGCTGCATACGCCAATGCTCCAGCTGCTGCAGGCTATCAAGAAGCCACGAGGGAGTACCAGGCCCATCCACAACAGGGTTATGCCCAGGGAGGGTATCATGATCAGCATTACGGCGGTGCCAACTACGGTGTCGCGGTTGCTGATCCTGGACCGGGTACTACTGGAAACGCGGGTCCACATTCGGCCGCTCATGTTGCTCGGGACCCCGCGAGTATGAATGGAGCTAGAGGACAGAATACGCGTAGCGTTGTGCAAGACGATGATGTCTATGGTGGTATCTAAAAAGTTCCCCTTTCCCCTTCTCTTCCAAGAAATGTGTTAACGCTGCGATGATGTATAATTTTGGGATTTCTCTGCTTTTTTTTATTTTTCTGATGACCGTTTTATATTGACTCTTTATCTCTCCTGCTACCCTTGTGTCTCCCGTGTCCCTTTTGATCCCCTGTCCGGTTACTATTTATATCATTTCACTTCTGCCCCTCCTGATACCGCTCTACCTCCTTTCTTGATGCGCTTGCGCTCGTGTTGGCTGGTGCCCGCTGCTTGTTCCTTTACCTCTTCCATTCTGCCTCTCTTACTTGCCCCCGATATCGCCTAGTGTTTTATGTCGTGCTGTGTTGTTTTTTTCCGGGTTGTTCCTTTGGGGACTGATGGCCCTTGTTCGTGTTCAAAGTGTGTCCTGGATTGTCCTTATTCCCCTTCCCCCCTCTTCCTGTTCTTACCACGGATACACACCGCTCGCTCTCCTCCTCACTCTGACACTGACATTGACACCTCTGCTCTTCACATCCCATCCTGTACTCAAGCGATTAAACATACCCACGCCCACACACTTTCCACGCCAAAAGCAACAAGGAGATGTTTCTTGGGAGCAGAAGGAGAGACTGAGGGAGGAAGCGAGCTACTTGACCCTAACCGAGCTGCGCTCCGTATCCGTCCCGTCCGTTTTCATCATATACATATTCACATACATACATACCCCGTATGATGTCGCGCCCGTGTTTGCTTCTTTCTCAATCCAACCCACCCTTTTGCTAGTGCCCGTTGATGGATTCCCACCCGATCCGGATCCTGATCACAGTTCCCCGACTTCGATGTTCCGCGCTCAGCGCCCAGCTTGATTCATCCTCTCCCCCCCCCCGCCGCGATATCTACTTATACCATACATCATGTCAACAGAATACCCCTTTTTTGATTTCTTCTTTGCCTGATTTGATTTGATTCGATTTTGTTGTTGACTTATTGGTTTTTTTATAAAAAGGAGTATATTTGGAATTTAGGTTGATGCGTCTTTGTTTTGTCTTTGGTTCTTTCCCTTGTTCTTGTTGGTAGGCGGTTCTTTTGAGTAGTAGGGTGAAATGAAATGAAATTTTCATGTTTCATCTAGCCGCCGAAATGACTGAAAAAGATCTTAGTTGAGGTTTCTCTTGTGATTTATGGGTTATGGCGGGTGATTGGAATGGAATGTGAATGCTCTGGTCAATGAAACTGTCGGAGAGTAGTGGAGGCTAACCAAGAGGCGCAAAAATACACCTAGTACATTGAGTAACCCTAATGAACTTGGTTGTAGGGTGAACTACAAAAAATCTGGCAGCTGCGGACATTGCCTCATTCTTGATAACCACTCGTAGCAAGAGGACGATCCGTACAAATTAAACTAACCATTCCAGGACCTCTCCAACTTGTAGGACCTCAATACGCCGACCCTTCACAGTTCGCCTGACCATACCCTGAAGCCTATTTGACCATATCATCTTCCTGTCGTCATCCCATAGTGCAGGTAGATCGAGGCGAAACGGGGACAATCGACCCGCCCTCCTCCTCTTCAACATCTTCAGGAATATATCAAGCATACAAACTGCCTCATCGTCCGAGCGGGAAGGGATAAATTCAAGCGCTCTCGCCACTTCGCCCCGAGGGACATTAGAATTGTCGGCCCTCAACCTCAGAGATCGGAGACGAGGCAAGAATTTGACCTCATGGCGGGCAAACTCCTCGTTGGTCGGCGTCAAAACACGGACAGCTATGACCAACCTGCTCAGTGGCCAGGAAATCAGGTTCAATACCTCGAGGTGTGGCATACTATGGCAGAGTAATCGCCTGACCTCATCAGCCGGCCATGGCCTTAAACTTTCGAGCTCCAGCCATGTTAAAGTTACT
The DNA here is from genome assembly GCA_025093985.1 of Calvatia gigantea. Lineage (NCBI taxonomy): Eukaryota > Fungi > Basidiomycota > Agaricomycetes > Agaricales > Lycoperdaceae > Calvatia > Calvatia gigantea. Next base: position 2,558,561 of record JACAAK010000005.1, on the reverse strand, counting down.
GAGTATTGGTGGCAGAAGGCAATGACAGACGTTGGTTGTTCATTGCCAACCCCAATCAAGTGAAGATGCTTGATAGCAGGCAAGCGTAAATCCTGAACGGCGATATCCGGAAAGCCTCGATAAACCGACCAAGTCAGGGTCTCCAGATGGCGCAAAGTAAGTGGCATAGTGACGGGACCGAAGGATGGGGGTTTCCAATTACGACATTCAACTAAGTTCGGGCACTGACGTAGGAGTGCCCAGACGAAATCAGTTGGCATACCATAGACCGCTAGACCCCGGAGCGATGGGGGAAGATTGACCGACTCCCAGCGTGTCTGGCAAAGGGAGAGTCTGCGCAGCGGTTGTGCGCGCAGGTCAAGAATTATGGGAGTACCGTTTTCGTTTTCCAAGCTCCCTAGATGTAGAGTGTCGACCCCAGGAAGCTGTGGAAGCTTTGCCAACCACTCCACTGGCGGATTCCTCAGCCGCAGAGTTTTGATCCTCTGGGCATTTTCGAGGGCGAAAAGGATATCCGCAACCGATCGGTAATGCAGAGCGCGATTCTTCATTTGGGGTTCATTGTTTAGTTTGAGATCCACTGTCACGTCGAAGTTTTTTACGCGCTCAAGATAGTGCTGGAGGAGACCGGCCTTGGATTCCACTGTGTCTCCAGAGACATTCAGAACTACTCTATCCCAAAGCGTCGCTGTTTGAAAGGCTACTTTTCGCCAGTGTGACGAGACAGAGCTCAAAACGACAGCTTGGGGATTGAATGGGGTAGATATTTCCCAGCTCTCATCGCCCCAGGATATCATTCCGGAGGTGCAGGTGTACGAAAATATGACAGAAAGGAGTTCAAACGGAAGAGTGTAGATGGGTGAACGAAGCTGGTTGCGGCGACCCAGGAGGCTTGCTTGTAGCTTGAGGAGTTGGTGGATTTGAGCACCAACACGAACCAGTTCTTCATCGAAGTAAGAGGGATCGGTGGCTGGATCCTCGATGCATGACATTATCAAATGTGGTTGAATTTGACCACAGCCGTTGCAAGGTGTGGGTGGCATCATGAAGGAAGAGATGGAATAGCGAACGTTACGACGGTGTTACACCAGAGGGATAAGGTATTCTTAGCAATTAAAGATCACGCTTACGGTTTAGTAGACACAACTTTACTCTCGATTGTAAGAGAGGCGGGGGGCTGCCCTGTTCTACGGAATACAAGCACTTTATATATGTTTTCAACTAGTAAGTTTTGAGAAAAGTACAGACGGAACGAAAGAGAAAGTAATGATGGTGGAAAAGCTCCCGATTGATGTTTCTCCTGTGATTATGAAGTACGGACCTACAGTGAGTGGTTATAATAGAACATAGATGTGAATGCTGTTGTAGCGTTAATGAAGAGGCATGAAATACACTTGGTACATGAAGTCAACCTTGAAAGCTTCACCATTCGGATAATATGAAATGAAAATGAATGAAGGTGAGATACGGAGGGTTGTTATCCTTGGGGCAAGTAGATCAAGGTGAAGTGCGGTAGCTTCACCTACTCGGGGGAGGAACTGGTTCACCGTGTGTACCTTTGCAATTCCTAGTGTCTTTGAACTCCCAGCTTGCTTCACTTCAACAAAAGCCATTAATTTATGAAAGTATGTAGAATGTGAATGTGAATGCTGCTGTAACTGTTTCAATGGGGGAGCACATAACGTACTTAGTACATGTGGTAGATCCTGACAGTTTCACCGTTCAGCTAATAAGAAATAAACTTGAATGTAGACGAATTACAGGCAGTTTGGCAGCTTGTAGACGTCACCCATTTTTTATAGTCGCTCGTAACAAAAGGACAATCAAAGCAACCATTCCAAGACCTCCGAATCCTGTAGGACCTCGATGTGCCGACCTTCGATAGCTCGCCTGAGTCTACCCTGCAATTCAGTCGACCATGTCAGCTTCCTGTCGTAATCCCATAGAGGAGGCAAATCAAGGAGAAATTGGGTAAATTGACCCGCTCTCCTCCTTTCCAGCATCTTCAGAAACATGTCGATCATGTCAGCTACGTCGTCGCCCGAGCGACAAGGGAGTAGGTTGAGTGCCCTCGCCAATTCACCGTCGAGCTGCTCAAAATCACACAACATCAGTGATTGGAGACAAGGCAAAACTTTGACCTCGTTATGGGCAAACTCCTCGTTACTTGGCGTCAGGACACTGACAGCTTCGATCAACTGGCTTAGTGGCCAGCAATTCAGTCTCAATTCCTCGAGATGTGGCATAGTATGACGGAGTAATCGCCCGACATCACCGGCCTGCCATGACGAAAAACCTTCGAGTTCCAATGATTTCAGTGTTCCTGAGTGTTGGCGGCAGAAGGTGATGACAGGCACCGCTGGTTCATCGGCAACACTAATCAAGCGAAGATGCTTGATAGCGGGTAGGCGTAAATTTTGGACTGAGGTGATATCTCCAAAGCCCTCATTAGCCGACCAAGTTAGGAACTCCAGCCGGTCCAAAGTCAGTGGTGTAGTGATGGAGCCACAGGGCATGGGGAGAGGACGGTGGTTATAACATCCAACTAAGTTCGGGCACTGACGTAGGAGTGCCAGGTTGATGTCAGGTAGCGTAACATCGGTCACTAAGGTCTGGAGCGATGGGGGTAGATTGACTGAACCCAGCTGGCACGGCCAAGAAAGTCCAAGGAAGAGTTCGTGCAACGATTGTGTGTGTAGGTGGAGGTTAACGGGGGTGTTGTCTCCACTTTCCAAGTTCTCCAGACGCAGAGTGTGGACCCGAAGAAGCCGCGAAAGGTTTGCTAGCCACTCCACTGGTGGATTTTCCAGCCGCAGAATTTTGATCCTGTGCGCATTTTCGGGGGTGAAAAGGATATCCGCAACAGATTGGTAGTACAGAGCGCGATTCCTCATTCGGGATTTATTGTCCAGCTTGATATCCACCGTCACATCGATGTTTTTTGTGTGTTGGAGGCAGTGATAGAGGAGGGCGGCCCCGGATCCCGCCGTGTCCTCGTTGATCTCCAAAGTCACTGTATCCCAAAGCTTTGGTGTTTGAAAGACTATCTGTCGCCAGTGGGACGAGACAGAACTCAAAACTGATGACTTGGCGATTGAATTTGGTGGATGGTTGCCAGCCCTCCCTGTCTGGAGATGAAGTGCAAGCGCACAGAAATATGGCGGAAAGGAGTTCAACCGGAAGAGTGTAAATAGGTGAACGGCGCCGGTTACGACCACCCAGGAGACGTGCTTGTAGCCGGATGAGTTGGTGGATTTGAGCACCGACACGAATAAATTCTTCATCGAAGTAGGAGAGATCGGTGGTTGGGTCTTCAATACGTGATACCATCAAACATGGTTGAATTTGGCCGCAGCCGTTGCAAGGCGAGGGTAGCATTCTGAAGGAAGTCGGAATGGTTTGGGGTAAGAGGGCAAACGACAGCGGATTCCTCAACTGAGAATCATGGTGTTTGGTACAGAGTCTGTTTTGGAGATCTGGATACGTAATCATATCATCCTGCCAGATCCTCGGTATTGGGAGGAGCCCAGTGGGGAGAACCGAGATATGAGTTCAATTTTCAAAAGAGCTGAGCACTTGGATCTTGTGAGCATAAAGGACTGCCTGCCACCTTCTAAGCAAGGGAACATGAGCGCTGAGCTTGGACTACTTCAAAATATTACCCCCTTTCCCTCCCCCACTTCCATGATTATTGGCCCACCCTTCGGCACGAGCCAAGATATACAGAACTTTCCGGGTTTCGAAGCACTCTTTTCAGATCCTCATTAGCCCCCCCAAGGGTAACTTTCTCGTCGCCCTTATGATAGCTCCCCCGGACATAAATCTGCATCCAAAGGAAATGCCTTGAGAGTGGCAACAACGTCTCCAAAGAAGTTTAGGGTGCAGTGTTCTTCTGACAATCGTTAATAATCACGGTAATACGTGTATTTCAAGCTTTAAGGTCCTAACATCAGTCACTACCACACCTCTTGCTCCCCCGATCATGTCCGCGTCTCTTCCTCTTACCAGTAGTATATCCCTCCGTGAGGTCGAAATCACCATGCAATGAGGTGAGCCCAAGGTATCAAGTGCGCAAGCATTTCACCTCCCCATGCGTACCAACCACGTAGCATCGGGGGCCGGTGCCTGCGCAAACCTTGATTCAGGCAGCAATCTCGTCGTCTCGTACTCCTCATCCTTCTCCAACCCCAAGAACCAAATATCCTCCCCGAGGTAGTCACGCCTCAAAACCCCCTTATCCGAGGTCGGGTCCAACTCCAGTCTCTTCTCCCGCGCCTCCAAAATCAGTGTTGATTTTCTTCTCGCCTTCAGGCCCGCCAGTGAATAACATCCCCCATTCTGAGTCCTTCATTGGCTGTTGTAGCATGGACCAAACAGCGTTCCAGACCCATTCGCATGTGATTTCTTCTTCTTCTGACGGTATTTCGATAGACCAAGGGAAGAATTTACTGAAGAGCCGCAGATAATGGGTCCGCGTGGTAAATACAGGAACTTGACGGAAGGTGTTAAACGTTGGCGTAAAGATCTCTCGAATCGGCTTGTCAGTTATTCTAAACCGTATGAATGGTGAGTCCGCAGCGATGACCGCATTGAGCGTAGGCCATCTCCTGGACCGGTGATGTGCAACTACAAAAACCAAATTTTGCTCTTGGTATCGCCGCAATTTTCACAAGTAGGAAGAGTTACGTACAGGAATACATACCACCGAGGCGCTCCACACCCAGGTCAATGTTGCAGGTAATATTAGCTTCGCTGGGTTGAAGTCGTAGCATAGCGTCAACTCCAGGGGTGTCGGAAGTGGCACCAGGATGCCAACAACTTGCAGAAAGATACTCTCCCACATTATCAGTGGTGTGGGTCATTGAATGTGTTTCCACGTTTTCGTGAGTGGTCAAGCCACTGGACAGTACCGGCCAGATGAGTGACCTAGTACGGTCGCCCTTTCGGGATAGTTAGCACGAGTATATTTTGATTAGTTGTCGAACTGCACCAATTTGTAAAGCCAGACAAGGAAATTGGCGGGTTTAATCAGGTCCCTCTCCGCCTCCTTGAAGCCAAAATATTTCAGTTGAGTTATAAGACTTGGAAGATCCTTGGCGGAAACACGACAGCAGGCTTCCCACCCGACCGCCGACGAAAGATTCCTCAGATCTGATAGAACCTTTTCTGCTTTCACCTCGGGACGGACCCATTCCAGTGCGGGGAACGGAGAAGAATAACCATCTTTAAAGGTCAAGTTGAATTTGAGCTGGGGATTAGAAGAGTATCATTCTCACCGTGTTTCACCTCGGGACTAACGGGTCGCCTTTGCCACATAAGGGAATGTGTCGCAACATCATAGTGAACAGCCAGTTTGTTAATAGTAAAAAGGCCAGATCGCCTGGGGTCACTGAGATAATCTGAGAATGAAGCATGGTAGAAGCGGAGTGGGTGTCGGACAGCGTCCGTTCCGGAGGGGATGTCAAGGACAGAGTGCAGGTATTGAAGTGAGCGGTAAAAGTTGGACTGATCAATGCAGAGGAAATTAGCTTGGTTGTGCGTGGTGAGAAGAGCGTTGGGATACAATATAGATACGCCCAGGATACGCATAGTGGTTGCCAGAATGTGGTCAGGTACGTCGGAGAGAACCTGGCGGTAGAGGAGATCCAGTGCATGCAATGGATTCATAGCCCCTGGTATTCCGGAACCTCCAAGAAAACGTACACAAAGATCGAGTTGGCCACGAGGATCTGCGTAGCTTTGGTCACCAACGAATTTGACGATTGTTGAGGCGAACGCAAAGTGGCCGGATGCAGATATCGAGATTTGTCGAAGGTATGCCTCTAATGGCCAACCTGGCTCAAGGCGATCCTGATATTTGTGGTAGATGTCTCGAAAGCGATCCCGAAGGAAGTGTGTCACGTCCTGTTGGGCCTCGCCATCGTCAATGAGGAGGTTTTCACGCTCACCGGGAACATGGAAATCTGGGTGCGATAGCATTCCCTTCAGATGCCACTCCGGTCGACTACAGATCATCCACAAGAGGGGGAACTCAACCATCCGTCGAGCATGCTCGCCGATGAGTTCGATGAACTCGCACTGTGCCTCCTTGCCATTACACTCGTCCAATCCGTCAATGATGATCAACAATGGCTGGCGGGTATTTAGTACACGTTGGGTCATGAGATTTTGGAAGGGATCAATGATAAGTTCCTTGAATTGGGTCCGACGGTTTTTCTCGAGGATGCCAGGATTATCCGCAAGAACTTGAGTGATGATCCGCCTGTACTCTGGAATTTTCACGGCGAGCTGATATGCGAGTGTAGGAATAACACCGTTGGGATCGTCCCGGCCGCCAGGCCTCGAGAAGAACAAAGCGGCACCAAGACGGCCTATCTCCTTGAGCTCTTCGGCAATGGTCTGCGCAAGTGCAGATTTTCCGACACCCATAGGTCCCATAACCCATAGCATCCTCCAATGACGGTCTGCGTTAGTAACCCAGTCAGTGATCCGAATCCTCAAGCCTTTGCGGGTATCAGGGTGACACTTGGGTGGGGGGTCTCGTGCTGAAGAGTCAACCTCGGCGCCACGAATCATCCGTTTTTCGAGGAGTTGTAGAACTAGAAGTAGTATTGATCAGGATCTAAAGGGAGTGAAAAGAGATACGCACCCGTTCTACCAGAGTTAATGATGTAAGAGATGAGGGTTGGATTGTTCATCACCACGTCGTGCGCATTCGAGAAGAAATCGGAACCCAACATAGTTGCCGCAGGTTGCTCTACAGATTGTAAATAACAGATAGGACTGTTTCACTGCTCACAGACCTCCATAAAATAGCCCCGAATTCGGATCTGGTGCATTATTCGGATAAGCGCTGGGCTTGGCATTGACCGACCCGGCTTGTGTGGTTTGATTGGGAGGAGTTGTTTCTTCGATTACATTCGAGGGTGACTGCGCTTGTTCTACTATGTCATTGTAATTTGCGAAGCGGACTACGAGGGCCTTTATGGTCTCCAATAGCATGTGAAGGTTGAGGTCCAAAGTAGAGATTGATCAGCGCGCCTATGCTAGTGGCCAATCATCGATTACTTGACATTCAGAGTGATCATTTATTCCCTCGAGCCCCGGTCTCACGGGATACAACGACAATTAAGGACCAACCAATAAACTATCCCCAAAAGCGTTCAAGTGGCATACTTGCTTCGCTTCAATGAAGTATGTGGAGCACGTACGTGAATACTGTTGTAGTTTCGATGGAGAGACATGAAACGTACTTGGGACATGCAGAAAATCCTAAAAGTTTCGCCATCCAGGTAATAAGAAATAAACTTGGTTGTAGATGAGTTAGGGGAGGTCCAGCAGTTCAGTGGCATCGCCCCATTTGTGATATTCACTCGTAACAAAAGGTCATTTAAAGCAACCACTCCAAGACCTCCGAATCCTGCAGGACCTCGCTGTGCCGATCCTCAATAGCTTGCCTAAATCTACTCTGCAACTGAGCTGACCATACCAGCTTCCGGCCGCCATCCCACAGAGAAGGTAGATCAAGGCGAAATGAGGTAAGTTGACCTGCTCTCCTCCTTTCTAGCATCTTCAGGAAAAGGTCAACCATGTCAGCCACGTCACTGCCCGAGCGAGAAGGAAGTGGACTGAGTGCCCTCGCTAGTTCACTGTTGAGGTCAACAGAATCAGCGGCACTCAATGTCAGTGACTGGAGGCGAGGCAGAAACTTGACCTCGTTATGGGCAAACTCCTCGTTACTTGGTGTCAGAACGCAGACAGCTTCGATCAGCTGGCTTAGTGGCCAACAAATCAGTCCCAATACCTCGAGATGGGGCACAGTATGGCGAAGTAATCTCCCAACATCACCGACCTCCATCACATGAAGCTTTCAAGTTCTAGCGACGTCAATGTTCCTGAGTGTTGGTGGTAGAAGGTGATGACAGGCATTGCTTGTTCATTGTTAACGTCAATCAAGCGAAGATGCTTTATAGTAGTGGGTAGGCGTAAATTTTGAACTGAGGTGATATCTCTAAAGCCCTCGCTGACCGACCAAGTTAGGGCCTCCAGACGGTGCAAGGTGAGTGGGGTAGTAATGGAACCAGAGCCTGGGGGTGGGGAGAGAGGTCTCCAGTTACGACATTCAACTAAGTTCGGGCACTGGCGTAGGAGCGCCAAGTTGATGTCAGCTGGCATACCACCGATTGTTAAAATCTGGAGCGATGGGAGGAGAATGATTGATTCAGGCCGGCACCACCAGGAAAGGGAGAGTCCACGCAGTGTTTGCGCGTGCAGGTCAAGGATGACGGGAGTGTTGTCTTCACTTTCCAAGTCCCATAGATCTAAAGTGTGGACCCCAGGAAGCTGCGACAGTTTCGTCAACCATTCCACTGGGGGATTTTTCAGCCGCAGAGATTTAATCGTGTGCACATTTTCGGGAGTGAAAAGGGCATCCGCAATTGATTGGTAGTGCAGAGCGCGATTTTTCATTCGGGATTTATCGAACAGCTTGAGATTCACCGTCACGTCGAGGTTTTTTGCGTGTTCGAGGCGGTGCTGGAGGACGACGGCGTTGGCCCTACCGTGTTCCCGAAGATTTCCAGAGTCACTGTGTCCCAAAGCTTCGGTGTTTGAAGAAGACTACTTGTCACCAGTGTGATGAAACAGAACTCAAAACGATGACTTGGCGATTAAATTCGGCAGACGCCTCCCAACCCGTATTGTTTGGAGATGAAGCGCATGGACTCGAAAATATGGCAGAAAGGAGTTCAAATGGAAGCGTGTAGATGGGTGAACGACGCCGGTTACGACCAGCCAGGAGACTTGCCTGTAGCCTGATGAGTTGGTGGATTTGAGCACCGACACGAATAAATTCTTCATCGAAGTAAGAGGGATCGGTGGCTGGATCCTCGATACATGATATTATCAAATATGGTTGAATTTGACCACAGCCGTTGCAAGGTGTGGGTGATATCATGGGGGAAGAGATGGTTTGGGATAGGAGGGTAAACAACAACGTCTTCCTTAGTTGAAGGTTGAGTTTGGTACGGGTTATGTATGTGTTTTTTTTTCGCTTCCCATTTTTGGCCTTTAGGCACGGAGTCCATTTTGGGGATCTGGGTACGTAATCATTCTGCCAGATTCCTGGAACATATTGGGAGGGTCCCATTCGGGAGGGCTGGGGTTTTCAAAGAAACTGAGCGCTAATTTCTCGGTCGTAAGGGACCTAGACTTACCAAGTCCAAGCTTTCGCGCCAGGTGTACCCTTGTAACTCAAATCACTGCTTACTTGACATTGAGAGTGATCGCCGACTTATTCATCAGTGCCCCCATGTAGAACAATAACAACGATTAAAGACCAACCAATGAATTTTTTTCCAAAAACAAACAAGTGGTGAACCGACACAATGTCCCAGAGAAAGAACAAGAATAAATTATAATCCACTTTGGTATTGGTAAAAGCGTTGCTGGTGATGAAAGCGGACGTAAAATACCACCAATAAACACAGGAGACCCGGACATTGTGCACCAAGGCCGGGAAGGAGATCGCCCACCAGCCTAACTTCTTTTTTGCTTATTAGTTATGGACGTCCCAAGACCACGCGTCCTAAAATGCGCCCGGGCCCGATGCATCGAACTCAATCTTCCCTTGAGACTTTCGCCTTTTCACCAGTTTTTCGTCCCATCAGCACACAAAGCGAGCGGTTCCTCCACGTACCAGCACCACTCTCAAATCTCACACCGCCCGCCAAAGATGGAGTCCATTTCGGCCGTCATCGTCGTTTTATTTTCACCAATACCCTGCCGACGTAATTGCTTGTCAAACCCAATCCAAGACTGATGCTAACACCAACCGCGAGTGCGACGTTGACACGTCTCGCTGAGGATGCCGAAACAGGCTCGGCGGTTGTGGTAGATACGGTGGTTGGGTAGGGCCGTGATTTAGAGGGTGTTGTTGGAAAAAGGACGAGTGAGGAGGATGAAGATGGGAGTGTCATTGTTGGGAAATTGGGAAGGTTGTTATTAGACCGTGTGGTTGTGGGGGTTGAAGGTTGTGGTAGTGGTTTGGCCCGCGCCGGGGAACATAGTAATGCGACTGGCGGAGACGCGCCGTCCAATGTTGAACAAAATGCAAGGGGGGAATAGATAGTGACAGATTAGATATATAGTTTCAAGTCAAGTTGATGGGGAGGGGTACGTACATGCCATCTGGGATTGTGACATTTAACACTGCGAGCACAAACTCACGAGGAGTATCACTAAGGAGAAACGCCAAGGCAAAAATGGTGATGAATGATGGACTGAGGTCAAGCTATTGATGTGAAATCGAGGCTAGAGTCGAACATTGCGGAGATCGTGGTTTGGTTGGGTGTTAACATGACGTAGGTGAGTGCGTTGGATGTGCATGATGTGAACATGTACGAGGCCGAACCTAGAGAGAGAAGAGAGACATGCGTGAATATCAGAAATTGGCACATTTGAATTTCAGGGATTTAGAACATGATGCTAAAATGGTGGTAGTGCGAACCGTCGTGCCCCCAAGAAGGTAATCCAAATGATGATGAAACAGCGTCTTGTTCATTCAACTGATTATCGAGCCGCATGGCACAGAAATGAACGAAAGATGTATCCATGCGGTGATGTGTGAAGATATAATTATAATAAAAAACAAGGAGTTAGACAGAAATAGGTGCTCACCACGAAGCTAGAGAGATGAGGTATAATCTGGATCAGGACCTGTCGTTGAGATCAACGGCTGTTTGTTCACAAGTCTGTCACCCTAAAATTGATGACGCATGTTTGACGTGAATAGGAATTATCAGAAATCACGAGAATAGTAACACGTACCAGCTGCTGTTGCCTGCATTGGGATTAGAAAGTGTTGTAATGTCGTCGCGGATGAAAGGAGTGTAGATGATTTGAGGCGAGTCTATGGGTATCGTAAAGATTCGTGCCACACAATGATGAAAACTCCAAAATCCGGTTTGCCGAAGAGCGGTGGGGACAAGGTAGCGGGAAGTTGGGTAACAATCAGGGCGCAGGCAGGAAATTGCCTTGACGTGGAGTACCAACGGGAACTAATTAAGGGTCACCAGGGTGACATTGTAATTTGCGAAGCGGACTACGAGGGCCCCTACGGTCTCCAATACTGATAACTACTGGTAACAAAAGGACAATCAGTACAAATAAGATAACCATTTTAAGACCTCTGAATCTTGTAGAACTTCAATGCGCCGACCTTTGATAGCTTGCTTAAATCTATCCCGCATCCTAGTTGACCATATTAGCTTCCTGTCGCCATCCCAGAGGGCAGGTAGATCAAGGTGAAATGGGGTCAGTTGACCTGCTCTCCTCTTCTCCAGCATCCCCAGAAATAGATCAATCATGTTGACTGCGTCGTCGCCCATGCGAGAAGGTAGTAGACTGAGTGCCCTCGCCAGTTCACCATCGGGATCATCTGTGTCATCGGCACTCAACGTCAGAGATCGGAGACGAGGTAAGGAATTGACTTCATTACGAGCAAACTCCTCATCACTTGGCGTCAGAACACGGACAGCTACGATCAATTTGCTTAGTGGCCAGAAAAATAGGCCCAATACCTCGAGGTGTGGCAGATTATGGAGGAATAACCGTTCAAAATCACCAGCCCGCCAGGTCCTAAAACTTTCGAGTTCCAGCCACGTTAATGTTGACGAGTATTGGTGGCAGAAGGCGATGACAGGCATTGCTTGTCCGTCATCGACCTCAACTAAGTGAAGATGCTTAATAGCAGGCAGGCGTAAATTGTGAATTGAGGTGATATCCCTAAAGCCCCGACTAACCGACCAAGTCAGGGTCTCCAGACAGTGCAAAGTAAGTGGGGTAGCGATAGAGCCGAAGGATGGGGAGAGAGGTCTCCAGTTACGAAATTCAACCAAGTTTGGGCACTGCCGTAGGAGTGCCAAGTTGAAGTCGGCTGGCATACCATGGACTGCTAGGGCCTGGAGCGATGGGGGGAGATTGACCGACTTCCAGCGCGTCTGGAAAAGGGAGAGTCTGCACAGTGGTTGCGCGTGCAAGTCAAGGGTTATGGGAGTGTCGTCATCATTTTCCAAGCTCGCTAAATGTAAAGTGTGGATTCCAGGGAGTTGTGAAAGCTTTGCCAGCCATTCCACTGGTGGATTTCTCAGCCACAGGGTTTTTATCCTCTGGGCATTCCCGGGGGTGAAAAGGACATCCGCAATTGACCGATAGTGCAGAGCGTGGTCCTTCATTTGAGATTCATTGTATAACTTGAGATCCACTGTCACGTCAAAGTCTCCCGCATGTTTGAGATAGTGCTGGAGGAGGGCGGTCTTGGATTCCACTGCGTCTTCGTAGACCTTCAGAGTCACTCTATCCCAAAGTGTCGCTGTTTGAAGGACTACTTTTCGCCAGTGTGATGAGACAGTGCCCAAAACGATGATTTGGGGATTGAATGGGGTAGATACTTCCCAGTTCTCATCGCCCGAGGACGCCATTCCGGAAGTGCACGTGTACGAAAATATGGTAGAAAGGAGTTCAAATGGAAGAGTATAGATGGGTGAACGATGCTGGTTGCGACGACCCAGAAGGCTTGCTCGTAGCCTGATGAATTGGTGAATTTGAGCATTGACTCGAATAAGTTCTTCATCGAAGTAAGAGGGATCGGTGGTTGGATCTTTGATGCATGATATTATCAGACGTGGTTGAATTTGGCCGCAGCCGTTGCAAGGCATGGGTGGCATCATGGGAGAAGAGGTAGTCTGGGGTGGGAGGGTGAGTGTGACGACGGGGTTACACCGTATTAATAGTATACCATCAGCTGCCCGTGGTCCGAATGTTCACATCATTCACGACTTCCTGGCCACGTTGTTTTGAAGTGGGGAGAACAATTGGTTGGTACCAGATCAACGAACATGATCCCACCCGTCGCGTTCTGCCATCTACTCCTCCTCTTTGTTTGGCATAGGACAACTGGATCCAGACTCCTGCCCAGTCACCTGTCTTGATTTGACCCTAATATCTTTAGGAACAGGCATGCACTTGACAATACCACCGGAGCGCCTAAGAACACGTACCACTAATCAACCTGCCGACCGCCAAAGCATTTTGCATTCGCGAAAAATACTTTCGAAAATCGCGTGAATGTGTTCAATACAAGCGTTCTATCATCCCCATGTGTACCTCTGCGGCTCCTACTGCCCTTGAACTTCCAACTTGCTTCACTTCAACGAATGCCGTTAATTTATGAAGTATGTGGAATGTGAATGTGGATGCTGTTGTAATTTCAATGAAGAGGCACCAAACGTACTTTGTACATGTGGCAAATCTTAGAGTTTCACCGTTCAACTAACAAGAAATAAACTTGGTTGTAGGCGAGTTACGGGAAGTTTGGCAGCTCGCAGACGTCACCCCATTTTTGCTATGTACTCGCAACAAAGGTCATTTAAAGCAACCATTCTAGGGCCTCCGAATCCTGCAGGACCTCTATGTGCCGACCTTCGATAGCTCGCCTAAATTTATCGTGCAACTCAACCGACCATATCAGCTCCCTGTCGTCATCCCATAGTGCAGGTAGGTCAAGGCGAAATGGGGTAAGTTGACCCGCTCGTCTCCTTTCCAGCATCTCTAGAAAAAGGCCAATCACATCGGCTGTGTCGTCGCCCGAGCGAGAAGGAAGTAGACTGAGTGCCCTCGCCAATTCGCCGTCGAGGTCATCAGAGGGACTCAAAATCAAAGATTGGAGACGAGGCAAAACTTTGATCTCATCCTGGGCAAACTCCTCGTTACTTGGCGTCAGAACACGGACCGCTTCGATCAACCTGGCTTAGTGGCCAGTAATTCAATCTCAATTCCCCGAGATGTGGCATAGCATGGCGGAGCAATCGCCCGATATCATCGTCCTGCCATGACAGAAAATTGTCGAGTTCTAGCGATTTCAGTGTTCCTGAATGTTGGTGGCAGAAGGTGAATGACAGGCATTGCTGGTTCATTGGCGACACTAATCAAGTGAAGATGCGTGATAGCAGGTAGGCGCAAATTTTGGACTGAGGTGATATCTCCAAAACCCTCACTAGCCGACCAGGTCAGGTTCTCCAGACGATCCAAAGTAAGCGGGGTAGTGAGGGAACCGAAGCCCGGGAATGCCGGGGAGAGAGGGTCCCAATTATAACATTCAACTAGGTTCGGGCACTGGCGTAGGAGCGCCAAGTTGATGTCAGCTGGCGTACTACCGATTGTTAGAACCTGCAGCTGATGAGGGGAGATTGATTGATTCAGGCCGACACTCCCATAAAAGAGAGAGTTTGCGCAACGACTGCGTGTGCAGGTCAAGGATAACGGGAGTGTCGTCTTCGCTTTTCAAGCTCCGTAAATCTAGAGTGTGGATCGCAGGAAGGTGCGACAGTTTTGCTAACCACTCCACTGGTGGAATTTGCAGCCGCAGAGTTTTGATCCTATGCGTAACTTCGGGAGTGAAAAGGATATCTGCAATTGATTGGTAGTGCAGAGCGCGATTCTTCATTCGGGATTTGTTGTCCAGCTTGAGATCCACTGTCACGTCGGTATTTTTTCCGCGTTCAAGACAGTGCTGGAGGAGGCCAGCACTGGATTCGACTGTGTCCTCGTCGATCTCCAAAGCCACTGTATCCCAAAGCTTCGGTGTTTGAAAGACTATCTGCCGCCAGTGGGACGAGACAGAACTCAAAACAATGGCTTGGCGATTGAATTTGGTATATGGTTGCCAGCCCCCACTCCCCGGAGATGAAGTGCAAGTGCACAGAAATATGGCAGAAAGGAGTTCAGCTGGAAGAGCGTAGATAGGTGAGCGGTGTTGGTTACGACGACCCAAGAGACCTGCTTGTAGCTGAGTGAGCTGGCTGATTTGAACACCGACACGAATAGATTCTTCGTCGAAGTAAGAGGGTTCGGTGGTTGGATCCTCGATACGTGATTTTATCGAACGTGGTTGTATTTGACCGCAGCCGCTTGCAAACTGTGGGTGGCATTCTGAAGGAAGAGATGGTTTGGGATAAGAGGGGAAACGACAACGTATCCCTTAACTGAGAACGTTCGTGCTTGGTATGGAGTCTGTTCAGGAATCTGTATACGTGATTGGATCATTCTACCAGATTCTTTTAATTTCTTGGTTTTGGGAAGGGCTGAGATTTTCCCCCGGAGCTGAGCGCTGAAGCACTAATTTCTCGGACGTAAGAGCAACGATACCTTTAGAGTGGTCACCTCATCCCCAAGTGCTCCAGTATAAGGCTAAAACAAAATTAAAGACCAACAAATAAATCATTTCCCAAAAGCAAACAAGTGATAGCGAACTGACACAAAATGTCCCAAAGAATGACCCGAATAACTGAACGCACAAGTCCCATTGGACATTGAAGGGGGGGGGGAAACAGTGATAAAAGAGGGTATGAAACATCATCAGAGAAAATACAGGGGATCGGGACCTCATGCACCGGGGTCAGGCAAGGAAATCGACCACCAGACCGATAGCCTTCTTCGTTTTTAGCTGTCGACGTCCCAAGACCAGCGAACCACCACCGCACCACTCTTTTACCCTCCAAAATCACCCCACCTCTCCAAATCCTTTCACCCTACGCTTGAGCCCTGGTACATTAAACCTAACTCTTTCGCCTTTTCACCACTTTTTTCGTCCCATCAGCGTGCAAAGCGGTTCTTCCACGCACCAGTACCAGTACCACCATTGCTAGCACCATTATTCAGATATCTAGAACCATCTACCAAAGACCGGGTCCACCTCGGTCTTAGTCGTCGTTTATACCACCAATACCCAGCTGCCGTAACGCTCGTCAACCCCAATCCAAGACCGAGTGTAACACCAACCGCGAGTGCAATGTTCGCGTGTCTCGCCGAGGATGCCGAAATAGGTTCGGCGGTTGCGGTTGTTGCGACGGTTGGGTAGGGCCGTGGTCTTGAGAATGTTGGAGATAGAATTGGTTGGGAGGACGAGGATGGGAGTGTCATTGTGGGCAGAATTGGGAGGGTTGTTGTTAGACTGTTAGTTGGTTGTGGGGGGGGGGGGGGATGGGTGTAGTAGGAATTCGGTCCGTGTCGGGGAACATGGAAATGTGATACGTAGATGTAACGTCCAATATCGAGCGAAATGCAAGGGGGAAAAATAAAAAGTTATGGATTAGATATATGGTATTCAAGTTAACTTGACGAAGAGGGATAGTACGTACCCGCCATCCGGGATAGTGACATTCAATGCTGTGAGCACAAACTCACGAGGTGTATCAGTTCGGTAGAAACGTCAAAGCAAAAGTGGTGATGAGTGATGGACTGAGATTGAGTATTGATGCGAAACCGAGGCTAGAGTCGAACGTTGCGGAGATCGTGGTTTGGTTGAATGTTATTGTGATGTTGGCGAGTGCGTTGGATGTGCGTGATGTGAACATGTACAGGGCCGAGGCTAGAGAGAGAGAGAAGAGAAGGGATGTGTGTGAATATCAGAAATTAGCACGCTTCATTGTCAGAAGCTTCGAACATGATATTAAAATAGTGACAGTGAAAGCTGCTGGTCATCACAGCATCGTGCCTTCGAGAAGTCGGTCTAAATGATGTTGGTGATGATGATGGTAATGATGAGGGTGAGGATGATAACAGAGTCTTGTCCGTAAAACTGATCATCGAGCTGCGCATGCCCAGAAATGAATGAATGATGTATCCACGCAGCGCGATATGTGAAGACGTAATGATGAAAAAAAAAAGAACAAGGGGTTGAGCAAAAAATAGACGCTCACCACGAAATTGGAAAAACATTTGGGGTATAATCTGGCCAGTAGCTGAATCTGGACCTGTCGTTGAGATCGACGGTTGTCCATTCACAGGTTTAGTCACCCTAAAAATGACATGTGTTCAACGTGCTTAGGAAGTATCAGAAAACATGGGAGTAGTACCACGCACCATCCACCATTGCATGCGTTGGGAGTAGAAGTTGTCATATTTCTGTCACAGATGAAAGGAGTGTAGATGATTTGGGGCGAGTCTATGGGTATCGTTAAGTTTCGTGCGCCTCTTGAAGATTGCGCGAGCGTTCGTGTCGGGAGAAACAGGAGCAAGAATGAGAATAGAAGAACATATTGTACCAGTTTGGGCGAATCGGCGAGAAAATGATAGCGGGGTGGTGACATTCACGATGATGGTGATGATGAGGGAGAACTCAGCACGACATGCAAATGTGGTGCACGACGGGTGAAAACTCCAGAATCCAGCTTGTCAAGGAGCGGGTGGGACAAGGTAACGAGAAATTGGATAGCAACCAGGGCGCAGGCGGGAAATTGCGTTGGCGTGAAGTTCCGAGAGGGAACTAAGTCAGTGTCGCCAGGGTACCCACAGTGGATGAGCCGCGGTGGGAGAGGAAAGGGTTGTAGCAGCACAAATGAACGGCCTGCGCAGATAATATTCACGAGCTTCCAGGTAGAAGAGAAGATAACAAAAGGAGCGAGGGAGTAATTAGAAGTCGAAGAGTAGGGCGTGGATTTGGCATGTCGAGCCTTTAAATGAGCTTGAATGGCTGATCGCATGAAGGTCGATTAACGGAATAGGGAAGTCGTTTCCAAGGGATGAAAGCCGCTTTGGGTCCATCCACGGGACTTTTTTTATTGGACGTTCAGTCAAAGGCATTTGATACCTGTTGCACATGTTACTTAAGAAGGTCCATCTGTCTGGTTCGATGGTGATGTTTACACATAAAGCACATAAGTAATGATGTCAGACACGCAGCCGTCCTCTGATCGGCGGACGACTTGTGAAATTTTTTCCCGGGGGTCGGTGATGGAAGAGAGAAGCTAACTTATGTGTGGGAGAAAAAGAGTGAATTATCAGCCACGTTCTGTTTTTTCTCAAAGCCAGAGGGAATACCGAGGTGCGCTGGCATATTTTTAAGCAACCGTCGAGATGTCTGTTTGCCTTGGAAGCGAGGACAGCCTTTAACCACCAGACTTGCTGTCATTTGAGTGACGTTTTCGAAAATACACAGTCGTGGTCTGGTCCTGCGTATCCACGCGTATAAGGCTAAAACAGCAGCGACATATAGGCCTGGTTAGAGATTGTTTCTCAAAGTGATGGTGTTGGAGCCGGGCACCACTAACACTTGGATACAATCTATTGGTTCCGCGACAACTGGAGGCTGACACATCCAGGACTGCACCAGCATTTGGGTGAGCAAGTTTAAGCTTTATGAGCCTGAATTTAGCCGTGGTATACGGAACAGCGTGTGAGATTGACAGACGGAATCGAGTTGGCTTCGAGGACTGCGGTAAGAAAAAAAAAAGTTTTACTGAAAATTTTTTTCTGCGTTCCTTCTTGATAAGATAAGATGCGTGCCACCCTTGCACGTGTAAATTAGTTAAGTACACTCTCTCTTCAACAAGGTCTACGATGTTAGGGACACTGAACGTCTTTGTCGTTTCTCCAGACATACGCGCGGAAAGACGGATTGAGCCGCACTGGACAGTTCAACAGCTAAAGGTGTGATTTACAAGACAGATGTGAGAGCTAGGGAGGGACAGATCGATTGACATGTTCTTTCTCAAAGGACAAACTTGAAGTTATCACTGGCATTCCATCATCGAATCAACGGATTGTTCTTCTCGAATCTGAAAGCGATCCGACAGTCGTAGCGCAACTCTCTGACAGCTCAAAACAGCTGCTGGAGTATGGATTACGTGACTGGCAAGTTCTCAAGGCGAGTGATCGCATGAACATTTTTTGGCTGTTTAAAATGCTGATCTGGTTGCGTAGGTCGAGGACACCAATCCGTCGGTGTCATTTACTGGGCAGCTGTCTGATGTGTCTCAAGTGGACAAGTTCGAGCTGAGTAACACAGAATATGCTCAGCGAGAAGGTAAATCTCCAAATAAGAAGCCATAAAACATAGATCGCTGAGTTGGAAATAGATAGCGTATTAGCATACAAAAAGGCCCACAAAGTTGGACGATTTGCAGAGGCGAATAAAGAAACCACCGAGGAAGTACCGACGGTGGTCAACATACCAATCGGGGCGCGGTGCGAAGTCGAATCGGCGGAGCCTGGTCTGCACAAACGTGGGGCGGTACGATTTGTTGGTCAGACCAAGTTTGGCAAAGGGACGTGGGTTGGAATCGAGTATGACGAGCCCTTCGGAAAGAACGACGGATCGTGAGCTCTATTATTGCCTATTTTTCGGTGGTTCAGATGGTGACTTGTTAAATAGAGTGCAAGGGGAGCGGTATTTTGAGTGCCGACAAAATTATGGGGTCTTCGTGCGACCTGACAAAGTCAGAGTTGGGGACTACCCCGTTGAGGAGATCAACCTAGACGATGACGAGGAAATGTAAACAGTTGCAGTGTGGAATAAAATTCTGGAGTGACTAGAATAGTGTCGAAGGCCAGAGAAAAATGCACGTGGTGGATGATGACTTTGGCTATGTTGTGACAAATTGGCCTATCAGGACGCGTGTCCCCTCCTCTTTTTTCTTGTTTCCATAACTGGGCCAGACGCTCACTCTAAAACAAACGTCTTTCGTCTACTTCCTCCAAATCAACCCAAATGGCTGACCCCAGCGGTGCTCCTCCTCAACCAGGCCCAGATGACGTCTCTACAGCCATCCTCAGGCCAAAGAAATCGTGCGTAATCACCCTAAATATGCTTATACTCGACGTATTTAATTATGCGTCCATGCAGGCCAAATCGTCTTATTGTAGATGAAGCTACTAATGACGACAACTCCGGTGAGTATAACGATGTTCGATATTTCTTTTCTCCCAGAGCGAAACTCAAAGTTACCACACACTTACAGTCGCAACTCTGAATCCCGCAACAATGGAGACTCTTGGTCTTTTCCGTGGAGATACCATCATCGTTCGGTGCGTGTTTTACATGCATACTGAGCGCTTGCGATTATCGCTAACGATAATCTGAACTTTCTCAGCGGGAAGAAGAGAAAAGATACTGTTCTCATCTGTTTGAGTTCCGATGACGTTGAAGAAGGGCGAATCCAGATGAACAAGGTCGCACGGAACAATCTCCGTGTCAAACTCGCAGATCTCGTCACTGTACACCAGTGTCTCGACATCAAGTACGGAAAACGTATTCACGTTCTACCCTTTGACGATTCGATTGAGGGTCTGAGCGGGAATATTTTTCGATGTCTACCTCAAGCCATACTTCCTTGAAGGTACGCGTCATCGCATCCTGGTTTGTGTAATCATTCCCGCAATCTGACCATTACGGCACTTATGTGTAGCGTACCGACCGGTCCGGAAGGGCGACACTTTCCTCGTCCGTGGTGGTATGCGCACTGTCGAATTCAAGGTCATCGAGACAGATCCCGCAGAGTTTTGTATAGTTGCTCAGGACACAGTGATTCACACTGGTGCGTATTATTTATGAATGACGTGTAAGATTTACCCGGGCTCACTTCATTTCTTACTTTTCCCCAGAGGGCGATCCCGTCAAACGAGAAGACGAAGAATCTAATTTAGCCGAGGTCGGGTACTGATGATATTGGTGGCTGCCGCAAGCAGATGGCACAGATCCGTGAACTTGTCGAGTTGCCACTCCGCCATCCCCAACTCTTCAAATCTATCGGTATCAAACCTCCTCGCGGTATTCTCATGTATGGTCCCCCTGGTACTGGTAAAACACTGATGGCTCGCGCCGTCGCGAACGAAACTGGCGCTTTCTTCTTCCTTATCAACGGTCCTGAAATTATGAGCAAGATGGCTGGTGAATCAGAGAGTAATCTCCGAAAAGCGTTCGAGGAAGCCGAGAAAAACTCACCGGCTATCATTTTCATTGATGAACTCGATTCTATCGCGCCTAAACGTGAAAAGGTAACGTTGTTTTTACTAGAATTTGCACAAACAAGCAAGGAATCTGACATCTTTGCTCTTATAGACAAACGGAGAGGTTGAACGCCGTGTTGTCTCGCAACTGCTTACTTTGATGGACGGTCTCAAAGCCCGCTCGAACGTTGTGGTTATGGCTGCCACTAACAGACCCAACTCTATCGATCCTGCTCTTCGCCGTTTCGGTCGCTTTGATCGTGAAGTCGATATTGGCATTCCCGATCCTACGGGACGTCTTGAGATTCTCCGTATCCACACTAAAAACATGAAGTTGGCAGATGACGTTGACCTCGAACGCGTACGCTTTTTTTCTTTTTGTCTTGACCCTATTCTCTAAGTTTTCGTCACTTGGCTCCTTTAGATTGCTGCTGACACCCACGGTTACGTCGGTTCCGATATCGCCTCGTTATGCTCAGAGGCCGCCATGCAACAGATCCGTGAAAAGATGGACCTGATCGACCTCGATGAGGATACCATTGACGCTGAAGTGCTCGACTCGCTTGGTGTCACCATGGAAAATTTCCGCTTCGCACTTGGAACCTCGAACCCTTCTGCACTCCGCGAGACGGTTGTCGAAGTGCCTACTGTTACTTGGGACGATATTGGTGGATTGGAGAAGGTCAAACAGGAGCTCCAGGAAACGGTTCAGTACCCTGTGGAACATCCCGAGAAGTTCCTCAAGTATGGTATGTCGCCGTCCAAGGGTGTTTTGTTCTATGGACCTCCTGGTACTGGTAAGACCTTGCTTGCCAAGGCTATTGCCAACGAGTGTAATGCCAACTTCATCAGTATCAAGGTAAATTGCATAATATTTGTTGTAAATGAAACCTAAGCTAATTAACGTTTAGGGTCCCGAACTCCTCACTATGTGGTTCGGTGAATCCGAAGCCAACGTCCGTGACGTTTTCGACAAGGCTCGCGCAGCCGCACCTTGTGTCATGTTCTTCGACGAACTCGACTCCATCGCAAAATCCCGTGGTGGGTCAGGAGGCGATGCAGGAGGTGCCAGCGATCGTGTCCTCAATCAAATCCTCACCGAAATGGACGGCATGAACCAAAAGAAGAACGTATTCATCATCGGTGCTACCAATCGACCGGATCAAATTGATCCTGCCCTCCTGCGTCCTGGACGTTTGGACCAGCTCATCTATATTCCTCTACCAGATGAACCGTCGCGTGTGTCGATTTTGAGGGCTGCATTGAAGAAGTCGCCAGTGGCGCCTGGAGTGGATCTTGCTTTCTTGGCCAAGGCCACGGATGGGTTCTCTGGTGCTGATTTGACGGAGATTTGCCAGAGGTCGGCGAAGCTTGCGATTAGGGAGTCGATTGATGCGGATATTAGAGCCGCGAGGGAGAAGAAGGAGCGCGAGGACGCTGGAGAGGAGGTTATGGAGGACGATGAGGACGAGGATCCTGTTCCTATGATCACAAGGTTCGTTTGGTCTGCCTGTTTTCTGTCGGGGTAATTTGTCTGACGGTGTTGACGCAGAGAACATTTCGAGGAGGCTATGAAGTATGCCCGCCGTTCAGTGCAGGATTCGGATATTAATCGATATGAGATGTTCGCTCAGGTAAGCGACCTCAATAAAATCGTAGTCCCGGGACCCCCCGATACTAAGAGACGTGTGTGCATTATAGAATCTTCAACAATCGCGTGGCTTTGGTAACAATTTCAAGTTCCCCGAGTCGACTGCCTCGACAGGTGGAACTGCTGCAGCTCCAGCGGGTAATGCAGGCTTCCAGGAAGAGCCAGATGATGATCTGTACGCGTAATGAGGACACTTGTCTTTCGTAGTCTTTTTACTTCTACTTTTCATTTTCTGTAGTATGATATCATAGCATTGTACATGGTTTTGTTTTGTGTTTGAACAACGACCTAGATTAAACACCTGAAAGTTTCTACTTGCCGGAACTCGGAAAGAGTCACTGCCCTTTTAACTTAAAACCGGCACGTGCACCAAAGGTCGAGGGGTGCTTCCTTTAATGTCAAATGATCCACTACTTACCTCCTTATCTTCTTCACTTCTCCTCTCATCCTCAATGACACAGACTTCACTCCGGTCGGGAACTAAGACCAAGGAGAACGCGAACATGCTCACAAAGGGCACGCGAGAACTGTCTGCAAGTTCTTTGAAGGCCCGATTGTCGAAGCTTGCACAGGCGCCGTCCCTGAATACTGGTATCGAGTGCGTTTCTGGGGCTGTATCACATGGCGTGGAGTTGGTGATTCTTACGAGAAGTTTTTACTGACCCCGTTTGAGACAGGTTTGTGCCGGCGAAGATCCCGAGGAAGAGGAGGTTGCAGACTTTGGCAGTTGCAATCTGGTCGTCGTTGCTCGGCATTATGTGTTGCCTATTCTTTTACCTTTGGTGTGTGTCTTTCAACTCGGCCGGGACACCCCCATGGCATTTCTCCTATCACGCCCCTTGCCTGTCAACTCAAGAATCGTAACGGTCTAATATGGGTGTCTGGTTTATTAGCTCCTTCCCTCCATTATGGCCCTTCCTCGCAATGTATTGGATCTGGATAAATTATATCGACAAAGCACCGGAGAGGGGGAACAGGATTAATCAATGGGCGAGGAAGAGTGTATATTGGAGGTACTTTGCGGATTATTATCCTGTTTCGTGAGTCCCCCCTTTGATTTCTCCTTTTCTTGCTTGGTGTAACTTATATGATATTATGGTGGCGCCGCTTCGGCTAGATTCATGAAGGTTCGTACTTGTCGGCTGGTGGGTCTTGTGTGATGTTAAATGGGCGTGTCGTAGGAGGTGGATTTGCCTGCAGATCGGCCGTATGTGTTTGGGTATCATCCCCACGGTGTGTCCCTTTTGGATGCTTCTAACGAAAGAATATTCTAATATATGTGGTGTCCCAGGAATCATTGGCATGTACGTTGTTCACCTGTCTCTCTCCCATCTTATGAGTACTAGCTAACTTGGAACAACTAAAGGGGAGCCCTGGTGACCTTTGCGACAGAAGGTGCGCCCTACGCTCAAAGTCACAACTACCCCTAATATTAAACCCCCTGCTACAGCCACAGGATTCTCAGAGGCATTCCCCGGAATAACACCACACCTCTTAACGCTCGCAAGCAACTTCAAAGTGCCATTCTATCGCGACATCCTTATGGCACTGGGCATCTACAGCGTCAGCAAGGCGTCTTGTTCCAATATATTGAAATCAGGGCCCGGATCCGCGATTACGATCGTTGTTGGAGGTGCGGCAGAAAGTCTGAGTGCGCGTCCAGGGACTGTGGATTTGACCCTGCGGAAGCGGTGAGTGGCTGCCTTTTAATTCCACCACCTGTGGATTTCTAAGTGAATTGTGCATGAACAGGCTGGGCTTCATCAAGGTTGCGATCCAACATGGGTGGATACCAATCGAATTCATCGTCTCTTGACGGTATACTGAAATGCGTTCCAACAGAGCAGATTTAGTACCCGTGTTTTCTTTTGGCGAGAATGATGTATGGCCGCAAGGACCCCGAACGCGAGTATTTGCTGAACTTTATTCTTTCCAGATCTATCAACAGATGCCAAACGAGAAAGGCACAACGATACATACGCTCCAGAAACACTTCCAGTCTATCTTTGGTTTTACTTTACCGTTGTTCCATGGGCGCGGACTCCTAAATTGTACGCTCCCCCTCCTGGTGACGCAAAGGGTGACGCTCCTCAACTTTCTTGGACAGATAATCTCGGTCTCATGCCTTATCGACGCCGTATCGTCGTTGTTAGTGAGTATTTGACACATTACGTTTTCACGATCTCTCTCCTGAGAACTCAACTTCTTCCTTAGTTGGAAGGCCTATCTCAGTTAAGCAACACGACAAGCCAACCACAGAAGAAGTAAGAGCAGTGCAAGAAAAGTATATCGCTGAGCTTACTCGGTACATCATCACCGTTTCATCTCTAATCAATCGGTTTTTACTGACGCTGAGTTTCCAGTATCTGGGATACCTACAAAGACGAGTTTGCCAAAGCTCGTCTACGAGAATTGGAAATCATTGAATAAATTTATTATTATTATTATATTCAGTATTTCGTTTCGCAGACTTGCACTCCGCTCGGAAGTATGAACTGCACAGCCCACCAGTTGCCCGTTTTAAATTCGGCGCCTCGCACCTGTCGGCGTTCGATTAGTTGAGTTGTGGAACCAAGGTTTCCATAAATTACATCCTACATTCATAATTCTATTTTTATTCAACTCCGTAGACTATCCAAAAGAAAGACGTACGTTCCGTTAATCGTTGATGGGCACGAGGCGCTAATTAATGGGGCTATACGCGAGGATTGGAGCATGCCAGAAAGATGTAAATTTTGATGTCTTCTACTCTACGAGGTAACCGGATAGAATACATGAAATGGTGCTTAATTAAAGGTCTGTAAAGGAAAGGTCCAATCTGATATGAAGCGAGCGGAGCGTAAGGAAAGAAAATATCTAGGCAATCTAATCTATAGATAGTGAAACCCTCTGCTTCGCATCTGGTCAAGAAGGAGGAGCCTAGAAAAAAAACTAAGAAAAAAATAATGCGAGTGGTAAAATAAGCTTGGTAGAATGTGTTTGTTGATACAATGGCGGAAATACAGCAACATACGCTAACCGTCCGAAAGCGGCTTGGAATGTACATGGTTTCTAGTGGCTCTCATGGCTGCGATCACTGATTGCGAATGAGGGACGAACGTGGCGCAATTGGGCACGAGAGGCGGGAACGCGGCAAACAGGACAACGACGCTGACTAGTGAGAACCCGGTCGATACACCTATAATTACGTGGCCAAATTTAACATGTGGATAGAATTTGGTGTATGGGCAACTTACCTCTCACAGAAGAGGTGTCCGCAGGCGGTCGCCACACCTTGATGTGGGAATTGACGACAAATGGGGCAAATAAGCTGGGCACCAGGTGACTCAGCTCGATCGTCTATGCCATCCTGTTTTTGCCGTTGTGCAGGCCAACCAGAGTAGACATAACCGGATTCGGCAATGTCACCAGAGACGAGGAGGGTGTGTTCGCAAAGCATACTCTTGTCTTCCATGGACGCTCCAGAAAGCAGTCGTGAGCCAGAGCGCAGCGCGCACGCATTCCCAATTTTGAGTTTGTTCAATGCGAATACTCCCCTAGAATTGATATGTGATACGACTGAACAATCGTCCAAGCTAACATCATCCCCAATCTGAACAGTAGCAATGAGTAAGGATTGTTATGGCAACAGTCGCTTGACCTACCTCAACAAGGTCAGGTTCCGTCATCAGTCCGCTGATTCCTCCGGCGAACAGTGCACAATTCTTTCCAATCTTTGCGCCGAGAGCACGGTAAAACCAGACGACGTATACTGAACCGTTAAGGTGGCCGAGAATACCGCCCGTGCCGTAACCTTTGTACAAGAGGCGAGACAATGAGAGGTGCAATTGCCACCGCTGGCAGTAGTCGCTCTTGTCCCATTCGTACCGGCCCTCGCGACGTTCACCGATGACGATCCACTTAGTCACGATAACCCAAAGGAGGGCGATGGTGGCCTGCAGGTTAAGTACAATGATGAAGCAAAACACGATTAGGATGTAGAGGACCGCCAATCGGTACCAAGTCGGCTTGAAGAGTTCAGTATTTCCAAGTTGCACATGGACGTGTCGAAGGAACTGGGCGGCAGCCACAGGGCTGATTGACCAGTATGCGGCGGAAACGGCAACAATGACTATGTTGCTGGCAAGGATGAGCCAATATGGGTACACCCAATAACTTGCCTGCCCTTCATAAAATGCCCGGCCAAACGGACTACTAGTGACTTCTTTCTCGTCAAGCTCCTTGTCGGGTCTCCCGAAGCAGATTGCGTCACCGTTGTCTTGGGGCAAGTATCAGAAATGGTCATTTTGTGGCGGAAAGAGGCAACTCACCACATCCCATCCAAGTCGAACCGTCCTCGTAGACAGTATCGCGTTTTCCAAGTGCACCAGAACCCATCACTGTCCGTCGACCAACATGGGACCCGGGTAGTAAAACGACACGATCTGCAATCATTGCTACAACAATATTAGACGTACGAATGAATTTTCGCGAAGTTGACATTTACCTCCACTACCAATGGCCACTTTTTTGGCACCCAACCTATCATTCGTGAAGATCTCTGAGCGCGATCCGAACACTACATCGTCCCCAATCTCGAGGAGCTCAGGATCTGCGCAGTAGATCCCAGAGCCGGGCCAGTATATGCGCTTTCCTATTTTTGCTCCCATAGCACGATACACAATCTGTGGTCCTGGCGGTTTAGTCGTTTGTTCGACGGTGAAAACAAGGCTAACACTCACGGAAACGATCTCATAGTGTATGCCGAGGACGGAAAGCGCTCTGTGTAGTGCATCTTGGGAAAGGATACTCGTGTTAATAAAGCGCCGGAGTAACATAGCTTGAGTATAGTGCTCCGCCGAACATTCCGGGTTGAATCCCATGAGACGTTTCAAAGCGATCCCTAGAATTAATCGAAGGACAGGAGTGAAAGTCGCCCGAACAACACGGGACAGTGCGTGGTAAGCAACGCGTCTGGGATCTGCAAACCACCAAATGATTGCTTCCAGAGCGTTTAAACCAGCAGTGGTGATCTGTACTTCCTTAATCATGAGCCAGAGGCAGAATACCCAGGGGATATCTAATCATAGGTGAGTTTTTAAATCCCTCCGGGCTAGGCAGATACATACAGGATATCACTACGACAAGAAAAACAAGGGGCCAGCCCACAAATGTTTGAAGGGCCCAATTGGGTCCCGGGCACAGAGTACGGTTATATGCGGCATAGGATTTGGACGAGGGAGGATCGTGGGACGAGGCATGGGGTCCATAGACAGCACTGTCCGGGATAGCGGCACCGGGGGATATGCATGTATAGGTGTTGATCACAGCACACCTTCCAATAACGATGTTGTCCAGGCGGAAGTACCCATCTCGTTCGACGCAGAAACCTCGAACATGCGACTTGTCTATGCGGCACCCATCATGAAGTTCCAGAAGATCATACTCTCCTAGCTTCGCTTTAGGATCGATGAATACGTTCTTGCCGATTTTGGCTCCCAGCAATCGGTAATAGAGAATTGTCAAGGACGGGTGGAGGGCGAAGAGACCTTTTCCAGAGGACCTAAGAATCTTCAGACGAAAGTCGGATGCCTATAGGCCAGAAAGGCAAACCTAATACTTTGGTCCACGATCCAACAACGAAGGTAATATGTCGACCACCTAATAGCCGTTAGTGGTGATCGGTAACTCGGATCAAGGAACTTACATGCGATACGTTCCCTGTCTATATCGCCCAACCACGGCCCATTTGAACACGATAGCAGTAATCGGGGCAATAATTCTGACAACAGCTCTTGAAGCCACGATAGCCGCCAAGAGCGCGGCTAGCTTAACCCAAAAACCACCTTTGAAAAACTGTGCGATGTAGGAAAGAGTGAAGAGAAGGAGTGACCCTAAAAGGAATACCGTCAGGACTGGAGCCCAGAGGAAGCATTCTTGCTCACAAGTCAATGCAGCTTTCAATGGGTAAAAGAATAAGACTGGAATCGCTTGAACGATCAAACAGATAGGATGGTTTTGGCCGCGCGCCTTCGACTTCTCAAAGACTTGGTACTCTTGGTCGTAGTCATATTCAAAGCCAAATGCGGTCATAGACGTTGCTGCGGAGTGACGATTCCGGTCATCTTTCTCATCCACCGATATGAACGAACCCTTTAGCGTCTCGGCATCCACCAGAATCGCCATGCCTGCGATCGTGCAGTTATTAAAGAGGGCTGAAACGTTTATTTGTGCGCCGGTTTCTTTCCGGATTTGATAGGCCAGTTTCCCGAGAAGCAGAGAGGTCCCGCCGAGGAGGAAGAAGTCGGACTGAGCGGTGATGTTGGCATGATCCACCGACAGCATTTCGGCTACGAAATTGCGTATGCGTAATTCTGTTTTCGACATAGAAGAGGAGGTGAATTGAGCGGAGTCCCTCCGAGCCACTTCGAAGTTCGCTTCGCCGGATTTGAGGTGGGATAAGGAACCATGGAGTAAGTAAATAGTCTCAGGAACTAAGTATCCGTCGACTTCTTGTGCGATTATATCCTTGAGCGCTTTGGAGTTCAAGAGACACTTGGGGTCGACGCTGAGGTACAATTCCGTGGACCCATCGGCGCAGATGTTTAAAGCAAAGTCTTTGATCCTCGTCCATATGTTTCAGAAGCGGCTCCAGTTTCTGGGGGGAGACCGTAACGCGCGAGCATGGAATGGACTCAGAAAGTGACGCGCGAGGTGATGGTGCGCTGGCCTCAAAATGGCGCTGGTTCGCGGGAAGACCATCATGGAATTGAGGGAGACCGAGCCGCTTCGCTAAATTGGTGCGAAGCGCCTTGCCGGTGCTAACCAAAACAGATCAACGGTTTGCACGGAACGCGGGAATAAGGTCTTACCTATTCTTTGGAAGGTCATTCATGTAAACGATGACCGAGGGCCATTTCGATGGGTGGAGGTAGTTACTAAAGATAGAATTTAGTTACTACTTGCGTTTGAGAACGACCAACTCACCGAAGGCCATCATGGAGCTGGTGGAGCCCAATTCTCGGTTTGCCAGGTGCGGAAACGATCACGACGCCGATTGCCTCTTGTAAGATGTCATGTTCGACCGTAAAGGCCATGGCGTTCTATCCATATAATCAGTGACTTTCGATAAGTACGCTCCAATCGACGAACCTTGACGCGATCCTTGGCAGCAGTTGCAATAGCCTCTTCGATCTCAAACGGGGATATCACTTCTCCACCCTTGTTGATGATCTCCTTCGATCTTCCCGTTATGTACAAGTAACTAATAGTGGTTATTGTTTAGATTCGATCGGTGTCCCAAAATAGAACGTACCCGTCCATATCCATGTAGCCCATGTCTCCAGTATCAAACCACCCATCCGCTGAAAAGCAAGACTTGTCTAATGGTGCGTTCCTATCCGAAGAAACTTCATAGCCGGAAAACATAGGGAATCCCCGGATGGCGATGACACCTGTTTTTCCCCTTGGCACCTCGCGCTCCAAGCTAGATGGATCACGTATAGTGACTTCTGGACCACAAGCAACACCCGAACAGCCAGGACGCTCAAGTTTGTAGTCTTGCGGCGGAGAAGCTATTGGCATGCATCTGGAAAGAATTCAGCGCTCTAAGTCCACGGCGGGGATACACGCAAATTAGGATCCTTGACGTACTCTGTCATGCCGTACGACGGAAGGATGACCGCATTCCCGAAAGTTTGTTTCATTTCCAGCGCCAGAGATGGCAAGAGGCCGCCCGCTGCATTGCAAATCATGCGAATATGTAAGTCTCTGGGGATGTCGATAGTGTTGGGGCGAGATGATAGAATGGCATGATGAATGGTCGGTGCTCCGTAATACCTGATCATGTTAAGAATTCCCGCCTAGCCCCTTAGTGATCGCGACTTCTTACCATGTAGCCCGGAACCGGACAGCCACACTCCAGAATGCAACCGAATCAAAACCAGCACACATGATAGTGCTTCCCCCGGAAAGGACTGGGGCGCATAAACTTCGCACAAAACCTCCAACGTGGAAGAGAGGCATCATGTTCACTGAATGCCTTTAAGCATGAAAATAGCATCTAATGTAAATGCGACCTACGATTGACGTCGTTTTCTTGTAAGGACCACGAGTGGATGACAGCCCATGCTCCTACGACCAGCGTCCGAAGGGTGTATGGAACAATCTTCTTTTTCCCGCTCGTTCCAGAGGTCTGGAGAATTAATGACTGGTCGTCCAGCTCCTGAAGTTGCGAGGGTCGACTTGGAGAAATGGTAGGCCTATTCAAGCAGGTCATGTCAAATAATCCAGCCAGACCGTCCGGGCGGGGCTCAACAAGGATGACTTCACATCCGAGCTCCTCTTGCAGGGCTTCCAATCCAAGGCGTTCCATCGAGTCCTTCGTTGCCAGAATTACCTTCGTTCCCAACCGCTTTGCATCATCACGAAGCTCGCTCGCTGTACATGAGGCATTGATAGGAGCACAAGTGTGATAGGACGCCACCGAAAGCAAGGCGAGGGCATTGACTGGTCCGTTAGGGAGAGCGACGAGGACGCGATCGTTTCTGTCGGCGGGTGCATGCGTCGGGGAATGGGGCAAGGCAAAGGTCGAGATGAATTCGCGTAAATCCCTGTGTGTGAGAGCTCGCTGCGAGGGATCTGGGGGGATGATGGCTGGACTGGGGGTGGAACACAGGCAATCCAAGAGTGAAGTGGTACTTGGTGATTCTGTCAGCCGCTTAGCTATCCATTGACCCAACGCGACACCCTTTGGAGGAGCTGGTGGACGAAAAAGCGACATGGGTATAGAGATGGTTGCGAGATCTGGTCTTTTATCTTAAGAGGAGGGGGAAGTATAAGGATCAGAGG
Source organism: Calvatia gigantea (assembly GCA_025093985.1). Lineage (NCBI taxonomy): Eukaryota > Fungi > Basidiomycota > Agaricomycetes > Agaricales > Lycoperdaceae > Calvatia > Calvatia gigantea. The sequence continues at coordinate 2,527,297 of JACAAK010000005.1, read as the reverse complement.
GCAAGCCCAACCAGAAGGCAAATTAACGCGTGTCGTATTTGCGCCAGAATAAGAGGGACCGAGGACATGTTCTGGTTTGGAAAGTGAGATCTGAGATGTTTGTCTAAGTTGACGACACGATCGATGACCGACACAGCGAAGCCGAATTTGAGACCCTAAGTAGATGACTTCACGTCAACGGTAGTGTGTTTGAGCGATGATTACGGTTACGATGGAGTGAAAGGAGGCCTTCTAGTGGACAAAAATAGCGCTCAAGCATACGGGACCCTGTGATTATATATAGATAATGACCGAGGCAGAACCGATTTGGGTCAGTTCTGCTGGCAGAATGGCAGAGTGGTAAGTGCCAGAGGTGGCAATCGCTGGCAGAGCTCGGCTGACAGACCCCGGATGCTCCTCAAAACTGTTAAAAACCATGTGGCCACTTTAAAAATACCTGATACAAAGTGTCCCGCGCGGTTTGTTCCTTGGTTGATATTCGTGGCCAAAGTACTGAACATTGAGCTGGTGCTAAGTGTCAGCTGTTAACCTGAAGCCTTTTCAGCCTTGCTATTCAAGGAATCATTGCGGTCAAGACGACCTAATGCGCACCCTTGTCCGGAGGGGCCAGCTTGAAGAGTTTGCATTGGTATCGAATTGAAGTCATCTAGATTACGGACCGCAGTAGGCCACTGCGCAGTTGAGACAGGCAGAGGCGTGAAGGGGTCGGTGTCCCGAGGAGAGGACAAGTCGAAATTACAGGGCCAGACATCGGCGTCTAGTAACCGCCGGGCCAACAGCTTCTGGTTCAAACAATCCATAACCGACCCATAACTACCAACAAGAAACTCTCGCGATCTCATAGCTTAGCGCTTGGCAGTCATCCAAACCTCCCTCAATCGTCATTCCAGGCCGCGTGCAGACCGTAATTGTTCCAATTTATTTCACGATATCCAATGGAGGGAGTGTTTTTAATACTCCAAAACTCAAGTCGAATATCGGTTTCTAAGCAGGACTACGGACCGTTACTGTATTGCATCTTCGTTATTCCTATTCGCTCCAGCTGAAGTGGAGACACTTCTCGACTATTTCTCCAATACCATCGAGACTCCGTTCCGCGTACTCATTTTCTTAACGTCTTGTGTGGAAACCCGCTTTAATTCCGTATCCTCCTGCGCCCGGGAGCATGCTTCTAGGTTGTGAACGAGGATTATACCTTGTGGGTTCCACATCTGTTGTCGGTCTCAGCCGCTCCAGTTTGAAGACGGATAGGACTAGATAAGATATATGGCGGTGATCTTAGACTTCTTTCAGTAGCGGTTCGCTCAGCCACAACACCTCCCACACCTGCCGCCGCCCACCCAGCTCCATATGAATTAGTAAATTGCCATGCTTTAGGAGACGCTTGAGGCTTTCTTATCTCCGGCTCTACCTCCCTCTTCTTGTTGTCGATGGTCAGTGTTGAAATTTCTGATTTTTCTCTACGAAGAGTTTAGAAGACTCCGTAGTTGTACCCAGACCCGGTTCACAACAAAACTAGGAGGTCTTAAGTGGAGCCAGGAGTCGTCTTTGAATTTAGTGGAGTAACACATCCCAGGTTTGGTTACGGGGACAAGACTGCACCGTCATGTCACAGCATGCAGACCTGCCGCAAAAGAGCTAGCGAGTCCCTCCGGATAGCCAAAAGATCTTCCGAGTCCTTTTAATAAAGCGGGCAAATCGTATGTCTATTCCAACGATCGCCGGGTATTCGGGAACAGAAGAGATCTTATCTTGCTTTAGACCTTCCGAATACCACCCCTCTCGCTCGTTCACCTGGGTCGCACTTCTTAAGACGATCGTAATCATACCAGACCAAAGACTCGCGAGAATGTGCAACGAAAGCCTCTTGTGCAACGGAATAAGCAGACGCAATGAGCTCAAACGCAGAATTATCTGGATTGCCCTCTGGGGGAGGCCGGGGCTTGTGACCAATTACAAGCTGTTGGCTAGGTAATAAGTGCTCCTCCCCAAGAACGATGAGCTAAGGCCATACCGTGTCTGGGTAAGTCACCGGCCGTCGAAACTTCACTTCAATAGACTTCAAGATGAGCGACACCCCTTTGCCTTTGAGCATGGCATCTGCCTTTTCAGGACCTCCTAATTCGCGGCCTATGGAACACATCCATTTGATGCGGGCCTTTGGAAGTGGCGTCGTTAGGCATCTGGGGCTACCAGCTGGAAGAATGTGAACTTACCGACTCAAAGAACCGTACTTTCATAGGAGATTAGGAGATGCCCATCAGGCTAGGGCCTTCCTCCTGAGGTAACAAATACGTACCATAACGAACGTTGTTAACGTGTCTGGAACGTGTCAGTTACGGGGTGGCAGAGGAATAACGGAGGAATCTCACTGAAATGCATCATAATCTCCCCAAACGATTTGTTGTTCCCAGAGTGATTGAGGATCAAATCCCTCCTCAATTAACTTTTGGTGCGCCTTACCAAGTCTATCGACAGGATTAATTGCTGCTTGATTAAAGCCATACGTGTGCGACGGCGAATCTGCTCCTTCTGGACCTTGTGTCCCAGGGGGTATATAGTACGGTGAAGATGGGTCGCGAAACGCCGCTTGGAGCTCCTGTGTTGCGCAGTCTCGTTAGTAGAAACTCGTTGTCATGAAAGATGTTGCGCACGCTGATCGACGTTGTTTTAGAACGACGTTGGACGCTCTTCGCACCCCGAAATGTCAGGATAGGTATAGGGAGCCGTCTTGGAGGAAACATTTTCCAAGGGAGACGACAAGGCAAGCTGACAAAATATTAGGCGCCTTATCCTGTTGGCTGGAACACACAAGGTGTTGACCAGCCACCGGGCCGCTCAGCTCCGGGCGGTAAGTTGGCAAATCTACTCCCAGTGGTTGAGTACAACACTCAACGGTGCAACTTTGGTGTCGATAACCTCTCAATCTTAGGAGCACAAGTTCCGCAGGCAACTCTCCCCACACGTTGCGGAAACGGGGAATTGGTATGTACTTTACAACTGATCTTTCGGTCATCGCCCACAGAGGGTAGATCACGATGTCAGACCATTTTTTCCTCGAACCACGACGCACACAGATACCATACCTCCAAGTTGTGGGCGGATCAACAATGACCTCCATGGATTGTTTGTACCCCTGTAATTTAAACGGTGCAGGTTTGGCAGCAGGGGAGTTCGAGTCCATGTTAAAACCTACCTCGCATCATCATCCTAAACGTGTTCGAGGTGCTTACGAGGCCGGCGAACCCGTTTGGGTTCTTTCCCATCATCATTCAAATATTCAACCTCAGGTAAATAATATTATCTGGCGATCTACCTTGATTCCAATTGGTAACCATGCTCAGGTTTTGACATCAGACAGGTCCTGACCAGACCGGCAGAAAATGGAAATGATGGCGACCACTCGTGATCATTGTTTTCCGGACATGGTCGCTGCCCCTACACGGCCCAATCCTTTTTTCCTCCAAACCCACGCTCCACCATCTCCCCCCTCTAGTGGTCCTCTCGTCCCAGGCAAACTTGCCACTTCCACTCCTTTTATATACTTTCCTTTCCTTTTCTTTGACCATTTTCCTCTGGGTTTTCAGACCCCTGAATGTATATTTGGCCGACATATCAAAGTGCATTATCCATGACCGTCCAAAACGATCATCACGCTGCTCGACGCCATTGGAAGCTGATCAGGCAGGTTGCCCGCCCAACCACGACAACCCGGAAGGTCCCTGTACGCCGTACGACCGATTTTATGAGCACCGCCCAATAGATTATTCACAGATTTTTGTAGCAATCCCCACCGCCGTCCGCCCCACCGTTACGACACCAGTCCGACCTCCTGTCGTAAAGCCTACGGTCACTCAAACGACACTACCTGCAAAACCTCCTATTACCCCACCATTAACCACCGCTCTCCCTCCTCCTGTAATACCGCCGGTTCTCAGCACTCCAGTAACCAGTGTAGCACCCATAATCTCATCATCGAGCGTTGTGGTTTGTTTTCTCGTATATTATCTCAATATTTAAACATCTGATATCTCCTAGACGAGCTCCCTTCTTCCAGTCCCAACCACCTCCAGCATCGTAACGCCAACAACTTCGTCTAAATTAAGTACCACATCAACAACTTCTGCCAGCTTAACACCAACCGCGCCACCACAACCTTCCGGCGGTGTCAGTACTGGAGCAGTTGTTGGAGGAATCATCGGTGGCTTCGCCGTCCTTGGCCTGATCGGAGCCGCACTATTTTTATTCCTGGTACGGTCCATGGTCTCCTAGACGCCATATCTCCTGAAATTTTCGTTGCAGCGGCGCGCACGGGAGAAAAAAAAAAGGAACGCCGACACATTCGATGCAGCCAAATTCCGTCAGTCCGCGGTCACATTGGAAGACCCCGCGGAAAAACACAGGAGACCTCGACCACCGACCATGATCCAACAGCACGTTCGGAACACTCCAGCTCCGCGGTCAAACCAATATGTCCCCCCAGATAGTGGACGCCATGAGGAACAAGGGCGACAGGGAACTCCATATTCTGGCCAAGGCCCTTACAATGCGGCGTATCCCGGTTCCTATAACCCCCAAACTCCTTACGGTCAATATCCGCTGCCATCGAGTACCTATGCTTATGGACACCCCCACGCATACCCACCACAGCCCCACTATCCTCCCCAACCTCATTACAACCTTCAACACGGTGTATACCCTCACCCAGTGCCTCCCTCACTACAGATACCGGACGGCTCGATTTCCGAAAGGGACGATATGACTCTACCAAATCCTTTCGCTTCTTCACCTTCACCCGTTTCCGATGCAGGCGGGCCGACCCAACGTTCGTTTGTAACAACACCCGATCACACACAATCTGCTAGTAACAATATTGTCCCAAATTCGACTGGCGATGGCGATGCGCCGCCAGCGTACGAAGCCGCCGGAAAGTTCGCGGGATACAAGCCCGACATTAAAGTCAAACCAATCTTATCGACGACGAATGCGACCAGCGGCACGAGTAGCACGGCCGCCGCTATCTCCTCCGCTTCCTCTGCCCCAGCAACATCAGCCGCATCTACGATGCGGACTACAACTGGCGCACTATCAGCACCGGTGGCGGGAAAGAAGACTCTTCCTTCGCGCCCTCTGTCTTCCACCAGCGCATTAACAACTGTTTATGACATAAGAGACGCTTACGGCGGCATGTGAATACAAAAGGGAGGAAATGCCTACACCCACCTCATTGATTGAGTTGTATTTCCATCTGTTGTTGTCATCCCGTTCATTTGTAACATTCATTAAGTCCTCTTTTCTCCCCCGATACCATTGATTCTTCGCATCATGCTTAGCGCACATTTATTTACCCCTTTGGCCTATACCCCTTTTATTAATGTAGGAGGAGTAAGGTACCTTTTTTAAGCAGATCTGCTGGCAAGAACATCATCTGGAACTCCTCTCCCTCATGTGGAAGGTGGTGCGTTAACAATGTTTGACCACTCAATTCCGAGCGGATCTTTTCTTGCGCCCCAGCGCAGAGCACAACCTTAAGTTCCTAATCCCCAAGGATACGACTTAGATTTGCTTCCCCTTCTGAGTTTAATTGGTGACCAAAATCAAATACATCCATTACGAGAATTCGGATGGCACATGGGACTAAGATTCTCCGACAAATGTTCACACAATTTATGATTAAAGAGTGTCATATGTCCTATCGCCTAAATAAACATAAGCAGGATTAATTAATCAAGACTCCCCAATTGGTTCACCACAGGAACCGGGCCAAAATTATCGACAAAGCATGTGTCGCCAAGCAGGTCCCCACGATACCCCGCACAAAATGGAATTTCGGCGGAATGCCAAAATCCGAGACGGCGTAAGAAACATGCGGCGTATGCCTGGAAGTTGGTGGGACGGCCGATAGGGAGGCCCACTACGATCTATAGTACTGTAGCTATCGCGACTTAGTGTGTAGTAGGGCACGTCCCCTTTTGCGTGAAGGTAAAAGTACAAGTATTCAACAGCTTACTGAAAGGGGTCGTCCCGCAGCTTGGAAATGCAATGTAGACCGTACGGGTGAAAACCCGGTCGCAAGGTCCTAGTCTATTGTCCACGCATCTGAATTCCGGTAGTTTAGGGCTGCGCGCACAATTCTAGAAGTGTCTTCTGAGAGTTCATCGTCGGAGGGTGGCTGGCAGCGCTGCCGTAGCTGGAGTATTCTGTTAATATGATTGTTAGTAACGATGACTAGAGCAGCGACACGGATGCTGACACTCGGCACGCCTGGAAAGATGGCTGCTGTCAGGCTGGGGGGTTCGCGGGGGCCACGGGAAGAACTCACCACAAGGTTCGGTAGTATAACCATGGCAGGTAGTCCTATCCCAATCTTGTAACTTGGTGGTCTGCATCATGTGACCGCGTCAGTTATGTTGTCGTTCATGACATTCGAGGCACTATAGAACCTACCGAAAGTATAAGACAACGCAAACAATATTGATGGCACACACGAGAGCAAAAGCCACTAGACCTGGAAAAGTTAGTTAAATTCCCATGTTTCATTTTTAGATCGTGAAGCATATCCACACCCTGTCTTACAAAATAGCGGCCAAGAGAAATTTCTCGTATACGATACTTGTAACAATACTATGCGCCCATTGATGTGAGAATGGTGAAAGAGCTGTGACCGAATCACTCACCACAAGGACGACGATCAGGGAGACGAGGTCCATCAAGGTCGAAGCGAGCTAGGCCATAGATGAGCTTGACGACAATATATGATTGAACGAAATGCTCGAACGATTGTATACTATGGGAAAATCAGCGCCATACAGATACAAGGCATGGGAACAGACCCACTCCTATCCTCATACCCATGACTCCCTTGCCGTAGTTTGGGAAGCAACCCGTATGCTTCAAGATGGCATACAGTTCCACTGGGATGTCTATGCGTATGCAAAACACCCAAATATTGATGCAAACGAGAATAGCATAACATGTGCTTAGCAGGATGAGAACACGACGATTGCGAGAGGTGAAAGCGTATGCACGCATCAACATAACTCCTGGAATAAATTCAGAAACATAGTTGGGGACGTGGGCAAAAAATAAGGCCTACCTTGTGAGAAGAATTGCTTGGAGAAAAGGGAAAATGTTAGTTGAAGATCCGATGCTGGTATGAAGTGAACACCTACACAAGGAGCCAGCAAAGCATTAATCGGCTTCACAACTCGCATACATAGTTCTGGTGTATGGTCCGCGACAATACCCCACATAATCAGGACCCAAAGCGCTGCAGGATAATATCTACATAGAAGGTAGGTGACATTGATCATCGAAAAGCGCGATTTATGGATCTGCAAAGAAGTCGAAGTTGATCAACGAACGGCAATATTACGTTGGATGCGTACCAGTTGGATCTCTCTGTCGAGCCTTATCATAGTTTTTAAGGAGTTCAAGTGTATCTCAAATTCAGAACTTACGATGCAAACCACTCGTAAAGTTGCAAGGGACACATCGCAGCCATGGCGTACCGGGCGTCGACTATACTCTGAAGATCCTCGAATAGCTCCTCCAGTAAGTCGTGATATTGGTTCACTAAGTCGAGCAATGACATGGCCTACGCAAGAGGTGTCGAACTTGCGTGCTTAGAGAAGATGCAGCAGCTCCGAAAGGAGCACGTTGGTAAGAAAGGAGTGGTCAATGGTCGGATGCAAGGAGAGCAGAATGACAGCAGAGCAAAAACCTGGACAATATATGCCCTCACCCGCCCTGCCGTTTGCCGGGTGTGGGGACGCCGGGTGTCAAACCACCTGTGAATCATTCGAAGACACCCTCTGCCGACATCAACCCAACACCAGGTCAGGGATGGGAAACATCCTACGCCTGAGGTTGGATAAATCGAGGCATATGAAGTTGTTGACCAATAGTCACCGAGAGGAAGCAAGAAAAAAGACACACATATTTATATACATACTAGCTCCACCACATTCAGATTATCTCGCAGCGGAAGCCTTGACATTAAACCCACCCACGGTTCCGACATACATGATACATCGACCCAATGTTCAAACGGCTTCGCGCATTTCCTAATCTTCACGCACATTTGATGGATGCCTGAACCCTGTCCAAGCTGTCCTTGGCACTTCTGGGAAACTTTGCCGCTGGTAGGGTGTGAGTCCCCGTGTACGTTGTTCTGCTCTTGGATGTCAAGTGTCCTTAAAGCAAAACCACAAATTTTGTGCCGACCAGAGGGGACCAACGGCCCATCCGTACCTGGATGGTTTGCGCTATTGGAGTGTTTTTTTCTTTCGCTTGATGGCATATGCGCTTTGACACCCGAGCATGCACAGAATAAAAGCAGAGCAGAGCAGATTGACCCCGACGAGAGCGGAAATGACAGGAAAAGGAGATAATGAGCGCTTGAACAATGACATCAGCAATTCTAATAGGTAATCAACGAGTCTCCCCCGATTCAACGGAATCCAACACAAATAGAAGGTCTTGCAATTGGGGTTACACGGAACAACCCAGCCTCCTCAGCGTCCAATAGCAGTCAAGGCGTACGTACATCGGTACTGATTGAGCTTGGAAGGCATAAAGGCTGCAGAACGAATATCTCAGGAGTACGGCTGTCGGTCGACAATTGCATCATGCATGAAGTTGGCAGATGATTTAAAAGTTTGCTATCAGGATCTGTGGGTCAGTTCTTTTTCTCTTCTTTCTCTCTCTCTCTTTTTCGGGCGGCGTCGTGACCTGTCATATGGCTATGCGTGGGTGCTCACAAACCCCAGGTTGCCTGGGGCCGACGTTGATTACCTGACAGTGCAATTTCTTAAAGATAAAAAGGGGTGGACACCATGCACCGGTTCCACTACGCTGTGGCGCTCCTGGGGGGGATATCAGCTGGTTAAGGTTGATGATAATAAACTCTGCATTTCTATCCCGCAAGAAGCAAACCCGCTGCTAAGACGCGGTGGACGTAATCTAGAACTGGCTAGGTATCTATGCCCTCTCGGCTAGGTAGGGTCTACGATATAAATAAACACTGAGCTGATTAAGGACAATAGTCCATGGCAAGTCAGAAGTCGATGGTTACTTCTGAAGGGAATCAGAAAGAAAAACGATTGTAGTTTGGGTGTACGTATTGTACGAAACGTGAGGGAGTGGTTGGGCAATGAGCCACAAGTCCATAAGCATAAGCGGGTTGCTGGGTCCATTTCCTAGCGGGAACGAACTAGATTTCCAGCTGCGATGAAGGCTATGATAGGCAAGGACTGCCGTAATCTCGTACAGATCTAAAATGATGGTCGTTGAGAAATTGGGAAGGTTACCGTAAACCACGATTGGGGCCAGCAACAAGAAAATGCAGGCATGTTGTTCACCGTCGGGGGGGGGACGTCACAACATCGAGCCCGAGTTCGAATGCACGACCCACTTGCGTGCGCTTACGTTATATGATTAGTTTTCCCAGCAAAATAAGGGAGCTTCTGTGTTGGTAGCGCGATGTCCCGGAAACTCTTTTCCCTGAGAAATGGCGAGGGGTGTCGTCAGAGAGGCGTAGGATCTTTCATATGCCTGGCGTCAAGGTTCGAGTTTCCCAACGAATGATACCAGATCCTACCATTCTTTAATCACAAGCCCTATCGCTCATTTTCCGCAAGAACGCTTGATCCTTGACCGATCAAAATGGACGCACGAGTGGCGACATAAGGTATGGTGGGTCTGTGACTCAGAACTCCTCTACGACGTTGCGTCCAGGATCTCGCAGTCACTGTCAATAAGGAACAGTAAAGGGTAACCAGCGTTCCAAACAGGTCATGAACAGGGGTCGCTCTGTGGACTCCATTTAAATCAACCGGGGACCAAGCGACAAGGAGGGCGGGAACGGGAACGAAAATGTGATATAGTAACCTCGGGTAGTGGCTATGCTGACCGTTTGTTCCACCAGGCGGGTGGGATGTTCCCGCCAATCAGGGCGAACTGGCCGACTGGGAGATCAATAGGTTGTTGACTGGTCTGCAATGAAGCTCCCACTGCAATTCAGGGTTTCAGTCCCAACTCCGGCAGTGCGAGAAGAGAGCAGATGCATGACTCTGAATCATCAACAACTGGTAACTCTGCAACCCCATATCTTGATGGTTGGATTTTGATGATTGTCGGGTTTTGCGGAATCGAGTGTGGCCTCAAACAAGGCGATTTGAGATTTGTGTTGCTGATTTTTCTCTGCACGATTAAGCGTTGAGTATTAACAGTTGAGCCAATTTCGTTGCCGTGTAGGTGTGATGAACGTTTGAACAACGAGCTCGCTGAGTTTAACCGTGGGAGATTAGACAAGATTGGTTAATATTCGTTGATGTGGCAGACGTGATGGCAACGAACAATTCTCACCCGCTTTTCCTTTTTTCTGGTTCTTTGTCTTTGTCCCCACCACCGACAACGAGCGCACTCGTTCTGCGCACTCTGCGCCCCCTCAGGACCCTCACATTCTTTTGTTCATCACTTTCGTTTGTCGCAACACTCATGTCCGCTCATGGTTCCCTTCATCACCGACGGGCGGCCAGGGCCCTAGTTCGCCGTAAGCCAACCAATGTCCAGGTCCTCGAAGAGAGGTTCAGTCCCACCGCCATTTTTCCTGGCATGACGGACCCGCAAGACTTTCCAGACCCTCTCACCGTTCTCTGTACGCTCTGTTTCTGGTTTTGATCCAAGATTTCGCATTTGCTGATGCTTATTTTGCCGTAATCCAGTCCCTGATGGTCCTAGGCATGGGCATGGACACCATGAAACCACTGAGATCCTAGAACCTCCTGTAATATCAACTCCATCTCCCACTGCTATCACTCCAACGACATCCATCCCAATTGTTACACCTATTCCGGTGACCACCTCGACCACAAGCACACCTATCGTTGTCGTGGCTCCTACCACGTCCTCCTCGGTGGTAAGTTCTTCGCGTGCTGATGGAATAAAATTCTGAGAGTACGGTATCTAGGTTTTAACGACGCGTCCAATTACAAGTTCGAGCAGTGTTCAACCTACTACAGTTGTTGTTCCAGTAGCTGCGAGTCGCTCACTTTCATCCACTATTCCTAGTCCGTCAGCCAGTGCCGCCAGTTCCAGCTCTGGAGTCAGCGTAGGTGCGGTTGTTGGCGGGGTTGGTGCGGGCATTGTTGCGATCGCAGCCGTTGGCTTCGCTGTCGCATACTTTATCGTGAGTACCTCTTATCGTTTCCTTTTTTAAGCAGGTTTAACTTATCATAATCAGCGTCGTATACGTAAGCGAAAAATGGACGAAGCAGCAGGATTCGATGCCAGCGAATTCCGTCGCTCTGCGATAATACTCAATGATCCTCCTACACACGAGGACACTGTTGCTCGTGGATATAACCCGCCACCGCCACCATCGATGATGGAAAAGCATCAACATGATCCTGCATCTGCACCGGCCTGGGGATACTCACAGTCTCTTTATACAGAAAACACAGCAGGACATGGTGCTTACAATCAGTACCAATATCAAGCACAGCACTACCCCTCGATGCCATCTGCCCAGACCTTCAATTCCGCCTCGCCACCGGTAACTGCCACTTCGGCTCAACCATTCATCACTGCCAACAACGCGCCTTATGGACAGAACCCTTTCTCCCCTGTTGCCTCCATCTCAAGTCCATATGAACAATCAGTTGTTGCTCCTGTATTGGCAAGACAGACTTCAAATAACTCTGTCCAGCAGCAGTACGCTACTGAATCTCCGGAGATGATACGTCAAGCTGCAGTCGCTCCTTACCCCACACTCACACGTCAACCCAGCACGAGGAGTGCGAACATCCCTGTTGATGACTATGTCGACTTGGACCGTGCTAGTGTTTCTCCTTACCAGGCCGTGCAGTACATGGAAATTTCTCGCCGTTTGAATGTGGAACCACCGCCATTGCCGACTGCTGGCGCGGTACCCGCCTCACCTGATTCGGCTTCCCCGGCTCAACTTTATGCCACTCAACAGAAAGACTTGCCCCCGGTCCCACCCCCTCTGACTCTCAACGGACCTGCTCCCTTTGTGTCTCCCGCAGTCTCGCCTTTCGCTGATCCAGAGCCTTCCACCCCAGTTGCTCAGTCCGCTCCAGCTACCCCCAAAGATGTACTGATCCAGCTAGAGTCAGTGCCAGCGCCTGAACCAGTTCCAGCCCCGGCTCCCGTCGTCGTACCTACACCTCCCCCAGCAGCAGCCAAAATTGAAGTATTACGGTCAGCAACACCTCCGCCCCAGACTCCCTCTACACTCAGCGTCCAAACCTTACATTTCCCCGCCTCCTCAGTTGACTCAGCCTCCCATGAAGAGCTTGAATTCCCAATCCCACCACCATCTCCGGCAATCTCGTACTCCTCCCGTTACCGTGTTGATTCTCTCCCTCCCACCCTTCCGGAGATCCACGTTCAGGAACGCTCCTCGGTGTCATCTTACATCCCGAGGAGCCCCATGATTGGGACTGGGTATATTAGCGGGATGACCGATATTAGTGGTACGAGTTCTCTGGGATTGCAGCCCTTTAGTGCTAGGCCCGATGGCAAGTTCGTTCCCGTGCCGAGTCCTCTTGCGAGCAGTTTTGGTGTCGCGACCCCACATAGAGAACCTGAAGGCGAATTCTCCCAGGCTCAGGAGAAAGTTTTGAAGGAAGGCACCGTGACTGCGACTGCATCCGCTGCCGTTGCTAAGGGTGCACAGTCTGCTGGGTCGTCTATTGCTGATTCAAAGGGCACGAATGACAAGAGACCGAACACTGTTTATGATCCTGAAGATGCTTATGGCGGGATCTAAACCGGCATAAAACCGGTTTCCCTTCCTCTTTCCTCCCCTTTCTCTCGATATCCTCTATCTTGTGTTAACGGAATTCTTGCTGCGCGAGACGCGGTATGCGGTCTGTGATCCGCTTGTCTAAAAGTAAATTCTTGTCTCTTCTGGGACAGGATCTCAAGATTCTCAATTGTGAATACCCCCCTTAAAATATGTCTTGAAGGTCGTTTTATCACTTGCTTGCGTTTATTGCATATATTTGTGTATATCTTTATGTTTTGATAGAAGTTCGAGCTGGGGCAGCTGCGTAGGTTCAGTTAGTCAACTCTGAAGTTGTGGATGTTGTATCCAATTGGTGTTTACTTTTTACTTCATTTCTTTTTGGGTGGAAGGACGTGTACCTCTTACAGGGGATACGCTGATGATCGGAATGTTGTATCTGGTGTTGTTGTCTTGTCGTTCTCTTGGTTTTTCTTTTTTCTCTTCTGCCTTATTTTCATTTCCCGTCGCGGAGTGCTATATACCCCCACTTCTACGACTACCCCATGCAGTCTGCATTTGATGCATTTCTTGGTAACGTGAGATTTTTTTTGGTGGAAGTAGTTTTACCAAATTCAACCTTTTTTTTCTTGGTTCAATGTGCCACGACTTGACCAAGTGCAACTACTGGTCTGGTTGGAGCTTGAGCAGCATCGCAACAGTAGGACACCAGTACTACGAAGGAGACGACCAGAGAAATCGGGAGCGGCGTAGGTGGTATCTACTGCGCTAGGGTCTTTCACGACCCAAGTCCGAATCCTTTACTTCTGAAAAAATCACACCCAAACTCGTCCATCCAGTTTCGACCTTTGATCAACAGCCAAGTATGAGCATGCAGGTAATAAAGGATCAAAATGTGATGGCCGAACGTTCGCCAGAGGAGACGTTCCTTTTTTTCTTCGCTGTCGCTCTATCCCCACAATTACTGGTACCACTCCGAGTGTCCACGTTGTGTTCACCCCGATGTAGTAGCTGTTAGGGTAGCTGAAGGGGCGGTACAACCGAGGTCCAGAATGATATGCGTCGTTCCGGTTTTGGCAGGTAGTATTTGTACTTGATCCGACCCTTCGTGGGCATTGCGAGCGGGGTGCAATCGAGTTGACGGTTGTTAGCCCTGCTTGATATCGATGGTGTTATCGGCTAACTGGAATGGTGCGTAGCGCCATGCAGTGCCAGGCGTAGCCCGATCTCCTACGGAGATCCCCAACCAAGAACTTATCGAGGAAGTTTAAGCACGAACTCTGGGATAGATGGGAGCCCACAAGCAAGGATCGGGTTTGGGAAGGACATGCTTGAGTTCGTCTACGGAAAATGCGCCGCCTCCCATGAACGCACTCTCCGGCAAACACTTTGAACAGTAATGCTCCCTCAGATTAAAGACGAGATATGGCGTGTCCGATAGATCCGTCGAACCTCGGCCCTAACCGGGTTCCTCATATAATGCGAAACCAAATATAATCCCTCGCAACATGTCAATCTACACCGTGTGAGTACGCGTGTCCATTTTGAACGGAAGGACCAAAGAACTTAGGCAAACCACCGATGTATCCATGTCCCGGGCTGTCTCAAGTAGTGGGATGTCAACTCCCCATCATTCACGATCCAGAGGTCCCACCGCCCCTTGTTCGAGAGCCTACTAGTGTGATTATGACAAACTACCTGTACCACGATGCGTGATCCTTCGGTAAGGGTCTTGTACAGGCGCGGTGAACGCTCGAATTAACCCTCGTGTTAAGCTTAACTGTTGGACTTCATCCTTGCATAAGCCAGACATAGCACAACAAGGCTACACGTCTCGCATCATGTGTCACGGAATATAGTCACGAGACGCGGTGAGGGATGCACCTGTGATGCTTGTGGCATCAATTGCTCAGTTCCATTTCGTTTGTCTGATCAGTATCTGGGGGCTGTAGCAAGGATATACAGTAAGGGACAAAACCCTTCCAATGATTTTGACTTTTTCATGAAATCTCAAATAACTCAGCAACCAGTAAAGGTATCCACTTCAGAATTTAAATGTAGGTAGTCTTGTATCTTATCTACAAATAGGTATAAACAGCATTATGTAATATTAAGTTCCTGTGGTGATATGAATTAATCAACATTATGAGTCCATTGGAAGGGTTTTGTCCCTCTGTCTGAAACTACACAAAATCAGTTCTCTAGTACTTTGTATAGCCCCCTTTGGCCTGTAAAACAGCCTGAACCCTCCTAGGCATACTCTCTATCAAATTCTGACACACTGATGCAGGAATTTTGCCCCATTCTATATCCACCCTTTCTCTGAGTTCAGTTATGCTGGAAGGGTAGTTTTCATACTCTTCTAGCCTGTTTTTGACATAAGTTCAGAGCTGTTCAATGGGATTAAGGTCTGGGGACTGTGGTGGCCACTCCATAACCTTTAAACCACTGTTTTCAAGCCACTTTTTTGCTTTTTTGCTTGTGTGTTTGGGGTCATTGTCCTGTTGGAAAAGGACTTGCCACTTCTTCTTCCTGTATTTCTTGAGACTTTGGTAAAGTTTGTCATCCAAAATGCAAACATAAAGGTCACCATCCATGGTACCTTCAATGTGGTGTATATGGCCAGGCCCCTGCCATAGCATGCACCCCCATATCATGCAAGAACCTCCTCCAAACTTGACAGTTCCATTCACCAGCCTGTCACTAAGCCCCTCTCCTGCTGTTTTCCACACCCAATGCCTTCCATCTGACCCCATCCAATTGATTTTAGTCTCATCTGTCCAAACTACCTGCTTCCAGTCCTCCACAGTCCAGTTTGCATATGTTTTTGCAAACACCAGCCTCTTCTGCTTGTGAACCCTAGTGAGTAAAGGCCATTTTCTCTTCACTACAGCCTTCATCCCTGCCCTTTTGAGTGTCCTTCGAATTGTTTTGGATGAAACAGGTTGGTTGGTAACATTTTGGAGGGCCTTTGTGACCTGAGAGGCATTATCGGCCTTGCAAGAGGTGAGAAGTCGAATGGCATATTTGGTATCAGAGGGGGAAAGCTTGCTTGGATGGCCACCAGTGGATTTGGAAATTATTGGCCTATGTTTAGAGCAAACTCTAGAGATAGTACTGAGGGAATAACCAGTAGTGGAAGCAATTTGGGTAGCAGTATGTCCTTTGTCAAGGAGAAAGAGGATATGATCAATCTGAGAAGAAGAGAGAGGTTTCATGTCAACAGAAGATAAGTTATTGGGTTACTTTGGCCTGGAGAAGTAAGCTTTCATCTTTATACACAATCTACTCTCATCATATGATTTTATTTGAATTTGTTTGAGAGCAGTAAACAGAGTTATGTGCCTGGAGAAGATGAGGGACAAAACCCTTCCAATGCACTCATAATATTCAATAATTCATATCTCCATAGAAACAAAGTATAATATTAAATGCTTAAACATATTTGTAGATAAGAAGCATGACTACCTTCATTTAAAATTTGAAATGAATTGGCTTAGTGGTTGCTGAGTTATTTGAGATTTCATGAAAAAGTCAAAATCATTGGAAGGGTTTTGTCCCTTACTGTACCATAGAAACGGTCTCCCTCCGGACCCGAATGGTGCATCAATCTGTTACCTTCGAGCTGCGGAGATAGTATCACTATTTCAATTTTGGGTGAACTGCCTTCCTACTGCAAGGTTATAAATTATTCGCAGCGGGTTCTGCGCGATGAACGCAGCTTCGTTCTTCAATGTCTGTGGAACAGTGCCCAGTCCCGTTGTCATTCCGAAAGATAGTTCTCCGATTAATCCTTGCTAATGCACTCTTCTGTGTAGTTTTCGCCATGTTGTCTCTCGCTCAATCTGCCACTACTAAACGGAATCGGTACCGCATCTTCGTAATCTACTGCGTACCCCCTTTTGTGGTCATGCTACATCATATATCACGGTAGGGGGCACACTACCTGAATGATACAGGTGCTAAACATTAAGAAACTCGCAGGATGTGGCAACGAAGATACTGGTTGACAATTTTTGAACTGATATATTCAACCGTTGAACTTGCTGGACGTAAGTTATATATTCCCTCCGAGGAAAGAGTTCACATTAACGTTGCTCGGACAAAGTTGGTGTCATGGTCGTATACATGGCGCCGGGTTCCGCTTATTTGCTAGCGCAACCATCCATTAGTTTCACCCTACTCTTTGGATTCTCGCTCGCTCTTGCAACATCTTGTGCTACCGCCTTTATCTGCTTGCTACGGGAAGTTGGCTACTACCCAGCAGTTGGTATCCGGTTGCCATATGACTTTTTCGCAGGTTATTCCACCCACTCCTTTCAACGATGGAGTCTCATATTTGGAGTATCTCTGAGAAAGCGATTCAGGTGTGTGTTTTACCGCCTCCAACGACGAGTGACATGTCCTCTGCGTTACTGCAGCACAGATCATGTCTTCCTTCGGTGTATTCGGGGAGGGATTGCTGTTCTTTGCCTGCTTATTATGGTGTTACTTGCATTCCTTGCCCTGGTTGGTCAGCCACTGCAGCAAGGAAGGGCGAGCTCGGCAGTTAAGGAATTCAGGGTGCCTCAAGACTCATTTGACAAGATAGACTCGGTTGTGGTCATCATAGTGAGTTTGTCAACTGCTTATATTTATTTCGGTCATCCCGAAGTGATGTATAGGATGTAAGTCAAGCGGTGGCCATGCTGGGGAGGTTTTCGGAGCTGGATATAAATGTTCAAGCCATAATGGTCGCCAGCCGCATCATATTATGAAGGAGTAATCCCGTCGGAATATGGCTGTCGTACTCCGAGATCTCCAGAGCCACAGAAATGGCCAAACTTACTCGTGGCCAACTGCTCTACTCATGTGTCTGAGGGCCAGCCAAACATAGATGCCGTGATATCTGTAAATTTTCAAGCGTTCTTAATCTCAAATTCAAGGATGACGTCCCAGTGAGCCCTAGGGTGGCGATCTCCCTGGGATCCTCCGACTCATTTGAAGACGTTGCCACAAATGCCCATCTGTACATCTCATTCCTGGGGCACGTACATGAAATCGGTGGATTTTCTATAAAGGAACGATTTGTATCTTCTTCTGTGGCTGCTATAGGGATACCGCAGGTCGGTTGGGTATACTCTCCCGGATCAGTGCATGTCCTGAAGTGCTGTATAGTATCACTACTTCACAATGGTAAATGTGCATTCCTTGATTCCGGATGCACACTCCGCGGCACACGGTAGTAATAACACAGCTGCCCTACACTTGGCTCTGATTTCGAACATGCTGCAACCTCTTGATGTCCGAGTGGAGCGAGACTATTCTGAACGTTCCGTTATCCGCGGTTTCGCCCTACATGGCAGTGTATGGACCTTTGTAAATGGTCTGTTTGCTGCTTTATTTGGTAGCACCCTCCTGCTTGTCCTTTTTGGTCAGTCGTCTTTTATCCTCTCAACAACTGTGCGGATTGATAGCTATCTGGACAGGTATAAAGCCCTTATCAATCTATGGTATGGTGCACGTTTTCCGGCGACGGAGAGGTTCGCTTGTGGATCGCGGTTACATGCTTTCAGCTGAAGAGTCGAATCACACTGTGGGGATTCTTCAGGAGCACTTGTTTGACGTTGATGACATAGAGGCCAACCAAGTCCCAAAAGCAGAAGCTTCAAATTGCAATGCCGGGCACACCATTGGATCATGAAAGCACTTGTGCGGGTTTAGAGACCCTGCTGAAGAAAGAATCTCAAGAATAAAGCAATCTCGAGGACCATCCGACTCGAAAGTGTGGATACACCTGGAAATAAAATGGTAGTTGGGAAAGGCAGAGAAAATGGTGGTTGACTGTGGGCGAGTTGACGTCTCGTTTGTGAGATTTGAAATGTCACTACCCCTGCTTCCTAGTTGGACGGCATCTATGGACCGTTTAATATTCAGTTGGCTCCTCTTATACTGCAATACGCTGTACAAGGATCGAACCGTTATCTATTTACTTGACTTCTCTTCGCAATGGGGGGGCCTGCTCACCAACGGAGATTGCGCACCTCCGTCCGAGAAGGAGCATCGAACTCAAATACGTTTCCTGATGCTGGTTATGCAGAGAGTGATTTTCAAAGGCCTGGTGTCACGAAGAGCGACAAGGCTCACCTTTTTTGGAGTCTGATGGTTTTGGGCCCATTGGCGCCAGAGTATGACCGCACAAACGTGTTCTGAAGCTACCTCCCGGAGTATAGACAACATATAATTTAAAGAAAATACGGTGATATCTTGTGTTTTGTCTGTTCATCCGCCCTTGAAAGTACGTTCAATCAAGCGAGCCCAGTGTGACGCGTGACGCGTGCGGTTCGCCTTTGCAACTGGACTTGTCTGGCCTTCACTCGTTTCCTCGTTGTCCTAAGCACTTCTGTGATTTAGCAATGGATGTCTCGCCTGCTGCGACGCGCACAACTCAGCCGAGGGGTACCCGAGCGGACAAAGGAGAAAAGGAGGACAGAGGCAAAGTAGGTTCATTGACCTCCCAAGCCAAAGAATGCTCTGCTTTTTGCTTGAATTTCTCTTATATGTGGTTAGCTTATCAATTCCCTAGGGTCACTCAACGCATAGGAGCACCCGATACAAAGAGAAGTGAGCATTTAGCCATCTCGTCCTTCCCTTCCATCGCGTACCTCCTTCATACCTCGAGTTCGTGCTAAATATATTATTGGCTTTTGTCACGGACAAAGGTACCAAACAATGCGAGAGCGATTTGAGAGGGTTAATGCAGTGCGTTAGCCCCTTTCCGTGTAATGTGGTATGTTTATTGAATCCGGTAACAGGCCAAGGAAGCGTACCAGCGTGATCTGCAGCTCGCGAACGAGAAAATCCGGAAAATTCAAGAGGAAAATGAGTAGGTAGTCCGTGTTTACTATCAGCTTCGCTTTATTCACGCTCCGTTCCTTAGCCTTCTCCTCGATGCGATGCTCGCAGATTCTCCACCATCCTTGAATTCTGTCGCCCCCAACCATAAACACCACCAATCTCCCTTCCCGCCCCAACCCGTGGTCCCTTCACAGGGGTATATACCAAACCAAGCACAGCACCAGTCCACACCCGGACTCCTCCCTCCACCTGCCGCCGTGCATCAGTACCCTTCGAGGTCAGAACACTCAGACCACCCTTCCCACCACCACAACTACTCTCATTCCCACCCTCCGAGGCCATACCAGTACCCCTCATATGGTGCGATTGAAGGAAGAGAGACAACAACCGAATCAGGACATCATTACTCCGGCAGCATTTCTGGTAGCAGGTCGAGGGGACTACCACCTGACGTAGGCTATCGTAGTTGAAGTTTGGCCCGCCCATTCCTTGATTAGTGCGTTGGGTACAGCGTGATTCGCAAACTGATGTTGCATACTCACCCCTCGGCATACCCTAGAATGACTGAGATTCCTTGGCATTGCGGTCTGGCCAAACTGCAACTGTGTGTACCAACGGCTTAGTCGACTCCAGGTCGCGTTCCCCGCTTTAAGGACGATAGTGCCCGATTGAACGTGAATAGATATTTCACTATCTACCCCTTCGCACCAACACTGTCAATGTATGAGGGATCGTTCTGGTGTCCCATAAATACAGGCCTTCGGCGGGGCTCCTGGTGCAACAATGTCATTATTTCTTCACGTTATGGATCGGCGCCCGAGGTGACGACAGCTTCGCAAAGTGCATGGGTATGTCTGTAATAAGAGCCTCCCGGTTGCGCAAGTGGGATTACAAGACGGCGTCCCAGTGGAGGACCAATTAGTAGACTACTGGGGGCTATCAACGGACGACTTCATGTGCCCAAATTCCGACTAAAAAGCGCTCGGTGAACGTTTGAAAGCTTCACAAATTCGATCTCTTTTTTGGCCGCGATACATTAAATATTTCCAGGTTATAGCAATCCTCGCTTAAGCCAGCCTAACCATGCGAGCCAAGCAGAAAACGGGAGAGTCCATGGAAATCGCAAACGCATATCGGTGTAAAAAACAAAAAAGCTCAAACAACACAGACCTAGGGATATCTCGATTACACCCCAATCTGTCGCTTTGTCTATCTCTGAGGATGTGCACAGCCTGTATAATGTTTCTCGTTTTCGGCTTTGGTTTACATGGTCCAGCTGCCCGTCGGTCTCATTGACAGATTCACTCTATGCGCAAATCTGCCTGCTACCCGAAGTACACGAAGCCTTTCGACACCGCCCCAGCGCCGGCCAAACGGCCCCCTCCACTCGAAGTCTTCTATGCCATACCTCAACAAATAAAGTTTTGAATACCGAAAGATGGCAGCAATGCTCTTCGTTTCCTCCTTGCACATCTACAAGAAATAGCGCCCGTAATTCTAACGTTAGCCGGGAAACCCAAGTCACACTGGACGCGCGATATCGAAACGAACTGCGGGGGGAACCAACTCACATCAATTGTGGAACTCAAGTATACATTCACATGACGTCAACGGAATTTATAAACTGTTTCAGTCGACCAACTTCTGCGTAATCGCTTGGTGGGAGTTGGCTGAGAAAGATCCCGGGGAGAATCAAGATATTCCAAAGCAAATGGAACACCCCGAACCCGGGCCAAAGTTTCCAGCTCTTTCGCCGCCACCCTGAGCTCAGGACCTCCGAGCTGCGGCAACAAGAGCTTTAAAGGGGCGCCCATACCATCTCTCATCTCTATCATTCTTTCGATTAACGGCCAGCACACCTTGGGCATAAGAGGGAATATACACAACTTCTCCAGTTTCGGAAACCCCCCCGATCTTTGCTTTAGTGTCAGCTCTTGCAAGAACTGGGGAATGAATTTGTTGTAACCGCATTCGAATAATGTAAACTCTTTGATAAGGGCCGGCAGGCAAGAGAGGAATTGGCCAACCGGCCAATCGTACAGCTTAAATCCCTCCAGTGCAAGCGCAGTAAGCGTCGGTGGCAAACAACGGAGGAAGCCTTGCAAGGTCTCGGCTGAGTCTGGGAGATAACCCATCTTGGAACGGGAGATCCAAAATTGTTGAAGAACGGGAAAACGCATATGGAGGAAGAAAGCATCATTGCTTGGTACAGCATCACACGGCCACGAGAGGCGGACTAGACGAGGGAAAGTGATAGGTGAATCAATATTGAGCCCAGGCCATCCGCTCCTCAAGTTGCCACGGCTGCGGAAGTGACATTCGAAGAGATTGCGACACTGGATGAGTATTCCGATAGAAGTATCTATGGTCGTTCCAGTGAGCTCGAGTTTTGTTATGGTGTCGGCGAAGGGGATTATAACGGTGCGCCACATACCCCTTATGGAGAGTTGATGAAGACGTGGTAGATGGGGTAAAGTGATATTCGGTCCTTCACTCGTAAACCCTCGGCCTAATGTAGCACCGTCCAACAAGAGATCCTGGAGATTCTCAAATTCTGTGGAAAGCTGGGTTATCCACGAGATGGGAGGATCTCGCAGGTGAAGCACTTGGATTTTAAGGGCGGTTTTTTTGTTGAAAACGAGGACCTCGATGCGCGAAGCGCAGGAAGTTTCGATCCAATGGCGAAAGTCTTCTTCGGAGAAACGGAGGTCAAGGTACAAAGGCATTTCTCCCCCTTCAGCGTTGCGCAGACAAAGCTCGAGAATTGCAGTGGTAGACCCCGCGGTTCGCGCACGAACGTCCGCAATGAACGTCGTCCACAGCGCAGGCGTTGACCATGCGGTTTGCCTCCAAAAAGAGCAAACAGCACCAAAACGGATAAGTGAACTGAATATTGAGTTCCTGACGAAAGTTCTCGGAGGAGTAAAGACTGTACGTTGGAATGCAGGCAAGTTGAAAAATGGATATTAGAATTTCTGGTGGTAATGCCCTACAAGACGATTGAAGGGCATTAAGTCGTCGTCGAAGGGCAGCCCTCTTTTCGTGGAGATGGTAGATAGGGTCGTCGCCCCGTTTCAATTCTTGTGCGACTGGATGCGATCTCTTCTTCGATTCGATTGGTGAGGTGGCCCAGGTAAGGGTGTCTCCACCTGAGAGCCACACTGTGAACAAGTGTTCTGCTGCATTCGTGCACGACAGACGAGATGACAACGAGTAGGTGCCATCATGATGCTATGAAGAAGCACATCATTTAGCATCAACTATTTTCGGGGTCTCCTTTCCTGGGTATGATTACAGCGCTCGGAGGGAAATGTACATTGCTATTGTTTGAGTTGCTTCTGAAGCACCCGAGAAATTATGAGCACTTCGCCCGAGGCCTCGAGGGACGTGATGACAGCCGAATGTTGCCTTTGAGAATGACGTCTCCGTGAAGGAAAATGATCCCGGGGCGTGCCGTCCACAAGCAAGAACATGGCTGAGATTCCGTTTGTGCCAGCAGGTATATGGCATTGTTGGATAAATATGTCAATATTGGCTCCCCGGGAAACGAGTCAAATTGGACATATGATACTCCAAATCATAGTTGACTGTTAAATGAGCTCAATTCATGGGAAGAAAGTACACACAGGATGATCTACGTTTGCTGCGCACCGAAGGATCATTGATTTTCTGGTCACCAAAAATTGTCAGAAGTTTAAGGTGATGGACTTGCGAGCGGGGCCCATGCCTGGCCATTTAAAAATGGGTTATGCGTTGATATCGCTCAGTTGTTCTAACGACGAGATCCTCGAGCAAGCTGCGCGTGAGTTACGACTCAGGAACACTTACTACACCCTCAATTCCACCCATGGTCGGCAATATCTCATCTAGTATCCCGGAATTTCTTAATTATATGACGTTCGTAGGACACCTGTATGAATTTCGAGGATGGACACAGTCCCTTTTACACGGGGTTGTGATGTCATAAATCATAAACCTGTTCCCGATAAATTACTTGCCTCCCGCTTCCCCACGTCAAAAGCGCATTTATCGCACATCCCCCTGTCAGTCATACGCCCCCTATCCATACGGCAGTGCATATATTATATGGGTATCATTTGATATCCTCAACGCCTCGTGTTTCGCAAGGTTTTGAGCCTCGTGAGTGTTCGGCCGGGGGCACGTTGGAACAAACTGTAACCACGCGGTTACATGTCGGGCGACATATATGATTCGAGATCGGGAAGCCTCGCTTATGTATGCCCGTAGATCCTTTACACCTTGTGATTAATTGGCTTAGCGGATGTTGGCACATGTCCAATGCGCACCACGCCCCGTACCCGAAATCAATAAGCAACTAATTAATACTTTGAAATCTCCTTGATGTTCGCTATCATAGTGTTCGCATGATGTAATTACTGTATGCCGTCAGGAAACGAAAAAACCGAGGTGCCATGGCCCATCCCGTGTCCGACCTGTTTGGCCGACCGGCGGTTGTTTCAATTAAAAACAGACATAAAAATAAAACGGCGATGGCCTGACATAAATATAAACTTTCACTCTCCGAAGGTGTGGGCGCATGCGATCAGGTAGGAAAGTCGAGAACCCCTCCTCCCTGACGGGTGTGCCCGACAGTAGTATGTACGTCGGGTGGGAAGTACGTCTGGCTAAGGGGATGGGGGGGAGTTCGTGAAACAAAATATCAGGTGGGTTCCCGCCCGAAGTAATGGGGTGAACATCGGGAGTACAGATAGGCGAGAGCAATCAGTAAGAAGCAGCCAAGAATCAAGTCGCGGTTACGCACAATCCTCAGCGCCGGAAAACGGTGTGTGATATCAACCCAAGGGTATGGGGCGGGATCAGTTGAGGGGTGTTGCGTACACCCCGAGAAGCCCACCCGCAAACGTTCTTTCTGGATAAAGGGGGAAATGTAGCTAACGACTTCAATACTGTTCGTTGCTAATTTAGTCTTTCTCGAGAGTGTTATTTTTGGGATTGGGTTGTTACCTACTTAGGGTCGACGTTGTACATACAAACCGTGGGGTTGACTGTGTGCTTACACATCCTGGGCAGGACTCAGGAGAGGCAGAGCGGTGACGGTGCTCTGGTGTGATTGAGCGGTTGAAATGGGGTCATTATGAGCATTGGCGGAGATCATTATGTATATGGACAGGAAGAGTCGTCAGCGGACGGAGCTGGGGTTGGAGCAGGCGCGGCGCACATCCCAAGTCAGTGGTACTTTACCAGTGTTCTGGAGGGTTTTGTTAATGCTTGGCTCACTGGGCGCTATCCGAAGCCGGACAAGCTTGGGACTGGAAGGGACCATCAAGGACCCATCATCACCGGCAGCAAGCAAGTTAGTTGGCCTAAGAATATGTACTGTGCGCAACTGCGCGGGAGGGTCGCTGGGTTCTATATGGATATATTCATATAAACGTGTGGATCAAAAAGGACAGGTGATTGCCAGAGAATGGACGTGCGTCTGTGAAAACGTGCAACATCTAAATGTGTAAGGATTTATGCAGTGGCAGAGTACGATGTAACCGGAGTGATGCGAATGGCTGTGTCCGAAATCAGTGACAGCGGTG
This sequence comes from Calvatia gigantea, assembly GCA_025093985.1. Lineage (NCBI taxonomy): Eukaryota > Fungi > Basidiomycota > Agaricomycetes > Agaricales > Lycoperdaceae > Calvatia > Calvatia gigantea. The sequence continues at coordinate 2,502,121 of JACAAK010000005.1, read as the reverse complement.
TTTAGAGTTAGAGAGTGCGTGAAGGAGAGGTGGAGTATGTGTGTGGTGTCGGAGTTGTGGCATGACCAAGGACTTGGGTGAGCACTTCGGGTCAATCAGCGCCAGCGTTGGGCCAGGGTCTCGGAATCAAAAAAAAACGGACGGGCGGTGTTGGACTTTTCTGGCGCCCTATCGTATGTATATGCACTGTACTAGTCCAGGTGTCTTTGGTATGTTACTTATAAACCTGTCTGTCTCACGTCGAGCGTTTGTCAAACAGGTTTTCTCAGGCTCATTACGAGCCCTGTGGGTCGTATGTAAGGTATTCTGGGTGATACCCCAAACGGTGGCATGTCATTGACAGGTAATCTATTGCCGAGTTCCCGAAAATAACTCAGCTTTCTCCAAAGAGTGTGTGATACACCTAAAACTTATAGTATGATATTGCAAGGATCTGTCAGCTTCGGGGAAGTCAGATGACTTAATCGCTTGAGGAAAGAGAAATTTAACGCTCGGTAATTGGAGGAGTGGCCCTGCTGCTATCATGCTTAACCTGAAAATCATCGCAGTTGCGGGTATAGGGGGGCCGAATCGTTGGCGAAGAAGGAGAAGATTGAGATGGCTACAGCCGCTTTAGGGGCTGGACTGCCCTAGACTACCCGGAGGGTCGAGAAGTATGTCGAAATATCATTTTGACAAGAAAGCATTAGAGCCAAAGGTGTATAGCCAGTACAGTGATTATCACTCGGCAGTGGCGAATACTTGGCGGGGGTTCTTAATGTCATTTTGTGGAAGGTGGCCTGGATGGACACAGCTCCAAGTCTGCGGACTGGGGAGGAAGAGTCTCACAATTCCCAACGCGGAACCGAGGGCTGTGTGCCTGTGGTATTGATGATAGATCACACAGGACTACGGGTGATGGAAGTCAAGTGGTAAAGTGTTGAAACCATGGAGAAAGGATGCCTGTTTAGCCCCCGTTGCGAAGGTACTACTGGCAATAGGTAGATGGACGTTGACAGGTAGCAGCGAGAGGTGTACTAGAAGCACACGTAAGCTTTGAAACCGCGGAATATGGGTGAATGCGGGTGGAGAAAGAGACTCGAACGGAGGAATATAGATAGCACCGAGTGTGATGTGCTATAATTACTCAAGGAGTTGGGTTTGTTTGAAAATCGGGAGGAAATGAGGAAAAAGATGGGCTTGGTAATGCACAACTTGTTCACAAACTGAACGACTACAACGATGAGAGGGATAGATAATTTATGTGATGAATTGCGCGGAGTGGGTGTCGTGGGATGCTCCACGGAATGGATGGTCACGGGCCGAGGGGGAGGGGAGTGTTTGGCGGTGTGGACGGGGTTTACGTGGGTGGATCTGAGATGGGATAAGAAATCGAAAAGCAATTTCTCGCAGCGCAGTCAGTCAGTATGGACTCTTACCACCACCAGCACTCTTGGGACACCTATCCCAACCTCAATCTCTCCTCCCTCTCAGTCACCTCTCCAACAAATCTCTCTCCTGCAACACCTCTTTCACCGTATCATCACCAGCTTCATCATTCTCAACAGTTCAATTTTGATCAGCAAAATAATGCTTTCGACGACCGCAATACTCAGCCACCTCCCCAGTCCACGCCCTCTTCTTCCCGTCCTTCTACTTCGGCCGGCCCTCAACCACCCCCCTCTACCTCTTCTTCGGCCTCCGCTCCTCTCCTCAGCCTTCCTCTCCCTCGAAAAAGGTCGTCCTCCTCGGCTGCTCCGACGCTAGTCCAGGTCGAGGAGTCTATGTACGACGATGCTGCATCTACTGCACAGGGCCAGAACTCAGTTCCACTTGACCTTGCCACACCCTCAGAGGACCACGAGATGCGCAGCCCAGTCGATGGCAGCGGCAGTACCAGTGGCGCAGAGGACAGCGTCAACTACGGCAGCTCTAGTGCCCTCCAAGACTCCCGCGCAGGGGGCTCTACTAGCTCAGGCGGCTTACCTCTAGGTATGGCAGGCAGCATGAATGTTCTCGGCAAACCCATGGCTACCAATAATTTCGTCACGAAACTCTACCAGTGAGTCTCTAAGTTCTACATGGAAAATGCCCCTGTTCTACTCTCCAGATCACCACCTTCTCTCGCTTCTCCGCGAGTGACATCTCCTGCCAACTTACTTTTCCTTCGTTTTTCCTCTTCTGCCGGGTGTTTTCTTTTTTTTTTTACGTTAACCGCTTCTCTTCACTCCGACCCTGACCTTCTTCACACATAGAATGATAAACGACCCAAAGTCTGCGCATTTTATTGCATGGACGGAGCTCGGTACCTCATTCGTCGTCTCTAATGTCGGCGAATTCAGTAGGAGCATCCTTGGCTCCCACTTTAAGCACAACAATGTGAGTTGTATGCGCACAGGCCTCGTGGTCACTTGCCTTCCCCATACCCCCCTCTCACCTCGCCCAGTTCTCCAGTTTCGTACGTCAGCTCAATATGTACGGCTTTCACAAAATCAACCGAGTACGTCTTCGCTCCTTCCCTCACTCCCGCCGCAGCGCATATACTCACCTCATTTCTCTTTAATAGACGCCCCGTGCCCAACGGACTTCCACCGATGCTCAAACTTGGGAGTTCTCTCATCACAAATTCCTCCGTGGTCGCCCGGACTTGCTTGATGAGATTAAACGAAAGGCGCTGGAACCCGACCCAACTATTAAACACCGTGTAGAGCTACCTGGAGAGGTAAAGCTCCGATTACGTTTGGCCTTTTATGTTATTGACGGTATTTTGAATCAGGTCGCCGCACAATTAGGAGCCATGAAGGATGAAAATAGAAGAGTGTGGGAGCAGCTTAGCATGGAAAGAAAAAAGGTTGACAAGCTTATCACTGTCGTCAACCGGCTATGGGATATCGTCCAGAAGGGTTTCCCTGGGAGTGGTGCGTCACACTCGTGTTTTTATAACGTCTTCCGGTCAACTTAATATCATGCAGTACCACCATTCCCTTCCGATCTCTTACCTGAACTCGGTTCGAATAACAACGATAACCCGAATATATACATCACGTCGCCCGCTGCGTCCTCAGGAAGATACCCACCGCCGCTGTCGATCAATTTTAACCAACCTTTGCATGCTATTCAGAGCCCAAGCGAGAGCCCTACCAGCACCGACTTCCCCCACTCACATCAGCATCACGCTCATCCGTCGCTTTCACGCCAACAGAGCTTTCAACACACTGGTTTCGGCTCGAATCAAGCTGGTACCCCCGGCGGTCCGGGATCACGCGCTAACGAGGCCGGTGAAGCAACGACACCCCCATCACCCTCGGGAATGGACGGCGTCTATGAGGACGAGAACGCTACGGGCTCCGCAAACTGCATCAACGGATCGGGACAACGAGGAACCGGCGGTATCAAACGACAACGGTTGTCCATTGACGAAGGTGGGATACCTGGCATGGGATTAGGCGTCAACATGAACGTGAATATGAATGGATACCATCACCATCTACAAGCACATGGTCATCCCCATCCGCAATATGCCCATCATCCTCATCATTTAGCAGGTGATGTTTCGACGGTTTCGTCGCCGGGTACGACTGCCCCGCCATCGTCTCTTCTTGGTCTGCCAGGAATTGCTGTTGCTGGAGGTGTAGGAGGGATCGGTAATGTCGGCGTTGGTGGAGTTAAGCGGAACAGTCGGGCCAGAAGTGATAGCGCCCCTATGGGTCCTTACAGCTATGGTTCTTCGGGTGCTGGGGCATCATCTCCAGGAGGAGCTCTTGGTGTCGGTTCGAGCTGGTTAGGAGGCCGTCCACGGAGCGGAAGCGGGTTGGTAACGGTTTCCAGACCTGGTACGGGTAACGGCATGGGAATGGGCCTCGGAAGGAATATAGGAAACCTCAGCAGTTTGGCAAACCTTAGCGGTCCGCCGAGTAACGCCGCTACCGGAGGTACTCCACAACCTGGAGCAAACGGGAACGCGGGTTCCGGTGGTGGAGAAACGGGTGGAATGCCAGGCCAAGCTCCTGGTGCACCTCAAACGACGTCGGTGGGTAATGGGAACTCGTTATTGACCGGTAATCCTGGCGTTGCTGGGATGGGCTCGATAGACGGAAGCGGGCGGTGATTCACTGCGAGGTTTGCTTTTTCTGGTGCTGGGATTTTTATGCACTGGTATTTGGGTTTTTGTTTATAGACAAGGGGAAAGCTGTTCTACAGATTCCCCGACTTCTTTTCTTTTCTTTTTTTTTTTTTCCCCGCTCGAGATCTCATTGTGCTATTTGCTTTTCCGTTCCCGCTTATTTGCGAGTACTCCCCTGCTGTCAGTCCGCCTGCCCTCTTTCTCTCCCATCATCCCTTATGATTTATACCCCGCTGGCGGAACGCCATCTGCAACCTGGATGACACTTCGCATCCAGGATTTGAAATCCAAAACCAACAGAGCTGTCACATTCATTTGTGTTTTGTTGTCTATGCATCTACACCCGTCTTTTGTGCCATCAACATCTTCCACGTTGTGTGTTATTTCTGCTTGATTCCTGACATACAGACTATGGTTTGTCTTTGTCGCATTGTATATAGATGGGCCACTCCTTCCCTTCCCTTCCTTTATTGGTGAGCAGATATCACAGATGTCACTTCTCCAGCATGTTCATGTATATAGACATTATATATCAACAACCAACAGACAAATTGATGATATCCATAGTTTGTTTCTGGGATTAGATCTGGGCTGTGAATGGATCATCGTTGGGGTCCGTGACCCTCTGGTATTCGAGGACGAGGGAGATGAGATCAGCGACTTCTGGACCATACTCTTCGCTTATGAGTGCGAAAATTCCATCCGTGCCCGCACTAACGCCCGACGTCGTCCACAATTTAACCGTGCGGTTTTCAGCCCCGCTGCACATAGGAATCACCAAATCCGTCCGGACCCAACGTGCACGAGGTTCCCAAGATACCTTCGGATATTCATCAACAGCAACCCTGAAACTACGTTTATTAGTCGTTGCGCGAACACCATCAAGCACGCCCTTCCCCCCTGCAACACGGGCCCGGGCGAAAAGCATTGAACCGGTACAGACGGTGAATATGCCTTTTAACCTCCTTACAGCATCATCGTTCGCGAAGAACGAGTTGAGGTAGTTTATAAGGGGTTTCCAGCCAGGTTCGGCTGTGAGACGTGTGCCGAGACCGCCAGGGATGAAGAGGACGTCGATAGGCTCGGTGGGTGGAGAGTCGAAGGTGTGTGTTGGGGTGATTTTTTGTTCGAAGGGGATTGTGGGCCCCTCGTCTGTGGTTGTTGGGAGGGTTGAGATGGGGTCGGTGGAGACGGAGAGGATGGAGAGGCGGAGGGGGAAGGAGGGGTATTGGCGTTTGATGGTGTTGAGTGCGTCGAGAGGCCCGAAGACGTCTAAGGCTTGGAAGGAGGGGAAAAGGAGGAGTGCGAAGTGGGCAGGGGCTTGGGCTGATGTGAGGTTGAGATAGATTAGATAAGATTAATAAGTGGGATTAGATGGTGAGCTGGTTGGAGAGACTTACCGACTGGTTTAGAAAATGGGGGTGGGGTAGCCATTTTGCAGAAGTGGTGGATGTTCTCAATGAGTTTGCTAGAGAGAGAAAGAGATGGTTGTACGTCGCGGTCTGCGACTTAGAAAGCACGCATCCTCTTATATCACACATCTTTCTATATGCTACCCGGGATAGAGATGAATCGATGATATACTTATAATCAGCTCGATTCTTGGACCCCAATAATGTTCGTCCCTTGATCCTTTCCAGGTTGAGCTAGGTTGGAAAGTAAGCTTATACCGTAACTGTATGGACCGAGGTTAAACCCTGTAAACCATTGAACCGATACATTTCATTCCGGGGGCCTATTGAATTGCATTGTGGGCCCATGCCAGTTGGATGATTAAAGAGCAGGAGGCGGCCCTGCAATGGGGCTGGGCGGCCAGAGGACATTACAGTGACTACACCGGACTCAAACCCAAAGTTTGACGTCTTTGCGAATTACTGGCCAATGTCACACGGAAACTAGGATAGCACTTAGATGGCCTTGCGTTCTGCTGCCCCACTTTCATTGGTGAGGTGTATGGTTGTTTAATGAGTTATGACAAGCTGTATTTGGTGCGAAAGTGTGTTGTCCAGTTGTCCATGGCCAGCGTTTGGCGAAGAAATATCAAGAGAGATACACAGAGGTGTGTTTGTGGCGTCAGAACTTTGGGAGGTTCATGCTGGTATTCTATGTACAGCCAGTCCGAAGAGCAGACCTACATGCTCCTTCACTGCCGTCGACTTATCCATGTCAATAATCTACTCATACATGAGACAACGGACGCAGTGGACATTATCTAACTACAAAATTTTGTTCAGTCCTTGGGGCAACATCGTTGTCGACCAGTCTTAGGCGACTCGGATTCCATCAGAGGCTCATCCCATGATCCTCCATTACGATACGAGGCGTCCCGATCGCGCAGGTTCGAGTCCGGCGATCTTGGATTGGCCTCCGGGTCATCGATATCCAACAGACGCTCCCTCAGGACCGTTACGGTACGATCCCGCTCTTCTGGGGAGAGAACGTAGGCACTATCCACAAGTGAGCTTCTCCCCCGTTGAAGGAGATGGACTAGGCCATAAATTGACAGCGGCTTTATCCCTATAGTATAAGTTGAAGATGAAAGGAGCTTCAGGGGATTGAAAATAAAAACGAACCGAAGAGGACAAGTAACAAAGTACTTCCGAATATGGCAGCAAATAAACCGTTCACAAAAGTCCAAACACCTCCGAGCAGCGCGAACCCATTGAGCACTGAGTTCTCGAGAGTCGAAATATTCCTGCTCAATTTGCACGTCACGTGCGAATGGCATGAAGAGCCGTAGTGTAGCCGTACTAGTGCCCTTTGGTACGGATGAAGACCAGTCTGGGACTAAGGAGCCCACGTTGACAACTAGAGGCCGGCGGGTCTGTTTTCGAAGACGGGTAAACACCCAATATTGACTGAGGCCCATGACTTACCTGAGGTATTCCAAGAGCAGCAACTCCTTGGTTTGAAATCTTTTCCTTGAGTGAAAGCCGAGATAATCCATAGAGATGAGAACCAAGACCAAGATAGACAGAGTTCGTAGTGGCCAAGATATCATCTGTCGAATTCGCCACACCAGGGTACACTCCTACTTGAAAAGGCGCCTGGACAAATCAATAGCGATGAGGACTTCGGAATCACCATGGGCAAAAACTTGGGGATAAATTGGAGGTGCGCAAACAGCCGCAACGGAGGATTCCATTCCGAAGCTCGCATCATAGCATGTGGATGGGTGGTAAAAGTTCGCTGGGTTAAAGATTTGCATAATCACATCCGCAGAAATCAACGAGCGGCGACCCACATTGATTACTGCGCGGGATCATGGTCACAGTAACATCCAGGATTGAACTTGGAATATCCTGATAAAACAATAGCACGTTCGACACATCCTGAAATCGGGAAATATCGTTTGTCAATTCGTGAAGTAAACTTCTGGCTTCTTGTACTCACTAGAATGGCCCGCACTGGGAGCTTTGCTAAGCCCAGCTTATCGAGGGCCTCGTCGGCCAGATACGGTACCAGTACCTTTGAAAATTTGGTGGTGATCTGGCCACTCCGTTGCGACGGCTGGCCAGTAAGGGCAGAGAACGAAAGGAACGAGAGAGCAAGTAGGCATAATACGGCAAGCCCTCCGCTAATAAATCGTATAATGCGGTTGTTTGCCCTAGAACGCCCAGGCTAATTAGTACCCGCCAAGGAAAGCTATTTTGGGCATACTTAAATCGTTTCTTCATGCTAAATTTCCCAGATATGAAACCCCACCGATATTCTTGCAGACTGGGGCACAAGCCCGCTGAGAGATCATACGGTTGTAAGGTATTGTTTCCACGGCGAATGATAAGGTCTATGAAGATAGAGGCGACTAGAAACAACCATGACGCGCCGAGCATAACATGCACGAGATTGGTAGGGTTGACAAGAGAAAGAGACACCAGTCCAAGTATGAAGAAAGCTTCTCCAGGCATTAAGTGAGGTCAGATTTTTGACAAGTGGCGACATACGACCCGCGAATTCCACCACTGAAAACAACAGTTCACATATCAGCTTCCAATATCTTCTTGGCCACAACCTAAGCACGATTTGCACCTCGACGGTGTATGTGAGCTGAAGTAAAGGTCCTCACTGTAGGATGTAGCGCGGGACGATACAAGAAAGCGGCAAGTAATATACGAGTAGGGCGAAAATACCCATGCTTCGCTCTTGGATATTCAAAGAAATTCCCGTGACGAAGCAGGCAACTGTGCTTGCGAGGAAGCACGCGCAGGACGATTTTTCGCCAGAGAAGCAGGATGGGGCGTGAGAGGGGCATAGCATGATGGGGTTAACCCCTCAATTGTGCTTCAGTCTTATTACATAGACCTTGTGCTGGGGGGAGAACCAGGCATAACGTGAATTCGGGGCGCACCGAATTGCATGTCCACCGCACAAAGCCCAAAGAGGAGTGGACGTGACAGGTGCACCATTTGCAGACAGCCTGCAGGGGCATTTATGTTCAGCGGAGTGGCGAGCTTTGTGGACGGTGGTACTTGCATTAGCGGTATATAGGGAAGCGACTCTATGATGATGGAGTCGATGCGGGATACCACCAGGGTCAGAGAAGGTCGGATACTGATACCAGAACACTGGGTATAGAAGTTTCAAGAAAAGCGTGCTGCAATGGCGATGTCAAGGGTGCGCACAAAGATATGACGACTTCAAGTGAAAGGGGATCGATGGATGGAAACAATGGCGAAGAACTACCTGCACTTTGGGTAGCTGGTGAATTTGAGCGTCAATTGGGATAGGTTCTTCGTCAAAACGAGGGGTCCAGCATTTCCATTCTGGTGCAGTTCAACCAGGAGAGGTACAAAGTATTGGCAGCGGCACAAGATCAAGTGATGGTCTTTGTTTTAGGCGGTATTACAACCAGCACACTGGTGACTTCAAACAAATCTGTCTGGTTTAGAGCTGACTCTGAAGATGGCACTTGGATGGGCTGGTGCCAACCGCCGAAAATCTCATGCCTTCGAAGACATCCCAACGCATCCTCGAGGTCGACGTTCAAACAATCAACCCTCGAGGCCCGAGGGGCCAACTCTTCATCTCGTGTTTGTCATCCAAAACCAAAGGGATGTTTGCCCACCGCGCGGTCCCGACCTCAAGCTCGCCAATCCCAAGAGATTGAATTGTGAGTATCAAACGCGTCCAAGGGAGAGACACCTTGTGATGAGACAGAGACCAAGGTAGTTATCTGGTGATCGACGAAGCCTAGTCTTTTTCCAGTCATGGCCAAGTATCCAAGGTTGAGGTGTTCCGGAGGCTATTGGTCATTAATTCATTGTTATGTACACACTGCATCAACTGAAAGGCGTGTTGAAGACGCGATAACCCTAACCTATGTCGCGGTCGTGAAAAGTCGGGAACAAGTTCCCACGGTACTGCAAGAAGGGGGAACCCGAAGTTGACCAGCTCACCAGCTTCTCTCTTTTTTCTTCCCAAAAATCTCTCTGGTATGACCTCCGTTTCCAGGATTGCTACGAGCTCAATCAGAGCGGCTAGTAAGCCCTTTCTTCAGTTCTTTTGGTCGCAGAGCCTCACAAAATATCTTAGTCCGGCCCCGTGCTGTCGCCGCCGCGGTTCATGCGTACGTTTCTGCTGGTACACTGGAGTTAAAGTGCCCTCAACATTACCATTCTATCCTATAAAGTCGTGGCCTCGCAACCCCTCCTCCTTCCCAACGCGCTGACGAAATTGTCGAGAAACTCCCTTCTAAGCCTGGTCTGATCACTAAGACTGGTACTGCCCTGCTCGGAACAGGTCTCGCTGCAGCTGCTATCTCGAACGAGCTCTATGTGGTGAACGAGGAAACCATCCTACTCATTGGCTCCATCATTGTCTTTACTTACATTGGCAAGGTACGCGTCTCACCCCCCGAACCCAAGTTAAAAGAATGAGTTTTGACAGTTTGCCTTCCGGGGTTTAGATCGCACGTGAACCATACAGTCAATGGGCAGAAGGTCATATCCAACGCATCAAGAAGGTTCTCGATGGTGCCCGTGCTGAGCATACACAAGCCGTGAAGGGGCGCATTGATTCCGTTGGCCAGATGAAGGATGTCGTTTCCGTCACCAAGGCTCTCTTTGACTTGTCCAAGGTACGCCCTCAAGTTCTTATACTCGTTCCAACCTACTTAAGGTATATCTAGGATACTGCCAAGCTCGAGTCCGAGACCTTTGTCCAGAAACAAAAAGTTGCTGTCGCCTCGGAGTTGAAGTCTGTCCTCGACAGCTGGGTCCGCTATGAGCAGCAACTCAAGGAGAGCGAGCAGGCTGAGCTCACCAAGTCTGTTATCGACAAAGTCCTTGCCAACATCCGGGATCCCAAGACCCAACAGGAGATTCTGTCAGGTGCTGTTGCTGAGATAGAGCGTGAGCCCTGCTTTTTAATATTCTACTGTCCATTCAAAGTTCATTTGCTCTCTAGAACTCGTCAAGAGCAAAACTATCTAGGCGTAGAAAGCATTTTGTCCTTGGCATATTATTCAATAGATTATATCCAATACTCCTCACTGCACGGATTAATGCTTTCATTCTTTGTCCTCTCTTCGACATTCAGCGCCAAAGTTGAGTTTCAACCACGCAACAAGAACTCCACTGGATGAATACAATGCTTTTAACTTCACCCAGCAAGCATAAATACACTACACCTCCACTGCCCCTGCACTACTGATGACGTTAACAGGTTGTGCATTTTGTGTCATAACTTAGCAGCCCATCATCACGCCATCATAAGGACCGCCGTGGTCACCTCCCTCACCAGAGAAGATATTGGGAACATATCCAATGGAGCATTTAGCGTCTGTGTTATCTTGACCGGGGCAAGAGACCCAAGAGAGATCGTTCAAGATATGAATTTCATCCATAACGTGGGCAAACCCAAGGAAACGACCTGGAACGATTGGAACAATATCATCCCTGAACAAGTACAATAATGTCATCAGTCCATCAAGATTTTAACCAAAGCAGGAGGAGGAAATCTGACTGGTTTGTGATACGCGCGACGGCGCCGGGGAAGTGGGAATTGATGTAATCAACGAAATGCTTGATTTCCGACACGAGGAGAGCCGTAGGTGACAAGCTTAAAGATCGTAGTTGATGGGAGGTTGATCTTCAGGTGAATGGCGGAGATGGTGGCGATAGCACCGCCTGCGGATAGCTGTCAGAGGAGGAATGCGCGTTTGGGAGGTAATACTAACCAAGAGAGTGGCCGACAATGGTGACGCGAGTTGCGCCGAACCTCGACATGGTGGTCTTCACAGCAGAGAGAACAGGAGCAGCGGACCTGAAGCGACTTGAGCATCGTACAAGAACACAAACAGTGAAGAAGCGTACGCGGCTTGAGCATCGCCGAATCCGTTGTGGGTCTCGATGCTGCTGCTCACACCTGGGAAGAGCGCAGGGCGGAGCGGAGTGAGGAAGAAGTTGGCATCAGTAATAACAGGTAAGCTAAAGCACTTTCAATATGATATTTCCAGCTGATTTCGTGCCGACTTACATCTTGTCGACATCGGTTCCTTGGAAGCCTACGACGACGCTTGCAAGGCCGGTGTCGTAACCGACATACCAGAACTGCACGGTAGCGCCATTACCACCAGTAGCGACAGGCGTGAATCCTGGGTTAGCATTGCACTTAGCTGCAGACACATATCAACAAAACATGTTGCGGCGGCTTTCATGGAAAATCGAGCTCACCACCACAACTCCATGCCATGACAGTGGATGGAGAACAAGCAGCAACGGCAGCGAAATAGGTGTAAGGCTTGTACGAAGCCCTCTGAGCAGCCGTCAAAGGTGTCGTGGCGCGTTTCTCGAGTGTCGTCAAGTTTGGCGTCACCGCCTCAGCAGCTGTGATGTCCTCCTGCACGGGCGCAGCATTGATAGTGACTGCGGCGAGGACGACAGAGAGTAAAAGAGCTGCTAGACGTGAAGCAAACATTATGATGAACCCGGATTGCCGAGAGGGGAAGAAATTAAGAGTCCAGAAGCCTCTGAAACTTGAGCGCTTGAACACTCGCTAGCTTGAAGGCCGTTATATTCATTTTCAGTAGTGCTTCTTCATCTGTCAACATAGCCAAGCTCAGGAGTTGCGGCCATACAAGTAACCGAATTAGGAGAGAAGAAATGTTGATAGATATTCTTGATGATGGATTGAAAATAGGGTGATGTTAAGTTGGGAGTGTTCAACAGTTTCAGCGTCAGTGACCACATCGTGCATTCTTGCAGAATTACTTGATGTAGTTCCGGCTAGACATTGGTTTCCATGCCATGTGTGCTGCCTACATTGAAGTTTAGGACCCATGCGGTTTGTCATTCTGGAAGGGAAGCAAAGACCAACGTGACCGTTTAAATCTTCGGCTTTTTTGTTATTTGTTTGTGTGAGGTGCGGATCTCTTTTGATCCACGTTGTGTAATTAATCACATTCCCAAGTACCCCGGACCGGCGCACATTTCAGGAAGATAGCATGCAATGATGCAACCCACACAATCCTTCATAACACTTTCATGGGAGGGTCCTTGACAACCACTTCATTTGACATTTGCGAAACGTTATGTTTTCCATTGTAGCTCATTTTAACCCCTCAGTCACGTTCCTAAACGGGAGGGCCTATCTCTAACCTCGACAACTTTACAAATCAGGTTCTCCACAAATAAATTAACAACACCTAGCAACCCATGCGGACACCGTCATAAGGCCCAGCGTGATCGCCTGATGCCCCTTCAAAGATATTGCCCACGTCTCCCACGGTGCAGAGATCATTAATATTGTCTTGGCCTTGATTGACTGTCAGTCTGGCTCGCATTAGGCATGGAACATGGAGAACGGACCTGGGCAAGCAAGCCATGCGCCGGAATCTTGGATGTGGACTTCCCCAGATGGATGATGATAGCCAAGGAATCGGCCTTTCGGGCAGTTCAATCAACCATGTGGATCAGAGGAATTCAGAGCATACCTGGCACGATGGGTACCGCATCTTCCCTGTGGTTTCACTGGTTAGTTCCCGAATTTTCAAAAGAGATAGGAACCATCTGCCTGTTGTTAACGTGAGTAAGGTCGATGTGAGAGTCCACATAATCAGCGAAAGCCTGGTTGCCGACCTTGATTGAGGTACAGGATGTGAATAGCCATGTAGGGCATAGAGTTGAACAACGTACCCTTGGCATCCCGTATGTGATGGTGCGAAAGGTGACTCCGGTTATATGAAGCGGGAGATATATCGCGTCAATGAGAGAGATCGCAGCGCCTATTATGCGGGCGATCAGCTCGACAAGATAATGGAATCCCAGAGGACATTTACCCAAGGAGTGCCCTACAATGGTCACCCGCGTCGCGCTATGCGCAGAGACCGCAGTTCTCACTGCAGCCAAGACTTGGGTAGCAGTCCTATATTTGGGTGTGAATTGAGGTCGTACGAGCGGTCGGGTTACTCACTTAGCTTGTTCGTTAGCAAAGCCGGCATGAGCAGTTACAGATGTGCCAACTCCTGGGAAGAGCGTCGGATCCAGTTGTTCTCTAATTATATCCGCATCCGTAGCGAGGGCCTCGCTGAATAGTGAGGTGAAGTTTCCACACCTAAAGTACTCGGGCGCTTGACTTACATTTGAGATGTGTCAGTTCCTTGATGGGCCACGATGACGGTGTTTCGTGATGGCGAAAAGCCAACGTACCCTGTGGCCGGACATGAGTGCTTTTGTATTATCCTAGGTCCCACCGCGCACTTACAGAATTGAACGGAGGCACCGTCTCCCCCTGAGGCAACAGGAATGAAATCCGAGTTCGCATTGCAGTTTGCTACCCGATATCAGGCAAAAATCAATCAAAATCAAAATCGAAAAGGCTTCACTTCCACACGCCCAAGTCCGAGTCACCGAAGGATTACAATATGCGGAGGCAGCGAAAAAGGAGAACGGCTTGAACGCAGAGATCTGAGCGGCCGTCAGGGTCGTGATAGACTGCCTCTTCTCTAACGCCGGAGCAGCCCAAGCACTACAGGCAAAGAGTCCGGCCGAGAGAATGGACAAAGCGTTAAACTTGGTCATGGTGGCAAGTCAGTCCACGAGGAGAATCAGGCCTAAGAAACTCTTGGCTTTGGTATTATATATCCAGAAACCTTGTTGCTGGCCACCCGACACCCAAAGGAAGCAACCTTTGAGAAAATATACGACATGAACATGCTAGTGATTCTTCTAGAAATTCATTCTCAATGATCTCGCAAAGATCTTTTCGTCAATGGGATGTCGCGTGAGCTCTCATGTAGGCCAGCACTTTGGTACAGCCGCGCAGTTGTCAAGTTGCAACAATCTCGGGAACATCCATTCTCTCGTACCGCGTGCAGGCTGGTGGGACCCATGATGCTTGTTCCTACCAGAAGTACAGAATAATGAGCACATGCTGACCTCAAGTGAATTATCTATCAATGAGAGATGCCAACCTCTCAGATCTTTGTCACCATTCTGGTCGCAATTCTCATGATACGGAGGCAGACCGTGTCACTGACTGTGTGTGATCAAGCAGCATGATCTTCGGGCAAGAAGCCCCTGGACATGCCGGAACTTGTGTGGCTTGAAACAGTGATGTGAGGAAATGTTGGTAGCTGGATCCGAACGACTATTCTCGTGTGGGAGTGTTGGCAGCGACCGCCGATACGCGGAAATGTGAGGGTATATCGTCACCAAAAACGCAAGGGGAGCGTGGGTCCCTGCTCATAATGGGTATCCTTCAAACGCAAGCAACCGCCACGCAGAAAGGATCCCACCCTCCCACCCACTGTAGACCGAAGACCAGTGTGATTCCGTCTTTGAAACCGAGCGGAATCCAACAGCTAGCAACAGTTGTGATTATGTCTGTTTACTTGCACAAGGTATTCATTAGACCGTATTTTTCCTTCAGAGTACGGGGTTTGTGAACGGGGAGAACGGGTTCTGGGGGAATTTTCGCTGAATTCGGTGATACCCAGGTTTCTGGCTTTAAAACGGACACCTGGGGGTCGAAATCGGCGAGAGTGGTGGGGAAAATTGAGATGAACCTGTTAGGGAATAGGGAAGAGCTCGGCTGGGCGTGAGTGCAATCAGTAGGGTTATAGATCCCAGGCTTGTTGACGGCCCATCCTCTTGAGTGTGAGGTGAATGAGAAGGCGCCCTGGTCGTCCGTCGTTTGTTTTATGCAAGTTATGAATAGTAGTGACCACTAGGCATCGTATTTGCGCCTCCCCACTTCAGTAGTCGGGTGAATAACGACCATTTCTTCCGTGCGTCGCCCGTAGGTAGCAGAAAGGTTGTCCTTCCATCTACTAGCAGTTTCATTTAGCGATCATGGGGTGGTCAGTAGTGCCGGCGAACGGTCGAAGGCTTTTTTGTGCTGGAAATTCAGGGCCTTGCCATTTTTGAAGCTGCGTTGTTGCGACGGTTGAAATTTTGGTTGACGTTGAGCAGTATGCTGATCGCGTGTATGGTTGGAATTGATGCTTGAAAGCTTGATGTGCGATACAGGCTTGGGTTGGTGAAGGAACGTGACTAGTTCTTGGCAACGTCCATCGTTGAGGTATTGGCAATACTCGACTCCTTGAGGCTGAACCTTTCTAAGGTCTCACATATTCTTGGCGACAACCACCCAAACTACCCGCTCACCTCCTTCATATTTACAATTCTCGACAATCGCTAGTGTGGTGGGTTGTAACTACGGAATCCCTTACGATTTTCGTGGACAATCTAGAGGACTACTCACGGCCAAAAAAGTTCCGGGTTTGAGCCACTAATCACTACCCACCTCCGAGTTTGACCTTTGCCGGTTCGGATATTTGAGCGGTCGGAACTAATACCTCAATGGCTTGTTGTAACACGCGGAGTCGGCATAGTATTTCAGACTTAGAGAAGAGAAATTATCCTGAATCAGCTACTGGCAGTCGCTAACGACATAAGGTGGATCGAGCGGAAAATTAAGAGGCGATAAAGGGGGCGCAGACATTCGGATCGTTCAACTTGGACGGGTCTTTCGTGAGGAAGCCGAGATTTACTCCCTCCATGTACGACCTGAGATCAAATTACCAAATCAGCACGTTTCACAATTTCAGTGATTCCATCTGACCATTGCCTGGCTAAGTCTCCCGCAGTCTTTGATTTCTCGATCTTGAAGTTCCAGAACTACAAGTAAGTATGGCTCCTTCAGTGCGTAATGCAACTGTTTGGTGGGACTCACAATCCATCCTGCTCCCTTACTGTAGGAGAACTTCTGAGCATCAGCCCATTGGAATAGGAATCGATCGGTCGCCCGAAATTGTGTTGGTAGGCCCCATTCTGGGTAAACGTGTATAAGTCACCCGAGGCGGCCGGAAAGAACATGAACTGCGAAAGTTACCTCCGAAGAACAAGGGACTATTGCCTAATGCTGCATCGTTCTGGATCCGGTCGAGGTCTTCAATAGCATTAGGAGGATATCAGGAAAGTGATAAGCGTCTGACGTACTGCAAACGTGAGTCAAGTAAGCATCTGGGTTGGGATCAGCAACGCCCTAGAGTAAATGTGAGTATATCAAGGCGCAAAACAGACTGATTGATTCACTCCGAAACTAAATGAAGGTATCAGGAGCGAATCTGAGGGCAAACACGACTCACTTACGAATAGTATAGATGGTTGTCGTAGACCTGAGGGCCGATTGCCGCATCAGCTGGATTGCTTGGATTGTTGTGTTGCCAGTTGATGTCCATGAAACTGTAGAAGCATTACGTTGGCCCTGTAGCGATGGGCAAATTTACACGCACTTGGTGAAGAGAAGACTCGTAGTGACGGGCTGGCGAGAGAAGTTGAGAATGGAGGATAGACTGAACTGGGCAGCAATTTTCAAGACGATGGGGGCCGAGTCCGTCAATGCCGACGCAACCTCTGCATTGAAAATGTTGTGGGTCCCAATCGCCGCCAGGGCGGCTGAGAGGTTAACAGAGACAGGCAGATTGTTGAATTGGTTCTCAAATCCGGGGACATTGATGCCGAGGGCAAGCTCGGCTCCACGAATGACTTGAACGAAGTTCTTCTGGACTGTCCCATACCGTCAGTTGGAGTTCTTAAGAATGGGCCCCCGAACCCACAATCTCCGTAGCCTGGCGTTTGGTTCGCATCCATAATCGGCTCGTTGACAGCTTCAATGGCGGTGACTGATCCGAAATTAGAGTCAAGATGGGAGAGTACTGTCATAACGGCCGTCCAGATTAAAGCACGGTGATAATTGTGCTGGGTCTGTGCTGCCGTGAGTTGGGAATATATAATCACGACCGTTATAAACTCACATAAAACTGAACATCGGTAGTACATCTACCAGTGAACATTTGTTGAGGAACTTGGACACCAGGCAAGGCGTGGTGGTCAAGAATGGCAACAATTCCCGCTGCTTTAAGTTGTTGGAGTCCCCGGCGCTAAGAAGAGTCAGGAGCTTGGTGACTAATTAAAGACAAAATTTTATGGCGCACTAGCTGGTTCAGGCCGCCGCGGGGGAAAAATTCAGTGGAGCGGTCGACTAAGTCTTCGACGATCCAATAACCAAGCTATAGGCTTGCTGTGTCAGTAGGGACCGCCTGTCGCCTGGTGGTATCTACACGCACGGGAATCCTGACAGTGTTGATCCCAACATCGACCAGTTGGTCGACGTCCGTTTGGTTGAACCAAGAATTCCTATAACCGTATAGTCCAAAAAAGGGAATATTTGGGAGGCAACACCCAATGACGTACCAGTGAACGTTGAATGTGGCATCAACAGTGTTAGGGAATGCCTTTGCGAACTCACTGGAGAAGGGCAGATAATGAGGGCTGAAAGTGAAGAATATAAGGTGTGACGTACAACTCCGAGGCAATACATTTCGAGCAGTCACTACAAGACTGCCCACCCATTTGGATCCATTCTGGTGAAGGTTGGTTCAGAAAGTAAACATACTGGGAGCCAGACATAAGGTCACCTCCGGGGAGCATCCATGGTTCAATAAGAAGCCTTGGGCCCATAAGTTAAGGGAATACAATTTACAAATGACCCATACCAAGAGCCAAGGTTAACTCCATAAATTTTGGGAGGGAACGCACCCTTGACGGCGACGGAAGTGAGGGCAGCGAATGCCGCGGATAAGTAGAAGAGACCGGAGGGCATTACTGGGCCTATTCTGGTGAGGAACTTCGTCCAACATTCCCCCAAATTTAAAGGAGGGGAATGGCAGGCGTAACGAAGATTTTGACGAACGCAAAATTATCCACGTCACATCACGACTAGACCGGGCTAAATGAGAACAGGACTTCCGACCTTCTGAACCACGCTGAACAATGCGAAAATTGACCGTCAGCAGACCATACATAAGCTTGCTGGGACAGCCAGCGTACTCACAGAAATGGTGATATGGGAATTACTCCTAAACGTGAGGCTCTGGTTCCGAGGTCAAACCCGCTGACCTGAGAATAGTCCGAGGGTGCCTGATTTGTATGGCTGTTGTCCTGGACTGTTCGTGGTGCATGGCGGTGAGGTTAATTTATCGTGGGATGGGAGATCGCACGTCATGAGAGAGATGGACCGTTGGGTTTCGGGATGATTTACCAGTCCATAATGTATCATGTGGCAAAAGGACCATAGCAGGGCACCCCGAAGTAAAAACCATATGAAAGCTGTCACACGCACTTACATGTTCGACATGTCGTTGTATAGCTCGGGTGGCCTTACGGACCGTGAATCAAAATACTCGGCGTACGAGCCGTGAAAGCATCGTTGATAATGGTGACACAAACCCAAATTCCATTTTGCGAAGGTATAATCCCCAGCTCCGACCCTGGAAAAAAGGCTTGATAGTCGTCAGACTTCAGCTTCATCCCTAGGGATTGGGATATCTCACCTTCCACGTTTCAGATCCGGACCATGTCAACGTCTTGCTCTGAGTTCCCTTTAGAATAGGGTCTGTCTTGCAATCGGCCTGCGACCATCCAGCGTGCCAAGGGCAACTCCCAGCTTGGAATTGTTGAACATCCCATCTTGTGATGAAGCTCCGGTAACCTTGGTTAGAATGATGATCGAATATTGAACGTTGAACATTGATGATCAATGCATCATGCATTCTCGGCGGCTCCGTGATTGACAACAATCGGCTAGGTACACGTAAAACAACCTGCCTAGCAACTTGCATCCCAACAGCAACAATTCTCACAAAGCCTGCTCAACGGTTTATAAACTGCTGGGAGGTGATGACTACCTTATCTTTTCACCGCTGGCTGGCTAGCTTGTCAAATTCTTTGGGATCAGCTTTTTGTCTTCGCACCGCAGGCGCTTCCATTTATTTCGTCTTTCGTCCTTCCAAACGCCCTAATTTCTCACTTTCCTATTGAAGTTAAAGTCGCTTGACCAGATGGCGCGTTCGCTCCTTCAAACTTGTGTTCTTCTCCTTGGGGCCGGCCTGACTCTCGCTTCACCAATCTCTCTTGTGCCACGTCAGGGGACATTCTCAACACTCGCCGCGGCTGATATTAACAACTTCCGGCCCCTTACTTTCTTTGCCAGCGCAGCATACTGCTCAGCTGCCACCACCAAAGATTGGTCTTGTGGAGGTGCAATAAATTACTAACGAGAGATTATTTAATGAACACACTCTGACCGAATGCTTCGTCCAGCTAATTGCGATGCAAATCCCAACTTCCAACCGACTGCGTCGGGAGGGGATGGCAACGACGTGCAATTCTGGTACGTGGGATTCGATCCTGACCTCAACGTACGTCCACCTCTTTACGTCCCCTTTGCTATTTCACCTAATTCTGCTCTGCAGACTGTCGTTGTCGCCCACCAGGGAACGGATCCATCAAAGATGTTTGTGTCGTCTTCTGAGGATTGGTGCTTTCGCTGACTTCCCTTCAGAATGCCACTCCTGACGGATGCCGATTTCTTCCCGGATAACCTGGATACTAATTTGTTCCCTGGAATATCGAGCGACATCAAAGTTCATAATGGTTTTGCCGAGGCCCACGCAGAGTATGTTCTGCTTGTCGCAAAACGAAAGCCAGACTTACCGGGGTCTTTAGAACTGCTCAAGATGTACTTGCTGCCGTCAAACAAACCATGCAGGACCACAGTACGAACAAAATTACTGTTGCTGGTCATTCTCTTGGTCAGCTGTCTGCCGTCTCCGTCTCTATGTAGGATTCTTATCTCATTCTAGGGGCTGCAATCGGCCTCCTTGACGCTGTTTCCCTCCCACTGCAAATTCCCGGCGTCGACCTTCAGATGGTTGGCTACGGTATGCCTCGCGTATGTAAAATTTTGCTCTCTGTATTACAATTATTTAGTCTCGAAAATTCTAGGTTGGGAATCAGGAGTTCGCCGACTTCGTAGATGCGAACGTCAAGCTTACGCGTATCACCAACAAGTAAGCACTTACCTTCCCCTTTCCTGGAGAACTGACCGCTGAATTATGATATTAGAAAGGATCCTGTCCCGATCGTCCCTGGCCGATTCCTCGGCTTTCACCACCCCGCCAGTGAGATTCATATTCAAAGTGACGGTTCCTTCGTTTCGTGCCCAGGACAGGACAACACAGACGCACGGTGTTCTGTTGGCGATGCAAAGAACATTTTGAAAGCTGAGGTATCGGATCACGATGGTACCATTTTTTATTCTTGGCTGTCTCAATTGTGGTCCCTGAAAACAGTTTGCTTTAGGACCGTACGCTGATGTCACCATTGGATGCCGTGTATAATTGTTGCAGCGGTGTCTCTTTTTGGACTATGTTTGGGGTGTCACGTTAAGACATGTACTTGACAGGCCCGACTTGCAAAAACTACCTAATCCTCTAATTTAATCCACGGTGTTCCGGAAGCTTTTAATGGGTCGCGGGACTCCCTCAACACGAGAGTTCTGATTCCTAATCGCCCAGATATTTTAATGCTCTTTATCTGTGGTGGCAACAACCACAGCCACTAGCCACCCAAGTCAAGTGCTGAGCGAGGTCCCACGGGCGATCACTTTGTAGTCAGACGCTGGACGACAAGAATGGTTAGTTTGGCAAGTTACGCTCCCAGAACTCGGCGTTACCTACCAAACTGCCAAGGAATGTCGGTTATATGAAGTTGGAACCACGTCCTCTAGGCAGGGGGACCCTGGGTTTCAGCGGGCGGGAAGATTCAAGCATCCCCGAGCCTGGGGTCTTTCTACGCCGTCTTCAAACTTCCGCATGCCCAGAACTATGAACCAGTGAGAGTCTTATTAGCGGCATTATGACATACAAGCGACCTACAGTCCAAAAGGACAAGACTGGGTAGGCGGTCAGCTTAAGGTTCATGGAGACCTGACTGAATATTCCAGGGTGCAAAGCGTTGGAATGTACCAATCATCCAAAGCGGAATGCACTGATCACAAACTACGTTTATCCATGATGTAGTGTAAAGACAGGTGGATACAGTGATGGGGATCAACTGCTGGTATGTGACTAGACTTTGATGTAGGGAGCACAGACATCCGGATCATTCAACTTAGAGGGGTCTTTTGTGAGGAAGCCAAGCCTAACGCCTTCCATGTACGACCTAAAAAGATTTAGATCACTCGCGTTCCGCAAGACCGAAAGACTTCGTCTTACCACTGCCTGGCTAAGTCTCCTGCTCTCGCCGATTTCTCGATTTTGAAATTCCAGAACTACAAGAACATAACTCAATGACTGTAGAACGAAGAGCTGCGGGACTCACTATCCATCCGGCGTCCTTGCTATAGGAGAATTTCTGAGCATCAGCCCATTTGAACAAGAAATCGTCAGTCGCTTGGAATTGTGTCGGAAGACCCCACTCTGTACAGGCGTGGGCGCTTCAGCAAGGTGATTGCGGGAAGGTAGGTAATCAATACTACCTCCAAAGAACAACGGGCTATTACCGACTGCTGCATCGTTCTGGATTCGGTCGAGGTCTTCAACAGCATTAATAGTATATCAGGAAGTGGAAGCATTCGACATACTGCAAACGTGAGTCAAATAAGCATCTGGATTGGGATCAGCGACACCCTTGCATAAATATGAGTGTTTTGAGAAACAGGAAGAAGGCAGGTTAATTACCCCGAAGCTGGGTGAAGATATTAGAAGCAACTTTGAGGATAAGCACGACCCACTCACGAATAGTATAGATGGTTGTCATAAATCTGAGGTCCGATTGCTGCGTCAGCAGGATTACTGGGGTTGTTATGTTGCCAATTGATGTCCATGAAACTGCAAAATCTTGAATCAATTTGTGCTGCAGTCGGTCAATTATGGACGCACTTGGTGAAAAGAGGGCTGGTATTAATACTAGGCTTGTGGGAAAACCCTAGAATTGGAGGTAATCCGAACTGAAAAGCAATCTTCAAGATAATGGGAATCGCTTCCTCCAACACAGACACAACCTCCCCATTGAATATATCTCGACTACAAACCGCGTTGAGAGCGGCTGTAAGGTTCGCTGGGGCGGATGTATGCTTGAATTTATTCTCATAACCAGGAATATCAATGCCGAAAGCAAGCTCGACTGCACGAACGACTTGGACAAAATTCTTCTGGACTATCTCGTTCGGTCAGTTATAGTTCCAAAAATATACAGTGCAGACCCACAATCGCCGTACCCTGGGGTCTGATTTGCATCCATAATTGGCTCATTGACAGCTTCAATAGCAACAACCGATTCAAAATTAGGGTCGAGATGCGAGAGTGCCGTCATTACGGCTGTCCAGATCAGGGCACGATGATAATTGTGCGGGGTCTGTTGTCGGCGTCAACTCAATGCGCTAGCTACTACCACGAGGATGCATACATAGAACTGAACGTCGGTAGTACACCTGCCAGTGAACATCTGTTGAGGGGATTGGACACCAGGTAAAGCATGGTGGTCAAGTATGGCCACAATTCCGGCCTCTTTGAGTTGTCTGAGTCCGCGGCGCTAGGATGGTTAATACAGTTTAACTATTGATTTCAAAAATGTTCCGAAAGTCACGCACAAGTTGCTTCAGGCCACCGCGAGGGAAATACTCGGTGGAACGGTCGACCAAGTCTTCAATGATCCAATAACCGAGCTGTGAGCCCCTTTCGTTAGTGAGGAAAACCCCGTTGCTCAACGTTGCGCGCTCGTACCGGGATTCTGACAGTGTTGATCCCGACATCCACCAGCTCGCCCACGTCTCTCTGGTTGAACCAAGAATTCCTGTAGTCGCACAAGTTGAGCGAAATGCACTACCCGGATCAGTGTCCAGGAACGAACCAATGAACATTGAATGTGGCGTCGACAGTATCGGGGTACGCTTTTGCGAATTCACTGGCGAACAAGGTACGATGGGGGCAGAGAATCAAAGGGAATTAAATTGTCACGCACAACTCGGAGGCAATGCACTTTGAACAGTCAGCGCAAGACTCTCCACCCATTTGAATCCATTCTGGTCAAGACCAATTCAGAAAATCATGCATTTCTAACCCGTCAAACCGGAGGTTACCTTCGGGAAGCATCCATGGTTCAATAAGAAGCCTAGAGACGCGTAAGTAAAAAGGATGCTGCGTGGAGAAGTTTTACCAAGAGCCGAGGTTGACACCATAAATTTTGGCAGGAAGTGCGGCCTTGGCGACGGCACAAGCGAGCGTAGAGAGCGCTGCAGATAAATAAAGGAGAGTGGAAGGCATCATGAGAGTGGTTCCAACAACGAACCTCACTCAATGTGCCAGCGAGTTTAAAGGAATGAGGACGGTGGGTATACCGAAGGAATAAGGACTCTCTAACGCCCAAAGAATCCCAATGAACACATGGTTTTGCATGTCAGATCGGGGAGCCGAATAATAATAGGGCTTCCGAACATCCAGAGCATGCAGAATGGGGGTAAAACGCTACGATCAGAAGACAGCAAGAAGTTAATAAGATGGCCAGAACTGAAGTTCTTGAAGCTTGGAGCTTGGAGTGCCGAAAAATGGACCGGGGGCCGGAACATGATCATCGCTCGGAGCTTTCAACGTTTCAACCTCCGGACAAGGGAATGCTGACTGAAGAGCTCTGTCGATCTTGAAGACGCATTTAGTATAATCATTGCTTGGCTTGTAAGGACCCAGAGGCTGAAGTGTGTGGAATTAAGAAGGTT
Source organism: Calvatia gigantea (assembly GCA_025093985.1). Taxonomy (NCBI): domain Eukaryota; kingdom Fungi; phylum Basidiomycota; class Agaricomycetes; order Agaricales; family Lycoperdaceae; genus Calvatia; species Calvatia gigantea. The sequence goes on along the minus strand of JACAAK010000005.1, from coordinate 2,477,961 downwards.
TCGGATCACCATCACCTGGTGTCCGTCATGCGACAATAGCCCGGGCCAGTGGTGATAGTGAGCTCTGCATCCACATGCCGCTACAAGCAAACCCACTTCCAAACTAATTATGCTACTCAACGGGTAGTATCTATGTAATATCTACGCGAAAGTTAGAGTCCCGAGAAGCAGTATGAAGTTTCGCGGAAGCGACGGACAATTAATACGACCACGAAGATTATGTAAACAAGTTGCTGGATAAAGTTTGTTTAATGTGCTCTCACAAGTTAACAGTTACCGATGATACTGAGTCTTGGGTGCGGGCGACCTGAACTCGAAGCGACCTTCTTAGGGTACATGTGTATTTCCGGGCGGGTCTGATAAGGTCTGATAGTGACTGGACGTTTGGACATCCGAGCTCACCTGCTGGATCCAATGGTTCGGGATAGTGTATACACTGTGCCGACGAGTTGATGTGACATTCGTCATATCAATATCATAAATCCAAAAAGTGTAATCTTCAATATGACAAGCTTTACACTTTTTGAAACCAATGTGATTTCGATATGACCTGTGTCACATCAACTCGTTGGCGTAGTGTATAATTTTTCCTAGATTTACGACGGGCGCGTGTGCGTTGAAGCCGCAATCAAGGTAATCAGGTCAAGAATGTCGGGAAACAATTACTGAGAAGGGGTCAGGGTAATTGAAAGTTAAATTACAATGTTTCAGAATTTAGCGCTAAAAAGCGACCACAAATGGTCCATCTTACATTTCAGTGCTCAGGGGCTCAAAGAGGAACAAGGGGAACGAAGCGTGCAATGGTATACAAGTATGAGGCCACAAAACATACGAATTATGATCGCAGGGAGCTTTCCAAGGTAATTTTCCTCACTCATACAAGGACTTTGTTTCACTCTCAACTCAGAAAATCGTTACAGATGGTTTTCTAAGTGGACTGTTCGGCTGATAAGTATATTGGCACTAAATGTCAGCCGCCGAGCGCCGTGCCATGACGTAACCCGAAGGAAAAATCCCCCAGTTCTTTATCCCGCCTACGGTTGAGTAGGATATATTGGGTGTAGGAAATGCTGTGGGTGACGCGAACATCGGGAGCAGAAGCTAGGGGCGAACGGGCAAGGTGCCACCGAGCGAAACACAGAAAAGCAAAAAAATGAGTCAAAAGAAACCACAAGAACCTAATCCATTGCATAACCTATCGGAACACCGTAATCGAGGACAACGAGGTGGCCAAATAGACCATTTTCGCGCACCAGCACCGCAGCGAGGATTCTTTAATGAGGGGGAAAGATCCCAACGCGCTGCCCGGCTGGGCGGGAGAGTCCCACCACTGCTCTTATCGGCTCCCCAAGGCCCCAAGGCTCGCTCACCGATACTTGCCGGACTATAAAGAAACAGGGGTACGCCCGAGGGGAACCCCGGTTCCAGAGACGGGTCACTCTTTCATTCTGTCCGTTGGCCTTGCCTTGGGCGGGATGTGGAAAGGGGCCTGTCAATACACCAAAATGTACCTAAATCCATCCCTGTCTTCTGTTATGAACCTACAGACCGGTATGACCGCACACACATATTAGGTTTTGTCCCACCACAGGGAGGGGCTTGTAATCCGGCATTTTCCCGAGGTAGCTGGGCGAGAAGATTGTCAGTTTTTGTATCATAAATGGAGTGCTGAAAAATCGACTGATTGTCCGGCCCACATCACCGGAACACACCAATAGGTGTTGGCATCTTCACTGGACAAAAGCATCAAAGGAAGTTAACATGTTTCATAAATTACTTCCGAGGTAAAACTTCTTGCTCTGCTCTACAATTTTTCTTGCTCCGGTGCAGACCTGGACGCCAAACTGGAGCCGATCAGGAAGACCAACTTCTGCCCAAGGTTCGTTCATCCTAAATTCCACCGGTCAGACCTGTGGGTATACTGCTACTTTAGCATATATTAATCTGGTTGCCGTTCTGGGCTTCATGCGACGTCCTCACGAAACCAACTGTTGGCGAGTTGTGAGTATGTCCACCCTATTCTCATCGTGGTGACCAGTGTGCGGCTATTGAACTTCAGACTCCAAGTGTCACCATGGACTCACAAACTGCAAAACAATTTCATTCCCTTAAAACCAAAGAAACGAATCAACAGATAGCGCAACGATCCAGATTAAATATCTAACTCGATTATAATTACACAGCAACGGCCTTTCGGCGGGGTGCGGGTTTGGAACGCTTGCGCTTTTTACCCTCCGCAAACGCATTCGCACTTTTAAGGTCTCTGCCCAACGGATCATCTTTCTTTACTTTGTAGATCCGGACCTATCAATAATTTCGTCAGTACCTGCACGTTTGGATGGTATGCGGAGCAAGGATAGACTTACAATCCAGTTTTCTGATGTGAATGCTTCGTCTGAGGAAAAGTGAGCATGAGACCGTGGTAAGATAGACTGGAGAGGACGCACCGACGATATCCAAAGTGGGGCTCTGCTTGGGCAACTGCTGCTGCCTAACCCTATCCGAAGGTTGGCCTCCACCGAACAGATCCGTGAATCTGAGATGAATCAGTATCGCCTCACGAGTGTAAAGGGGAAACCAACGCACCGGTAGTAGGACATCTTGTACATCAAACTATTTTTCATAGTCTGAGTCGCCTTCTCATCGACGCGATACTCCCCTTGGGGAGTAAAGAAACTGGACTCCTGGACCTCATCCGGCCATACACCCTGGGCAATCCTGATCATCCAGAGGAACTTGTTGATGTCATCACCAGAATATCCAATCAAGGCACCGAAAATGACAAGAACATAGTCGACATCGTGTTTCTTCAGGATGGGGTACGCAACTTCCTCGCTGCTCGCCATCGCCTTACCAACGGTCGCAATATGGGCTATCAAAAGACATGAGCCGGTCGTCAGGACAGAGAAAGGTGGAAGACGTACTATTGTTCCAAGTGTTGTTATCGACCAACGTCGTCCTATCCGCCATACCCGCGATCTGATATCCATAATCCCACCAACTCATTACGACGGCATCCTGAGGTGTGTTCTGTCTCAACCAATAGTATGCTTCCCTGAAGTCATCAATGATATACGGAGTGCCATCAGGGTTAGTCGAAGCCAACACGACGGAGGGCGAAGAGTATGCACTCGAAGTGACATAAGTGCAATGGAAGACGAAGAAGACGAGCATAAAGAGGGTATGGCTGACGACAATGAGACGACCATCGAGACCGAATAACCCTTTTTGCCTTGTTCCAGCCTTTTTGGAAGGAGAGGTAGAGGAAGTGAGTTCGCTGATCGTACTAGCAATGGTAGATTGAGTACCCACACCGGCGGCCTTTTTGGCCTTCTTCGGTGTCGGTTGGTTGGCACCATTAGCAGGGGTGCCAGGGGCGGAGGGTGTGGTTGTGCTGGCCTCACTCTGACTGTCATCAGCAACATCAGGCTCGACTGGGTCAATATAGGTATCCAGGAGAGTGGAGAGGGTGATGGCAGCGGTGACGCAAACAACGGGTGTAAGAGTGAGCATCAGGCGGACCATGACGCCAGCAAAGTAGCTGGCCGCGACAGCGTAGATGATGACGAAGATATGCTCGTCGCGGAGTTGACGGAAACAGAGAATAACACCAGCGGGGAAGAGGAAGATGAGGGCCTGTAGATCCATGAAGAATGAGGGCCAGGCGGTAGGCTGGTGCTCGGAAACGGACGCGATAATGGGAATATATTTCTTCGCGTAACCGGTGTCCCAGAGGGAGTAGAAGCGACCAGTCCAGGGAGCGATCCACCCCTTGTAGGTGAGAAGACCAAAGACAAGGGTTCCAAGGACACCGATGGCAATAACACCAATCTTTACGAGTTTCTGGAACTGCTGGTTGGAAACATGGGACCTCACGAGCTGGGCAAAGGCAACGATTTGAAGGAGACCAAAGACAGCTGTTATGTGCCCATGAGCATTGTCTGACTCCGACCCAAGAAAGTAACAACACACCCAAGGCGCCCATATGTTCACTGGTCTTAACTGGCTGAAAGCCAACAAAGGGCACCTGCATACTGGCAAGTGTACCAATGGCATACCAGGAAGAGTATGCCACGTAAAGGCGGTTAGAGAACCTTCCCATGAGGACAAGGACAAGGGCGTGGAGGGGAATCATGTTTGTGATGAAGGCATAACCACCTATTTTTGGGTTAGATCTATTTTTAGCTCAAGGCTGACGAAATAAAACCCACCCCAGGCAGCAACCATGTAGAAGTAGAAAACGGCGGCGAGAGTACCAAACAATGCACTACCGATTTTCAGGGCTCGAATCCAGAGAAAGAAAGTGAACATGAGCAGGAAGATAGCGATGGCTTCGTTATCATAGGAACCAGCGACGGAGCGAGAGATATAACCAGGGACGATGCCAATAAAGGCGGCAGCGAGAAGACCAGCACTAGAATCCTTCATTTCCTTGGTGAACCTGAAAGAGCATGAGTAATGACAAAAGGAAAGAAGCAAGTATACTCACATGTAAGTTGCCCAAGCAGTCAAAGCACTAAATCCTGGAGCCAAGAGTACGCAAATGTTGCGAATATCGACAGGAAGGTTGATTGCACGGAGGAAATTGTAGATAACACCGCTGGTAGCCATGAGACCCGGATAGACAGTACCACCCACCACGCGTCCCAGAGGATACCATGCCGTCGGGTCGAACCAATTCCAGAATTCCTATCGAACAAGTCAGCGTGACAAAGATCATGTCATGAATAAACGCATACATAGAAGCCTTTTGAGGCCAAAACCCGTGTTGCTCGACTGGACCCGATATTTAAGCTACAGGCCTATTTGGGAATGCCAAATCACTCACTAATTGAACCATGGGTCACTTGTTGCAAGGTTGTGATCAGTGCACCGACTAAGCCTCGCGACAGAGTAGACTTACAATTCGTGGATGATACTTTCAAAGTTGATTACAGCAAAAAGACGCGACGCAATGGCAGCACCAGAAATCAAGCTGAGCGCGATGATGCGAATGAGAGACGCAGTATTTGCAACGGTGCCAGGAGAGACATTTGAAGGAAGAGGGTAGGCCGTCGGCATGGCCAACGGTGTCTAATGCAAAGGCACTGGTGTCCTGTGCTCGTAGAGGAAAACGAAGATGGGAAGTAGTATGCCCACCTGAGCGTGTGTCGTGAAACGTTGACAGTCGACGTGTCGAACCGGGGACTGGGAGAACTGCTTACTAAGCATCAATGAGATCACTTCTGACACTTCCGCCCTTTCGCGATCAACCGTTCCTGATAACCGAAATTAGACCTTGTCAGCAGACTCACCGTGCCAGATTACTTACAGGAATCAGGATGTAGGAGGCCGACTCCTCTGGCATTTTCAAGGCTTGAATAAGGGCGGACAGTCTGTGCAATCATTTGACTCTACATTAAATCATGAGCAGCTTGGCGAAGCAAAGGAACAGATATGTTTCTCAGCTTCGTCAGAGCGTGTAAACACCTTCTTAATTGGCCGATGCCCTTGGTCATACGGTTCATACCCCTCCCGCCGCCAGCCGGCCTCCCCAAACATACACACACTTTTGTGCGTCCTATTTAATATTTCAAATGCTTGCATTCCCTTGTTCAACCCTCCGCTTTTACCCACATGCCTGCAAAACGTGTTCTGGTTGGATTCGGTGTCGACGTGGATGCTGTTGCTGGATGGTACCGATATCCATTCATACGGTTTTCTCGGTAACTGATTATACTAAAGGCTGGGCTCGTACGGAGGTGAAGACTCGCCGCTTGATATCTCACGAGTTCAGTTTTAATTTTCCTTTGATCAAACGGTTTTTCTGATGTCTCCGTGAAGGGTATCTTCGCTGGAGAAGTCGGCACCCGTCGTCTCCTGAAGCTCTTTAAGAAGTACGATATAAAGACGACGTGGTTCATTCCAGGTACGGCTACCGATTATCTGGGATCAGAACCCACCCTAACAGTGAAAACCAAGGTCACAGCTTGGAAACGTTCCCAGAGGAAATGGCAGCAGTGCGTGATGCTGGCCATGAGCTGGGACTCCATGGATATTCACATGAGGTAGGACATAAGTCCAGTTGCCTCCAGGCTGAGTCTCACTCGGACCATTTATCGCACAGAACCCAACGTCCCTGACTGTCGAACAACAAAAAGATATCCTCGACCATACATATAAACTACTTACCGAATTCAACCACGGCATTCCACCCAAGGTAATTTCCTGTTCACGTCCTGTTGGTGGACAATGAGTCAAACATCACTAAGGGAAGTGTTGCGCCATGGTGGGAAACGAGTGCAGAAGGTACAGACCTTCTCCTCGACAAGGGGATCGAATACGGTGGGCGTTGATGCTCGCAGACAACTTGATCATATTCACCAATAAGTCCCAAGATCATTCAAACATGGCGCGCGAGTGCGTAATATTCTCCTTTTATATTTCAGGAGAAGTTCTGAAACTTTGAATTCTTGAAGTTGCCAAGCGTTCTATTTACGCGACTCAGACCATTGGACCAAGATTGACTATACGCAACAGGCCCAAACCTGGATGAAGCCACTTCGCAAAGGCAACGAAACCGGTCTTGTCTGCATTCCAGCCAACTGGTCCGCACCCCCCTTTATCTTGATCTATTATTCCCTCACAAAACGTCACCTTAGGTACCTTGACGATTTGCCACCGATGATGTATAAAAAATACCTCTTCCTCCACCCAACCACAACTGCTGACACGCACTGACAGGTTTGTCAAGGCCAACACCAATTCGCATGGATGGGTGAGTTTATTGGCTTTTTTCAGTTTGTATGTCATGCTCACTTAGGGTGATAGGTCAGCCCTCAGGTTGTTGAACAACTCTGGAAGGACACGTTCACATACTACTACAGGTACATCCTTGAAAGCGAATCTTGCCACTATTTTACCATTCATCCCCAGAGAGGAAGAAGAATTTATCTTTCCACTTACAATTCACCCCGATGTCAGCGGGTAAGCACTCATCCCCTCCTCCGTCTGCGAGAACTCCGCTCAATAAAATTGGTTGTGTAGGAGGCCCCAAGTGTTATTAATGTTGGTGCGTAACACCCCGCCCTCTTGACAACTGGGAACTCAGATCCGTCTAGGAAAGGTTCATTGAGTGGGTCAACACCCACGAAAATGTGCACTGGGTACCTATGATCGACATGGCACGAGAGTTCAGAGCGAAGAATAAACCCGTCAAGGGTGCGAAGATGCCCCGTGGGTTCACCGATGCCAGTCGTCCGGAAACCGAGTTATGAGGTGATTGTAACAGTACTCTGAGATTTGGTGAAGGATAGGGAAATGAAGTCTATAAAATAAACCCATGTAACAAAGTTGATTTCTCGTTATGTTACCCCTATCTGAATGTATCCGGCAAATGATCCGGCCCGACATGAATGAGAAAGTCAGATGAACTTTTGTCCACGAAACATCGAACCCCTTATTATCCAATGACCAAGGTAAAGGGGCTCTAGACAACGTAGTTGCGAATTCTTACGGTTGCAGTTCATCCTCTTATTACACCCAGAAACAAGCCTGACAGCCGAAAATGGGCGTTCCGCATTTGCACGAAGAACTTCAGGACTCTACTGAAAGGGTCGTCGTCCCTACGAGATACGGGGATGTTATAGGTGGAAGAGCGTGCACCGGTGCCGCTGTGTTCTTGGGTATGTCCGCAGAAATCTCATCAACTTCTCCTACACCTAGACTTCTGACTGCTCTGTCGTTTGCGCAACAGAGGTACCCTATGCCCTACCTCCAGGTCGGTTTCAAGACCCTCAGCCTCTCCCAGAAGGGTATAAATACAGCAGGAAAGAGTACATCACTGAATCGGCATATGCTGTCCAACCGACAAACGACGGCCAAGCTCAAGGTAAGCTTGTATGTCCCTTTTGAAGAACTTTGACTTAGCAAGTGTCGGACGCCGAACAGGGAGCCCTTTTGAGGATAAAGTTGGCCGTGGACAGCCAACAGAGAATCCGTAAGTCGAATTGCTTTGTTTCGCGCGACCTCACCAGCTGAGTTATATATAAATTGGCAGATTGTTTCTAAACATTGTTAGTCCTCCATCCTTCCCGGCTCGGCGCAATTTTCCAGTCAAAGTCTACATCCATGGCGGGTATGCATGATCTCCTTTCAACTTCACCGTTTCTAGACCTCACTTATATAAATGCTTCTCACCCCCCTAGGTTCCTGCAATTCGGCTCTCCACACAGCTTGTCATCTCAAGCACAATTCATAGCTGCCCAAAGGGAAGAAGTTTGGGTGAATATTGGTTATCGTGTGTCCGCGTTCGGTTTCCTTGCGAGTGACGTGCCGAGGTTGGACGGGAATTATGGATTCAAGGATCAGTGGCTTGGGTTGCAGTGGATAAAAGAGAATATTGCTGCCTTCGGTGGTGAGTGACGTTTAAATTCTCTATGGGGACCTTTGAACTAAATCATTGGATGGGTGTGTAGGTAATCCGTGGGACGTGCAGTTGACTGGCCTTTCTGCTGGTGAGCTCTGTAACTGGGTAAACAGGGGACTATCCGTTCACGACTGGTCATAGGGGCGCATTCAGCGCATCAAATACTGCACCACGTTTCTCTGTTGCCTGACGGAGAAAAGGCACCGTTTCAAACTGCAATATTGCAGTCCAATGGAATTCTGTCCGTTCCACTGATGTCTTGTCCTTCCTGATACTAACTTCATTTTAGTACGGACCCGAAAACGCCTGCCCAATTACGACCTGCAGTTCCAAGCACTTTGTCGAGGGCTTGGGTTAAATCCTGACGACCCAAATATCTTGAATACACTACAGGATCCTAAGAAAGTTCCCTGGCAGTCGATCACGAAAGTGATCGAGACGGACACCCTAGGCCGATACGGTACCTTCCGCGGATGCCTCTCCAGCGACTGGGTCATCACCTCTCCTGGCCCGATGGCGCGTCAGCGCTCAGGTGCATTCACATCTTCCCTCAAGGAACACGGCGTCACGGGCGTCGTCATAGGCGAGCTGACAGAAGAATGGTACCTCTACTCCATCGCCCACCCAATCTCTTCTCCGCACGATATCCTTCCGAACTTGACTCGTTATTTTCCTGATAACATATCGGAGCGATTGCTCGCGAAGTTTGGAAAATTGGGAGAAGGCGCGAGTGAAGAAGAGGCTGTGAAGCTGTTTGGCGAGGTTTTGAGCGCAGGACAGGTCTATTTGCCTGTGAGAGTGTTCGTTAGAGATTTGATGAATAACGGGTTTCCTGTCGTAAGGTATCAGATTAGATGGACGCCGGAGGATGCTCGGCCTTCCGGTACGCATATAATTCCTTGGCAGTGGCAGATGATTGATGAGTTGGATCTTAAGGCTATGTTACGCACGGCACTGATCGGCGTCTGTGGGCTTTACGAAGACCAAACCTAGATTCGAGGCAGTGGAATACTGCGGGAAGATGGGTGCAAACCGTCCATCAAGAATTGGGAAAAGTGCTGCAACTTGGCAATGCCCACGTTCCCGGGGAGGTGTTGACATTGAAAGAGGACCAGAGCATTGGCTGGACAACTGACAAGCGGTATGATGAATTTATGAGTCTGGCTGATATTCTGCCCGGAGAAAAACGACAAGGAGCGCGGCTTTGATCGGTTGCATTGATCACTGCGCAGAAGTTGGACTGGGATAACATCTTTGTAAAATTTGTCTCGGGCGAATCAGTAGGAGTTTCATTGTTGCTGTGTACTTTGTCGATGTAAAGATGACACGGATTTATGTCAATTGAAACGTCAATTAACAGACGTCATCCACGTGATGATAGATATGGCCTGAGTACGTCGTGCTCAACTTGTTCGCAATCCATATCAACCATATCCGCCCATATCCGCCGGGCTCACTAAGCATTTTGCATAGTCATTCTATCGGTATGTGCATCATGTGGCAAGAGACTTCGCACTGACAAAAAGAACAGACTGGAGAGCTCGATGTCCCTCCAGCTCAACCTATCTGGCAGAGATCTCTCAAACGCGTATCAAGATATCGTCAACAGCAAGGGCATAAACTGGACAATCTTCACGTATGAGAGAGGGTCGAACGACTTGAAGGTGCAAGCTAGTGGAAATGGAGGCCTTGAAGAACTCGAAGAGGAGTTTTCTGACGGAAAGTGCGTCGATGGTCTGCATGCTGACGCTCAGATTGGTTCACCTTGACTGCGTGGTGTAGGATTCAGTATGCTTTCGCTCGTGTGGAAGACCCAAATGTGCATACTCCTTCACCACCCTCGCTTCGTCTGCTGACGTATCCGTATACAGAGTCGTTTGCCCAAGTTCGTCCAGATCAATTGGTGTGGTGAAGGCGTTCCCGAAGCTAAGAAAGGTTTATTCCACACTCACTCGAGCGCTGTTGCACGCTTTCTCCGTGGGACTCACGTCGTTATCAGTGCACGGAACGAAGTGAGAACTCCTGTAAATTCGTGTAAAACTTAAATGCTTACTCTTATGTAGAGCGACGTTGCCCCAGCGGTCGTTATGTCCAAGGTTGAGGCTGCATCTGGTGCCAAATATACGGCTCAAAAGGAGGCGCCACGCAAGTTCGAGCCCATCGCGCCCGTTGGGTCGAATTACACTCCAGTTGGCAAGATCGACATTAACGAGTTAAAGAGGGCGCAAAACCCAAGTGCTCCGAAACCGCCACCTCCACCTTCTTCCACCCGCCCCGCGTTTCCCGCCTCGAACAGGCCTGCTGTTTCTGCTGCATCTTTGTATGGTAAACCCACTCCTCCTAAAAGCACATCGGCTGGGCCTGCACCCGCCGATGCGTGGCCTGAGGAGGAAAAGCCTGTGGCCGTTGCGCCACCCCCTCCCCCTGCTTCCAGTCGTCCTCCGACGTTACCCGCAACATCCCGTCCTGCTTTTAGTGCGATGGTAGGGCATTAGCAGTTTTGTTGAATCAAACCTGACCTCGTTCATTGCAGCGTTCACCTGGAGGTGTTGGCTTTACAAGTACCCCCAGTGCTCCAAAACCAGTGATTTCGTCGAATGTTCCTACAAAGCCTGCCGAGGAGGATAGAATCGAACCAAACAGGCCTGCTTACACCCCAGTTAGCCTCCCTCAGCCCAAGAAGCTTAAGAACCCGTTCGCGCGTTTCGAACAACAACAGGCTGCGACGCCGCCCCCCCCTCCGGCCGGCGGCTCAGGACCAAAGAAATTGACCTGGAGCGAGCGTCAGGCTTTGGCAAAGAAGCAACAGGAAGAGGAAGAGGGAAGAAGTCGTGTCGCAGGTTACACCGCCCCTCCAGTTTCGTCTACTGCGAAACCTACTTTCAAGTCAACTGCCCCTGCTTTTGGAAGGGCGACAGCTACAGCTCCCTCAGCTTCTCCTCGTAACTTTGGCGCAGTTGCGGCTGCTGCAGGCGTTGGGGCTGCTATTGGTGCAGGTACCGCCGTTGCAGCAACTACTTACTCGAGGGAAGAGCCCGAAGAGGAACCCGAGCCTGAAGCCGTTGTACGCTATTTTCAAACGCGTTTAACGTGCCGAACTAATGAGAACGTTAGGTCCCTCCACCTCCTCCGCCTCCACCTCCCGCTCCTCCTCGTCCCCAAGTCATTGAAGAGCCAGAAGAACAGGAGGCTGCTCCTCCCCCGCCACCTCCGCCACCACCTCCACCACCTCCACCCGCTCCCCAGGTTGACGAGGTTGAGGAAGCAGTGCCACCGCCACCACCTCCTCCACCACCGCCTCCCCCACCCCCCGGTCCTGCCGTTCCCTCAGCCAGGGTATGTCTTCATTGCTCAGTATACTCTTGACTAATATGTCACCAACAGCAACCTGAGCCTGCAGCAGAGTCTGAACCAGAACCCGAACCGGCGCCAGACCCGAGCGGGCGTGGTGTTGTTGCCCTGGTGGTTTATGACTATGAAGTAGGTTTTATTTAGTTTCCTTCCGTGGTGAAACAGCTCCTAAATTCTGGCCTAGGCTACGGAGGATAACGAGATGAACTTGGTAGAAGGCGAATACATCGAGCAAATTGAAGAAGCTGGCGATGGTTGGTGGAGCGGCGTTGGACCTGGTGGCAAATCTGGCTTGTTCCCATGTGTGTCTCCGATTTTTCGCAGAGGCTTCTATCTAACCCGGGTGGTAATATGTAGCCAATTATGTCGAACCAGCTTTGATCCCTGAAAGTCAGCAAGAGGAGGAGGCCGCTCCTCCTCCACCACCGCCACCACCGCCACCGCCACCTGCTCCTGCGGTAGGTGATACTGTTACCAAGATCTCAGTATATCAATTCTATTTTAAACAGGCGCCCGCTGCACCACCAGCGCCTCCTGCCCCGCCGCCACCTCCGCGGGCACCCACACCACCCCAGGATGTGGGTATCACAGCAATTGCTATATACGAGTTCGTGTTTATTCCCGTCATTTCACCGATGGATCGGTGCTCACTTCTTCTAGTTATGATCCCACCGAGGACAACGAGATCCCTCTCCGAGAAGGCGAAAGGATTATTGAAATTGAAGCACCCTCAGAGGATTGGTGGCAAGGCAAAAATGAGCAAGGTCAAGTTGGCCTTTTCCCAGGTGCGTATATGTAGTTGGTTTTGAGTGAAAAGGCAAATAACGGTCCATAGCGAATTACGTCGACGTTCAAGAATAAAGGGTCCTGCGGTTTTTTCGTTGCTCTCAATTCCCGGACAATTTTATAAAGAAAAGTAGCTAGAGTAGCTAAATGTTATGTGTTATATCCAATTGCTCTTTTTGAATACGTGATGTTCGATGAACTTTTGAAAAGTTGAAGGAGTCATACCGCGTTTGAAGCTTAAACTCAGGCGTGACGCGGCTTTTCTCGCTGTCATTTGACTTCCTCTCTGACCATATCATTAGACTTCACAAGCTTCACTGCCCATCGTTTTCAGACAACAACGAAGATGCTCTTTGAAGGCCTTGGTACTAATGACTATCCTAAACTTGAAAATTGGCGCATATATTCACGACTCATAAACCAGCTGCCCGCTTCAGCCCGTTTGTTAAGAGAAATGTGAAGACATCATGGAGTCGGTATTCCTGGAACCGTGGCCAACCCTAACACTCACCTACATACACCTTCAGTTACACATGAAGACAAGATACAACGAACTTCAACAAGGGCCAACTATCAGTTTTGTTCCGGTGCGGATGATCCGCAGCTCGCAGAGTGACTCTCTTCTTTCTCTTGCTTACCCTTTGCTCAAGATGATCTGCCAGATGGTCCGCTCAGAAGGGCTTGACCGTGAGTATGCGCAGACAACTTCATTGAGCATTTATCGACAAGAGAGCAGCCTCGATGTGCCCAGTGGATTGCCGACTCCATCGAAGCAAATGGCCTACTTCCATTAGCTCCTTATACGTTGGACAGTGCGGCCTCACTTTTGATGACCTCGTGTTATACAGTTCTAATCGAAACAGGCGCTTTTAACCAGACCGTAATAAAAAAGAAACCGCAAGAAACCCAGGGCCTACAACTTGTGGGTGCCACTAATCAAAAATTAGGAGCGTCCCGGAAACGAAAGGAGAGACCTTCCCAAGAATGTGGGGTCCTCCCGAACAAAAAACCACGTATGGCCGTCGAAATGGGTATCCCTTGGATGAAGGCAAATTCTCTTGAATACACTCCTTGCAGACGTAAAACCGAAACTGGTGCTCTAAAGTTGGAGAATCACGGCCAGGAAGACGTGGATGGTCAACTCGAAATAAAACCTCGCAGGAGGGTCCGATTTGACGTCTCTTCAACGGCACTTAAGTCACACCGCTCAAGAAGTGTCGAGCAATGTCCCGCACCTTCAAGAGGAAGAAGCGTGGGTCGGTGCGATCTAGAGTCCGTATTACCACCCCGCCTCAGGGAGAGGGTGCGGGTGGTTTATCCGGTCAGCGAGCCCCCTCCCAAGCACCAAGTATTTTGCGACGGAGAGGAGGGCCGTCGACCTTTATCCCCAATCCTAGTTTCTTCAACGAACGTTACAAGCGTTATCGAACATTCGAAAAACGACTCGACTGCCAATGACTTTACTTCGGGTTCTTCTGAAGCATTTCTTACATCGGCACTGACGTCACTGCCTCCAGTCATCGAGTCTCACCAAGTTATTCACTCGAACTCTGGTCCTGGTTCTGGTTCCGGTTCTGAAGGCCTTATTGCGCGAAATCCCAAGGAAGAAGGAGATGGCGGAAAAGTGGGAGACAATGGAGACGAAACGGTGGTGAACTCGGAGGAAGAAGTCGAACGCGAACTTAAACCTGACTCCGCTGCCTGTGGCCCCAGCAGTGAAGTGGCAGCCACAAGAAAAGAAGGCAGATCTTTCAGCCGGCACGGCTTCATCACGCCGCCTCGCCACTTCCGCGTTATCCAACAAACTATAGAGGACAGGCGGTCTGCGGGACGTGTGCACAACGAGTCCCTGGGAAGTCTTCCCATGCCTTCGATAGACAGGCCCCGCACTCTCAGAATACCCATTGGAGCCCTAGTCCAAGTTGGGAAAGGATGCCCGCAAGGCGTGCTTTTACGGCCTGGGACGACATACCGGGGGAAAATGATACGTTTCTCGCGACTGGCTTGACTTGATATATGATAGTTGCGCTCTAGAATTGATGGTTTCCCGTCGTACCACTTTGCAAGGTTCTGGTAATCCTCCTGCTTCTTGGTCCGCCCCGTTGCGTTGCTCTGGACTCCACCCCCTGTCAAGATGTCAAGACATCGCACCAGTTGCTGGTTACTGGTTAGTCGCTCCCATGCTACGTAGCTGAAGTGACTACTATCGATACGAATACTGATTCTTGTGACATACGTGCTTAAATTAACCTGTGTACCATTTGCTCGTTCCTTCATTCGGCTTCCCTGTACCACTGGCAGGCACTTGCATTTGGCATGGGCGTGGACGTGTGGACATAGACATCTTCACGGTCGATTCCATATAGATGTAGTAGTATGTTCGGCTCGATGTCTTCGTGTTCACGTCCAATCTATCCTATCGTAGGATCTTCAGTTCTTCCGGCAGAACACGAGGCGCACTTTATTCGAAGGGGATCTTCGGGGTCTATGCAAGTTTCTTGCCGAGAAAACCGTCATGCAATGACCACCGCGACATTCGGGACTACCTATGTATGTATGACAGGCCCTGGCCGCCCAAGGTGGGCGGATATGCTTACCAGTGTGCCAAGATTACTGCTAGTAGTCATTGGAAACGATATGAATCGAATGAATATCGATATATCAGTGGACCTGTGGACCAACTAGAAGTGATAATCATTCCTCAACCTTATCGCGATAAGCATAAGCAGCTTAGATCCAACAAACAGACCAAGCTCGGTCCTCCATTGAGTACATCCCCGGTCATTCGGCGGAGCAGACACTCGGCGGCGGTCGCTTTACGATTTGTGTTGTTGACGGTCGATCTCACTGCCGACGAGGAGTGAGTACTAGTGAGTGTCGTGATTCGTGGTCCTATTCAACGGCGGCCGGGACTTCAAATTTTCAAAGTTGAGACCCTTCACAGTCACTGGGGCAGTCTGCATTAAGGTGCAAATTGTATCGGCTTCAAGCTAGAAATCGATCTAGAAAGCATAGATTAAATTCCTCTTCACGGTCAGTGGGTGCGCAAAACTCCTGGATGCATGGCAACCCGAAAACAAGTCAAGAACATTAAACGTTGATTATGTTTCGAAGGTTCGGGGAGTGTTCCCCTGGCCGGGTGGCAGGGTCCTTCTTACCTCTCCTACTGTCACGTAATTTGGCCGTTGAAATCGTAAGCTGGGTTTGTATTCTATCAAGTAGATTTTGAGATTGCCGTCGTCAAGCGTACGTTACGACCTGAACTTGTTTTATTAATGAAAACCCAGCTATGTGGCTTTGAATGATGGCGACGATAATGAGTGTTTATCGAACTCATCATAATTTTTCAAAGG
Organism: Calvatia gigantea; assembly: GCA_025093985.1. Classification (NCBI taxonomy): domain Eukaryota; kingdom Fungi; phylum Basidiomycota; class Agaricomycetes; order Agaricales; family Lycoperdaceae; genus Calvatia; species Calvatia gigantea. Next base: position 2,462,064 of record JACAAK010000005.1, on the reverse strand, counting down.
CGATCGCCACGGAACTTTGATTATTCAGACATTGAATTTTCGGAGAAAAACGACGACCGTCGTGGAGATGGATTTGGTTGAATGTGGACGTGTAATAACTACTGTAACTACGCGCGTATGCTGTTGTACGAAGACATTGTGTTGTGTATATTATGCGTGAAATGCAATGGGGTGGTGATATGCGCGAAAGCAAAAAAAAAAAACCAAAGCGAAAACGAATGTGAAAGTGAATGAAAAAGAAAGGCGCAAAATGGATCCGAGGATGATTAATGCAAGAACGAACCAGCGAAAGCAAAAAAGAAAGCATCAGCAAAGCAACCAGCGTTTAAAGAATGTACATGCAATGTGTGCGAATGTTAGATCGAAGATGTGAATGACAAAAAGCCGAAAGAAAAAGAAACAGCAACCCACAGGAAGGTTGAATGTTGGGGCGAAAGACGAGGAAAAAGAGGGGGTTAAAACACCAAAAAAAACCCATCTATGCCAGTCCTACCGGACAACCCTCACACCAGGCAAGCACCTCCCCAACACCTCCGCAAGCGCAACCTCCAGCGTAATCCTCTCCTCCTGCACCCCACCCGCATTTTTATTGTCCCCACCAACCCCTCTCGCACCATCATCAAAACTATCCGCCCAACTCAATCCACTGATCCCACTTATCCCACTGACCCTACTCAAATCACTACTGACACTCCCGAAACTGCTCGAAGGATCACTCTTTCCCTTCCTTCGCCTCCTTTCTCGATCTCTATCAGAATCTAGCCAGTCCCAGTGATCCCGATGTCTCCTATGGCCGGTATGACTCCTTGTTCTCGTGGGTGGGTTCGAAGGCGGGGGTAGAGTCGAGTACGTGAGAGAATTAGTATTATTATGCAAATCAGAACGGAAATCGGAAATGGGGTTGGAATGGGAAGGAATAGTAGAATGAGGCAACGGCCGTCCCACATCCAAACCCTCCCGCGCACGTTGCTTATCCCTCTTCCTCTGCACCGCAATCTGCTGTTCCCTTATCTGTTCCTCCAACTGTCGATGAGAGAACCCAAGAGCAACATTGATCGCTTCCACACGCTCAAGATCATGAACAGCATTGCTCACGCGCAACGTTCCCCAAAGTCCAGCAGGCGTAACCGATCCTCCTCCCACCCTCTCCCTCTCCCTCTCCCTTTCCTTCTCCTTGCCCTTCCTCAACTTCCCCTTCGGCTTCGGCTTCAAAAATGAAAACATGTGGTGGTGATGCGAACGTGCAGGTTGTTGTTGTCCTGCCACCGCCGTCCCCAATCCGTCGTCTCTGAGTGCTGTATGCGGTACGGACATAGCGCGGCATTTCCCAGTTGCTATACCGCCAGTTGTATTGCTCATAGACTCTGCGCGCCAGAACGAGCCTGACCTCCTACCACTCCCACTCCCGCTCGCACTCGGCTCAGCTTTGGCATGTCCGGAGTTGGAAGAGGTAGAGGTAGAGGGGAAATTTCTAGGTAAAGCGGGTGTCGAAACCGAAGCGGCCGGTACGCGCATCTTACTACTACCAGCAGCCAAAGAAGAACCGGGGGCAGGAGCAGAAGCAGAAGGCGAATGCCCGACGATAGGTGAATGCCCGACCGAAGAAGACGCAGGCGAGGGTAGTAATCCGCCCACAGGGGATGCGGGGGTCGAGAGAGAACCTAATCCAGAATGGAATGGCGGGAGTGGTAGTTGTAGTTGTGGAAGTGCTGGAAGTTCTGGGACTGGCGGGATGGGAGTAACAGGTTGCGACGATCGGCGGTGTTGTGGTCTTGGAGAGCCCAAACGTGGGTCAGGTAAAGGTGGTAGAGGGCTTGCTGAACTCGAAATCGAGCCAAGTGGGGTATTTGATGTTGATGGGTGTCTTGTGATGGGTGCACTTGAAGGATGTTGTGGACCGTGCAACGTTACTGACGACGAAGTTTTAGGGTCAGAGGCGGAGGACTTGTGAGATGGAACGGTCGTGGATGATGAGGCGGACGATGAGGATAGTGATGGGCCTTTAGATGATGAGAGCGGAATAGGTACTGTGAGCAGGGAGGTGTGTGTGGAGGTTTGAGAATCTGTGTGATGGTGGGCCGTGTTGGGTGGAGTAGACGGAATGGGCAGGGGTAATGGAAGGGGCATGGACAGTGTAGGTGATTCACTGTAGACAGAGATGGTTTTCAGACCCCACCAAGGCCAAACCCATTCGTTCTGCATCGTCTCCAGAAATTCATACTGTAAAAACATCGTTAGTGTATGCGGTGTCAAGTAGATGGGCGCAGCCAACTCACCACTTGCTCTTCCAGCTGAACACCGTCTCCATCGGTTCTTCTCGACGCCCCATAAATCGGAACATCATCCTGCGACGGCAAGAAATGCTTCACAATCAACTCTAGATGTTGCAAACCCTGAAGGTTATGCGCGAGGAGGTCCAACAACTGCGGCGAAAGGGGAACAGGCCCAATTCGTAGCGTATGCAGATTAATATTGACGGTGAGCGGTTCATTGGGACTTGCAGGTGTAACGGGGGGTGGTGTGAGCCACTGCCAGATAACTTCATCTGAATCACCTTCCTCCACAACCGAAAGTCTCCGATTATGGGGACCACACCGCCCGAGAACTTTGACCAACTCCTTCACAAACTCGAAGGACTTGACACTCCCCAACAATGCCAGTGTTTTCACCTTTCCGCCAAATCGTTCGGCGCAATATAGTGCAGTTTCGAGGGGTAAAAGGTTGGAACTAACTTCCAGCGACTCTAAAGAGTCCAAATCGTACTCCCCCAGAGGCTCAGGTGCATCGTCTTCATCGAACCACTCCTGATAGTCTCCTCCTGCCTCGCTCCCAAGAACTGTTTGGATCCAGGAATTCAGAGACCAGGGATCTGGTGTACCGATTCTACGCCAATTGGAACTAGAACCCGTACTGCCGGCATCGTGCTGAGTAGCGCGCAGACGCAGGACCTTGATCGTCGGGGTTTGACTACGTAAAAACTTGCCGAGTGCTTTAGGATTGCCGAGATGTGGTCTTTGGAGCGGAAGTGCAAGCGCCACAGTGTCTAGCTTTTCCATAAACTGCAGACCTGTGAAGAGGGGGCCGAGATCCATTGGTTCGTGAGCCTCAATGGAGAGTGATCTGAGAAAGGGAGCAAGATTGGAGATGGAATGAGCAAGACGGTCATGTAGGATATAGTGATGGTCTTCTGGGGAGATCTGTCGATCTGAGTGTAAGTGGAGGTGGAGGTGTTCGAGCTGGGCGACGTGAAAAGATGCGGTGCAGAGGGCACGAATGTTCTCCAGTGAAATATCAAGGGAGAGTTTGGTGAGGGTCGGTGAAAGGAGCGGAGTGCCGATACAAGGGACAGCGAGATTAGTCAGCGAGAGGGAGTCAGTATCTGGCAGTGGAAGTGGCGAGGGCGAGGACGATGCTTCAGCAGAGAGAAGGCCATACCACGTGACGTAGTATTCTGTAACGGAGTGAAGGGAGCGGAGAAGATCGAGGACGGTGCGCATCACGTCTTGGGCCGTCTTTAGTCGCTCTCGCAGTCTCTCCATGCTCTGCCGTGGTGGGAGTTCATACAGACTCGTAGGGCCACTCCCCTGCTGTTCCCCGTGTCCCCGCGATCCCGCAAACTCGCGCAGTTGTTGAGCGAGGCGCACGCGGAATGAAGATGGGTGTTTTTCACGCTCCTTTTCCTTTTCCTTCTCCTTGTGTTCAATCTCCTTGTCCATGACCTCCTTCAGAAATCCGGGGTACATGTGGAGGATTTTGACGCGGCGTGCAATATATGGGTCCCTGTGGCGTTGGTAATGTGAGGAAGGTAAGCGCCGGAGGGAAGCGAGGTGGAGTGGGGGAAGGGGGGGGGGGGAGAGGAAATGTACGTACCTGAGACGGATAAGGTTGCGGAGGAGGCGGTCATCCCAGTAGATAAAAGAGATCTGGCGGTAGCGAGCATCGAGAGCAATGTGGAAGAGGGAAGAGTTAAGAGAGTATAGGTTACGGAGGACGAGGATGGGGATGTAGTTTGCGATGTTGAGCCATACGTCGTGTGGGAGGGCGGGGGAGGGCATCGTAGGGAAGGAGAGAGCATTGCCCGGACTAAAAGGCTGGAACACACATCTGTCAACTCTCATTCCCACCTTGCAGCCTATCACTCGGCCACAACATCTCCATATATGGTACATCTGATCCGTATGTCCATAAACTGCTTTATTGCCTGTGTAATCTCGCATCTACACCCGATGGATCTCTCCACACAACGCACTCCACTCTCTCAGACTCCGTATGTACTCGTCACGTCCTCCGTCTACCGGCATATCCCCCTCCCACACACGCATATTCGAAAACATTCCACTTGGTACTAGCACTGTCTCTTGATCCCTCTCACCTTCCTCTTCGTCCTCCTCGTCCTCTTCTGCTGGCATCTCACTTCTTGCATCATTTCTCCTTCGCCGTCTGTTAGCCTTTTCTTCTCCCTTGCTGGCTTCTTTTGACGAGCCACCCTCGCTCCGCAACACCAATCCACTGTATCCACCAGGCAGACGTACATCCAATCCATGCATCAAACGTCCACGGAACGTTGACACATATCGCCCCTCTTTCCAGTCTCCCTGTCCAGAAGCCTCTACCTTTGCCTCGCGCAACTTCATATCAGCATCAACTACTCCAGCTTCATCCGTTTTTACTTTGTCTTCTGCTTCTTCTTCTTTTCCTCCTCCTCCTCCTCCTCCTCCTCCTCCTAGGGGCATACCCACTCCCCGCTTCTCAACCTCCACTTTCATATACGTAGACACTGGCGCAGGTCCGTTGTACTCCATATGAAATGGCATCAAGTTTGGCACGTACTCCATCGTCGCGTTGAGCTCTGACGTCGCCAGTACAAACGAGGTATCGGGTATAGGTTGAGCCATTAGTAAGTAGTAGCGTTGACAATCTCGAGGAGACTTGACAGTCGTTAGGCAAAAAAAAAAAAACGCAAGAAAAGATGAACGCGACGACGACGTGTCGCGCGTTACTTATGCCCAAAGTCGCCAAAGTAAGCCCCATCCCGTAAACCCAAACGTATGACATAATCCCGATCCTCCGCCCGTCCTCCGGAGTATAATATGTATACCACCAAACGTGCTCTATTCATAAGTACATAAGTAATTTTAAACATTGTATGTATGTACTTCAATTAGCTCCCAAAATTCAATCCATCAGGTTCATCGGAGACCCGGTCTGACGTACCCGGTCAAAACAAGATCTCCCAAACTCAGATCTCCCTCAAACACACAAGGCCGTAAACGCCGACTCGGCCGTTCCCCTCCCCTCCCCTCCCCTCCCCTTCTTTTAAGTATGTTGTTCCCAGGTAAGTTTTTTTTTCTTCTTCTTCCTATACCCATACTTACACGTTCAGTCGCTATCAAGGAAACGTCGTATGTCGTTGGTGGTTGTCTGATCTGTAGGAATTAACGTTTTATTAAAAAACTACGGGTCCATGCCACCCGAACGTTTGACAACTTCTTCGGATGTGGCCACTGGCGGATGGACCCCCTGTCATGCACCCACGGGTGCTGAACGTAACATTGAATACTTAACCAAGGCTGATATATGATAGCCAATGACTTATCATAGCGTTATTGACGCCCAATATGACAGAGTTCTATGTCTATCTTGTTTACACGTCTATTGTGTCTACCCGCACCTAATCTATGTTGCAACTCCCCACCCATCCTTACTCTGGCAATCGACCTCCATCACATCATCTCGCAAACGTATCCCGACGTACGGACATATACCATGTACCAAGCACACACACACACACCTGTCAACCCCTTTCTGAATACCATCATGTCATTCTCTTTTGTTGAAAACTTCGGTCGGCTTCGGTGTCCCTTGTCACCGACTTTACCGGAATTCAGCCACTGCTCGGATGGAACCTAGAAGGGGGGTACACTTGTGTGCAATGGGTACAGTACACATCTTATTATGACGCTCTGTGACACTAGTAGATGATTATATGCCGCATGATAAGGGAGTGTGACTATTGTGGTTATGTGGTACTCAAGGTTAAGTCAGTCTGACAATGTGTGGTACTTATCATGATTGTGGCTGCGATATGTACATATGGCGTGACATGACAACATCGTCGACAGTCCAAAGAGTTGGGTTTAATGTCGTCCTAACGGCGACGAGTAAGCGCCACTCATATTTTTATCCCTATGTATCAAAAAAAAACATTAGCCTCAGTCCTAGCATACGTTAGTCGACGTCCCGGTTGTTTATAATTCTCCGCCTGTTCGCCACCGATGTGCATTTATCAATATTCGCCTGACCAGTGACCGAACTTCTTCCCTCAAAAGCAAAGCGAACTTAATTCCGCACTTTGCAAACGTTAGTGTCAAAGTGCTTGGCAGTACATTATGAGTCCAACTCGGGTACACATATATAGACTGCACCCGCTCGCAGATATATACACTTCTTATAGTCCAACCTCAAATTACGTTTATAAATAACTTCACTCAATGAAGATCCGCTACTATGCGCCGCGTTCCCGGGACTCTTGTTCCTTTACTGCGTTAAGTGTTATTCAAAATAATTTGAGGCTTGGAAGGGCTTCGATCGATTCTAAACCACTCCGGAGACTCGTCAAACCGAACATGGAAGGGGATAATGTCATGTCGTTGACGCATTAATGCGCTGTGGCCCAGCTCCACAAACTAGGTAGTGAGTCTTAACCTTTACTATGTTCTAATGGACCAAGCCCCCACTAGCACTACATCATACCTATAGAACACGGCCGCGCAGCCGGTCAATAATGTTATTATCTCTTCGGCAACTTATTCCATCTCATACTCATCACAGTCACACCCCGCACTCCCAAATCGAACAAATCAGGTCTTAGTCATAACCAACACCTTCCATCCCAATTGTCCCTTCCTGACTCTCGGGAACCCGAAAGTTCGACACCGAGTCACTTCCGTCTTCGATGCTTGTTGTCCAAAACATCGAACGCCACCGCCGCCACACATGCATACCCCTGCACACCTGAACATGAGGACCCATGAATAGACAATGATGATGAGGTATGGAAGTATGGAACTCATTATCTGATTCTTGACCCTGCCCTGCCTTTGGTTCTCTCCATGACGAACCCTCTTGAAAGCGTCTTATTTTATTTTTGGAAAAAAGTACGGCAAAACGGATTCCCGGACGGTGAGATGGGCGTTCAGGGAATCAAAAGAATAGGCGCCCCCCCGGGATATCATTATACCTTCAAACTTTATCACTTATACCCACAAGGGGGAAACTGCACTGCGGTGACCGCAGTATCAATCATACGTCCCATCCCTGCGCAATGAATACATGATAGCAGGAACAATCCACCCACCCCCTTGTTTATCTAATGCCACAATCTGCTTAGTGATGAAACCCACCGAAAACTCCCTTGCGCTGGGCGCTTGGTTGATCATACGGGATCATACCCCATATAGGTGCGATATCCATTTCTATGTGTAAGTATGTTCGTTCCAATCAGCCGGTGCCTCCCAACTCCGGAATCCACATGTTTACAATGTCAATCAAATGTCGAGATGTTAACTCGGCACTGAACCCATCAGTCCATTGATATACTTATTCCTGGTTCCCAATGGTTCGATTCTTTCCAAAGGAAAAGGAGAGAAGATACCGGCGGGTTACGGAATGGTCCTCCTTCACGGCAGCACACGAAACACCCAAGTGCCCAAAGTATCTTACAAAGTTCCGTGCGGTAAATACAATCCTCGGACAGGGGGAGAACCGAAAGGGATGTATTCTTTCCAAGGACCCCGCAAGGCACAGTGGCACACAACGCGCACGCCATCGGACGATATACGAACCATACTGTCACACGTATGTAGGCGCTGGTGGAGTGGGAGGTGAGGTCAAGTCAACGGGAGGCCCCTCCCCCCTCGGCGGGAAGGCAGAGCCCACCCGAGCTTCTGTCACCTAAGGGCTGTTTCTCTCACAAGTTGCCAAAACCCTTCCATCAACAGAGATGTGCGAAGTGTGTGTTCCAGCAAAAAGCCGAGAAGATCATGAGTGGTTTGTTTTCCCGATGTGCCGAGGATGCCGGTAGATCTGTATGGTTGTTTGGAAGGTATGACGTTTTGGTTGATGCGGTATTTGATCTGGTCCTTGACTTGAAGCTTGACTCCTTGGAACACATGCATGTAGTCAAAAGTTCCACAAGATCGACCCGTCCTTGGGAGTATCTGCGCGTTTTTCGCCGGCGGTTTATCTCGCGACTTGTGTTCTTCGTCCTCGAGCTGTCTTGGCTTTCTGGATAACTGGACTGCACAGGCGCATTGCTTTCAAAGATGCTCTTCCTGTGGTCATAGGAAAGGATCTTGTGTAATTTAGTCCTGCGGAATTTTGGACTCTGCTTTTCCTGTCTGTGGTCAATCCATTTAGGACCGGAAACTGACGTGCTTGGTCGACGAGTGGATCGTGGCTAACAACCACACCCTTTCGCAATGTCCTCAGCCGAAGTTTAAACACGTCTCAGTTTTTTCCGCCAGTCGCTCTTCTCATTGAGTTTTGTATCCCCAGTGACTCCTTTTCACCTGGTTTCTTTCTCTCTCTCCTCTTTCCTCTCGTTCTTTGGCTTTCCTTCCACTGGCGAAGAGCCGGAGGCCTCGATGACAACCATACTGCCTATTGATATTCCGCTCCTTTTTCCCCTTCTTTTCCAACTCTTTCTTTCTCTTTCTCTGCGAATAGTGGTTTGCCTCATCTCCTACCCGCTCAGGATCCTTTCGTCACACGTCCTGCTGGCTTCTCCGCTGCGAAATTACAGGAGGTTTCCCGTTAGTACCTCGGTCGGATCCATCACCCTCCGAATAATCGTCTGGACTCTCTTCGACTATCTCTTACTACGACCTATGAACTCTTTCCAAGCGTCTCTGGTCCGCCGTATCCGTCTCGAACTTGTTAGAGCTCGAGCTCGAGCGCAATCAATTCCTCATCTCAAATCGTACCTGGAGCTGTTAGACCGCTGGGCTACCGATCTCGACAAACTCCTCGGTCATCGTGTTGGATATCTCCTATGGATTCTGCACAATATCCGTGATGCTCTTGTTCAAGTCGAGGAATTCTCAGATACCGCCTCTCGCGCCAGCATCATCGTCGATAGTTCTCCTATCTCCCCTGCTACCAGCTCCGACGAATCGACGAAATCCACCACTGTTTCCGGGTCACCTTCGTTCGTCAATAAATCGAAATTGATCGCTCTTCCGACGAGCCCCGTTGATATGCTGTCGCCATTTACTTGCATAATCTCGCCTGCTTCGCCAACTACGCCTGCAATTTCTCGCCTTCCCCCCAATACCTCCTCGACCCCGACCTCATTGACGTCTGACGCCCCGACACTGGTTAACGGCAAGGATGATGAGAAGGTCCAGCCCGTTCCAATTATTCCTGAGCCGCCACAGGTCCAGCGCCAGCCTCTCGCACAGGTTTTGTTACCCAGTGTGATTACGAAACCCAAGTCGAAGTCGATGCCCGTGTTAAATACGCCTGAACACTGTATCCAAACGAGTACCCGCACCGAGAAGGAGAACACGCCTCCAAAGGTTCAGAACCATGACCGAAACCGACGGAATAAGAACCAGCATGATACACCCAAGTATTATCGGCAAGATTCATTCATGGCTGCACTCACGCTAGATATGCTACCTGTCGGCGAAGGCGGCTTTGGACAGGTCTTTCGAGCAACAGGGATCGGTGGTACGACGATAGCAGTAAAGTTGATGCCGAGGGGGGCACCAACTCAGGAGGTTGCGATTACGAATGAGGTTAATGCGTTGAAGGCTGCCAGGGGATCTAAATGGGCCGTCGAGTTGGTGTATTTCCAGGCGGTAGAGAGCCAGGCTTTGATTGCTCTGGTAGGGTTTTTTATGTTGGTGATCTTTCAAGCAAGGCTCATCGTTACGCAGACATATTTGCCCGGGGGTGATATGCATAGCTATTGGGAGAGCTCTGCATATTGCTTGGGTCTTGAGACCGCGAGGTTTTATACCGCTCAACTAGTTTGTGATTTATTTTATAACACGTTCTATCCGCACTCATTATTCGCAGATCCTCGCAATCCACGACCTTCATACTCGTGGTATACTCCATCGCGACATTAAACTCGAAAACATGATGCTTGACCCACGCCGCAACCTTAAACTCGTCGACTTTGGTCTCTCGCAAGTATTCGATCACACCTCCGTCTCCGAGCAGCGCTACCCGTTCTTTCATACTTTAAGAAGGTTTGGTGGGGATGCGTTTCCGTTGCTATGGGCGACACCACAGAATCCGCACCAGACGGATGTGGCCAATGGGACAGAAGGATATGCACCTCCGGAAGTGTGGGGATACCAGCTACATAGTTTTGGGATCGATTACTTTGCGATGGGTTGTGCGTTTCATATGATGATTGCTGGCGATGTGCGCGTTTCCCGTCATCTCTACTCTGATCTTTTTGTCGTTTCTGATAACCGGCGCTGTCCATCGACGTTTTAGCCACCTTTTGAATTTAACACTACCCTCCAGGATTACGAATACAATAGAATATGTGTTGACAAGAACATGAACGTTGATGCGTACGATTTCTTGCTCAAGGTTCTAGCGTACCGGCCTCTTGACCGGCTGAACGTCGCAAGGATGAAAATGCATCCTGTTTTCCATGGCATGTGAGCACCTTGTTTTCCCGAGTCACCTAGATCTGGCTCGCTGAATTCTTCCACCCGCGTCTTGTTCACAGTGACTGGAATGTCCTTGCTACAGGTGGAATGGAGGCGCCGTTTGATCCTCGCAAACGCTAAGTTGTGGCGTTGCCGACACATATTATCGTTGATAACTCCCAATCCTGAGCCTATTGATATATGTATATATATATACCACGTCGATCTATCCCTTGCAATCGAATTTCGCACATCTAGTAGCGGTTTGTGGTGTTGTGACGAGGTATCCCGTAGTAATGTAATCATAGAAAATTTTAATTGACCAGATGGGGGATCGAACCCCAGACCTTCCGGACATATACCAGATGCTCTACCATTGAGCTATCAGGTCGTACTGGTTCCCAGTGGTTGCCCACCCATACACTGACGTAAGGCACGTAATGCCTTGTGAGCCTGTGCGTTCGTAGGTGGGGGATGACCGGATTCACTATCCACAACATGTGGTACGGGCGTGCGTGCGCCCGGGTAGCCATATGGTAAGCCGATGCTTGGATGGCGTGCAGACTCGGTCATTTCAAACAAGGCAACCTTCATTTGTTAACTTCGCTCGTTGGTTTTCGTTTTTAAGACTATTCAAGACTAAAAAAATCCGGATAGATGACCAGTACACCACCTTCAGTTGCTACGGGGCCAGTGGTTCCTCTTGAAGAAGATTGATGTCCAGTATGCCCTCTGAAGCCTGTGTGTAGCCCACTAACCAACCGCCTCTCAATGTAAATGACCAGGGGCTATGGTGTGATCTTAAATGAGGCAAATCTTCCTGTATTTTTATTGAAATAGGAGACTTAAATTACACAAAATGTTATTTTCCTTTCATTTTGACCGTGCATGTGAACCATTGTTGAGGGGAAAAGTTCCAATTCAAGTAGAACACCCTGCCAGTGAGCACTGAGCCCGATCCTAATACATCAACTTGACAATTTGCCAAATTTTGCAGCTCATGTTGAGACTCAATCACACCTCTACCTGTCTATGAGATCACTCTTTCTGGTGTCCACAACCAACCTTCGGCCCACTAGGATTGCCTACCTAGTCCTTCCATGCCCAGCCACTCGACGAGGGTTCCCCACTTTCTGTGGCACCCCTCCATCCCCTCCTTTTAATTTTGAAGGTCATGCAACAACATAATCTCCATCTGTGAAAAGACTGTACTTTGAGTCGTAGTATGACATCCAAGAAAGGGCAGAAGTGTTTTTATAAGCAATATCTGTCAGTACAGCCAGTTGTGCCTTTCATTTAAAATCCAAAAATGTCTCAGCATATAAGTGGGATACCCTGTTTTGTGCTGTACCATACCACCAAGTTAAGTAATCATTTCAAAGGACTCGCTCCTGTATCAGCAGAGATCCCACCCAACTTACTCCTTGCCACCAATTTTTTCAGTTGTAGCTGCATGACAGACCCCCAACCACACACTCATTAGGCTATGTTAATTTGATGTCCATCAATGTCCTGTAGCCCAGTCTATGTCCACTACATTTTAGCAGAGGCCTTGCTTGTTGCAGAATAGAAATGCAGAGTTCATTGAGTTATCAACCCTGACACTGCAAGAGGAGGGTTCTGTTGATTCAAATGCACATTGCCTGATGATTGATCACAATGAACATGTCTTAATAGGTAACACACCTTTAAGCTTAAGAAATTGCTCAAGAGGTTCTTACTCTCTGCCACTCCTGGATCTCCTCTCTCTCTGTCAAACAACCTGGAGCTGTGGGAATGGGAAAAATAAAATAAAATTGAGAGCTCCACAGGAGCTCTCCAGCTCTGCATTCCATGAGCAAATAAATAACATCAAATAAGAGTTGTGTAGTGCACTAGAGTGCACTGTAGCTCCCTGTATGCAGTAAAAAAACCCCTTCTGCTCACTGTGCCAGTGAGCTGATGTGACATAGGTCATATTGAAATCATATTGATTTCAAACAGTGTAAAGTGTGTCATATTGAAGACTACACTTTTTGGATTTAATATGATTTTGATATAATGAGTGTCACGCCAACTTGTTGGTACAGTGTGCTACTATGAACTGTCTGTTTGATGTTGCTTTTTGCTGAAAAGTATCATAGGTCTGGCAAGTTTTTACTGTACTTCTGCAGGGCTTTAAGTTTGTAGCAGAACCATGAAGATCACCATGGTATAAAAAAAAGAATTACTTGCTGCTCAGTACACATGGGAATTGGAGGTCTAAAATTATACAGCATACTTATCCTACACTAGGTTTTGTGGTCAAGTTATGAAATGTGCTTGTTCAATTGCATCCATCACCAGAGTTAGGGACTGGTGCTCAAGGTGCTACTAAGATCATCAACATCTTGTGATAATGGTCTATTAGGGTCTTTCAAATATATTACATGTCCATTCTGGATCTCATTCTAATTCCATTTTGATTTCTATTTTATAAAATTTGAGTGTAATTTGATCAAAATGGGAACTAGAATGGACATGTTTGAAACTCCCATCCAGATTTTTTGCCAAAATAGGAATAGAATGGCCATTCTGGGTCATCTATTGTGTTGGCATTCCACCTGGCCCCTCAGTAGGTCCTGGGGTAGGGGTTTGCACACTTGCTTGGCCTGCTGTTGCTCTCCATCACAAGCTCCTTAGTGAACTCAATGGAATCTACCATTTTTAAAGAATTAACACCTCAAAACTCTGCTGGCTCCTGTTTGTGCTTGGAGTCCAAATTGATTGATTGATCCTTAGTCCTAGCACCATACTGTACTGCCTTCTGATGGCAACATAAAAGGACCTATTCACATATAAACTCAAAAATTTGGATTTCATAGGCTAGATTTAAGCTCCCTGTATAGGCTCAGGCAAAAGACTGTCCCATACTGGATTATTGTACACACCACCCTGCTGTAACAGATGAAGGTTCTGTATCAACAAAATAAAATTCTGAATCAAAACAGGATAAGATTGAGAATGGCCATTCTGGCACAGTAAAAGCCCTAGGAGTCCATTCTAGCCAGAATAGCCCTTCTCAATCTCATTTTGGATTATCAGAATGGGATCAGATTGGGACCAGAGTGGAGCACATACTTGGAATATCCTCTTCTCTACATGATCACATCCCAGTTGCCTATCATCAACAGAGATGTACATGTTCCCTGGGTTTTGGGGTTGGGGAGGACCCCTGAATATAGGGGGGGATCCCTGATCTGAGATTTGGGCTTTTTATCCACACAAATTTTCGAAAAATTCTATGATTCTTATCCAGAAAAAAATCAGGAGCCTCTGGCCCCCCTTTTTTATCTGGACTTTGTGCCAGAAGTCAAGCCATTCTACACCCAAATGAGGCAGTCTGGAAGTGGGACCACCCTGGGCTGCTCCCAACTGCCATCTGCAAGGTTTTTTATCTAGATTTGATCAAGCCCCCCCTCACAAACCCAATTTTTTATCTGGAAACCCTACTAGAGTTTCAGCTGAAATTTTCAATTTTTATCCAGGAAACTGAACAGGGCTCTTGTGCAATTTCCCAATTCTTATCTGGATTTGATCAGGGGTCCCCCCCAATTTTCAAGGGTCCTGATTGGGGGTACTGATGACTTTGCCAGTGCAAACATGCTACTCCCTGCATTAATCATATTAATCAACAGAGACCTTTGATTATCCAGGTTTGATAGTATCAAAACCCACTTGAACAGATAGTACAGTTGCATCTTGTAAAGCAAGACACTTTACGGGCTATATATCTTAAGTCATACGAAATACGCTTGACCTGTGTATATCGGTAAACATATGTATAACAAAAAGATAATAGTTGAGCTGTAACAGCTTGACATACAGGGCATTGTATAGTGACTAAGTTTGCATTTGTTTTATGGCACAAAACAAGGGAAAATAAAGAAATAACAAATGGTACACGATAAAGGAATAATGACAAGTCCAATAAAGGAAAGGGTGGGGGATTACCCCTTACACGCCCCCTGACGAGACTAGTACACAGTCTGATCAAGATGGTTTGAGAGGACAGTGGATACACTGGCCTCGACGTTGGTTTAGGTTTTATTTTATTTTGTGGGTCACAAATTGCGACCTATTAAGTCTGAACATTGAGCCCATGGTTATGTGGACTCAACGATTGAGAATAAGGAGTACCAGCCAATAGGTAGGTACGTGAGGGGCAAGTGGGCACCTTGTCGCTGGTCTTCGGTTACAGTTACACGGCCTTAGACTGATGAGCAGTGGCATTAGAGTTGTCCGATCCTATCAGTGAGGCTTTGGCTGGGGGTACAGAAGCTCCAGAGATCTCTGACGAGGGGTTTGGAGTGGTTGTTGGGGCAACTGTATCAGTTGCCTGGTCGATCGGGACAGTGTTGTCTAGGGCTACGTCCATAGTGTTGGGCCCGAATTCTTCATCACCGTCCTCCTTGATGGCGGATGGGTGAGGGACGAGCATGATGGGGGGGTCGCATTGTATGTCCCTATCAGTTTCTGGCAGCACCGGTACATCGACCATTTGATGTGTCCGAGTCAGACCCGTCACTAAGTGAGTGAAGTAAGGGGATTCCCCTATGAGAAGCCATCGGCCATCGCCATAGCCAATGTCCATTTGCTTTTCATCTTCTTCATGGGTCATTACCATGAGATAAAGATTGTCTTTGTGGGTGGGATATCTCCACCCGTCCCATTCGGGGATGGCAGGGGGCACGCCAAACTCCTGGAGACGACGAAGACATTTATTGTCATGCTCATGAAGAAGAGCGTCATGGAGTGCGGACCCAGAGTAAGAGTGGGCCATGAAGTGCAGGCCATACAGGTATACATGGTCTATCCATGCGGGGGGAATCTGGTTGTAAACCATGGCCCCCATAATGTCATCGAGAGAGATGTTCCCCTTGGAGTTCTCGGGGAGAATGGCACGCCAGATTGCATACACTGGCCCAGACTGCTCCTGGAATAGGGCAGTAGGGTTATTCTCATTGTATCGTGCGATTGCATCACGATACATGTTGGGGCTCACCATGATAATGGCAAATCATCGTTGGAATGATACACATAGTTCGCAATCCTTGGGGGTGAGCAGCCTAAGAAGGCCATATCCAAAGGTGGATCGCTGATGAACACCATACATGAAGTTGATGACAGTCCCATTGGTGAAATTCTTCATCCCCAGATGGCTATGCAACATTATATGTTGCCCCACAGTATCAATGTGGAGCATTTCCACCATATCAGGCTGGTGCATGCCTGCTCCCTTGTTCAGGTTGTTCTGGTTGCCCGTTAGGGTGCTACCATAATTCCAGTGCATGGGTGTATGGAAGTCGGCCCATGCAGGAGAGTCCGTGGATATGTTGTTGTGTACTCTCTCCTCAATGAAGCTGCTGTTTAATATGTACTGCATCGCGTGGTCATGGAACCCAGGCATGGTTCTAGATGCAATGGTGTATAGCTCATAGAGAAGTATGTGCGCTTCTAAATGGGTTTTTGCAGCATGATGGGTCCCGGCAACCACACTGCAAAGTTGGTCAACTTCATGTGGGTTCATGGGCAGCCCTCGAGGGGCAGCATGATATACTGCATGTTGGGGCTCATATCAGGGGCCACGAGTCACGTCGGCCCTCGATTGTACCAATCCTGACCCCCCAGCAGCAACTATATTCGTTCGCGGAGAGTGATGCACTCTCCATGACAGTATGTAGCGCATTTCATTATTGCGCTCAGTAACTCCAGTGCGTGTTTTGATCATGCCCCATGTGTCGGGGATCCGGCCAGGGTCCCAGTGCACTTTCTGCTTGTGCTCCTTCTTCTGCTGTTCTGCCTTCCTGGTGGCCTTCTTGCATTGTTGAGGAGTCATCTCCTCCGGGTCCTTGCTGTTGTCGCTTGATGCACCTGAGTCTGAGTCAGATTCATCGTACATGCTCCGTTTCTTTGTGGTTTTCTTTAATCATTCCAAATGATCATCCAGTTGAATTTGGGGAGGAGGAACCAGGGTTCCGGGAGCAGATACCCTTATTGGGTCCTCAAACGACCACCCTGGTGGTGCTGCCTCGGGCAGTGTTTCCATTGGACGTGTTCCCTGCGGCTGTGTGTCGTCTGTCATTGGGATGTCTTCGTCTATGTGGCTGTTGTCCCATTCTACCGGTGGGGGCAGATTTTTCTTCGCTGGGGCCGTGGTCGTTCGAGGTATGGTGAGTGTATCACTCACCCTGGCTGATTCTTGCAACTTGGGACGAGTCGTCCTGGATGTCGGCAGTCCAGGATTGCTTGTAGTGGGACATGAGTATGTGTCTGGTTTCCCACTCTTGTATTCTGCCCTTGTAGCACTATGTTGTGGTCTCAGCAGGGGAGCGAAGGCTCGCTCCATTAAGATCTTGACCTTGTCGCTGAGTCATTTGTTCTCAGCTCATGCTGCGTCCAATACGCCCAGGAGGTCCGTGATTACCATCACGCCAGCTTGATCTTCGAGGTTGAGGAACTCGATGAGGTTCTCATCAATCCCAGCCTCAAGTAGACAAGATATTACCTTGTCATTTCGGGTGGTGGCAGGAGCATAGCTCCTCTGCCTGGAAGGTTGTGATGAGCTCATGGCTGGTGGTAGGCTTCACTCATGATGCCATTTCTTTCCTCTGGCTCCAGCAGATTGAGATGATGAGGAGTACTCCTTGTCATATGGTAATGGTATGCTTGGTGGTGGTCTGTGAGGTCTACTCCGAGGTGGTTTGTATAATGACAACATGTACCCATCATCGTATGACTGGTGTCGTGGTGGAGGGCTGTATCACCTGCCTTCTCTGAATTCCAGCAGTGGATATTGTGGTTGTTGTTGCTGAGGAGGTGGTTGGGTATTCTGTTGGGAAGACAATTCTTCCCTTCTCCTCCCTCTACTAGACCCTCATCCAGGGTCTCTGCATCCACGTCCTTGTGTTCATGATGGGCGGCGAGGTCCACTGTGACCACATGTTGGTGTGGCAGAGGACATGGTTGTGTGGTGGGGAATGCAAGTTGTTGTAGAAAAATGGGTTCAGTGGTGGTTGTAAGTAAGGAGAAGGAAAAAAAGG
The DNA here is from genome assembly GCA_025093985.1 of Calvatia gigantea. Classification (NCBI taxonomy): domain Eukaryota; kingdom Fungi; phylum Basidiomycota; class Agaricomycetes; order Agaricales; family Lycoperdaceae; genus Calvatia; species Calvatia gigantea. The sequence goes on along the minus strand of JACAAK010000005.1, from coordinate 2,444,330 downwards.
TGGCTAATTCTGCCAAGGCCTCATATTACCAAAGCTGATAGACTTTGGTTAGTTTTTCCTGACGGGACGTAATCGTATGACACCTCTCTGAGGCACCATTATTTCCTTTTTGGGAGCTGACTTGTGTGGCGGACGCTGTGCAATTCCAGATATCTGTCGAGGGCTGCCAATTTCTTGCAGACCTCGTAAGGTTCCCAAGTGGTGTCTCCCAGACTCCACCTTACCTCGAATTCCAGTTTGTCATGATTGTCACAATGGTGCACTGTGATCTCGTCAATGAACCATTTATGTTCGTCATTGAGACCAAAGTCATAGGGCTCAGGGGACACCCTATTGGGGAATAACACATCATTTGACGTGATGAATGGTCTTAACAACCCTACATTCCATGTAGGGTTGATCCTCTGGCTCGCCAGCACCGGCGGTAACTCTAGTGTGTATGTTGACACACTGGGATTTGCCCTTAGGACCTTGTACGGTTCAATAAACTTGGGACAGAGATTTGATGCCCTGTTCTTAGGTAAATTGAGGTTCTTGGTGGATAAATACACCAAGTCCCCTTCCTTAATTGCGGGTTCGTCGCCCTGCTTTTTGTTCGTGTTGAGCATTTGGAATGCTCTGGCTTCTATAATAGCGTCGTGTGCCTCAGCTAAGTTACCGAGTGCATTCTCAGCGAACGCTTTAATTCCCTTGGGAGCGATTTTATCGCTCTGTAACTCTCTAACCATAGAGGGCATATACCCTCCATTCAATTCGAACAGTGCATAACTGGTCATGGCAGATATGCTCGCGTTAATCATGAACTCTGTCATGGGTAATTTATTTACCCAATCTTTCTGGTCATGGCGCATGACCGCACGAAAAATTTGGCCAATGTCCCGATTGGCCCATTCGGTTTGACCATCCGTTTGTGGGTGAAATGACGTAGACATGAGTAGTTTTGCCCACATAAGCTTATGCAGGTGTTGCCACCATGCTGATGTGAACCGTGGGTCACGGTCGCTTACTATTGACTTTGGGAGACCGTGAAGTCTCACTACCTCTTGAAGGTAGATCCATGAAAGTTCAGAGACTTTCATTTTTGTGTGTACGGGTATTAAGTGGACCATACTGGTCATTCTACAAATAATTACCCATAAAAAGTTAAATCCTTTGGATTCTGGGAATAGTCCAATGAAATCCATTCCAATGGAATCCCAAGGTTTCATTGGGATGGTAAGTGAATGCAGCTTCCCCGCTGGTTTCGCATTTAATGTCTTAGACGTTTGACACATCTGACATGATCTGTAAAACTCGTGTATGTCACGAGTCATTTTTGGCCACCAATACCAGTGACGAATGTATTCATTCGTCCGTTGGTCACCATAGTGGCCCATGATCTCATGGCCCTGGGTTATTAAGATCGTGATGAGTTCACGATCATTTGGTATACACAACACTAGTTCACCATCAGTGTTCTTTTTATAGAGGAGTTTCTCCTCTAATGAAAAGTTATTATTATGCTGACTGATGTCATTCAGCAATTTAGACAGGAACGGATCATTTGTGTATCCGTTCCGTACCTTATCCGGGAAGTCGTCCGGTACTTCTATTACTTTATCAGAGATGTGCTGATTTTTCAGCATATCCACAACTGTCAGTTCCGTGGGTGGTATTGTTTCACCAACTGATCCAGAGGTAGCGGCCACAGAGGGAGACTTTTCTCCCTCAATTCGCTTATCTGCTTCCTCAAGATCTTTGGCTTCATTAGCCTTTGCATCTTGTTTCTCTTGAAGTCATGAACTTCGATGCAATTCCTCCACTTAGATAGCATGGAGATGTTCTTTATGCTGCTCAGCTTCCCTAGCCCTGTCCTGAGGAAGGTCCTCAGATTCTGGGTCGATACAGGCATCGACATTAACATATTCAGTGGGGTGATGAAGCTCACCCAGCAAGTCACTTTCAAAGTAGCAAGATAAGCAGTCTGCTACCTTGTTCTTTTCTCCTTTGACATATGTTATGTCAAATAAGAATCGTGCAAGGTAGTTTATCCACCTCTGCTGCTGACTAGATAGGTTAGCTTGAGTCTTAAAAAACTCTAGTGCCTTATGGTCAGTTATGACGTGGATTTTGTAACCCACAAGTTTATCCTCCCAGCACATTAGGGCTTCGAGGATAGCGAGTGTTTCTAGCTCATGTACTGTGTAATTTTGTTGTGCAGGTGTAAACTTACGCGACATTAACCCTGCTAGATGACATTTCGTCCATTTATCCCCTTGACTGTACATTGCTCTGATGCCAGTCTTAGAGGCGTTGCAAATGACCCAGATAGGTACTCCTGTGTGTGGGTCAATAGGCTTCAGCACAGGTGTCTTCTGGCAGATGTGTTTTATCATATCAAAGCACTGCTGGTGAAGCGGTCTCCAATGGAATGGTGTCCCATTCTGAGTGATGGACATTATCGGCCCAGTATAGGCTGATATGTTGGGCAGGAAGTTCGACAAATAATTGACAAGTCCAATGAAACACTGGACATCGTTATATACTCGCGAAGTGTGCCACTCTGTTATCCGATTAAGCTTATCATGGTTGGGGTGAATACCCTGATCATCGATGATGTGGCCAAGGCAGTCCACTCTGTCTGTGTTAAAGAGGCAGAAATAGAATAACTAAATGTGATATGGATGTATGGCTTAGATTAAGCTGACAGAATAGATTTTCTAAAGATTTCTGCACAAGGCAAGTTCGTGGGGAGGCAATCTGACAATATGAGGGACAATTCCACAAAATAACACGAAACACAATGCATAGAGAACACCAGAATAACTAGCTACCTTCGCTAAGAAGAGTAAAGCCAAGTTACATTTGTAAAAAGCGCAACTTGCATCTATTATCTAAGAAGTTAACAAGACACAGAACCTCAGGTACTCCCTAAGATTCACCCTTATCAAGTCAATGACCAGAAGCGCACTGTCCTACACTTGTGATACTCCAAGTACCAGGGTGTAGCGATGCAATACGCTCTTAATCTAAGCTCACTTCATAAGTAAGCCGAGGTCTTCTTCTTAGATTACAAAGGTCTCAACCTTAGCTCAAGTCACTTAATCCAGTTAATCTTGAAAGAACTTATTACTTTGCTTTGCTCAGGCACAATAGATCACTTTTCACTGTGCTCTGAAGGCTGGACAATGGCTAGTAGGTTCCTTGCCATGTCCGACACCTCAGAGGGGGTTTATATATTATTTGGGTGCTCGTTATGACAAGACAATGATTACACAACTAGGAACATATTATCAAGCAAGGTACAAACCAGTAGATTAGATTGCACACCAAGAGAGCCGCAACCTGTTAGATTAGTGAAACATTGGAAATACAGAAGGATTCCGGGTATCCATTTGTTCCGGGCTGTGTTTTAGCCCGTTCTCTGGGTCTACATTCTTCTCTAAATATGTAGAACATCTAAGATTTCGGACGTTGCGTGAACTGTTCTCCTACGTGTCCCCATGGATTGTACACGAACACGCCCATATGCGTCATTAGTGCTAAGTGATGTTTGTTAATCTAACAATGGTGGCATTTCCTTGTGAACATGCTGATCATCCTTTTAGATTAAGTACGTCGGACTTATTTCCTGAGTCTAGGCTCATTGGAGGGGTTCCATAGCTCTGTATAAATGCATTGGAATGGTTTTACTGCCTGGTCCAGCCGGAATCATGACTGGTCATATGGTACACTGTTAGAATTGCTTTTTGTTAAGCATAGTGGTCATCCCATAGCCGCTGCTATCTGTCATCAATGGTCATAGTGTTCTACAGTGATCAAGTACTCTTTTATTATACTGTTGGGCTCTTAGATTAGGTCGTACTACTATAGGAAGGTTCGATGCAATCATTAGATTAGGCTTGTATGCCTTAGATTAGCGATTTTCATGTGTGAAAACGGCTTTGCTGTTACAGCGTACAGCTCACATTTAGCCCACTTGATAAAGAGCTGATTCGCTCTTAATCTTTCGAAGACTATACGAAGGTAAACTTCATGATCTTCGACCGAGTCTGAATAGATGAAACAATCATCTAAGTAGGCATGTAGGAATATGCCAATAACATTGCGAAAAATCATGGTCATTAGCCGTTGGAACGTAGCAGGGGCATTACAATCCCCTTGTTGCATGATATGGCTGAGATATGTCCCAGCTATCGTTGAAAAGGCAGTCTTGCTGACATCCTCAGGGCGAATTCGCACCTGTTCATAGGTGTCAGCCAAGTTGATTTTGGAGCAAAATTTCACTCAGGCGACATCCTCTCGGATGATTTCCTGGTCAGGTAAAGGCGTAACATCCTTTACTGTATTATCATTGCGCTTGCGGGCATCTATGACAGTCCTGAGTTTACCGTCTTTCTTTGGGATGCACAGTAGAGATAAGGCTTGAGTAGCCTGTTTAGGCTCCCACCAGCCAGCTCTCACATAGTGGTCCAGTTTTTCATAAAATTGAGGCCGCATCGAGTGAGGGCAATGAAGGGTACAGTTACTATACCGTACATTGTCGTCAATGAGATTTATCTCATGATTGACTTCACGTAGAGGGGGCAGCTCATCAGGCATGCCCTGCATTATATCTTTGAACTCTTTGTACCACTGGTTACGAAGATGTTCAAGGTCGAGCTTAATTACGACCTTGTTAGGTTGTTTCCCAATGATCCAGGATGCTTTCCCTCGAAGCACTTGGTCAAGTGCTTCCTTGGGTGGCATCTTCATAGCATTACAATTTCGCAATGCCTCAGGGATCTTAGGCTCAGGATATTTCATGAAGTTGAGGATGATAGGTTCATCCACCTCTCCATCGGCAGGTTGACGAAATCCAGTTTGGGGGATATCTTTCATCCCAAACTGATATTCAGTGGACATATCATCTACCATCGCATTCCATTCTGCTGGCATGCAGTGGTTATAGTAGAGACTGTTAGGCCTCGCTGGGAGGGGGTTGTCTATCAGCACCCAGTTCGCATTGATGGTGCGAGGAGTGTCTGGATCATCAACCTCTTCCATTGTGACCTTCTTCGTGGCTCGGTGCTGATGAAGATGAGAATCCGTTTCACTAGCAACATTTACTGCATTGAAGCATTCACCAAGTAGTTCTACTTGGTTATTTATGAAGTTGAGCACAACATTATGTGCTCTCATGAATCCAGCCCCCATTATTAGATCGTATCAGTCAAAGTTGGCCATGTCAACGTACGTGGTGATATTGTTTGACCCGATCTTCATGGAGACATTAGCTCCATACTTAATGATAGACCGACTGCCAACCGTGCCCAGTTGTAAACTGTGTGGGTCAGCGAGGTTGTGTACCACAACATCGGCCACATGTGCGAAGGCTGGTGTCAACCTGGTTATGGTACTTCCTGAGTCCCAGAGAGTCCAAGCATCAACCCCGTTGATGTTGACATATGTAGCAAGACACTGTTTCTCGCTTGGTAGTACTTGGGGCCTCATCCGAGGCTCCTTTTCAACGTAAAGTTGTACACATCTGATGCATTGAGGTTCTATCTCTACCTGTGGGCCTTCCTCCACTGTGGTGTCATTCATTGCATGAAGGAAATCGAAGTCGCCTGATGCCTTGGACTCTGCATAGTCAGAGTCATATACCTCGACCTTGACAAGGTCGACTTCTTCTTCGTGTATGGAGGCATGCTCTTTCTCCGCTGGTTTTTCCAGTTCTACCTGGGGTTCCTCCTCAGGTATGTCCTCGAGATCACCGATCACAGTATGGGCAGTGCGTAGGAATAATTTCTGTTTGCCCTTATTCGGGCAATTACTGGCATAGTGGTTGCCACCACAATTGTAACACACTACCGGCTTGTCAGGCCACTTAGTGCCCTCTTGTGGCCGTGCCACAGGACGGGATGGTTTAAACATCCTATTACTATGGTCATCTCAATATTTCAAGGGACCAGGTTCATATTGTCGAGGAGGAGGTTTGTTTACCTCCTTAACAGGTATGTATTTGCAGCCATTAGCCACATTTCGAGGGACTAGTGTAGTCCCACGCAATATAAGCTTTCAATGAGGATCATGAGGAGCCTTAGCAGGCGCCGTTTGCTTTAAGGAGCTCCAGAGTGAGCTGTTATTCTTGCTAGTTTGCAAGTTTTTATGATAGAAGGAGTTGACCTTCAACCTATTCTCATACCACATGGCAAACGTGAGGAAATCATCAAGGGAGTTGGCATTGGGTGTCAACCCATGATTGAACAGTAAATCTGTTCTCATATCCTTAGGTATTCCTTCCAGGAATACTTCAACGAGTGAATAATCATCGGGGTGCACTGTCATGCACTGGGCATGATCCATAAGGGCATCGTAGAAGCCCTGTACTCTGATTGTCGTGTTGTAGTGCACATGACGAAGGCCTTCATGTGCATCATGCATTGACATTGGTAGCACAAATCTGTCATACAGGGTAATTAGGATGTCTTCGAACATCCAGTTAAATCTTGTCCGATTGACGTTGATAATGTGCCTCATCACCATGTTCTTAGCCTCACCTCTGAGGTAATATGGGAGCAATTGAAGCCTTAGATGATCCAAGGCGGGGCTTGTTCCTCCTACACCTTGTAAGGTGAAATCTATATATAGTGAAGAGACAAAATTCTCTAAGTCACTAAATTTCTGGCTACTAGAGTACAGTTCTACTCCACTATCCTGAGGTAATCTCTGGTTGGATGACTTATATCCTGCCAGGAACTCAAAGGGTTGTGTGAGGTACTCTTGCACTGTTCAGTGGATGCGGTCATGCATCTTTTCTTTGTGTCTTTGTAGGGTCTCCATTACACCAGGTGATACATTTGGGACCTCACAAGCAAGAGAGTGACCTCTCACCTGTGTGTGGTCTTAAACCGGCAGTAGTCCCATTACCACGTTAGGACCTAAGTTAGGTTCAGCCAGTGGAATTGGGTGTACTCCCAGGAATCGGTTCGGTCCTGTGGAGGATGGTGAGGTTTTTACTCGAGGTGTTAAGTAATGGCCTGCCATTCCAAACCTGCTAGGGGTGTTCAGGACGGGCATAGGCATGGAGCCAACTACCTGAGTTGATGCCCTAGCCAGAGTCCTTAGTATGGATGGGTGCCATGCTATGGCACTAAGAGGCATTGAGGGTTGTTGGAAGTGAGGGTTTTGTGGCGAATTTCACTGTGAGTTTCCTCTGACTGATGGAGCCAATCTTGGTGTGGTAGTTCTAGGTGGTGAATGTGTTACCACCTCCAGGTTTATGGTGACAGACTGCGTCTGTCTGGCTTTCTGAGGTAGTGTCACCTCTGGTGCCAGCTTGTGCATTTCATCATTTTCATCCCCTTCACGTGGATCTGTGTCAAAGGCACGATGTCCATTGAGTATGACACCTTGGTCCTCAATTCTGGATTCCCCCAAGTTTGAGAGGTCATGTACTCTCAAGCATTGAAAAGCAATGCGGTCACACCATCTCTTGGCGTGTAAAGTTACACACTGTTGCCAGTCATTGGGGTCTGGGTTAGGAGCAGTTACTCTGCTCGTTCCTTCAGTAGGGCCATCGTGTTCATCGGGTTCACCAAACAGGTGAGTGTAGGCAGTGACCATGGCATTTGTGCCAGATATCGATGATGGCGTTGCGGTCAGTTGTTCCTCCTGTCTAGGGGGTTCAGCATATCCCAGATACTCTTCGTACTGATGGTCGATTTGTGATGATAAGTAATCCATTGGTGTCTCTGCTCGGGATGAAGCTTTCATCCCTCGTACCAAGGAGTAGGCTGCCAAGACCTTTCCCAAGGTTTCGATGTAGCTCTCTCAGTATTCCTGACTCTCCTGATTCGGGAGATTAGATAAATTGGTATAATAGTGGGACAGGAGTTGTTCCATGTATTCCATGAGTTGTAATTGTTGATGGGGCTTTGTGACCTTAGCCACATCAAGGAGGACTTCTACCTCTTGGTGTAGAGTGGGAAGTCCCACATCTGAGCCATCGTCATCCATGTCGAGGTCGAGATGTATTCCATACATGTTGAATCTCGATCCGTACCACTATGTTGGTTCAGTCTATTTATAGCTGAAACGGATTCTTGAGTACTTCACTCTTGAAGAGAGATAACGAACAATGTACTAGACCGCACTCTAGGTTGCTGGTCATGGTCTATTAAATAGAACAATGTACGCAGTATGCTCTGTATATGCTACTGGCAGATAAGACCTCACCTGTATTAGGTAGAATGGCGCACAGACCAGAACTATTAGATATATAAGACCTATGTAGTATGCGTATGTTCCTCAGACAATTCAGTCTATTCTCTGCCCATCATTCCTCTAAGATATCCTCTAGCAACAGTCTACAATGCATATCTTAATAAACCCAGTGAGTACGACTCCCCTCCGCCACTAGCGCAAGCTATTGTGGTGTACTCGTCTTAACAGGTTATGGGCCCCAACCGCTGCTCACTCCAACCGCACTTTGCAACGCTGGTAGAGTGTAGGAGGCTACGGTCATATGCAACCTGGGAGACAGTGGCCCTTTGGTCCATTTGATCCCTGTGTCTGCCCCATGTTGCGATGCGTGCATCATGCACTGCAGTCCTACATGATGCTAACACGTGTTTACCCTATTCTTAGATATGTCTAAACTGGCTTCTGCTCCACCAGGTTTTGTTCAAACCCCTAGCGGACAGCTTCCCGTCCTTACTGGGACGGGTAATTATACCATCTGGTCGCTTCGCCTTCAGTCTGCACTTATGTGCATTTCCTTAAATGACTGCTCCTGGACCAGATGGGACTTCTCTGGAGCAATGGACGAACCAGTACAGTACGAGCAGGCCTACAGACCTGAGCACCCTGCTGTCCCGGCTTCCAGCACTTTGCCGGCATGTCCCGCACGACCAGGAACTCCAATTCCTGCGACTGCTGAGGAGCGCCGCAGTGTTGGAATGGCCAACAACCTCCGGATGCGAGCTCTTGGGTTGATTGAGGCAACTCTCCCCAACAGCATGCTAAAGCATTCTGCCCAGGATGCTCGCTCTCTCTGGTCTCAGTTGCAGGGCCAATATGGCCTTCCTGGACCAGCTCAGGTCTACAACAAGTTCATTCGTACTATAACGTTTGAACTCCCTCTCAGTGGAGATCCTTCGCTCAAGATTAGCGAGCTTCAGCAGATCTTCGGGCAGCTTGACACCATGGATAGTGGCATCGCCCCGGAAATTGAAACGATGGTCCTTCTCCACTCCCTTCACCCATCTTTGAGCCACGTAGCTCAGACACTCCTCACCTCGAACACGTCGCTTCACGAGCTGACGTGGGATAAGGCCCGAAGCGGCATTATAGCCACTTACGCCTCCAACCAGACCGCCCACGCGCAACGAGCGCGCTTTACTCCACGACAGGAAGGTGGGCAGCAGCAGCAGCGCCAGCAGCAAGGTCAGCAGCAGCCTTCAGGGTCTAAAAAGCCCCAGCAGAAGCAGCAGCAGCAGCCTCAGCAGCAGCAGCAGCAAAAGCCATCTGGAGGAGAAGGCGACAGCGAGAAGAAACGCCGATGGCGCCCCTGAGGAAAAGGAAAAGGAAAGGGAAAGGAGGAAGGTGCGCAAGGCAATGCCGCCACCTCTTCTGGCTATATCCAGGACATGGACTTCATGTCACAGGCACAAACTGTGCTGCCACCATCCACTCGTTCCCTTGTAGAAGCAACGCGTCGAGCCAAAACACCTCCCGTTGCCTCTAATTCTGCTGCCACTGGCAGCAATGCCACTCCGCTCGCGTCGCGCATCACTGCGCCCGAGCCCGAAGCTCGTCGCAAACCTTCAGTGAAAGCTAAGGTTACCACATTGAAGAAGTGGGACAAACGTCTCAAGTCAACTTCTTCATCGGGTGAGAGTTCGGAGGAGATGTGGAAGCGCTTTGACAAGATGGATGTCGAGACAACTCCATCCACCATCACAAGGGAGGAAGACGCAATCGCGTGGCCAGCCCCAGTGTATAACAGGCCGGCAATTATCAAGAAGCCCAAGCTGCTCAAGAAGAAGCAGGCGCCAAAGGAAATCGAGTCAGTCCTCGAGTTGGTCTTAGATGACAACAACTCGGACACTGACTACAGTTCCGATGGAGGGTGCGGGTCAGTACCTTCAACTGACTACTATTCTTGTTCTGATGCAGAAGATGACGTACAGCCCCATCAACGGATGGGACGGAACGATACAGACGCAGGGTCTGTCTGCCTCGGAGCAGGACGCCCTGGAGATTCCGAGGTTGAGTTGGGATGACGAGGTGGCCGCCGAAGAGAGCGGGGCACCTATGCAGATGTAGCGCGTTGTCCACCTCCTGTAGGGACTCGTTGTAGACACCGCTGTACAGACTTTGTGAACTGCAATGTATGCTGGAAGCGCGCCCAAGGCGCTTCCCCTTCTGCTTATTCCGCTAGTGTGACTAAGCTGGAAAGTAAGATGAATACTACATATACCATGAATAATCACGAGTATTCAGACAAGTTAAGGTCAGAACTCCATGAAGAGCACGAGGATCTTAATCAGATCATCACATATCACATCTGTAATTTGTCTCAGTGCCAAAAGTGTAGAGAAGAAGGGAATAAACATTCTGTGAATAACGCAGACTGGCTCCTTGATTCTGGAGCATTGTACCATGTCACCGGTTATCTCTCTGATTTCGCAGAGGTTAAGATGGGCCATTACGGGCTTATACAAGCCAGCTGGCAACCGGATTTATGAAATGACAGGACGAGGGTCTGTGATTTTCCAGCATGACATGACAGACATGGGAAAGTCCAAGAGCAGCTACTTCAGTGTATCGTGCCGGTCTTTTACATCAAAGAAATCACAGAACGGTTAATGTCCTCAGGGCCAGATTCTTCGGAACAGGCTATGTTTTAGAGGACAACCGTTAAAGGGACCACCATCCGTGATAAATCAGGACAAGGCAGTATTGTCCGCCTGGCCTCATCGTTTGTTCAAAAACAACGTACATATGGTGCACACGTATGTCTTGCAAAATAGCAAGGAGAAACCAGTCGCGTTGACATTACGCCAACTTGATTATATCGATTGGCATCATCGAATGGGACATCCTTCGGATCGCGCGCTCTCCGAGCTTCCAAAGCACGTAGAGGGCATCGCGTCAATTTCCGCACCATCTACTCGGAAAGGCATTTGCGACGGCTGTGCCAAGGGGAAAATGCATAATAACCCCTTCCGATTAATCCCAAGCGAGCCACCGCAGTCTTTGAGCTATGTCACTCAGACTTGCTGGAACTGCCCATCATTAGTTACCATAAATATAAATGGGCAATGACGTTTCTTGATGACTTTTCTTCTCACGCACACGTAGTCCTCCTTCGAAAGAAGTCCGAGGCTTCTGAGAAGCTTATTCAGCTAATCAGTGCGTTGGAGAACCTCTCCGGAATGCAAGTCAAACGACTTCGCACCAATAATGGAGGAGAATATGTCAATGAAAAGTTATTGGCAGGACTCGCGGCGCGAGGAATCACCCACGAGACCACTGCTCCCTATGCGCATCAGCAGAACGGGAGAGCAGAGAGACTGAACCGCACCCTACACGAGAAAGCCCAAGCTATAAGGCTACAGGCATGTCTACCTGACTCGTGGTGGGAATTTGCGTTGAACACAGCCGTGCATTTATATAATCGCACGCCAGTCCAGCGTCTGCAGTGGAAGACACCTTTTGAGTGTTATTCGAGGGAAAAACCAAATCTGTCCCATATCCGTGTGTTTGGATGCGGCGCGTATGTATATCTACCCGATGAGATCCGCCCAAACAAATTGTCCGCAAAATCCGAGATTATGATCTTTCTTGGATACAAAGGCAGTAAAAATTACGTCTTTATGCGGCACACGGTAGGCAATGTGATTTTTATATCACCAAACGCCTTGTTCGACGAGGGATATTTCCCTAAATGCCCCGATTCAGTGCCGGATAGCAGTAACCGGCCTAATCACGGAGGAGAGAGAAATCTGCCTAGACCAGGATTACGGGATGAACCACCTATTCCGCCATCTTCGGATGACGCTGGAATTGTTCCACCTCCACCCGATCATCCAATACCGTTACCTCCGGTTGCTCCACCATTTAAACCGAAACATTCTCCGCCTTCACCTCCTTTACCCCGGCGAGAGTCCACTCCGCCGGACAGCATAGATTCACGACGGCCATCACCTGGCAATACGCCACCTTGGATTCCCCCACCTGAGTCGCCACCTTTGCGTGGAACGACCGTTGAGGAGGAGCCTGATGTACGTGATAATTGGCATGTGGACAGAGATGTATGGGATACCGAAAACCCGGAATTCCCAATTCCTGTTCCCAAACGTCGAGCTGTAGGTTCTGATCAAGTAGAGCCGCGTCGTTCTGAACGACAAGGCAGGCCTCCTGTCAGACCTGGTAATACATATGGAGAAAACAGGCGTCCAATTTCAATCGAAAGAGAAATAGATCGGACTCACCGACAAGAGCAGCAGAGGCAAAGGCAGCGCGTACGCGCCAATGCCCCTCCGGATGAAATCATTCGAGAGCGTAGAGCAAGGACTAACCATCCTGAATATGTGAGACAAAGAGTTCGTGCTGAGCGGTACCCGCCACGACCCTTTGATTTGCCTCCATTTCAGCTCCCTCCACGTCCGGAACTGCCGCCCATGCCTGATAACAATGATCCAACATCTCACGATGTAAATGATATGGACATTGAAAGGCTTGTCGCTGAGGGAGGAGTAAAGTTGATCGATTTCTTGATACAGACGGTACATAATACCGCACACGGAGAGCCTGAAACTTTCCGTGACATGCTTAAGCTTCCTGAGCCCGTCAGAGCAAAATGGATGGCTGCGTGTATCGAGGAACTCGACGCGTTGAAAAAACGCGGAGTATACGAATCGGTAGATCTTCCGAAAGGAAGGAGGACGGTGAAAAACCGTTGGGTATTTCTCGAAAAGTCTGATGGCCGCCTGCGAGCTCGCTTAGTCGCGAAAGGGTTCTCGCAGATTGAAGGCATCGACTATAACGAGCTTTTCTCACCAGTTGTCCGCTACGAGTCTGCGCGCGTAAGCTTCGCACTCGCCGCAATCCATGATTGGGATATGCACAGCGTTGACGTAAAAACAGCCTATTTATATGGCAAGCTGGATGAGGAAATATACATGGAACAGCCCGAAGGGTTTCGACTCCCTGGGCAGGAAGGAAAAGTATGGAGACTTAGACGAGCGATATACGGCCTTAAACAAGCCGGTCGCCAGTGGTGGAAAGAATTGCATCAATCTATGATTGAGCTGGGATTTACCCGCTGCAAATCTGACTACGCGGTCTACTTTCACAGACATCCAAAGATGAAAGAGCTTGTAGTAGCCATTGTCTACGTTGATGATGTGAATTTCCTGGGAAAGAAAGACTCCCCCCTCCTCAAAGAGTTGAAGGGAAAGTTCACTAAAAAGTGGGAATGCAGAGATCACGGTCCCTGTGAAGAATTCCTTGGGATGAAAATCACGAGGAATCGCTCCAAGCGTCAAATCTTCATCCAACAGGTGAAATACCTGGAGAAGATCTTGCAGCGCTTCCAGGTTCCACAATCTGCCGCGGCTAAAACGCCATTGCCAGCTGGCTTCCAGTTCGTAACGAACAAGGAAACTGCATCGACCCCCTTCCGTCTGAAGTACCAACAATTGGTTGGATCTTTAATGTACTTGATGATCGGTACTAGGCCCGACATAGCCTTTGCCGTAGTTAAGCTGGCACAACATGCCGCTAACCCCGCACCCGAGCACTATCGCGCTGGAATTCATGTATTAAAGTACTTGTCTATGACAAGGAACTATGCATTGAAATATGACTGCTTATTCCGCTAGTGTGACTAAGCTGGAAAGTAAGATGAATACTACATATACCATGAATAATCACGAGTATTCAGACAAGTTAAGGTCAGAACTCCATGAAGAGCACGAGGATCTTAATCAGATCATCACATATCACATCTGTAATTTGTCTCAGTGCCAAAAGTGTAGAGAAGAAGGGAATAAACATTCTGTGAATAACGCAGACTGGCTCCTTGATTCTGGAGCATTGTACCATGTCACCGGTTATCTCTCTGATTTCGCAGAGGTTAAGATGGGCCATTACGGGCTTATACAAGCCACTGGCAACCGGATTTATGAAATGACAGGACGAGGGTCTGTGATTTTCCAGCATGACATGACAGACATGGGAAAGTCCAAGAGCACTACTTCATGTATCGTGCCGGTCTTTTACATCAAAGAAATCACAGAACGGTTAATGTCCTCGGGCCAGATTCTTCGGAACAGCTATGTTTTAGAGACAACCGTTAAAGGAACCACCATCCGTGATAAATCAGGACAAGCAGTATTGTCCGCCTGGCCTCATCGTTTGTTCAAAAACAACGTACATATGGTGCACACGTATGTCTTGCAAAATAGCAAGGAGAAACCAGTCGCGTTGACATTACGCCAACTTGATTATATCGATTGGCATCATCGAATGGGACATCCTTCGGATCGCGCGCTCTCCGAGCTTCCAAAGCACGTAGAGGGCATCGCGTCAATTTCCGCACCATCTACTCGGAAAGGCATTTGCAACGGCTGTGCCAAGGGGAAAATGCATAATAACCCCTTTCCGATTAATCCCAAGCGAGCCACCGCAGTCTTTGAGCTATGTCACTCAGACTTGCTGGAACTGCCCATCATTAGTTACCATAAATATAAATGGGCAATGACGTTCCTTGATGACTTTTCTTCTCACACACATGTAGTCCTCCTTCGGAAGAAGTCTGAGGCTTCTGAAAAGCTTATTCAGCTAATCAGTGTGTTAGAGAACCTCTCCGGAATGCGAGTCAAACGACTTCACACCAATAATGGAGGAGAATATGTCAATGAGAGGTTATTGGCAGGACTCGCAGCACATGGAATTACCCACGAGACCACTGCTCCCTATGCACATCAGCAAAATGGGAGAGCAGAGAGACTGAACCGCACCCTACACGAGAAAGCCCAAGCTATAAGGCTACAGGCATGTCTACCTGACTCGTGGTGGGAATTTGCGTTGAACACAGCCGTGCATTTATATAATTGCACGCCAGTCCAGCGTCTACAGTGGAAGACACCTTTTGAGTGTTATTCGAGGGAAAAGCCAGACTTGTCCCATATTCGTGTGTTTGGATGCAGCGCGTATGTATATCTACCCGATGAAATCTGCCCAAACAAATTGTCCGCAAAATCCGAGATAATGATCTTTCTTGGATATAAAGGTAGTAAAAACTACATCTTTATGCGGCACACGACAGGCAACGTGATCTTTATATCACCAAATGCCTTATTCAACGAGGGATATTTCCCAAAATGCCCCGATTCAGTGCCGGATAGCAGTAACCGGCCTAATCATGGAGGAGAGAGAAATCTGCCTAGACCAGGATTAAAGGATGAACCACCTATTCCACCATCTTCGGATGATGCTGGAATTGTTCCACCTCCACCTGATCATCTAGTACCGTTACCTCCGGTTTCTCCACTATTTAAACCGAAATATTCTCCGCCTACACCTCCTTTACTCCGGCGAGATTCTACTCCACCAGACAGCATAAGTTCACGACGGCCATCACCTGGCAATACGCCACCTTGGGTTCCCCCACCTGAGTCGCCACCTTCGCGTGGAACGACCGTTGAGGAGGAACCTGATGTACGTGATAATTGGCATGTGGACAGAGATGTATGGGATACTGAGAACGAAGAATTCCCAATCCCTGTTCCCAAATGTCGCGCTGTTGGTTCTGACCAGGTAGAGCCATGTCGTTCTGAACGACAAGGCAGGCCTCCTGTCAGACCAGGTAATACATATGGAGAAAATAGGCATCCAATTTCAATTGAAAGAGAAATAGATCGGACTCACCGACAAGAGCAGCAGAGGCAAAGGCAGCGCGTACGCGCCAATGCCCCTTCGGATGAAATCATTCGTGAGCGAAGAGCAAGGACTAACCATCCTGAATATGTAAGGCAAAGAGTTCGTGCTGAGCGGTATCCACCACAACCCTTTGATATGCCTCCATTTCAGCTCCCTCCACATCCGGAACTGCCGCCTATGCCTGAAAACAATGATCCAACATCTCATGATGTAAATGACATGGACATTGAAAGGCTTGTCGCTGAGGGAGGAGTAAAACTGATCGATTTCTTGATACAGACGGTACATAATACTGCACACGGAGAGCCTGAAACTTTCCGTGACATGCTTAAGCTTCCTGAGCCTATCAAGGCAAAATGGATGGCTGCGTGTATCGAGGAACTCAAAGCATTAAAGAAATGAGGAGTATATGAACTAGTAGATCTTCCGAAAGGAAGGAGGACAGTTAAAAACCGTTGGGTATTTCTCGAAAAGTCTGATGGCTGCCTGCGAGCTCGCTTAGTTGTGAAGGGGTTCTCACAGATTGAAGACATCGACTATAACGAGCTTTTCTCACCAGTTGTCCGCTACGAGTCTGCACGCGTAAGCTTTGCACTCACTGCAATCCATGATTGGGATATGCACAGCATCGATGTAAAAACAGCCTATTTATATGGCAAACTGGATAAGGAAATATACATGGAACAGCCCAAAGGGTTTCGACTTCCCAGGCAGGAAGGAAAAGTATGGAGACTTAGACGAGCGATCTACGGCCTTAAACAAGCCGGTCACCAGTGGTGGAAAGAATTGCATCAATCTATGATTGAGCTGGGATTTACCCACTACAAATCTGACTACGCTGTATATTTTCACAGACATCCGAAAACAAAAGAGCTTGTAGTAGCCATTGTCTACGTTGATGATGTGAATTTCTTGGGAAAGAAAAACTCCCCCCTCCTCAAAGAGTTGAAGGGAAAGTTCACCAAAAAGTGGGAATGCAGAGACCACGGTCCCTGTAAAGAATTCCTTGGAATGAAAATCTCGAGGAATCGCTCCAAGTGTCAAATCTTCATCCAACAGGTGAAATACCTGGATAAGATCTTGCAGCGCTTCCAGGTTCCACAGTCTGCCGCGGCTAAAACACCATTACCCGCTGGCTTCCAGTTTGTAACGAACAAGGACACTGCATCAAACCCCTTCCATCTAAAGTACCAACAATTGGTTGGATCTTTAATGTACTTGATGATCGGTACTAGGCCCGACATAGCCTTTGCCGTAGTTAAGCTGGCACAACACGCTGCTAACCCTGCACCCGAGCACTATCGCGCTGGAATTCATGTATTAAAGTACTTGTCGATGACAAGGAACTATGCATTGAAATATGAAGGCAATACTGGGAAACCGACGGTGACGTTGGAATGTCTCAGTGACTCAGATTGGGCTCAAGACACAGAAACCCGCCGATCTGTATCGGGAAATGTTTGTATGATCGCGTCCAGTGCTGTCACCTGGACTTCGCGGCGACAAAAGACGGTTTCATTATCATCCACTGAGGCAGAATACAAAGAACTGTCTGATGCTTCATGACAAGTGAAATGGCTGTCACAGCTTCTGGAGGAGCTCAAGATTGAGCACCCAACTCCTATTCTCTATGGTGACAACGATGGGTCCAAATTCTGGACTGAAAATCCCATTGTTGAAAAACGATCGAAGCACATGGATATTCATTACCACTATGTGCGAGAATTAGTCGAGGAGGGTATAATTGTTATTGGTGATGTGTCTTCACAAGACAATCCCGCCGATATCTTTACAAAGAATCTTGGTGTAACCAAAATCAATCTCTTCCACCCTGAATTAGGACTGATTTTCGGTTCCAATGTCGAAGCATGGGATAAAGCCGCTCGATCGATGAAACGTTAATCTCCCTCCTTCAAGTGAGGAGGAGTGTTGAATCTCAATCTGTACCACTACGTTGGTTCAGTCTATTTACAGTAAGGGACAAAACCGTTCCAATGTTTTGAACTTTTCAGAAGATCAGCTCATAACTCAAGGACTACTGTGGCTGTGCACTTCCTAATTTAATTGTAGATAGTCCAGTATCTTATCTAATCATATGCAAAGTATGATTATGTAATCCTTTGTTTTGGGGGAGTTATTAATTAATTAATATTTTAAGTACATTGGAACAGTTTTGTCCCTCTCAAATTCTGAGCACATGACTTCGTTTATTGCAATCAAATAAATACAAATAAAATCATGTGACCATGTAGGGTGATGTATAAATGGATGTGCTTATTCTCAGGTGCAAATTAACTCCCCCACTATACCTTTACAACTATATGCGCTCTCTTTCCTCTACTCAGACCAATAGAGTCCTCTCTTACCTGGACCAAGGGAAATCTGCTCATCATATTGCTTCTATTACTGGTCTGGGAGTCAGTACTATTTCTAGGATTCGCTCCAAACATAGATCAACACTTTCCAAATCTGTTGGTGGCCGCCCATCTAAACTTTCTCCCTCTGATATCCACTATTCTGTTCGCCTCATCACCTCTCGCAAGGCTGACAATGCCTCCCAAGTCACCAAATCACTTCAAAATGTTATTGCCCAGCCTGTATCCACCAAAACAGTGCGCAGGGCACTCAGAGGAGCTGGAATGAAGGCTGTAGTCAAGCGGAAACGACCTAAACTTACTGCTGTCCATAGGAGGAAAAGGTTGGAGTGGGCAGAAGCACATGTTAACTGGACCCTGGAGGACTGGAAGAGGGTTATTTGGACAGATGAGTCCAAAATCAATCGGTTTGGATCAGATGGAAGGGTTTGGGTATGGAAAAAGGCAGGAGAGGGGCTGAATGATAGATTGGTTGAGGGAACAGTCAAGTTTGGTGGAGGAAATGTGATGATCTGGGGTTGTATGCTGTGGGATGGAGTGGGGTTTGCCACTAAAATTGAAGGGAAGATGGATGCTGACCTTTATGTTCAAATTTTGGGGGATGAACTAAAGAGGAGCATCAGGTGGTATGGGAAGAATGAGGAGGATATGGTCTTCCAACAGGACAATGACCCCGGTAGTAGTGTGTTGAATCTCGATCCGTACCACTATGTTGGTTCAGTCTATTTATAGCTGAAACGGATTCTTGAGTACTTCACTCTTGAAGAGAGATAACGAACAATGTACTAGACCGCACTCTAGGTTGCTGGTCATGGTCTATTAAATAGAACAATGTATGCAGTATGCTCTGTATATGCTACTGGCAGATAAGACCTCACCTGTATTAGGTAGAATGGTGCACAGACCAGAACTATTAGATATATAAGACCTATGTAGTATGCGTATGTTCCTCAGACAATTCAGTCTATTCTCTGCCCATCATTCCTCTAAGATATCCTCTAGCAACAGTCTACAATGCACATCTCAATAAACCCAGTGAGTACGACTCCCCTCTGCCACTAGCGCAAGCTATTGTGGTGTACTCGTCTTAACAATACATCTCATCTTTGGGTATGCTGCTCTGTATATTAAGAGCACCAGGTATTTGAGGATTAGAGTCCTCGCAGACACGTTGGTCCATTGTTCGCGCATGTTGCACAGGCACGGGGGCCTGTGCTTCATTGTGGGAATCTCCCACATTGCATTGATGTTCGGGGGACATCTTCTGGAAGGTCTGCATTTAGGAATGACGCGTATGACACGTATTGGGTATACATTTTCATATGTTCAGCAAGCATAAAAAAGTGTAAAGTGAGATGCTTTACAGGCTATATATCTTAAGTCACACGAAATACGCTTGACCCGTGTATATCGGTAAACATACATATAACAAAAAGATAATAGTCAAGCTGTAACAGCTCGACATACAGGGCATTATATAGCAACTAAGTTTGCATTTGTTTTATGGCACAAAACAAGGGAAAATAAAGAAATAACAAACGGCACGCGATAAAGGAATAACGACAAGTCCAATAAAGGAAAGGGTGGGGGATTACCCCTTACACATCTGGAGATGCTGTTTTGACAAAAACTTCTTTTGATTCCAACAAGTTCACAAAAATACTGCTCAGTGCCTCATTGTTATTTACAACATGGTGAGCAATGTGCCTTTACCAACCCTTGCCCTGCCCCCAATCATGGTTCAAGCCCCAAGAAGTGCCCCAGTTCCTCCAGTGAAGGAGGTAGCATACATTTATACTGCAGCACTTGGGCTAGGATTTTACCTGGCCACCCTTCTTTTCACCATCCATTGGTTGCTTTTTTCTGATGAAGGGTGGAAGCAGTGAAAGGTCATCAGCTGGCTGATGGTATTTGGGACGGTATTCATATTTGTGCTGACAATGGGTCATTCGGCGCTCGACCTGAAAGGCATTATGGACCAAATACGCCATCTGACAACGGACCCCGGTTCAGAATACGCCAGTCCGATGTGGGTGAATATCTGCAAGGTGGTGGCCGTTGGTTTCAGGGAAAACCTACGACTGACTGGGTATTCGTAGTGTCTATTTGCGAACTTGATTGCCCTCACGGCCGACGTGATCCTCGTGAGTGCTGAGCACTGAGGCTTGCTTTATCCCTCGAATATTTACCCTTACTAGGTGTATCGATGTTACGCTGTGTATGGGAAAAGCCTCCTCGTTATTGCCCTCCCATGCTTGCTTTGGGTTGGCGGCTTCATATGCACATGGGTACAACTGTACCTCCAAGTCGTCCATATAAGCAACCCAAAGATTGGACCTTACACATGGGCATCCGTAAATATGACCACCGGTCCTGGTATAGTGCTCATACCGTTCTGGGGAGCCACGACCGTGCTAAATATTTACTGCACCAGTGAGTCGTTGATGCCGGTAGCGCCGAAGTATGTAACTAACGAAGGATTTTAGCCATGCTGATCAGGCGCATATACAAAGCATCCAATCGTTCTGGAACGACTGCGGTCATCAAGCAATTCCGTTTCGTTGCAAGAATCACTGCGGAATCTGGCCTCATATTTATGTCCATCTCACTTGCCCATTTCGTGGTTTGGTTCACGACCGATACCTTTGCCATAGAACTAATAAGTGTCCTCGTGAGTCCCCCTGCGAGAGTTTGACGATAGTAATGTGTTGCTGACGATGGGTCACGGTGTTGGGTCGACGACAGAATGTCCCTCTTATCGGCATAGCTTTCAACCTCATCTTGATTCGTGTTGCTTACGGGAGGTCGGAATACTTGAACGAAAAGCCAGCTGTCCCGGGGGTCTTGGGTTCAATTAGCTTTAGCGGAAATGATGACTACCATCCAGATCCGAAGACTTTCGACCCTGGATCGTCAAACAACATCGTCTTAGGGGTGAGCACCAGCCTTTCGCTCATAGTTACTTTGACGATGACCGTGCCATCCCCCTTGGCAGATGCTGTCCTTGGCAAGTAAATCTCGCGAGTTTAAATAGTAAGCTGTTACTAACCCCAGGTCTCAGGTTGCTTGTCTGTTCATTGAAATTGATTATGTTGTCTACCTTCGAATGTCCGATGGCGTTGGTTTACAATAGCTTCGCAGGATTACTTACCGAGCCAAACTGTCGTGATATGTTTTGTTTCATCTGTTTGGAATAGGGCATTGGCCATTCAAACAACTTTTCTATGTGTTAATAAAACCCTTTTTTTTAATCACATTGGCCCAGGAAATCGGGAACAATTTTGAAGCGTCAGCAAAGAACCACAGAGGAATAGCGGAGTTGTCTTGCAGAAAGTAAGTTAGAGAACCGTTTGGGAGTGGAATGAATTCTTCTCCTAAATTGGGTTTGGAAGAGGTGAAAAGCCGCAGTCTGCTGCAATGAAAACCTCGAATGCGTATTCTTCACGGGTAAAAGGTGGAACGACGGACCTAGGCTAACGACCGATGTGGCAGTGAGAAGGGATCGATGACCCAAAATGAGACAAATAGGTCCGTGTTGAAATGAGGGTTGTTCTGGTGTGAGTGTTAGGAATCAAAATTGAGTTGGGAGCACGAATACTCGTCCTGAAGCGACGAGACGCTCCAGCTTTGCTCCAGCTAGGGTTATATAGGGAGAAACCACCGATAGGTGTGTCAGCGAAAGGGATCGGAGTACTCAAACCAGGTCAACATGGACGCCCACGAGTAAAGAAAACAGGGGCGGCTTTCTATGAACTGTCATACACCAAGAACCTGATTGGATTTACTTTGTCTTTGGTGTCTTTTTCATATTTTCATCTCTCGCACGCAGTATATTTAGGCTGCAAGAATAAACAGATGGCGAAGGAAAGAACGACGGTGGTGGACAAGGTACGGAAGTCCTAAACCGAAGGGTAAGGGAGAGGATCGGGGCTGAGCGCTGAACGTTGAGCGGTAAAGGTCTGACCTTCCACAGCCTGGGAATACGTCAAACCAACTGCCCTTGGCAATCACATCCCTGATCGATGTTTTCTCCCGTGCTTGCCTCGCTGTGGTCATCCTATCCCCAATCACCGTCGCCCAAGAGACTTGTTTCGAGTCGTCACTGACAGATATCCTGTCCTGAGTACAGTCAGTACTGTCATAAACGTACCTTGATAGTAATGTGCGCCTTGTCCTTCACGATTTATGCTATTGCCAGGGGGGCTAAAAGGCAGTTATATAGGGTATACAGGATAGAATGTAGTAGGGATGGACTCATCAACTAGGCGTGTTAACACCTCGTTCGTCCTCGTACAAATCTAAGGATTGGCAAAAAAATGAGGGTTTGAACTGGGGAAGACGGGGTCGGGTCTGGATATGCTAGGCTACACACGAAGAGTTGAGGCTACAAGGAGATGAAACGAACGGTGCAAAGCAATTCAAAGACAGAAGCAGGGATACATTTGGTCAATGTTGTAGGATTCTCAAACAGGAGTCGTGAGTGAGTCAATTTTGCGGAGTGGCACAATCGCTTCTTGCCCATCGTCGACTAACCTGAGGTCGGGCATGGGAGGCGTCTGGAGCCTGCCTGGGGATGAGGGAAATTCGTCTTCTTCCCTGAGTTTGAAGACTGCGGTTACCAACACAGGAATGTTACAGACAATAATAGATGCGGTAGTCTGCAGTGATAGGAACTTCAGTCCAGCAACTGTCCTAGGGAATTAAATGGTGTTGTAGACTTACTTCAACAACAGCAGAAATAGAAATGAGAAGAGTTTGATGATTTAAGAAGTACACCGCATGAACGAACGAGACGAGGGTTGTTATGATGCAGGTGCCATATACCACTATCAGTCGAAAGCGCAGCTTTTTATCTCGAATCGTCATGAATACTCGGATGGGAAAGTATACGAGGAGGCCGTCGGACACAATGTCGGCTGAGTAGGGGTAACCCCGTGCCAGATCAGAAGGGATCCCCGGGATAAAGGAAGGGAACCGCTCACTAATGAGTTGACATACTCCAACGACGCAACTGAGTTTGCATTGCCGGTCCCTGGCGTTTTTCCAGGCTTTTTGTCTCTCGCATTCCCAGTAAACTTGGGCGGTTAGGATACCCCAAGTAATAAAGAAAAGAGTTGCCACGATAGATAGGGTACGGGAGCGGAAGAGAGCCTTCCTAAGTCGGAGGATGGAGAACAGAATTGAGAGGCGGGCAGACCTGTTGGAAGGCATTTAGCTTACTGAACCGGTGGGACGGGGGTTGGAGGGGCCTGGGTGTCTGACTAAACAGCACTTGAGAGCACGTACCAAATCGAAGCATAAAACGTGCTAGACATCAGATAAAAACGTGCAATACCAGTGCGCGAGTCTAGCGAGGTCATTACCAGGTCCGTGGTATGTACCCGGAGAGGGTTAAGAAGTTGCGCGACATACTAGGGTCAATAAAACTCGCAACCATTCGTACGATTAACACGAACATGCCAACGGCTGCCCATATCTAAGGGGGGTCAAGAGTCATTTTTTGTTAATTAATCGAGTCTGGGTATAATCGAGGATCAAACTGACGTCTTCAATCCAGAGCCGCCCATGATGAGTGCGAACATAGAGTCTGAACAGCGTTGCCACTGTTGCGATGCTAGTACAAATGCCGCAAGCCACTAGCGGAGGTTGTGTTAGTTTTTTTTTTGATGTTGAAATGAGTGGGATAATTCACCTCGTACTTGTTGGAGTTGAGTTGAAAGACTTGCCATCTCCAAGCCTGAGGAACCTGGGAGTGATTGTGCCAGAAAAAACATGGATGTCCCTCGACCACGTTATATCTCATAAAAAGCTGTTGAGAATCTCGGAAACAGAATGCGATGCACAGCTTATTTCGAGCCTTTAGTAGCCGCCAGGGGAAATGCGACATTCCGAATGGGGCCGTTGCGTGGCCAGCCCAGGTTGGCCGAACTTCTGCTGTAAAGCCCCATCTAGAGCAAAACCAAAACTTGGAGGTGGGAATCAATAACCTTCGTGCTCCTGCCTTCTAGGTTTCAAAATTTATGTTTCCTCGAAAAAGTGATAAGTTATCGAGCTGCAAGGTGACGAGGTACGCTTAGGGTTGTAGCAGTGAGGGATTGTATGCCTTATGACCACGTAACTCAAACCCGAGAATTTAATGGCAAGTTAACAGCAATCCACAGGTGGGCTAGGAGCCTTGGGAAATCAGCAGGGACGTGGCATGACAGAATGAGTCCAGTGCTTGATCTCATACCAGCAAGCTCGGAGCATATACAACTGGTGGTGTACCGTAAATGATGTAAGTATGTATGTAGATCCACAAGAACGTCTGATCCTAACACGAGCAAATAAACCTTTCGTCGCCGAGGAGACTCGAAGGCGTCATTAACCTTGACGCGTCTTCAACATCTCCCGCGTGGGACTCCACCCACCTTCTACGCAACTTTAAAAAACTAAGCATATTACTCCGGCGAAGGCAGCGATGGACCAAGACCTTATTAGACTTGTTAACAAGCTCCAGGATACCTTCAGTAACCTAGGTATGACTGCATATCCGTTCCGGGGAAGAACGACCCGTCTCTAAACTTGCTGTATCAGGTGGGGAATTGGACATGCCACAACTTGTTGTCGTATGTCTCAGGTCTTCAAGATTTGGTTGAAATTGATTGATTTTTTGGTCCTAAGGTTGGCAGCCAATCAGCCGGGAAGTCGAGTGTCTTGGAAACGTAAGAATACCAAGCAATACGACTGCTGAATCCAATACTCATGTTTTTTTTTTGGATTTTAGCATTGTTGGCAGGGACTTTCTTCCTCGAGGTCAAGGCATTGTAACCCGGAGGCCGCTAGTACTTCAGCTAATCCACACCCCCATCCCTGAGCAACCATCGCCCAACGCGCCTCCACATACTGAATGGGGCCAATTCCTTCATATAGACAAGCGTTTCACGGACTTCAACGAGATTCGAAAGGAAATCGAGCAGGAGACGTATCGTGTGGCTGGACAAAACAAGGGCATTAGTAAATTGCCCATCTCGCTACGGATATACAGCCCCAACGTACTGGACCTTACTTTGGTGGATTTACCGGGTCTGACCAAAGTACGTGATTGACCTCCCCTCCGTTCTCTGGCGTGTTTAGTTCTTTTTAGATTCCTGTCGGAGACCAACCCAGCGATATTGAGAAACAAATCCGAAATCTAGTCCTTGACTATATATCGAAGCCCAATAGGTATGCTTTGGCCGCCTTTTCGCCACCTGCGGGCTAAATTCTACCTAGCGTCATTCTTGCTGTCTCTGCCGCTAATGTTGATCTCGCTAATTCCGATTCCCTGAAACTGGCTCGCTCTATGGATCCTCAAGGTCGCCGGACAATTGGTGTCCTGACTAAACTTGATTTGATGGACGCTGGTACCAACGCGTTGGACATCCTTACAGGACGCGTCTATCCCCTCAAACTCGGCTTCATCGGTGTCGTCAACCGTAGTCAACAAGATATTAACGTCGAGAAGAGTCTGGTGGATGCTCTTGAGAGTGAGGCAGAGTTTTTCCGCAACCATCCTGCGTATCGGAATATTGCGCATAAAAATGGCACTCGATACTTAGCCAAGACTTTAAACCAAGTGAGTCATTACTGAATAAAATAGTTTGATGTGGGACTTGAACGGATCAACACTAGGTGCTAATGAACCATATTCGCGATAAACTGCCAGACATGAAAGCTAGGTTGAACACCTTGATGGGTCAAGCCCAGCAGGAGCTGAATTCTTTTGGTGATGCCGCTGTCTATGGCGACAAGAACCAGGTAAAGTTGTCCGTTGTCGTCCTTGCTTCCCGTTCTTGACAATACTTCAGCAAGGAGCCCTGATCCTCCGACTAATGACTCAATTCGCTCGTGACTTCGTGTCATCAATTGAAGGAACAAAAGTCGACATCTCAACTAAGGAACTCTCAGGTGGCGCACGCATATATTATATCTTTAATGATGTTTTCGGTCAAGCTCTAAGTTCTATCGATGCTACACATAATCTGGATAACCAAGACATCCGCACTGCAATCCGGAACTCGACTGGACCAAGACCGAGCCTCTTCGTGCCAGAGGTTGCGTTTGACTTACTCGTGAAGCCGCAGATCAAGTTGCTTGAAGCACCGAGTTTACGATGTGTGGAATTGGTGTATGAGGAATTGGTGAAGATATGTCATAACTGCACGAGCTCTGTAAGTAGCATAATCATTCCGCCCAGCGGAGCGGAGTTTAACTTTCATCTTATAGGAACTGCAACGCTTCCCAAGGCTACACGCACAACTCATCGAGGTTGTGTCGGAGCTCCTCCGCGAACGGCTTAGTCCCACCTCCGAATACGCTCAAAGCCTGATCGAAATCCAAGCCGCATATATCAACACCAATCACCCGGCGTTCATCAGCGGTTCCGCAGCTGTCTCAAAACAAATATCTACATCCTCAAAACTTCAAACACTTCCTCGTGTGCGTCCGGCTTGGCCCTCATATCCCCTATTCCTTTGTAACTGAATAGCTTTGCTACAGCCAGCATCAACAGAGCCTCTTAACGGGCAAGTCACACCAGCAGAATACAATGATGAAGACCTCTCCGATGACAATAACCCTGCCAACAGCCTCTTTCCACCACACGAAGGTCGCACTGTTTCAGGGTCGCACCATGACCGCACACGCACAACAACAGGTTCAGTATCTTCGGCCATCGCCATTAATGCAAGTTCTGCAGGCAGACGGTCCACATCTAAAACGCGGCCCCGGACCTCACAAGCGCACCAACGGCCCGCCTCAGCTCTCGGTGTCTCATCAAATCTGAGTGGTTCGCCCCCGAGTGCACGCGAAACGTTTTTGAACTACTTCTTTGGACAAAATGGCCCGGGGCCAATTGCCGGATCCAGTTTGGAGAGATCGAATGTTGCTGGGGCGTCTGAAAGTGGGATAGTACCTATCGGGAGGGATGTTTCTGGTGCGGACTCGACACTTTCGACTGGACTTATGGCTGGTAAGAGGGGATTGGATGGGAGTAATGCTGCGTTTGATATGAAGAGTTTGGGGAAGCATATTGAAGCTGTGAGTCATGCTAGATGGTAGGGCGTTAATCAGCTATTAACCCCTTGAATGATGCAGGCGCCCTTGGATGGCTCCCATTTCACCGCTCGGGAAGAAATGGAGACCAACCTCATCCGGTCGCTTATCACGTCCTATTTCCATATCGTGCGGCAGAGCATCCAAGACCTGATACCAAAGGCTATCATGCACTTCCTCGTCAATTACACTTCCCAGCACGTTCAGAACCGGCTCGTTGCTTCGCTCTACAACCCTGACCTCTTCGCCGACCTATTGAACGAGGACGAAGCACTTGTGGCTGAGCGGGCAAGAGTCAAAGCACTTCTGGATGCCTACAAGGAGGCATTCAAGATTCTTTCTGATGTTAATCTTAAACCATCATAGACAGTCATAATTATCCCTTTAGACGTAGACTGGCATGTTACCTAGGGCGGGTACATATAACTTCAACTCGGTGTGTAGTTTGCACCTCTTTGAAACCAAGTATATATTGGTGCATGGGGAAAACAATATATACAGAATAAACCTAACAGGCTCCCCGTCTAGTAGTCTGGATCATCGCTAGACACAAAACATCGAGTCAGAGTTGAAACGTACAGGGAAGGTAACTGTATAGATGGCGACAAGACCCAAGGCCGAGGGAGTCCGCAAACTCCGAGGACTAGGTAACATCACGAACCCAAGCATCGGGAAGGGCGTGTTTAGTCGTTACTCGTAGAATTGACTTTATCAAGTCGCTTCATCAGGGATAGTCTGTGTTCCCATAGACTGCGACTTGACTGCAACCCACTTCTCCTTGGGGGTGCTGGCTGTTTCCAAGCCCTTCTTCTCGGACTCCTCCTCAGAAGTAATACTCGCCTCCGAGTCAGCATCAGCACCGGTGCTGTTGTCAGTCTCAGACGAACTACTGGAAGGTTTGGAGTCTGTTGCTGCGACCTCAGCTTTGATAATATCGACTCGCTTCTTCACTTTCCGGGCTTTCTCTTTTTCAATTTTCTCCTTTTCTATCTTCTGGCCAGGTGTAAACGGATTTTCTTTGACTTATAGATAAACAGGCACCTACTTCTGTTGTTTCCTTAGTTTCTTTAGCTTCCTTGGCCTTTTGCTGGTCGAACAAGTTAGATCGGTGGTTGCTGATAAGACAAAGCTCATTACCTCCTTTGCCTCCTTTTCTTCTTTCTGCAAGCAACGCATCAGATAATGGTTATCATAATTATAAACTCATATCACAAACCTCTTTCTTTGCTTTCTCTTCTGCCTCTTTTTTCTCTTTAGCTTCGAGCTTCCCGAAGCCATGAGTACTGTGCGCGCAATAAAGAGGAGAGATCTTACTTCAGCTTTCTCCTTCTTGAGTTTCTCCCTTGTCTCACGTTCCTGGATGATCCAGGCAGCAACCTCATCAACACACTCACGTGGACGAGTCTTGTTTTTGAGCAAGTAACCTTGCAAACTCGCAACCTGCGAAACCTTTAGTAATGTTGGCGACGAACAAAAATCAAAACAACCTACACTCAGCTCGTTCTCCGGAATTTGATCTGCAAAATTCTTGGCCAGGCTTGCGATCTCCTCCTCTGATAGCAAAGGAACAACATAAGTACGCTTGCGCTTCAGTAGGGGGAGGTTCATTTGCGAGGCATCCGTTTCACTTGCCGCTTCAGGCACTTCTACTTCTGGAGGTAGTTTACAGGGGAAGAAGCATTTGAAAAGGCCTTCTGCTTGCCATTTGGTCGCATGAGTAAAGTTAATCCACACATCCATGCGACCCGGGCGGCTCAAGGCAGGATCCAAACGTTCAATGTGGTTAGTTGTAGCGAACAGAAGGCTAGCGAGTGACGTCATCAGCCTCCGATGTACAGACTGCTAGTCAATTAACATACCGTCCCTCAGCGGCCGCAACGCCATCCAAACTATTCAAAAGTCCGCTTAAACTCAAAGTAGAACCATCGGAATTGTCTTTACTGCTTTTGGAAGAGGAGGCGGTAGGTACAGTGGGTGATCCAGTTGAAGTGGAATCACGGGAAACAGAGCGTGTAAACGCTGCATCAAGATCTTCCAAAAGGAGTATACATCTGGGGAGCAAATACTTAGGTTCGGGTTTGTCCAGAAAGAACAAAGCATATTTACCTCGATGGAACATTGCCCATTAATGTTGTCAGCATATTGTCGCTCATACTATCGTAATGACATTAGTCTCAACTGTGTTCGAAGGGATCGAGACGCTTACCCTTTCGATGATAACGAAACAACGTATATGTCGAGGCCGAGTTCACCAGCCAGCGAATGAATCAGTGATGTTTTCCCACTGTGTGTCGTACGAGATTGAGGGCCCGAGAATAGTTGTCATTACACCCCAAAAACGTACCTTCCTGGTACCCCATGCAACAAATAACCCCGTCGGAAAGGAATTCCTGGAAACCTGGGTTAAGCGCGGCATTTTCGAAGCAAAATGGCTGTTAACATACCCCTTTCGGCATACCTACAGAAGTGTTTTGTGTGAGAAAACTCACGACAAATAGCAAAGCGTGCAGAACTTACCATTCCTCCGAAGCAAGGAAATCCTTACAATCTGTCAGGATCATATCCTTGACACCGGGTTGAAGAACAATTGAGCTCATAGGACGCTTCTGCCGAGCTCCATTCCATCGCCAAATCCCATACGACCTAGTGCATCCGCAGATGAGAATATTGGACCCATTTAAACCGTCAGTACTTACGTATCAGCAAGGAATATATGAACTCGGTGTTCAGCATCTTTCTCATATTCTCGTTTCGCTTCTAGCACAAGTTTCTTTAGTACGTCATTGTTGCGCGCCACAACACTTCACGGAACCTGTCAGCTATTGCAGCAGGGCCAAACAGAAAGACAATCCTACCTAATCTTAAGCGAATACCCCCCGTGGTCAGGATATCGCTTCGTCCTAGTAATCTTATCCCACGGGTTAAAGGAAGGAGTTTGTGACCAAACTAGAACATACCCGAAGCCAGTGGCCACGGTAATAGATAGTATGCGTGGTATCTTTGGCGAGGCGTTTGAGCTATTCATATACAAAGGTCCCGCGAACACATACCTAGACTGGGAATGAAAGAGACTTTGCGCTTCTTCTTTCCATGTACAAGGGGTTCATCTTCTTCTTCTCCATCATCTAGATCTCCCGACGTATTCTGAATGATGCCGTTGCGAGTCAAAGCGCGAGTTGTGATATCAAACTCCCTGCTACGGCCCCAGGCAGGTTGCTGAGTCATATTTAAGCATCGAAAAAAATAGGAGACTCCCGTGGATGACCCACTTTAGATAACCAATGCATTATCCTATCAGGAGATGATTAAACACCCTGTATATGCGTCGTAAATGAGACAACTAACCAGTCATAAGGGTAGTCGTCTTGGCTGAAGTGCGCTGTCAGGAAGAAGGCTGCGGGAGCTTAACGAACGGACGAGAGCAATATAAATCCATTGACGCACAGTCCACAAAACCATTCCAAGCGGACATAGACACCCGACGGGCGGTCTCAACGGTGCCTCCAATGACCACTAGCTTCTGCTGGGAAATATGTCAGTGAAGTTACTTAGACGCACGCATATATGCACTCGCAAGTGTATCCTGGATGGGGCCTGTGCCCATACCCAAGGGAGAAAGCAGACCCTTGAGAGCGTCCATGGTCGTGGCGAGTGAAACTCAGAGAGGGGAAGAAGGGAAACCAGCCACTGCCAGTGACGCATGTGCCTTATATAGAAATGCAAGCGCCTCATGTCCGGGATGGAACAGGGTAGCTATATGAGGGTTCCGCGGCCTAGTACCTTTTTGGATCCAACCCCGAATCCCGATTAGAGCCGTGCTTGGACGTTCCATGCAATCTCTGGCGGCACTGCTGAAATCCTATCTCGATACTGAAGCCGTTGAACGCTTAAGGAGAAACTCTCACCCAGTCTCTGGTCTGAAATCCCGCCGTCCTTGTGATCCACCTTGGCGCCGGGGACCATCGGTTTCTTTTCTGCTACCCGCCGATGCTACGTGGTAAATTTCACCATCCAGTCCAGCTGGTCCTGACACCCAATTCAAGTGTCCAGGTAGCCCTTGATTGACCAGGATAACCATGATTTCTACTCTCTGGGTTAGGTAAATCACCAAACGGTTGTGTCCTCGCACTGCCTATGAGCGAATTAAAGTCATGGGAATGACGAGGGAGAAGAGCGGCAGTGGACTTTGATGTGTCACTGCTTCGTTCTGAGTTGTGTCACCCTAACAGAATGGTTGTGTTTGTCCTGCCTGCTTTAGCATTAGGCAAAAATTGAAACCTTTACATGTGCACACAAACACTCTCGTAAAAGCGAAAACCCCACCTAGGCTTGCACATCGAATGTCCCCCCCCCCGGATTCCCCTGTTTGATCATTGGTCAGGGCGGAGAAACACCTATTTAAAACACCCATCAAACCTAGTACGAACGTGGATATTTTGAAATCCGTTGGAGCTAATTCTCCCACTTAACCTTATCCACCAGATAATTATGTCCCCGCCAGTCGTCCCGATAGTAGCAGTGGCGTAGCTTCGCTTCAACTACAAACCACCCACCCGATCGTGAGCCCCTCCAATAAACCCCCCAGAGCTTGCCACCAGACCACAACGACTGAAAGGATTTTCAAGTAACCTTAACAAGTCACATCCAGCTCGCAAAGGCGCCTGGCCCTGGAGGTGTCACCTTATCGGGCCGACATGGATCCACAGTTCCCTACTCGAGTCCACAAGCACCCGCCTTGAATCCTCATCGCCAAACCTTGCAATCCCAAAGAATCGGGGCAGAACCAATGGTAGCCGAGGATTTCTCTCATGATCACGAGTTCTGGGCGAGCGACTTGGCAGAAGATGAAACACCACTTTCGGCGCGTTCTTGCGGACCATGGATTTCAGAGAGCTCACTATTGCGGCGCCTTATGTTATCACATTCCAACACGTGGCAAGGTTCCCTAGCGAGAAAGCTACAGCAATTCCATCTCGCAATAAATTATCTATTTCAAGCCAGCTGTGGCAACTTCGGACGCACTGGAAGAAACTGAGAGGTGGTTCTCGTGGGATCAAATTTGTAGGGTGCTGTTACATCCCCTCGGCACCGTCACAGGTAGACTCACAAGTTTCTGTTACAGGAAAATGGGAGCGTAGGGGAAATGCTGGGAGGTCTGGAACTCTGTCGAGAATTATTAACAGCTCATAAGCCTTCTAAATGATGGAGGTGCAGAAAGGGTAACGTCCACCGTTATTTCCTTGATGTTCGTAGGCAATTATTACCACTTACAGTAAGGGTGAGTCAGAACCGAGCTCCTACATATATCAACAGCTCTCAGAGAGTATGTTATCATCACCAGTTGACTTCACTCGCATTGTCACCCTCTTTTCCAGATCAAATTATAGGAACCCGATCAGTGCGAAACGAGCTATAGAAACTCCATTTGACTGGCTGGAGAAGTTACTTGTGGAAAGACGCAACAGAAGCTGTGTTTGTTCGGGATTCTTTTTAGTGAATCCGCATCTTGCAGAATCTCGGTCCTGGAAACCGAGAAGTGGCAGAAGATGCTACGCCCGCTGTCGGAGACAAATAGACAAGATGACATATATGACGTCGCGTAGAAACGCCTAAATTGAATGGACGTGTTATCGGTGGAATCCTGATTTTAACGAAATATAAATGAGTTATGCAATGCTTTACCCGAGTTTCTCCGATTTAGTGAGTCTATATTGCTTCAAGTGACACCGTATTAAGCGAAGCGCAGGCCGCGTAAGTATGTTGGATGGACAGGCGATATGATATATCACTAGACAAATGAGAGCGCGAATGATGCTGAGAGGTGGCACATTAACGACTAACCCAATGCAGTTGCTGGAACTTCGACGTTCATAGGGTGGACGCCACCATAAAGAGCGGTCCAAGTCGGTCGCGAATAGATGGGCACAAGGTCAACTCTGGTATTTAGAAGGGCGGCGAGTGTGAGAGGAATGTGGGGTCGCTGACAAGAGCCACCGAATAATGGCTGCGCCGCCGAATAGGATCACGTTGGAAAGCCGCTAAGCACAAAGCGTATATTCTTCTCATGACACATTCCGCACTTTTCGAACTGAATATAATATCAATATGCTAGGACCCACGTCGTTTTACTTAGGGAGAATCCAAAGAAATGCTAACGAGAACCCTCCAAATGGTGGCGACCCTAAGAAAGCCAGATTAACTGCAACTACATTAATTGTTGACAAGCATGATGATAATGGCTATCTCGGGATCGTGAAGGTGCATTTTAATGTGGCGATGTTTCTGATTGTGAAATATGGACTCGCCAAGGGGGAGCTTCATCAGGAGTGGGCCACTACTACATTTACAGTCGGTACTTACATCACGTAGAATGTCGTCATGCTTCATTCAACAGGAACACGGAACCCTCTACCATCGGCCCCACCACATCAATCTCTTCGTTGCAACAGACTTCCCAATTCCATTTCCTCAGCGGCTTCGTCGTCCAGAATTGGTGCTACACTCAGCCCTTCC
Organism: Calvatia gigantea; assembly: GCA_025093985.1. NCBI lineage: Eukaryota > Fungi > Basidiomycota > Agaricomycetes > Agaricales > Lycoperdaceae > Calvatia > Calvatia gigantea. The sequence continues at coordinate 2,410,452 of JACAAK010000005.1, read as the reverse complement.
TTCATCTCTCGCTTGACGCATAGTTGCTCAGCAACAATAATAGTCAGGGCAGCGCCCCCAAGCGTAATCAACCAGAAGAAAAGAGATGTCGGTATGGACGCGGAGTAGTAAATGGTGAGGACAATGTGATTGAAGACGAGGGTCAGGGCAAAGTCGAGGATCTGGCGTGGTCGCCGAACCAATGTGTACAGGTAATAAATACTGGGGATCGCCGTTAGCCGTTGTTCTTCGAGTAGACAATCTAGGGGGGACGCACTCTGCTCCGCAAGCAATGAGCCAACAGAGGGCAATAATCCAGGCTCTCATTGGATCTGTTCGGCCACTCCACTGATCATCTTTCCAACCAAGCCCAACTTTCTTGCCTCCGCTCCAGGCATAACCATATGACGTTCCATTAAGACCACGAATCGTCGGCTTTCCGGCCATTTCTCGCCAGTCCATTACCATGCCTAAGAGGTCAACCTTCAACATAAAAGAAAAGTCCAATTCAGTAATGCTCTCACCAACATTGGCAGCGCCCCCTTCATACGCCAGGGGTCCTTGTTCAGCGAAGATACTCAATAGTGGGACTACGAAGAAAGATAGTGTTAGATAATGCAGGCTTTGCATCGAGACGATCTAAGTGGAAGCGTTCGGCACGTGCAAATCGAGGTTGCTGCAAAACTCACCTGAGATATCAGCAAGACTGGGTCCCAGCTACTTTTCGTTGCATTCGTTTTCTGAGATGTCATGTTCCCTCGACGATGGGATTCATACAGCGGAGCGGCGGTGGTGGTGGTGAGGGTGGAGAGGTGGCATGTAATTTCGGGTTCCGCATTTGTCCTCGGATGTGCTAGTTGTGGCGGTGTGACATTCACGACCTAAAAACGTATTTTCTGCACCACCACCATCGCCGACGTGGTGCAGTCCCGTCATGGTGTCAGACATGTACCAGCGCGTTTCTCAAGGAGATGATGGCACACCAGTTAAAGTTACCGAAACTCCCAGTACGGCCGCACTGGACTACTATCACGACAACGGATTCGATGAGGCCTCGGACCAGGACTCCTTGCTGGAGAAGGAAGGCTTTCCGTCCCCGGGTCTTGCAGAACGTGGCGATGTTGGAGGTAGAATGCCTAGGCCTGCATCGCCAGGCAAAGCGGTGAGTGGTCGAGGCAAAACGGTACGTGTAGGCGCCATTAATGAGTATCAATTTTAGCGGGCTGCGACTATGAAGCTCATGCTGTACACTTTGCTGGGGCTTGTCTGCTTCGCGGGTCTAATTGGCATGATAGCCGCCTATTCGTATACTGGCAGCGTAACATACCACTCTCCTGGCGTCAGGAAAATCACCATGGATCATATGTTCAATGGTACATTTTCCCCCATGAGAAGGGGCCTTCGTTGGGTTCCAGAAGGTGAAATATCTGTTGTTCCTTCTATTCTGGTAGTTGACGGAAGCTTGTTCTAGCTGGTGATGGTGTATATGCTATCCAGGAAGAAGGTTACATTCAGCTAGTTGATTTGAAAACAAACAATACCCGCAGTCTTGTTGCCAGTAGCGACATAAAAGATGTAGGTCCCCCCCCAGCACTGGGCCTGTGATGCGTTCTTACCTGGGTTTAGGAACACGGGCAAGCGCTATCGTGGTATCAGTGGCAACTTTCACCAGACATGTCGCATATTCTTCTCAAAGCTGATGCAAGAAAGGTCGGCCAGTGTTGTATACACCGCGCCCCATATAACTGATATATAATTTTACCATAGCAATGGCGGTGGTCGAGCTTTGGCAACTATTATATCCACGACATTGAATCCAAAACCACGCATCCTATCATACCGCCTACTAATCCATCAAAGACGGCCTATGCCACTTGGTCACCTACCGGCAATGCTATCGCTTACGTGGTAGAGAATGACCTCTACATTTTGCCCAATGCGTCGTAAGCTTCTACCTATCCTGTGATCTCGGTAGATTCAAATAAACCGCCATAGGCCTAATACTGAAGCCATACGTGTAACAACTGCAGGAAACGCGTCCCTGTTTCATGGCGTCCCCGACTGGGTCTATGAAGAGGAAGTGTTTTCGAATGATTACGCTCTCTGGTGGTCACCGGACTCCAAGAAGGTCGCGTTTTTAGCCTTCGATGAAACGATGGTTCCAGAATTTTCCTTCCCGATCTATAACCCGACCGAGGATTCGGACACCGTAGTCCCCTATACCAGCGAATTAACCATGAAGTATCCTAAACCCGGCTACAACAATCCCCTTGTGTCTGTCCACGTGTTCGATTTTGGTTTGTACCTTGGAGATACAAAGATGGCATCAAAGACCTCAGACTTGCCAATTGAACACGCGACTCTGACTTTGGACTGGGAGAACCGTAAACCAGCAAATGATGGCATTATTTTGGAAGTTGCCTGGGTTGGAAATGCAACCTTGCTCATGAAGGAAGTCAATAGAAATGCGGATGATGGAAACGTAGTCCTCTTTAACCTTGACGCGGCGGATGCACACGCCAGGACTCGCGGACGTGTAGTGAGAAAATTAGGAAAGGCCGGTGAAGAAGGTGACGAGGGTTGGATAGATAATGTTAGTCCCCTCGAGTTTCGCTCTTTTGAACCGAAGTCTAATCAATTACTATGTTAGTCCCAGAACATATACCCCCTTCCAGCGGCATTGACAACTGCTAGCTCTGATGCATATCTTGATATTGCACCTTCTCCCGATGGCTTTAACCATATTGCCCTCTTCACCTCTGCGGATTCTGATACTCCTCGGTTCCTCACTTCTGGCAAGTGGGAAGTTACGAGCGGTATTAAGGGCGTGGACACAAAGAAAGGTCTTGTGTAGGTGGTCAACGTGGTTTAAAGGGACTGTGTTGACTGGGTTACAAATAGGTATTTTGAAGCGGCTAACCCCTCATCGATTGAACGGCACATATACTCGGTTCCTATCCCAAGCATTAGCTCGTCTGAAACAGCTGACCCCACGCCGCTGACTGACACCACTAAACAAGGGTCATATGCCGCAGACTTTTCTCCGCACGCTGGATTCTATGTGTTGAGCTACAACGGCCCTGGAGTTCCATGGCAGAAAGTCATTCAAACGGACAACCCCGGTATTCCCGTCCCTTCGATGTTCTAGAACTGGCTAAAACTCGTAAACAGCATTTGACTTCATACTGACAAGCAACGAGCATTTACAAAATATCACAAGGGAATACGAGGCGGCCACGGTTACCTATTCCGTCTTTAGTAACGATGAATATGGTGTGTTCGATGCCTGCTTCGCTAATTGGGCGATGCTCACATTTCCACCCAGAGTTCAACGTCAAGGAAATCCGCCCCCCAAGAATGGATGATTCGGGGAGAACTAAATACCCTGTGCTTTTTCGAGTGTGAGTCCTTTTTCTCCATCGACGATAGTCCTTCCTCGTCAGGTTGTGGAGATCAGCCTACCACATCCGGCACCTGCATGTGTCCTGAGTCAACATTGCTCTGGTGCGATCAGCCATCCTTTGCACGGCTTCAAATCAAACCGGTTTGACTGTCATGCCGTATACAAGTCTTTGGGACTTGCGTGCTTTTGACCATCTATTTTCATGTGCTTCACTTCCAGTCTAGACGAGCCCAGATGATCTGTCCTTAGCCTCTGGATCCTATCGAACATATGCAATGTTTCGAATGGTCGGCGGCTAGGATGTAATTCATTCTCAGGTGCCTCGCGTCAGACATCTGCCATTACCAAGCAAATGAAAGCTGGCAGCTTTCTCATGCACCCACACTTAATTTCGCTCACACGACTTGTCTATGTGCTGACGAGGTTCTCGACTCCTAGATATGGCGGTCCCCAATCCCAGTTGGTCGACTTAAGATTTATGCGTGACTGGCATGATTATATTGCCTGTGCCCTCGACTACATTGTCGTTACCGTCGATGGCCGTGGTACTGGCTTCAAGGGTCGTAAACTGAGAAATCCAGTCAAAAACAACTTAGGTTACTGGGAGACAGTTGATCAACTCGCCGCGGCCAGGTTTGTGATTTCCATCCCTGTTTTCTCCCCCCTCTCCCCGCTCTTTTATTTCTTTGCGAGGATTTTTCTTCTCGCGTGATGTGCCAATCGCACTGTGTCTCGTGGCAGGCCCGAGGGCTAGCCTTCAGGGAGATTCATCTCAAATAATCTCCATCTGCCTCAGTGAGTCAGTGTCTGTGCTCTGAGGCTGTGTGCCCCAGGCCCAATATCTAAACGTGGGCTTCCATCGAAGTTCCGCATTGGATATAGCTCTACGACTCCGCCGCACGAACCCCCCTACCGCTAGCTGGGTCTCGGTCCTCGGAACGACGGTTCATATTATACTTCGATGGTCCTGAGATATGGAGCTTGCCCCCTACTTTTTCGCCACCAGAGACGGAGGAAAAAAATTTCGCATAGCCGTTCATTGAATACGCTAACGCTAATTCATCTCCCAAATTCTAGGGCCTGGGCTGCCAAGAAGTATGTTGATCCAAAACGCATCGGTATATGGGGCTGGGTGGGTGTTGCACTTGGTTCACCAACTTTCATTCTCTAATTTGTGATTGGTAATCATGCGCGACAGTCGTACGGCGGATTTATGAGCTCAAAGGTCGTAGAGGCTAATGCTGGAATCCATTCATTGGCCATGGCTGTTGCTGTAAGTGATGAAGCTCTCCCATCATTCTTCATGCGGTTCCAGCGCAATGGGCGTTTTTTTTTTCCGAGAACTCCCCCCGCACACCATTTGATCTTAACGGACCAAAAGCTTGCCGTCATCGTTGATTCTGTCGCAATTGGTTGGATTATTGCGGGTCAACTTTTTCTGGCAGCTTAATCAACACTGCGGAATCAAATTGGGTGACAAGCATGCATCATTGGGGTACTGCACACTCCACTTCCTGGCTGGTTTTTTTCGTGGTTGATGGCAGATAGGCACGTCGCTTTTTGCGATGGTGCATCACATATTGATGTTCGGCTCCTGTTGGTCCGTAACGCGGCGTCCAAACGAACGGCCTGGACCTTTTATATTGGCCAATGAACTGCGACACATGAATGTGTTCCTGGCCGACGCACTGGCCCAGTTCTGTGGGGTCGCTCATTGGCCCATGCGGCATCATGCCTGCAATGAGATATTGACCAACATCCATTTTTAGCCTGTGACTAGTTGGCGGCTCTATGGTGAGTTGGCCGAATTTGCTCGGATGAGCCCCTAACCTCAATTACACTTTTTGTAGATTCGATCTACACGGAACGGTACATGAATCTACCCTCACTCAATCCAGGCGGCTATGTAAACGCGTCGATATCGAATGTGACTGGGTTCCACAACGTGGACTTCCTGCTTGCACATGGAAGCGGGGATGATAATGTTCATTTTGCGAATAGCGCTCATCTGCTGGATATGTTTACAAAGGCTCAGGTGCGGCGGTTCAGGTTCAGGATGTTTACGGACAGGTGAGTGACCCTAATTCGTTGGATTCGCGGAAGCTAGGCTGTGGTTGGTTGGTGATTGGCTAGCAGGCTGAGCCGAGAACCCAGATAGCCCCAGGGCCTAGGCCACTGAGGACGTTTTCTGACTGGATACTTGATACATTGTAGCGATCATGCCATCAACCGGCGGGGGGCTTACCGGGAGATCTTCGAGTTCATGACTGGGCTTTTAATAGAGAAATGGGGAAAAGGGGGTCGTCGGCGTCGCGTGTAGTGGTAACTAGGTGATATATATATATGGGTATCTTGGAATCTTGCATATAGGGATCTGGTCTAGACCTTTGCTCTTTTTGATGTGCCCCCGAGCTGAACTGGATTGGAGTGCAGTCCGGGGTTGAGTGAGGGTCGGGGTGCGCGGGTCATGGAAAAATGAGTGTTTCTAGGCCAGCATTGGGCCAGTCCATGGGGTGTGTCAGGTCAAATATAAGTACCAACCACGTAGGTGGGGAGGTGAATGGTTTGGTCATTTCGACTCAGCAAACTTCCTAGACGCAGGCTGGCAGTGGGCTGGGCTGGTTGTTATCGTCTGTTTTTTTTCCTGAGTCCCAAAGTCGAACAAGATGCCGTTCCCTGTTTCCATCTCCTTTTCCGCCAACTCCCTCCCCCTTCGCACATCCTCCACGATGGCCCAGTCGTCGGGCTCACAACAAATCCCCCGTCGTAACCCAGCTATCTCATCCGGCGTCAAGCGCGCACGGCCCCGCGGCCTCTGGAAGGCCCGTGGTTCCGGCCCTCGCCTCGCAGCCTCCACCGCCGCCGCGCCGCCGCCGCTGCCGACCCCTGCAGAACTTCTGCACCCCCGACGCGTTCCCCCCGAGAGCGATTCGGATAGTGACCGAGTCTCTTGTTCGTCTTCAATTCTGTATGATCGTTGTGCTAAGAGACAATCAAGCTTAGACACCTCTCTTAGTACAGACCTCGACGATACGCCGCATGCCCTGCGACTCGTGACCAAACACCAGCACCAACAACACCCCCCTCAAGACTACTTTTCCGCAATCCCACAGCCAGACTACAACTCTTCTGACGACGATTCCACAACTTGGGCAACTCGCACAAAAATAATGGATATCTCCACCACTGCTGGTCCCGGTGATCCTGCTTCAGACCCTAATTTTACCTACGATGATTGGCTCGATCTCCAACAACTCTTCAACAAGGCGTGCGAACAATACGAATGTGCGTTTCAAAAAAATTCTCGAGGTTCCAGGGGATGCTGATCTCGTTGTCGTGCAGTCGACGATCCTGCTGAAATTCTACCTCTTTTTCGAGGAGTAATTCATGAATGCCATCGTTGTCTCATTGCTTACCACGACCCTTCCCACCTCTTTGTTTCTCCTCCTACCCCCATTACCCAAACCAAATTGCTTGATCCGTCCCCTACTATCATCGGGTGAGTTTGTTGTTTGTTTTGCCTTCCCCTTTTCCTGTCGTCCGAGTGATTGGCCTCGTTTCTCCTGGCCTCCCTTCGAACCTAGCTCATTTTTTCCTTCTCACAGACAAGTGCGGCCTGTCAAGCCATTGGAGCTCCCAACTGCATTCCACTCACTGCTTGGTACTGCTCTCTTTTACTTCGGGAACCTGATGGCTGCAAACCGCGAGCTTGCCCTCCCCGGAGAGCCTCCCAATCCGGTCCCCTACTGGATAGCTGCCCTAGATGTTTTTGAAAGTGGTGAAAATCTTCCCAGCCGCGTCGAGGGGCATGCCAATCCCATGCCTAACAAATTTGTTCCCCTCCCGACAGATTACGCAACACCAGGTGAGGATTGGCGCATGGCCATCATGTGGGGCCGTACCCTCGTGGCTCTTGCAACGGAGATAGTTGATCGCAACAGAGGGAAACCTCCGCCGCCCCCTCAACCCCAGACTTTTGACTCTCCCTTCCCTACAAACAAAGATTATATGAAGACAGGTACCATTTGGGATGAAGAGCCTGAATGGCCGCCTGAGAGTCCCTTTGGTGTCATCACCACTCGTAGACCACCTATCACCCGGCGAATGTCATTAAATTATGCCACTCCACATGAAATGCTTCAACTTGCCATGGATCATATCTCCCGGGGCATCTTCCATCTGCCTCACAACGCTGGCTCTGCTTCATTGACTCATCTGCCCCCTTCCCGGCAATTCCCCGCACCTCCGTTCATCCGTGGCAAAGTGTTGTACGAAGTCGCCGAGGAAGTGCTTCTCCTCGCGGAAAAGCTCGATGATCCCGAGGAACGAAGGGAATGGGCCAACTACGCCGACTCGGTCTTTGGTCAGATCCACGTCTCGATCCCTAATAGGTACCAAGAATTTTCTCCAGTCGCATCTTCGTCGAAAGAGACCAGCGAATCCCGGCCCGTCATAAGCGAGGGTATGGTCGCGAAGGCACGTGGCCGAGCATGGCTTGTTATTGGTAGTACCATCGCCGAAAGCATTGAAGAGAGGATGGACCAAGGCAGCGAAACCGAAAACAGCATCGAATCGTTGATGCGGAGCGAAGAGGCTGCGGAGGCACGGGATGCATTGACTCGAGCCATCGAGTTATTCGAGCGTGCGAAGTCGTTTATCAGCGCGGAAGCTTGGGCCGAGGAGGGGGAGGAAGGAAACGACGATAATGAGGACGACGGGATGCTCGTTGACGAGGATGATGACGCTGATGATGAACAAGAAGCTGGAGTCTTAATGAGCGCACGTGCGCGCGGGAAGCAACGTCGGGACTCCAAGGTTGAAGACGCCCGACGCGCGTCTCGACTCGAGGCCAAACGTGCCTCGAGAGCTGAAGCTAACAGGTTACGTCAGCAAGAGGCTGAACACGAGAGACTGCAGCTCTCGCATCTTCTCGCGGAGGCGCTTTGTTCCCTCGCGAACTTGACGGAGAGTAAGGAACAGCAAGAGGAATATTACCGACGGGCCGAAGCTGAAACGGGAGTGAAGCTGTTCGACGATGAAGACAAAGACAACGATAACATGGATGAAGGCCATTGAATCTTCCTACCCGGTTGCTAACTGCTGTCGAGTTGCTTCGCCTATGCTTCCCCGGCTCACTCCTCTATTATATGTTCTTGCTTGCCTTGCCCCGCCCGTGACTGTTCTGGTATTTATTGGGCCGGTGGCTGCCGCCTGGTCTCCACCGACTACGACTGCCTCCGTGCGCTCACTTGACTGCTCGCAGATACATTTTGGATAAAAAACACACGGACCTCATGCACTTCCCATAGTTCTCCATCCATCCATTCATCCATCCATCATCCCATTCCGTATTCTTCCTCTCCATACCCATCTTTTCTCTCTCACATCGTCAGTTTGTCATTTTTCTTGCTCTATTGTATTAGAGACTGTAGTGTAGATGTCAGGGGAGGGATGTACACTTACTGTTCCTCGGGGCTTTATATCGCCTTGTAACGCACGACTCCCTCGTTTTCTTTGATTCGGTGTAACACCTAATGGCTGAGCCGGCTAACTTTGCACCAACGTAATTTGGAGAAAGACAATTCAAGTAAAGTGAAAAAAAGACCAGTCTAGTTGGATCCAGACCGCGCCCTTGTTTATGTGGGGGGCGACCATCCCGCGTGCTTCTTCATTCAGTCCGATTAGCCAAATGATCCTTATCACGACACATTTTTACTCCACTGTGATCCGGCATCTAAACGATCGCTGAATTGGAAACCCCCAAGTGAAACGCTACTGGCAGGGAAGCAAGGTGCCAAGTTGACACACTGTTGACACAAGAACTTCATACCCCCCTGCCTTAATTTCTTCCAAGTATTTCTTCTTTGACACATTCCGAATTCTGTGGATAAGGGCCGACCAACATGAGCAAACCATGGATGGAAGCAACAGAACGCGGGACCCTCATTGGTCGGTTCATTCATTATCAGAAGGGATGTCAGGTACCTTGTGGGGTCGAGTGCGCATCAAAGGGCGGTGGTAAGTATAATTGCGATCAAATCCGGTAGCCTTGGAACAGCCATCGTGCCCGCAGAGTAAGGCTTTGGCGGGCGGAGGAGGCACGAGGAGAGAGGCGGGGTTAATCCTTCGCCGACTATGACTATTAATCGAATTTTTCATCGCACCCCCCTGAACTTTGGCTGGACGACTGCTGTCGAGATGGAGGGTTCAACAAAGTTTTGTTGACAACGCCGCACGTCCCGTGGTCAACGAAGTATCGAACCCCCAAACGGTTTCGTTATCGTATGGTGATTCCAAATCCTTCATTGGGCAGCCAAGGTCGTAGCGATCGCGCTGACGATAGCAGTGAAAAAAAATTCACGCGCAAAGCGAGTTGGATTGTCTAGGAGCCATGTCATAACGGAGGCCAAGATCCTTGAAGATCTGGTGCTTGCTGAAACCTGTCCACTCCGCATACCAGTCACAGGGACAATGGTGCCCAATAAGGTGCAGGAGAGCGATGGTTGGCTGGACACACACAATTTCACCGTGTGGCGTACGAATCTCCCAAACTGTCAGAGCCATGTACCAGGGTCCACTGGGTGGTGGGACTGGGGGTAAGAATTAGAGAGCGTGTGGACACGGTAAGGGGCGATGCGGGGGAGCAACGTCCTAAGTTTAAAGGTCATAATGTGGTACATAGCAACGTGAGCCTTCAGTGCGGCCGTATGGGTGCTGTACGCCTTTCGACTCTGCCAGGTGCCGCACAGGAACTATTTTTAATCCCCGGAGGGTCAGGCAGATAATACCTGAATCGAAACATCCAATCGGATAGCGGCCGTGAACCAAGTCCAAACCGTAAAGCCAAAGGGAGCGGAGTCACCGGGGTGCCCGAAGATAGGGAGAGAGCACACTTGATTCGCCAGGCATGACGAATGTCTGCGAGGCCATAGAGATCTATGGAGGTGGAGCAAGACCTAGACCTCTGGAGAATATTGTTGGGCTTGTCACAGGGGGGGTCCCAGTGTCATCTTGTTCCTCGACTCGGGCCGTAGAGTGGACTGGCTCACTTATGCACCAGTTCGGCCGTG